>JPSZ01000005.1:0-733419 GCA_002161795.1 Curvularia sp. IFB-Z10
TACTAGATTAAAAATAGTAACTTTTTCTTGTGGTCTTTTTTTATGTCACCCTACTGTACCATTTATGACATTATCACCCTCTACGAACCCAGCATATATCCAGCATTTACAGCATGGGTTGGTATCTGGGCTGCCATTTTCCATTGGATTGTATCATTCGGAAACTATTGCGACTACATGGCATATGTTACCGACTTCTCGAGCGAAACATTCGGCATGTACGTTGGTATCATTTACTGTGGTATGTAAACATCAAACTTTTTTTGCCTTGGAATATGCCTCTAATTCTCAAATAGTCAAAGGTGTCGAGGAGTTGGTCTATCTCTTCCAGGTCTCAGAATTTGACGGAGGCTATCTCTCTATCGTCATCGCAATTCTCTACTTTGGTTCGGTCTACGGTCTCGAAAAGCTTGGTGGTAGCACAGTCTTTAACCCATTCGTTCGTGGTATCCTAGCTGATTACTCTTTCGTCTTTCCCACGCTCTTCTGGGTCGGCTTTTCGCATATTCCTGGACGATTGAAAAACACCGATCTATATCATGTCCCAGTCGTAGGCGCCTTCCAACCTACCCAGAATCGCGATTGGGTGATTGACTTTTGGAATCTCGATGTCAAGTGGGTGTTTGTGGCGTTACCGTTTGGGTTCTTGATGATGTTACTCTTCTATTACGATCATGTAAGTTTTGGCTTGTTCATTCTGTATTCATTTGTGCTGACACCCCATAACAGAACGTTTCCTCTCTTACCGCACAAGCCCGCCAATATCCTCTCAAGAAACCTGCTGGCTTCCACTGGGATTTTTTCCTACTTGGCTGTACCTGCTTCGTCGGTGGTGTCATTGGTCTTCCCCTCCCTAACGGTCTGGTACCCCAAGCACCAGTTCATACCGACTCTTTAACCGTCTACGAAACAAGGCTCGATATTACTGAAACTAAAGACGGTCGCGAGATTCGTAAGCCAGAGGTTGTAGCTACTGCTGTGGCTGAACAGCGCATTAGCCATTTCCTCATGGGCATGGCCATTTGGGGCACTATGACAGGCCCTTTACTCGTCGTTCTCCATACCATGCCCGCGGCAGTCTTTGCGGGTGTGTTTTTTGTTGTCGGTGTATGTACCCACCACTCGTGCCTCCCTTCCTTCGCTCAGCAACTAACCACCGTGTAGTGGGGTTCCATAGAATCCAACGGCATCCTGGCCAAATTACGATACCTAGTTTCCGAAAGACGTTTCCTCGATCCACATGACCCCCTAAACGCTGTTCCCCGCAAGAAAATTAGCCTCTTCATCGGCCTCCAAATCCTTGGTGTTGCCTGCACAGTCGCCATCTCGCAGACTATCGCTGCAATCGGTTTTCCAGTGCTCATTATCGCCCTTATTCCCTTACGTACATTCTGGATGCCCAAGTGGTTCTCCAAGAACGAATTGAAAGTGCTAGATGCACTGACTGCCGATAATCCGGCTGTACTGGTCAGTTTTGGCGGCACACCAGGTGGTATGAAAGACAGTGCTGTCAGTAATGCAATCCGAGACGAGGAGCAGGGCGGTATGGAGAAGGTGGATAGTTCTGGATCACAAAGCAGGCCGCCAAGTGCTACGAGGCAGCGCGCTGGTAGCATCCACAGATAGACGATAGTTGAGGACGAGCTGTAAGCATACTTGGCAGTGCCATATCATATCCAATAGAATAGGGGTTGGAGGCAGGGTTGTAGAGCTAGAAAGGGGTTTCAAAAAGCTTCGGGTCCCTTGGCTGTCCATGAGCCAATGGAAAATCATCTGTTACATTAATAGAATTCAATCTTATCAATCATCGCAGTGTTTGTCTGCCTTTGACTAGCTTAACTCATATTATTAACTACTACCGCTCACTGGCTTGCTCCTAATATCACATCACCAAAAGTTCTACCTCCATCACACCCAGTATCCACCACCCATCTCTGAGCTACTTGTACCCTGGAACTGATATACCCGGAAGCGGGTGTCGTAAAACTAACCGTTCGTAGTTTGATCCATTACTGTTCTTTACAAAACCCTAGCTCCGGCATACTGAGAAGTTGATGCACCCGTTTTCTCCGCGAATTTTGCTCGAGCTTGGAGCTCACTATATTCTATACCTTGATTCTAGAAGATCTAAATCCGATATAACCTAGACCCAACCCATTTTGAATTCAACTATCAAGACAAAAGGGAGGAGATTCACGACAGAAAATCGAAAAGTTAGAATTACAATCTTAGCGTGGTTTAATTCGTTGAAGAATGTTGTGATTCAGAGTAGCGTGTTCATCTTCCTGCATATAGTACGGCCTGTGTCTCTTTTACACACAGCAATTCTTTGTTAGATAGTGTCAGACTCCACTTTGTTGTGAGATCGGAGCGCGGTTGTAGCATTTGACAAATAACCTACTTGAGTGTCAAAGGACCGGGTAGCACTACTAGTGTGACAAGTCAGTGACAAGAAAGACTAAGTTTTGAGTACTGATCACATCGTTGCTGATTGTTCATCAGGGCCCTCTATGGTTACTGGTTTGGCAATATTATAGTAGATCTCTGACCTCATTGCCTCGATGTAACAAGACTTGGGTGCATGACCATACCACAATCTTGTACGTTACAGCAAAGCGGTATCATTGTTTCTAGCTTTTAGATGCGATAGTGAGACCTGGAGTTCACATAAGTCCAGGTTTACCCTTGGTAGATGACAACGCTGTCACAGTACTATGCAAGACATATTCTTGACTTCTCTTTATCACTCTGTAGTTTAGCTTCGATGTTAACGTACTTGCGTGAAATGCCTGCTTTATGTACGTTCGAGAACCTAAATCGCGGTAAAATGAATGGTGGTGGTTGATTAGAAAGCCATGAAAATGTCGATTCTGTGTATGTTTAGATACTCGAACATTACAGCATCAAAAACGGCTTACTTGAATAGATGCAGGTACTTCAAAGAATCAGTCTCATCTACATCTACTTTGCTCATCTGTGCTCCTCATGAGTTCATTGGAGACACTGGTGTGTTACGTTAGCGACTTACAAATATTTTGGCTGTAGTGTATGTTACACTAACTTGATAGAATAAGCAGCTATTCAGGATGATGGATACTAGGATCTATTACATCGTTGTTCTCTCCCTTGTTGTACATCCTAAGCATGAGCACAATAGGTACAAGGCATACTACGCGTGCGGTCATAGAAGACTGTGCACATTTGGAGATCGCATGCCGAAGATGATGCAAATAGCGATCTACTATGCAGGCAATGAAGGTTTCGGAGATTCTACCCTTGTCATACAAGAGGTTGACCTCGCCTATACTATTCTGACTACTGTTACCAGTCATTATATCCCAGACCTTGTGAAGATATAAGACTCCTAGTTCGTCAAAGGCGGGGAAGATTCTGCACATTGTTTTGAATACATTGATGCAGCCAATTAGTGGCAATGCATAGCCAATCCTAGGCATCACAAGTCCACTTCCAACTCACCATGTGCAAAACCTAGTGAGTTGCATGTCAGGAAGTAACGCAAGGATATCATAACACTGAGTATAAGGATTTTGTTCGATATGAAACTCTAATCCCTTATCCTTTGAATATTATCCACAGGACTAGAGTGTTCTGAAAGATACAAGCCTCGTCTGGAAGAACAAATGTCCAGTGATCTACACCTTGATCGGATAACACCTCTACGAGGGTTATGGACGAAAGCATGGGAACTTTGCTTACTGCTGGGTTGTTTATGCCCACCATTAAACGCGCAAGCCCGAGTCAATCTCATCGCTGATCTGTGGGGACAAGGTTTTGCACGGCGCAATACCGGCCTGTCGAAACTCTCTGTTATGTATGACACATAGCCTTCGGACCGAAAGCTACAGCGACACGGCCGGAGTTTCCGTGGCAGGGGATCAGTTCTTATTAACTCACTTCTGAATCGCTTTCTATGGCTATACTTCCTCGCCTCAAGGGAGAATCGTACGAAATGCCGGGGGAGGGGGAGGGGTGTTTCACTATAACGGCAAGATTTTCAGAACGTCCATACATTGGCGCAACTTGAAAGAGCATTACAAGAAAATGACCTGATCGTGAATCGCAGTCAGAAGGGAACATGAGTCATATCGCGCGCTATGTAAGTCATAACGGTAATAAAATCGAAATACCCTGTGTTGCTGACAAGGACAAGGGGATACTCAAGCAACATGACTCTGTGCGCAAACAAGGGTAAAGATGTCAATACAGTGGCAATAGAAACTAGTATTACTGCTCGTTTTACTCGTCTGTATTAACACACAAACGGCTTACCATGACAAAAGCGCAATGAATTGAACAATGCAAACTCTATCAGTGCCCCTCCCTCACGAATGGCGCTGATATCCGAGCTGAAGAGCCGATCTAAGAGTATGATTTAGGCCTCCGGGGGATATTTTCCAAATGCCATGGTTCTATTTGGGGTGCCTTTGCATACCATTCAGGCAGCGAAAGCTATCTCTCATGCCATCGAGTAACTGTTGCAAGTGGATCTTTACTCTCTCACGCTGTCACCCGAGGTGTGATGATTTTGTTCAGGATTTTTCGGTAGTCTGGTCGATCAACTGCTTACGCAACACAGTTTGGGATTGTAATATGGATCTGCGTCTACCATGATCTCGACTTTGAATGCCAGCTTTGGTAAGCATGATGGAGATGGAGCTGAGATGCCTATACTGGCACTTTTCCGCCGGTAGATTCTACCACAGAGATGACATCTTCTTTCAGCTCTGGGATGGCATTCGAGACTTGCCATGCTAGTTGCTCTTGTAGCGTGCGGTATGCATCGACACGGCCGTTCAGCATCTGGTTCATCCTCTGTACGGTCTCCACGAACTCGCGAGTAAAGATATCGGGATTTCTGGAATTTTCCACATAGGACATGACCTCAGGCGGTATGTCGATTTGCACAGAAGGTGCAGTTCTCGACAATTTCACCAAGTTCTGAACTAGCGACTGGCTGCACACTCGTCAGGCACCCAGTAAATTTTAAGGAATAAGTGTGCACATACATTTCACGCTTCATAGCCTCTTGTGTCGTATTCCCATGATGATCGTACCCTTGCACAATGAGGTTGTAAAGGTTTTGAACGATGTCTTTTAGTTGGGCCTCGACCTCGACTATCGCCGCTGCAAAGAACATGAGCATAGTACCCCAGAAGCATATTCGATCACCTACATTCAGGACTTAGGGTTGTCATGTTGATGTGAATAGTGAGGGCCGTGAAGGAGCGTTGGCGCATGACAACGTGCCACGCAGGTTGTTGCCAAGCCTCGGTTAGACTTACCCAGCCTCAGCGGTCAGTTGTCGTCATAGCTCACTTTTACAATCACCCTCAACAACGACATTCACCGCGACCGCATAGCAGTCTTTCATCACGTGTTCGAATCGTTGGCAAGCTTAGACAACAATGAAAATTCTCCTGCGATGACGGAGAGCACAAACCGGGATTCCGATATCCCTCTTTCGCAGCCACCAGGCCTTCAGGCCTCAATACCGTCTGCACCAGGAGCTACAGGCGGCAAACTGCCGAATCATGCTCGTGCTACGAGTCCAACTCGACTAGCAGATTCTCAGAAACTCCAGCCAGATACTACCTCGGACAAAGCAACTGCGGCTTTTATTCGACGCACCCTGTGCTCCCACAACGTGCTACTTGGAAACGGCGAGAAAGGACGCAGTACGCCACGGCCGATTGAAGACGTACTACCACCCTTGACAAGTTCAAATGCGGTTGACCTTCAGCTGTACGGGATCATTTCTGTGATCATCAGAGAGTTCGTACAGACATGGTACTCGAAGATCACTCCGGATCAAGTATTTGTCAACGAAGTGATCCAGATCATCGCTCATTGCACTAGGGGTCTTGAGCAGCGCTTACGAAAAGTTGATTTGGAATCGCTATTGCTAGACGAGATCCCTGAGTTACTCCAGTCCCATCTAAGCTGTAGGTGATTCCGATCCCTGGACTATTGCATGAAGTGTGTCTAATGCTCTATGGCTAGCCTTTCGCATAGCGAAGCGTCAAGCCACCTCATTCAACTCACTAACATCAGACCCCCGTACGGTTTATCATACGCTCCACCCGCACCCTGCACTATCTCCTGTCCCAACCGATATTGTGCCAGCTTCAGTCCTCGAACAACGGGAAAGCGAGTCCGCGTGGCGTCAACTGCTTGTCCATGGCGTATTGGCTCTACTTCTACCCACCGAGGATCTAAAGAATGGCTGCCTTCGCGCGCTGGTGGCCGAGATCTTTGCAGAGATGATCCTCGGAAACGGCATCAGCGGGAAGGCATGCGAGGGCTGGGTCCTATGGGAGGGTATCACAAGAATAGCTGAAGTATTGCAAACTGATGATACGAAAGAGCACGGCTCCCAATCAGAAGACCCTCAGGAAGAGCAATCGTTGAACCGTCTGGAACGCTACGGCCTTTTGCCGCATCAAGGGACGGAAGCTAGGTCGACAGAGCGACTGGATGCTGAACAGCAGCAGCCTAAGCACCCGCTAGTATCCACGACGGGGCTCTTTTGGGCCGTCATCCAATATGCATTTCTGGCGTTTACTGCGGCGCGCGCGGTGATCTTGTGTGTTGCGACATCATCTTCTCTCCCGTCAAGATATGTCACAAGCGAGCAGTCATCGGGCCAAGCGTCTGACCAATTGCAAATGCCACAGACCAAGGCTACGACCTCAAAGCGCCCGTTGGAGGGCAAACGGCCCGTAGTGAGTATGGCTTTGTGGAGCTGTGCAGCACAGGTTGTTGAGTTGGATGTCCGCATGCCTTGGCTGGCCGGTTTCACTTCGATGCTCCATCGTGGAGCCTTGGTCGGTCCAGGCAGGGTGGGTGAGACCGATGGTGTATTGGACAGGTGAGTGGCGATAATATCCTCTTTTTGATGTCTATTGCCGTGGTTGGCCAGTCGTCGGAGTTGCACTGGTCCGTGCGGGACAGGGTGCGATAGCGCCGCATACGATTTCAGTCACTTGACTTCGCTTCAGCGAATGCGACGGCCCGCAGGCTCACACACTGGATCATCCCTGCCGTGGCGCATCGACTCCTGCAAGCCTCAGCACCCGTTCCGGGCGGCAACTCGACACGTTTTGGACATGGCGACTTGGCACGTTTGGCCCCTCAGTCTTGCCAAACACCACCAGGGAACGCACGATGCTTGCAACTGGGCCGAGACAATTCTGCAGCACAGCTTTCCGTCAGCGTACAGGGCATGCCGGGAGCCTACACCAGGGTCTGCACACACTGGGCCGTCTCACCGATCGTTCACCCCCAGACCGGCCGTACTGCGCTTGGGTTACGGCATTGGTCAAAGATCCCGACCATGCCACCAGCTGACATGGCCTCGTTCTTCGTTATTTACGTCTTAGCGACCTGCAATACTGCTGCTGTCATCTTGCCCGACCGACAATCCTAGCAAGCATGCGCTTCGCTCGCTCAGTGCGCCCTTATTTGTTGAAACATTCGACGAACAACCAAGAGCCCGGTCGTTTGGGTGCGGCTTGAGCTGGCTGCGAAGGCTTCAGTTGCGCTCCGGTACGACCAGTCAATCTCGCTTGACATGGGCATACGCCTCACTTTGTGGACCACATCAATATCCTTCTCCACCTCGTCCGACCGATTAGCTCCATGCACTGTGGTCTCCGTCATGTTCAACCACCAATTGCCTGTCCCGCGGACTGACCCGCCCGTCGAGGACACCACACAGGCCTTTGTCCTGCTTCGCAACCAATTGACTTGATCTGTTTGTATCGTATTTCGGGCACTAATCATGAGCCTCTGCAGATTTCTCTCCCGCACTATACACACAAGGATTCTGAACCCCGCTTTCCTTCCAGTGGCGCTTCGCACCCTTCGTGCAACTCTGTTCCCCAACAACGCGCTCGGGCCCCCACGTCAAATGCCAACTGACGAAGAGATCAAGAGCATCAAGCACTGCTGTGCCGCCACACTCCTCAACCTAGTCCCAGCTAAGATAGCCGCAACCTTCTTCGCGAGTGACGGGCGCGAAGCTCAGGTTCAACAGATTGAAGACGTTCTAGGCTGCCTTGATGACATGTACCTCAACAAGCATCTGATCTTCCAGATTGTGGAATTGATTGTCCTGCGTCTCTTCCCGGAGTTGGGGGAACAAAGCGTGAAGGACCTCTTGGAAGAACGTATCAGCTGAGATGACATTGGTACCATGACGAAGCTGCAGTTGATGCTGCGGATGCGCATCTCTTGTCGTCAAGGCCGGGGCTCTGCTGGCGGCTAAGAAGTCTCACCGCTACGTGTGGGCGAACTGCTGGGCACGGCCCGTCGCGCACTTGTCACTGTTTGTATGTATCGTGTTTGGATGGTCAGAATTCAAGGTTTAGGTTCTTGGGCGCATACATGCTTCCTCAGCAGGGTTTTGCCCTATGGCAGTGGCAACAGCGACAAGAATGCAGCTACATGATGTATTGTCATGTATTACCAACTCACCGCGCATCTCATAGTGAGATGTAGTAGATACACCGCTGGGTCGTGTAAAGAGGGGGTTTGGCCAATTAAAAAAATTCACCCGCTAGGGTTGTTGAGGCACATGGCGTCCAGACTGCAGCCTGCCTGCATGCTGCGGCGACCACCTGACTATTCGGGGTATTGCCGAACGGAATCTACGAGAACCGTACCACGAGATACCCCACAGTGTTACCTTGCTGTCACTCTCGAACCAACCTCGATCCAAGTTAACCCTCCATTACGCCTGGTGCAGAGCTCATGCTAGGAAACATCGTCATGGTAGCAGGGGAACAGCAGCCTAGTGCACGTGTGCCGACAGCGCTTGGACAGGGCGAATCTCAGCCGCTCGGGGAGCGCGACGGTCCGTGTCAGCTCGACAATTGCGCGGGGACAAATTGCATACAACCGGCAGCCCTCAGCCATGGATATTGCATGGTAAACGATGCGGCAGCAACAAAGACGACGTCGACTGTGCTCTAGTTCAACCAGATCAGCCTGTCAAGACATCAATGCACCCTCAAGTATGTACATACCAAAACTAGCTTGTCGCAGTCCCGCCTCTCCTTACATTGAAGCCCCACCACACGACATGTGTCTGCTAGCAAACTTGGTTTGGGATGCTGCTGTAAACAGTCGCTGGCCGCGGAACCTTCATGTCGCCACCGCTTTATTCCCGACGACTCCCAGCGAGCCCAAACCGTTTCAAGTTCAAACAGTAACTTCGCCTTCGGACCGAGTCTCAACTGCGCAGTCGCAACAACCCGTTTTTGTTTTTTGTTTTTGACTGAAGTCGTGGTGGACTGCAAAAGTTCGGCATCTCCAAAGGCTACCCCGCAGGCGCTGGCAACCCTTATTAGTCGACTATCACTTATCGTTCTTGCCAGGATTACCGCAGTGTACCTGACGGGTCATGCCCGAATAGCCTAATGGTGTGATGAAACTGTTTCAAAGTATTTCCTTTCGGGTTGGGCAGCAGTTGCGCGAAAAGCCACGATGCCCGGAGTTGTCTCCTCTTGCGGCGCAGTTCCTCTGCATCTCGAAGCTTTTCATCCTTTCTGGTCCTATGGTATAACGCGCGCGTTGAGGGCGCGTGCGTAGGATCATGTTCGTAGCGTATGCCCGCTTTGGCTGACTCATTGCCCAAAGATAACCGTTGAAACGTTGATCCTCTAGACTCTCCAAGGAATCCTGTTGCGGCAACACGTTTTGAAGCCGCGCGATGCGCACTACGAAAAGAGCCATGACCCTGAAGCGCTCGCTACTCAGGATTTCGCAAGGTGCAATGTTGCCTGTCCCTGCTTAGGACAGGGATCTCTGATGGTCAGCAACCCTTCTTTCTCATGGCCCTAGCGTTGTGAACACTCCAGCATCTACCATGCTCTCTCGCTAACCGATTGGTGATCAGGGGCCGTAAATGGGCATCAATGCTGCTACCACGACCCATGTTTCGACGGTTAAACAGCTCGCAAGGCCACTTTAAGACGGAAGCGGGGAAGTTGACTCGGGAGATGCAAAACATCACCCGTAGCGGGCAATCATGCCATGCAGAATCGGCGACTCGCCATGCTGCGTGGGGCGAGCATGAGATTTCAATAGTGCGGCGTACGGCAGACTCATGTCAGCCAATTCGGATGAAACAAGCAGCTACGGCATTGCTAGTCTTACTTACGCCTCACTTCTTAAACGAAGCACGATATTGCAAGAGCGAGGGATGACGCCTTCGCTTGTAGACCATCGTATGATAGTAGTCGGCGTCTAACTGACGGCGGTAGACGAGCATGACGCACATCCGTCAATGCAAAGTCTTCCCGCCAAGTGCGTTACTGCATGATACCGAGTCGTGTCTCCTCTCGAGAATGGGTTGCGCTTGCCAAAACAATTCATGCAATATTCTTTTATTAACAAGTGAGCGACTGTTTTCTGAGTAACAGAAGAACAGGGTTTGAGCGGGAGTGCAAGACAGAATATGGACGTCAGTGACAGACGAGTGGGTAGGTGGCGTTGTTCTCTTCACATGAGACGGCAATGCAGATTGTCTATGCAGCGCCTAGATTTCACACATCGATCTCTGCCATTCAGACTTGTCATATCTTGCCGTCAATCCCGTAACTAACAATCCGCGTCTTCCCTGCCACACGTGACACTGCCACTCAATGCACTTCAAAAACCACATCAATGTGACTGTAGAGAGCTAAAAGCAGTCTAGAAGCTTGTCTGTGTGGCATGCGAGTGTACCAACCCTCTCGTGAACGTGTCACCCGAGGGAAAAAAAATTCCAGATACTGGGATTCTGTCGCTCCAAGAAATCCTGCTTGTTAGCCGGTTCCGCCCAAGCCCCTCCCACATGCGACGTTACACAGCATAGAACGCTGATCACGTGAGTGGCATACGCAGGTACCACGACATAAGAAAACCAAGCCAAAGAGAGCATGGCAATTATGAGCTTTTGCCCGTTTGCATTCCTAGACCGTTCTGCCAGCGCATTGTGCATTGCGCATCGCCGACCATCTAGACTTCACTGCGCGAGGGTGCCCTACATCGGAACGAATATCCTTTTTTTTACCATTTTACTTTTTGCGCAGAAGACCCATTGGCTATTCTAGCGTAAAAGCGGAGATACGCGTTTGAACAAGAAAAGAAAGAAATAGGGCTAACGTGTGGAGAAAAGAGCGAGATGACGACAATGGACTTTTGTTCAAGCCTGTCATGTGTAGACGTTAGCTAAGAGAAATTATTCCGACATTTTCTCCTTCTCGCAAAGCTTCGTTTTGACGCCTCCCGAAACCAAAGCCTAACAGCATAGCGCAACTGTAGTTTGCACTCTGGCGTGTTTTTTTTAAGGCGTCAACTCGATCATTACGATATATGATCTAGCTTACACATCGCGAAAAGCGCAAACTATAGTCTGAGCGAGGGCCGAAACGGGTAATCTCCACCTTTCGCGACAAAGAAAAGGTGTGTAGGGGTTTTTTTTTCTTTAAAAGAAAAAAAAAACTATTCTTCGAGTTTTCGTAAAAAATACATTGCCGATATGCATGCGCCTCGCGCTCAAGTTCGTACTTGGTGAGCTGCTTGTGACAGGTACGTCGTACGAATATCCGCCACTGTTGCACAAAAATGTCAAGATAATCAAATACGTGATGCACCCTGTGCATGTGTCAAACACTTATCCGTCGTAAGCAAGGGGCAGTTAGGGCTAGCCAGATAGTTTTAATAGCTTTGCACTTGATTGCTGCAGCGTTCAAGTTCAAGGTCCTATACCATTTTTGGTGGTATGAAAATCTTCTCCACATACAGTATGGTCGTTTACTCCTCTTTCCGGCATCGGTCCGTACCGTAACCAGTTTTGTATACACCACGAGTTTTGCAACGCTTCCCCCAGAAAGGAAAAGACTGAAGGAAGAAGGAAAAGGAAGGGTGAGACAACCAGTACGAATGCGAGAAGTAGGGACATGAGGTGCATCTTCCCACTCTCTCGCACCGGGGAACAAGGGGAAAAAGAAACACCGAGAGAGATGCCGAACGAGGACAAGGTTTGCGGAGAGTCGGCTTGTGGGGGATGCTGTAAGCCTCTTAGCTCATTCTGGCTTTTCTTTTTAACGTCTTTGTCTCTTTTGCTCAAGTCCAGCCGAGCATAGTAGTAGCTGTAGTTAGACAGTCATGCATTCATTCCGGTTCTTTTTTTCTTTATGCCTGCAACACATGCCCAATTAGACGTTAAAACCGCCCCCCGCTGTAGGGTAGTTTGCGACAAAGAAGAAAGCAAGAAAAGCCAGCAAGAAAAGCAGGAGAAGGGAAAGATGAGACGAAAATGAAGCACGAGCTAGAGAAGAGAAGAAAAAAAAAGAAGTAAGATAAACGGGCTACCTGCATGAGCAATACGGTGGTTTTTACTCAATTCAGACCTCTGTCCACACGTAGCGGGCGCGGGAAGAAGAAAAGCATGAAGCCAAGGGGGAGAAAAACAAAGAAAATGACAGTGAACGCGTTTTACTTTTGCGGAATGCAGCGTCGTTGCAATGCACGTCGACTATTACAACCAACATGCCCCTTTCGTCTCACCACCGCAACCCCCTTCAACCCACGGCAAAAAAAAACGATCTGCAAGAACCCAAGAATTCTATCTGACATCTACCTCGCCGACAACTTGACTCGCGCGCATTTGAACCTAGCGAAAAAGAGAGAAAGGCCTCCCCCCAGAAGAGCCAAAAAGCAAAGAAAAGAAAACCAAAAGGGCTTTAGCGCAGCGTCTCCGCCCTAAAAGGTACGTACATATCTTCTCAAAAGAAGCTGGGGCTGATAACGCCACGGCCCCCCAAAACCCGAACCTAATCTGTCGCTTGCGCGTGCGCGCGCGCACATCCGCGCGTCCCTTTTTCCTCCCGTGGAGCGTGGAGACGGGTTCACCGCGCATGGACGATAATCTCGTTCGTTTCTCCCTCACACACCTCCCCCCCCTTTGCGCTTCTCTTTTCCCTTTTACACATCGCTTGCACGCACCATGTCTCTTTTTCGCCTAACCGGGGAAGCGGAGGCGGCGGCGGCGGCGGCGGCGGCAGGACCAATCCAGAGTAGATAAAATAAAAATAAAAATAAAATAAAAAAAAGAAGATGGAAGCGAGAATGAAAACAGGGCTAGCCTGGGGAGGAGAAGCTACGACAACGCGCTTGTTCGTTCGTTCGGGGAGCCGGGAACACACAGCACAGCACAGTAACACATACATATGTACGTATGTACGTACGTCAAGCGTTGGGGAAAGGAAAGGAAAAAGGACAAAATACCCCCAAAAGAGGCGTTTTCTTAGTTCTACTATTCGTCTTCTCTCGCGCGCGTCTCGACTCTTTTTTTGTTTTTGTTTTTTACTGATCTAGACTTACATATAGACGCGCGTTGTTCTAGGTCCTTTTTTTTTCTTTCTCCTCCTGACTCCTGTCTGTCTCAGCATTGACAAACAGAGGAACAGAGAGATACAAGTTACGTACATATTCTGTACATGATTTGAGATGGCCATGTACCCACTTGCCGCTTTTGTTCAGCTATTTTTGACGTGCGTTTGAGAAGGAGAAACGCTGGCGTCATCATGTCATTGTCGGAGAGAGGGGCTTGGTCGATTATAGTAACCCGTGTCGTGTCGCAAGTATCGTGTTTTGTCATGACATATCATGTCCGTTCGCCTATAATCTGGTCTTCTTTCTTGCTTCTCCTTGACCTTTTTTTTTTTTGCTTTCTTCATGACCCACAAGAAGAAGCCGCAGCAGCTCTATGCTGCCAGGGCTTATCTGTCCGCAAGAGGTCTAAGCTCGGCTTGGGTTGCTCAAGAAGGCGGCGGCAGCCGCAGCGGCAGCGGAAAAAGAAAAAAGAAAAGGCCGCCATACGCCAGCGGCGTGTTTGAACGGCGTCTAGGATGATTATTTCCTACGTTGAGACTCTTTTTGCTTATTTCAAGCCTGCGCATCCGCTACCGGTCGGAATTTGACGGTGGCCCCCTCGTAATTTCCGAGAGAGCAAGTAGTTTGTGGTGTTGAGTCTGCTACGTTGGGGCCATCCCTTGTGCAAACGGGGGGCCCTGGGCGGTCGAGACGGCCGGAAGGCGCACGGGCCAAGGTCAAGGACCAAGGGCCAGGCGGCAAGTACCATCTGTTCACAAGCGCAGGCCATGCCGATCAGTCTAGTGTATCAGTGCGTCAGTGCTGCTCCCGCACCAAACACCCCAGCGCCCCGACTATGAAATAATGTCAAGGAAAATGACTAGCAGAGTAGTAGCAAGGCACAATCGTACGTTTGTCCAACTTAGCATTAATAGCATTGCAAAGCATAAAACACCCTTACGTTAAGCCGGTCGTGCCGGCAAGGGGTTGAGCAACTATATCGAGTCACTTAGGGGTTACAGCGTCGTATACGAGACCGTTGCTCCCTTCCATACTCTGTTACTCCAAACCTTAAGGGCTGTACCAGGCAAATATGAAATCAATAATCAAGAAACTAATGTGAAGCGTACAGGGTAATGGCCCGCGCGAGCGGTTACAATCTTTTGCGAAGAGAATGAGTTGAAAATGGTGGGTGTGTTGCTGGCTGCCGCTGCTGCTGCGCCCTGCTAGAAAGGGGGTATAGTGGTTCGTCCAGTGGTAAGGAAAAAGAAAAAAGAAAGAAGAACAGGCGAATAGCATAACGTAGCGAAGGAAGGAATAGTCAAGATGAAAAATGAAAAGAGATGCTAATGATGCGGAGGCGAAAGACGGAAATGCAGTGCATGAGAGTAACAAAAAAAAGAAAATCCAAAAGGTGGCTCCAATGAGAAATGTTAGCCGTTTGGCTGTGTGTATCAAAGACCCTGGCGTCATGATCCAGGAGCTTTGTGCAATCCTGCCATCCTGAAACCGAGCCAACAAGAAAGTCGTCGCACAGAATAAACTAGGTCATAGGCGTACGCGTGCCGCATAGAGTCTTCACAGGGCCAGACATGACACCAAGTGACGCAGCCGCCTCATTAGTGGATCGCATCGACGCTCTCAAGCTTGCTGGTGGCAAAGTTGGACTCTGACACCCGTCGCATATCAGACGACAAGCTCTCGGAGCCGCGCTTGATTCGTAGCTTCTCCATCAGCTTGCCGATGGTCACATACTCTTGTGGCTCCACCACAAACCCGGCATTCTGCGACTGGAAGAAACTCATAACTAGCTCAAGTGCACGCGCAGCTTCTTCCTGAGATGGTGTCATGGCCGACGAGTCTGCACAGGCACACTTGTCATCGGCTTGGCCAGAGGTACTGGGTAGGGGAGGGGGCTGCATCGAGTTGGGAAGCTGCGTCGGTGACAGCGACATGGATTCGTCAATGGCTGGTAATGTCCCAGGCATCTCTGCCATGGGTGAGTCGAGCGTGCCGCTACTGACGTACTTTGGAGTAAGTGCATCCGAGGAACCTGGGGGTGACATGTACTGCTCCACACCCACAAGCATCGGGAAGGTTTGGCTTCGTGGGCGCTGAAAGTTAGCGCTCCCGGGCTGTCCATTACCAGGCTGGCGGTTACCCATAAACGGGTTGGGCCCGCAGGCTGAGTCTGGTGTGAAGAAAGGGGACGAGAGTGACGTAGGACTTGTAGGGCCAGCTGAAAAGGTCGACGGCGCATTGTCGGTGAAGACACTCGACAGTGAAGTACTGCTCTGTGAATGGAACGGTCTGCGATGGTTTGAGAAGTCAAACGCATCTGGACTTTCTGTTTTGAGGTTCTCTTCACTCTTCTTGGCTTTCATGGTCGCAGTGGCTGGCGAGACGCCCCCACCTGGCGAGGTCGGCGAAATGGCGCCCGGTGTATGCACGTTCGACGGCGGATTCGAGGTTCCCTCAGACTCTTCTGCTATCGAACCCTTTCTCGACTTTGCACCCATCAGGTGGTTCTTTTGCTTGAATTTTTCCAACCAGCTTGTGCTGTTGGCCTTGAGGTGGCTGTCTGAGTTGCCAACTGTCTGTGCGAAGAAGCGTGCCTTGTCGCGGATGATGGCGTCTGAGAGCGGCAACCCTTGCCTTTGGTGGTTTCTAGCCCAGTTTGAGAGTGCACGTTCGATGTCTGGGAATTTGCCCTTGGACCTTTTGATGGGTGATCGGCTGCCGTCGTCTTGGTAAAGGTACTTTTCTTTTTGGCGCAAGACTTTTGAAACGGTACTACACAGCTGTCAGCACGGCAGGACACATGAGGCATATGCAGTGGTACCTTCGCTCCACGCCAAACATTGCTAGGATAACGTTAGTAATATGCCGAGATGGGACAGATTGGACTCAAAGCTGGCGTACCTCCAATTTCCGTTTGCTTGACAGTGGGATTGTCCTCGTGGTATTGACACATACGCCTACGGTCTGCGTCTGTAAGAGTTTTGCGGGGCGTGGATGAAGTGCGGGACTGAGTTGAAGAGGCCGAGACTGGCGTTGCTGATGCGGGTGTTATTGGCGGTGGGGCCGAGGGAAAGAGCGGAGCTTGATATGTTGACTGGCTGGTGAGCATGCTAGGCCATTGTGGCATTTGCGGCATGATCAGAGGCTGTAGCTGTGGGTGTGTATTCCTTGGCGTTGGATGGGTTTGGTGTGGTGGTGGATGCATGCCGGTGGCATAGAGGGGTTCCATGGGAAGAGGTGGATAGGTGGAGAAGGCATTGTAATCTTGAACAGGCGACTGATGGTGGGTGTTGTATGCAGCGTAGCCAGCATGTTGGTCCTCGAAAGACTCCTGGTGGAGATGGTGGTCGTGATCCATGTGCAGCTGGCTCATGTCGAGAGAGGGGACGGGGTAGTGGAAGTGGTGGTGGTGATGGTAGTCGTGATGGTGATGGTGATGGTGGTGGTGGTGGTGGTGGTGGTGGTGATAGCAGTATCAACGCACAAGAGTAAGAGCAGGCGTGCGTGTTATACCAAGAACGTGCATCTACACCGTGGTGTTGCTATACCGAGATGGCGTGGGCGAGGACAGGTTGGTCGATGGCATGCATGCATACATGCATGAGCTGAGATTGCGGTTCCTGAGGCGAAACTTGCAACGACGCAATGCAGCGCAGCGAGCGCGGGGATAACGCTGACAAAAGGACGCTGGGCTGGGTATGAGGGAGCGAAAGGCAAATAGATGGAGAACGGGGCTGCAGGGAAAGACTGGCGCGACGGGCCTGCAGCGCGTACTTGAGGATAAGTCTGGGGACGCTGGTAACAGGCCCTGGCTGTGCGATGCGGGCGCGGCCTAGCGCAGCTGGCGGGAGAGGACGCCCTGTTTGTTTCGAGCCCAAGGTTGCCGGCAAGCCTGGCGTGTGCACACACGACGATGATCCTGCCTGCCTGCCATCCGCCATCCGCCATTCCGCCAAGCCACGAGCTGCAACGTTGGGCTTAGCGCGTGCGGGTCTCTCTCATCGGGGATGTGCCCCTACGGCCTACGCACTAGGGACAACGCGGGCCACAGTTATGCGGCCGCCTGGCTTAGCTCGCCGGCGCATGCCTCGACGCCTAACTGCCTGTCCTCTGCTCATGGCCAAATGAGCAAATGGGATCTCGACGCGGCCGCCTGCCTTTCTTCCCCCCTCTGAGCAGCAGCACCAGCAGCACCACCACCACCACCACCACCACCTCTGCGTCCGGCTAATCTGACCATGTCTCTGCCACTGCCTCCGCCGCCGCCTTCGCCTCCGCCTCATCCCCCTCCCCGGCGCAACGAATGCTGACCGTTGCCGTACGCTCGTGGCGCCAAACACCGGAAACTGATTCAGCGCTGCTCAGGTACGCGAGCCAGTGGCGATTCCCACGGCCAGGGGGCTCGTCGTCAATCATCGCCTGTGCATAAAGGAGAGACAGAAAGTGTCGACGGCTGAAACGCTTTCGGAAAGCTGCGATAATCGCGCCCATGAACAGCACTCGACTGCACTAGCTTTTGCCGACCAGCCACTCACGCTTCGGTAGCCATAATACTTTAGCGCCCGACTGACAGCCTGTCCTCTGAGTCGTCAGCTCCCACTCACCCCTGGTCATTTCTCTGAATCGTCCGCTACGTCCGTTAGTCCTCGAGGCCAATACCGGAAATCCATGCCATGAAAAAAAATTGGGCCAGGCAATGCTGATCTGATTCCTTCAAATTCCGAAGCGCAAATATGAAAAAAAAGCAAATTCGTCGACTGAAATGCTCAAGCAATAGTCCCGTTGACACCTTTCGCGTGCCACCCACAGTACTGTCGTCACCACCACTACTCTCCCTGACAGACGGCATCTTGGGCGACGCCCTCTGCATAGGCGACCGAAACATGCTGCTCACATAGCCCGCGGACGGTATCGGACCGCCACCAGTCCCTTAACTCTTAGCGATTGGCAGGTACGATCCGCGCCGTAAGCGGCCTTGCCCACCGACTAGTGCCGTCCTGGTGTCGTCCGTCGTGCTACTGGATCAAGCTCTTGGCCAATACAAGTCGCCATCTCGGCTCCAAGCCTCTCTTCCTCGTCATCCCTTCTGCTGCGACCTAATATTGGTATCGCACTGAGACACATTCAGCCATCCAGAAGTCGCCTCCACTCTACTCACTCAATTGCAAGACCGGATCCACAACTCCCGTACCCTCTCCCGTGCTATCACGCGTTCACGAGACCTTTTCTAGCGTTTGACAATCGTGACTGGCCAACACGTGAGCCCAAAACCCCCACTCAGAGGGGCAACATGGAGACTTGTACGTACCGATATCCTCATCTGCAAGCTCATGTGATAGTCCCACGCGCTGGGGCTGATGCTTGCAAGATTTGCCATAAACGATAGCATGCTTGAAGTTATCCACAATCGTTTTGTGGATAGAATTACACTATCGTTGGTTAGCGTGTTACCATTATGATTGCAAATAAAAGACATACGAAGTCTTCAATGGTGCAAGCGGTTGATCGCAATACCACTGGCGCAGAGTAATCCGGCATCTTGCCCTTGGGCTTGGTGTACACACGCACGAGATTGAGCTTCTCCCACATCTGCTCGAGAAGCTCATCAATGTTCCAGCCGTGCTCTGAGCTGATAGGGCACGCATTCGGGATCCGATATAGCAAATCGAGCTCCTCGATACTGATGGCATCAATCTTGTTGAGCGCGTAGATGACCGGGATGTAGCTTCGGCTCTTCGCCTCGATCACGTCAATCAGATCGTCCACTGTGGCGTCGCATCGGATGGCCACGTCCGCGTTTGCCATTCGATACTCATTTAACACAGCCTTGATCTCGCCGTGGTCGATGTGCGTAAGTGGAACCGTGGCTGTGATATTAATACCACCCTTGTCTTTCTTCTTCAAGACAATGTTGGGCGGGCTCTTGTTGATTCGAATCCCGAAGCCCTCCAATTCATTCTCAATAACGCGCTTGTCTGTGAGGGGTTTGTTGACGTCCAAAACAATAAAGATTAAGTGGCAAGTCTTTGCCACCGCAATGACCTGTCGACCACGACCTTTGCCGTCTTTCGCACCCTGAATGATACCAGGAAGATCGAGAATCTGGATTTTCGCTCCGTTGTATATAACTTGGCCAGGCACTGTAGTAAGCTATCCACTGTCAGTCATTGGTGAATTCCGTGCATTTGCTTGCCATACCGTAGTGAACTCGTAAGCAGCGGCTTCGGAGTGCTGTCCTGTCAATCTGCTCATGAGCGTACTCTTGCCCACTGAGGGGAATCCGATAAAGCCAACACTGGCAACACCAGTTCTGGCAACATCGAATCCCACACCACCACCGCCGCCGCCACTAGAGGGCTCGAGAAGCTCCCTCTTTAGCTTAGCGAGCTTTGCCTTCAGTTGTCCTATTTATGTGGTGAGCATGCTAGCATGCCATGTTCGAGCAGGGCGCCGTACCAAGATGGAAAGATGTCGCCTTGTTCTTTTGGGTCTTGGCCATCTACGGTTGGTGTAAGTGATGCTGCTGCGGTCGCTGGTTAAATGTGCCTTACTTCGGCCTCGATATCCTTGATCTACACCCATACTGTTAGCAAGCAACGTAGCATCATCTTTCCGGAGTCAACACCAACCTTGTCTACTGTGGTCGCCATATTGCCGTACTGTTTGCTCTTGTCTTACGCCGCGGTCAATGTAGAGAGGCGATGTAGTCGTTCAGAAATTTGATGTGAGTGACGCCAGTCGGCCAATGACGAAGCGGGGCACGGCTTTCCGGCAGTACTTTTCACCGCCACTGCATGTGGTTAGCGCCACATGCAGCATCCTTCCATTCGGCCTTCTATGCGTGCTTCCATAGTTCCTTCTCCAAGCTGATATGCCCGATAGAAGCCGCTTGCGAGGTTTATATCGCCGACAACACCCATCTGGTCAACAGGCGTCGTATGAGGTGCATGCAAAGACGCCGAATTGCTGACCGCCTCTACATGTCACAAGCTTTAAAGCCCGCAGGAAATTACATAATAAACTCACCCGGCTCTGCACCTGCCTAGCTGTTGAACAACGAACCCGATACCCCTTGTCCAGACCGCCCTTTCCATAACAAGTCCGCACTCGTTATCTTATCTCTACCTCCGAGCTGCTTCGTCTTTAACTCTTCTCTGTCCATTGTCTATCCAAGCAATCAACAACATCTACCGCGAATCGCTTTTTGAATAGCACATATTGTCAGCATGATTGGCCGCAACACGGAAGTCGATGAGTTCCACGCTCTGGTTCAAGCCATCAATGAGAAACTCGGACCCAGTAGTGGCATTGACTCTGCCGATGTAGACGAAAACGAGCTTCAACAATTGATGGACGCTTACGTCTCCAATGAGTCCGAATGGAACAGATACTTTTTCGCTTCAGACAAAATTCCCTACACTCGCAATTTGGTAGACAGGGGTAACGGCAAGAGCAACCTGGTATGATTTCGACTACTTTGCTTATTACGGCATGCTAACAACATAGCTCATTCTCGTCTGGGGACCGGGTAAAAAGAGCCCAATCCATGAGTAAGTGAACATGTCCTCTGGTGATTAACGCTAGTACCCGCTATCCACTCCTATCCATTCCGATGACTCTGAATCGAAACTCGCATTCCATGGCCCCAGTCTTCTGCACGACGAAGCGACTGTGTTCGCCGATCTATCGATCGTTGCGTCAGTACAGGAGACAAGCCGGTAAGACGACCACACTCCGATAAACCCATCAACACTCCCGAAAGAAGCGCTTTATATGCCAGCTTTGCATCTATCGACACACATCTCGACAAACCCGAACCGGATGCTGACGCTGCACAGTCATGCCAACGCGCACTGCATCATGAAGGTACTCAAGGGTCGCCTCACCGAAACTCGGTTCGCTACTCCTACAGACGAAGATGTTCGAAACCAACGTCCTATGACAAAGACTTGCGAAACAACATACTCGGAGAATCAAGTCACGTACATGGCGGACACCCTGGGTACACATCGCATCTCCAACCCTGATCCGACTGATTACGCCGTTTCTCTACATTGTAAGACTGAACTGTGAAGTCAGATACGAAGCTTCCACTAACAAATCGCAGTATACACACCGCCAAATGCGGCTACATATGGATGCAATGTGTTCAACGAGGACACTTCTGGTATCATTCATAACAAGCAGTGCCATTTCTTTTCCGAATACGGCATCAAGGTAAACAGGGATTGAGGACTGGATAAGACAGAATTGATTCGAAGTCGTAGCTTTAGTTACGGGACTTGGTTTTATGGGTTTAAATAAATTGTGGGATTCTTTGCATAGGGTAGTATCGTTATGAGGTTGCAGAGAGACAGACTAGGAGTATTGGCTTTAATGAAATTGACTAGCGTTCCATAATGACTTTCATTTTTGATTCATTGGATTTCGTACGTCTCAGGTTTACCAGTACTTTTCTATGTTGCCGTGTCTCATACTATGCCAAGAGACACCAGAGACTTACCTCATGTCTTCTTCTTTCAGGCTGTTTGGACATAGGGGGAGTGTGAGAAAAACACATATTCACCAGTTCACTACATGACATGATTCCTACGGTATAGAGTGTCACATCCTGTAAGTCTATGGCTTAGCATGTCCTCTATGCCCTTAGGAGATCTGACGGGAGCTTATCCCGCGTCCTTTAAACGGCAATACAAACAAACAAAGTCATATTGTACAAATTGTAAATGATGTCTGTTTTCTATTGCCAACTAGAAATATTCAACCTCGATTCGACCAGTCAAACTCCACTACTAGCCACCTAAACAGCGTCAAAACCCCTCTGCCCCATCTTCTGCTTCCATCCAGCCCCTGATATCCATTTTAACCAACAAAAGACTACGAAAACCCCTCAGACAGTTCCCTCTCAAACCCAAATATCCTCCGCCACAAACTGCACACCTACTTCTAGCAAGGCGCCATGCCGTCATCAAAAGATGGCCTCGTATCGCCATCTACAAGACAGCCAGACCAAGTCTGCAATCAAACCAAGAAGTACAGACCCAGACCCAGACATGGCTAGTCATCAAGAACAGGTGTTTGCCTAGGTGATGGAGATATCTCGGGGTTGTGGATAAAATGAAGAAAAAAAGAAAAGAAAGGAGAAAAGAAAGGACCAGAATTACAACGAGTTCTTGACATGTATGCTCTGTACACCCCTTTCTTTCTCGACACTACAAAGCTCAGATAACGGGATAAAAAAAAAGAAAAAAAAAGAAAAAAAGAAAAAAAAGAAAAAAAGACCATAATGACAATTTTAGTCACCAGAATGCCCCCAACTCGCCAACGTAATTCAAAAGACTGGTGATACTTTATAACATGGTCGTACCGCATGTGCGGTCTGAAGTTTGTGATGTTTCGGGGAGAGCAAAAAGGGGAAACAAAAAAAAATCGCACGATGAAAGACTTACCCTCACATCATAGGATAGTAGAGGAATCCAACATCATCATCATCTACTCTTTCCCCCACCTGAATGAACATGATCAAACAAGGAAGCAAGAGACCCTATCCTCAATTTCTGATTGACATTTTTGTTTTTTTGTTTTTTGGTGTGTTTAGGGAGGCTCGCCTTGCACCACGTATTCTACAATGCAACGCCTTTTACCACTCCTCCCATCTATTTTCTACCAATTCTTACATGCAATAAAAAGAAAAGAACAAGAACAAGAACAAGAACAGGAACAAGAGAGGAAGAAGAATGGAAGATAAAAACCTTCCACCTGTTCCTTCCTACCACGCTATTGCCCATCATGGCCCAGGAAATCCAATCTCCTCCCTATTATCATCCACAACCCGCCCATACTCGAGCAGTAGCCTAAAAAACCACGCTTCAAAATCCACGTTCCTCAGCACCTTGTCATGCCACTCAGTACTCCTCTTCGCAATCTCTCGCGCCCTCTTCTCCCCCTCGCTGTTTCCGTTTCCCCCCTTCTTTCCACCATCCGCGTCGCTGTGATCCAGTTTGCCGTCACCGTCCTTATCAAGCACTTTTGTGCCGCTGAACCAGCGAACCAGGTCAAGGTGTTCGTCGCCACGGAGACTGAGCGGAATGTAATGGACCCAGGGCATGAGCCACTCGGCGTGCCATTCGCGGAAGAGCGCCATTTTGTACGTGAGGCTTCTGCTTTTGAGAAAGCTGTAGAAGCGCCCGGAGAAGGCGTTGCCGTCCACGTCGAGGAGATGCTTGTAGTACCATGCATCTTGACCATCGGCGCGCTCGGTGACTTTGAAAAACTCCTTTTGGGCGTCACAGTCGCCTGGATCGCATTGTCCAATGTGAGAAAAATGCACGTCAATAAGATTTTTGAGAGCCCTGCGATCAACGTCGGCGATGGTATAGTTGGTGACGGCATTTTTAGCCTTGGACGAGCCGCGAACCGGTTCGAGTATCTTAGCTGTATCAGGTGCATTGAGGCGCCGAACAACGTGTTGGCGGTGTTGGCGTCTCCAGCCTCCGTTGCGACTGAAGCCTCCCGTTGTGGAGCCACGCCAGTAGAGACTGTTCGTCTTGTTTTCCCAGGTTGTGTCGCGCGTTTCGTCGTAGCCTACCTTGCCTATCCAGTACCACGGACTAGGATACAAAATATCCTGGAAGCTAGAGATCTTGGACTGTGAAAACACAGGTGTAAGCTCGTGAATGATATTGAAAGCGTTGGGCCGCTCGAAAAACCCGTACGTTGAGGAAAGTGACGGTGAGTTACAAATGTCGGAGAAGGCGGTCATGTTGTAGATGAAGCCTAGATCGCTGGTGGCATATGCCTTCCGATTGTCGGCGGCGTCGTCTTCAAACGTTTGGGCCTGCGAATCGGCAGGGCAAGACAGTCTCGAGTGAGTCCAGGTCTGTTGATGTGCGAAGCGATTGAACTTGGTTGTACTACTTTCAACAAACCGGGTGCCATCATTCAAATCCGCTGGATGCTCAGAAAACCCGTTGCGAGGTGAGGCGTTCTTCGCAGCACGTGGAAGTACTTCATTTCTTGCCTTGGCGACCATTGAAGAAAGAAGATTGTTGGGCACAACGACTCGTGGTTCATCGTGCAAATTGAAGCCTAGGTCCATATCAGGTAGATACTGCACGAAATCCTTCATCATGCCGACGGTCGCTTGCTGTTGCCATTCCTCGCCGTTTTGAAAATTCTCTACTGCCCCATGCCTTATCGCAACAGCCAGCAGTGAACTATCCTCATGACCAAGGGCATTGGCAACCCGTGACCGGATTGTCGCTGGTTTCAGCGCCCAAAACGGTAGCAGCATTTCATTTATCATGTCATATTCGTCCACCATCACGACACCGTTTCGTGTGGCAAACTCGTACCATTTATCGAAATGTGGAGGTGGCGGTATTCCATACCTACGACGATATTCTGATACGGCCTCGGCTAGCGATTTGGACTGTCGGTTGAGGATTTTATGAAACCCTGCTTCTGCCGCATCGATCAACTGGGCAGCCGGATGCCCTTTGCTCATGTCTATCGGGATTGGATCCAGCGATGCGCCGGAGGCAGTGTCAGACGGGACAAAAAACCCGTCCGATCTGACTGGCTTTGTTTGCGGTGCACGATAGCGTCCGAGTAGTAAGCCTCCAACTGCAGCTGCCGTGGCGACAAAGGCGACGATTCTCAATCCCCTGGAACGCCGCATCTCACCCGTCGAACGAAAGAGTTTCTCTAAGACATAAACCAATGCAGTTGAATCGAATATAAGCATGAAAAGGATGGAGGAGTAGGATGGCGCAGAAAACAGTTTCGCTCCAAGAAGCGAGAACACAGTCACTACGGTAAGGTGTCCAGCGCCTATTAGGTAGATCTGTGTTCAGTTAGTTAGGCCGAGAAGCTTTTTTTTTCCCCAGACGATGGTACTGAAGCTATAGGTGAAGCGACGGATTCGGGGAGGATGTCATACCATGATAAAAGTGAGAAGATTTACAATCGCATTAACAGGCAACATCCACAAGAAATGCTGGAGGATGCGGATGTTGTGCACATCTCTCCATTCGCGCTTGTACTCCCGATATATGGGCTCCCATGAAATATTACTCGCAGTGACAGAGGATTCCATGAGAATAGCTGCGATACCGCACACGACTGCAATGGCTATGGCGACATCTCTCAGCGCAGCCAGTCGCTGTGCCTTGTGAACACCGGTGATTGAAGCGTGAAGGTCCACGGTCCCAGACGTGAGCTTGCGCTTTGTTTCTTCACCTTCGTCCGGTGCCGCGGCCGTTATTATGGATTTGAATATGACAAGACCAACCGCCGCAAAGATGGCGCTACCGAGTCCAAGCACGAAGGTGGTAGGTATAGTGTAGACGCCCAAAGCGCCGCTCGCGCAGATGGTTAGCACCACCAAAGTCCCATAATGATCTATGTGGCCTGCTCCTTCGGCAGGAAGTTTCTTCTCAGTCGCATGGTCCTCGGGGACAGTGTAGGTTGGTAGTGCGAGCCGCCTGGCTAGTAGCTCATTGTCGGCGAAGAGGTTGGCAAAGAAGAGCAAGAGAGCCTGCAGGGTGTCAGAGCATGGGAGTTCGGGCTTGTTGTTGCACAGATGGTTACCTTTGTCGCCCAAATGCCATGCTTGTCGCACGCTGCGCGGTCGCATATTGCTGATAGACCCAGAAGTGCCCCAGCCAGCCAGCCCGCCTTCCTCTGCGCCCTGCTGCTGTTGGAGTATATGCCCACCCAAAATACTGCAGGAACCCATACTATGAGCCACGATACGGCCGTCACGAGGAGCGAGTGCTGGGTAGGCGTGTAGAGGGCTGCGACAGCGGAGAGGGCGACGTAGAGCGGCGGCGCGAGCAGGAAGAGGGCGTCACGGTATTTGACGACATGATCGGCCAATGTAGAGAGGGCTGGGTGCATTGGAGCAGAAGGGTGGGTCAGCGCTCATCCGAGGGCATCGAAATGTCTGGTATACGTCGAGCCGGTGAGGGCATCTCGTTGTTGGTCCACGGGTTGTGAGCCACCGCCGAAGGAGGCCGTCGCAGCCGATCTTCAGGGTTCGCAGGGTGACGCCATAGCTTCCGCCAACCCTCGACCATTTCCCTTGCTGCAAACTACCCAGCCCAAACCAGTGCACTTGCTAGTATGCGGATATGGCTACCTAGCCAAGCATACTGATAATCACTATTCTTCTGTGGGTTTTTGCGAGATCGCCCTGGAGCTGCCACACAGACGCGCATACTGCAAGGACTAACACGGCCACGTGTATGGAATATGGAGCCGAAAAACGTCTTCGCATGGCCCTGCATCCATGCATTGGATTTCCTGGAGGAATGTAGTACAAGCCAAGGAAGTCTCCATGCATCGACTGTACTCGGAGGTCTCTCCCCAATGTTCGATTTCTTTCGAACACGTATGTCTTGTACTCTAATGGACGACAACGCTATAGATTCAGACACGCTAGACTGGGGAAGCTCTGCATTTAGAAATATGTTAGATAAACAAGACGACTATCAAGAAGACGGAATCAATTTTGTATGCAGTGAATCTTGTCCATCGTGTGTTTACTGTTGTGAGAACAATAGCCCCAGTTAAGAGGGAGGAGGTTGAGGAGGCGTGAGCTCACATGTATACAGAGAAGAGGTGCACCGTAAACGGTCCTGACCACTTCCGACCATCTCCAAACAGTCTTTCTATATTAGTACACAATACCGTGGAAAGAATCTATGTACCTCCATCTTCGCGACTTACTAAACCCCTCCACCTACCATTATGCGTAAACACACGCGTCGAAAACACACACATCTAGCTCTCTCCCTCTCCCTCCCTTTCCATAACCATCACCGTCATCCCAACCACCACAATCGTCATATCCACCCCACACGCCAACCCGTCATAATCAACCCCATCCCGCACCTCGCACCCCAAGAAAGGTCAAAGATCTTCATTCGCCCCCCATATACCCCATTGAACCAAAACACCAACATCTAAGATAGACGAACCCGCCCGTCCATCATCTTACCTATACAGGAAGCTCGAAAAACAGCGAACCCACCCGCGCACCAACTATGTACTTCGTTCCCGCCCGTCATGCAAGTTCCAAGAAAAAAAGGTCGATCGATGATGTTACCAAAACGCCAATCCCTCCCGCTGTAGGCAAGACAAGCGGGTGTGGACTTTATGTATGTACGCGCGTTACCACAAAAAAAACCCAAGACTCCTCAGCCTCCCCTTTCAGCAGCCCCGCGTTGTGTCATCTTGATTTATTGTTTGTTTGTTTGTTTTTTGGGTGCTTAGATAGGTAAGGAGGGGTGGGGAAGGTAATTTTGGTTGTCGTGGGTATACATATATAAGAGGGTGTGTTGGATCGCTTTTTTCTCTTTTCTTTTCTTTTTTTCCTTTTGTGGTTTGTTAACATACACACACATACTCACACTCACACTCTTAGCTGGGTGGTGGTAGAGATGCTTCATCATTTTACATTTGGGTCAAGGTAAGGAAGGGCACGTTCTTTTCTTTTCTCCCTCGTGTTTCTAGATTTCGGCGATTTTGAGCGATATGGGGTAGATGAGGCCGGCGGGTGCGTCTAAAAGGACTGGTGGTATTTTCCCCTTCTCTCTCTCTCTCTCTCTCTCTCTCTCTCTCTCTCTCTCTCTCTCCACTCTCTCTCACTTCTCTCAGCCTCCAGCTTTGCAATCTCCAGTCATCACATGCATCTTCAACAGTCTCACGTATAGGGCTCCGAGGCCTGTTTCACTTTCTCAGTATACTGTGCATTTATTCCTGCTTCCACTTTGCACACCCTTAGGCCTCCACACATGGTGCTTTCCTGTTTGTACCATACACGCCCCCCCTTTCCCTCAAACCGTTCAAATATACAAAGAGGCCACGCTATCCAGCGCACCATCAACCTCCACCACTCTCTCCCCATCCAAAAAAAAAAAAGCTGTGCCAGGTTTTGTATGTTTCTTGTTTGAAGAGAGGCCGAAAAGCAAAAAGAAGAATAAAGCAAGAAATACGGGGTAGAAAGGGAGGAAAAGACTCCTGCTGATATGGGTAATAGATATGTTAAGATGTTTGCTAGGCTCTCGACGCAGATGATAAAAGACGCCAGTTCGGGATTATTCAAAACCTGTACTTCAACCTCAAGGGCATCGACAGCCACTTGTCATGGGCGTTTGGCTGAGGGCCCTCTCATCGGTGTCCAGGCTGGGTCTGTTTATTATGCGGAGATAGATCGCTAAATAACCAAATGTTTCGTTTGTGGTACAGGAAGGAAATAGCAATGGAACGCACAGACGGGAGTGTCGGGTAAATGAGGCCGGGATGTGGTGGAGGGCGTGTTGGACTACGACGACGACTACGACGACTACTCCTCCATCCTTCCAAAGATTTCGTCGTCATCCTCGTCAACGCGGCTGCGACTGCGCGCGTTGGAGTAACGGTAGTCTTCTTCGTCGGCAAAATGGTCGTCGTCCATGTCGACGTCTTTGGTCTCGCTGTTGTGGCGATAGCTGTTGCGTATACTCGACTGCTGCGCCGTGACGGTAGTGCTACCAGACAAGGTGCGTGCATTCAGGTCAAAGTACTTGGCTGGTAGCGGTGGCACGGGTGGCGCGTCTGGGGGCAGGACAACAGGACCTGTCTTTGGGGTGCCGTAAGAGCAGCTCAGCAGGCCGACGGCAGCAGCCAGGTCGGCATGGTCATTAGCATCCTCATGATAAGAGCCGGCAACCGAGGTGCCAGAGGTGGTGGGGCGGTCAGAGACATTGCTCCACTGGCGGAAATGGCCGTGCGCGTTGCCGTTGTCGGAAAAGACGGTCGACTGGTAGGATTGGCTGTAGGCAGAGCTATTGGTTGAGTAGCGCTTGATGGAGCGGGTGCCAAAGTGGGAGTGAGGATAAGAGCCTACGGCATGGTCGTCGAGCTGCGGGGGCGGGGTAGTTTCAGTGGAGCTCAACTCTTCACGCAGGTCAGACGAGCCGGAAGCGGGAGGAGACGAGCGGTCGCTGTGCTCGCCGTCGCTCTCCTTGTTCATGGCAACGAGGACCGAGGCGGCCTCGAGCAGCTGCACCTGCTGGTGCTTGGAGATGAGCAGCTTAGACGTGTACTGCCATTCTGGCGTGTGCTCCCATCTAGATGAAAAAGTCAACGCAGAACGTAAAAGGAAAGCATGGCATTCTCGTGTGGGCATGCGAGTGAAGAAAGGGCATTCGTCATGAGGCATGAAAGTATGTGGGAGGGCCGTGGGAGGCTAAGGGTTACTAACAGGTGCTTGGTCAGACAGCTGCTGTGCTTGTAGCCTTTCCCACATTTTTCACATCTCAGTTCGCTACCACTTCGCTTGCCGTCGCCCTTGGAGAGACGAGAGCCTTCGCTCGCGCGGCGGTTCCGCGACTTTGCGTTTGCCTTGTCCTGCTCCAGCATGGTTGCGAGCGTGGGCCCGTCTGTGAGCGCTTCACTCTTGGCGGCAGCGCTACTACTACTACCACCACCACCGCTGTAACTGCTGGCGCCGAACTGCGCACCATTGCCCGGCATGCTCGAGGCCATGTTGGCACCCAACGACACGCTGGGGCCCCTGAACTGCGAGGCCGGTTTCGATGAGCGGCGCGGTCCGCTGCCACTGCCGCTGCTGCTGCTACCACCCTCCAGCGGAGCCCCGGACATGCCCTTGGCCGCTGCAGCAATGGCTGCAATGTTGGTGACGGGCGTCTGGCTCATACTTTTCCTGCGTGTAACGCGATGCGCCGGGTTGAGGTTGGCCGCAGATATCGAGTGCGAGTGGGTTCGATTCTTGGGGAGCGAGCCAGCCATGGTGCTGGACGAGTGCCGTTGTTGGCTGGCAGGTCGGACGTTGATGGGTTCCTGGAAAGGGGGGGAGAGGGCAGCCGGTCAGTGCAACTCTTACGACGTGCAGCAATTGCGGCAGGAGGCAGTGTAGGTACCTTGTGTACAGTCATGTTTGGGATTTCCTCCCCAAAAAAAAAGGGTTGCCAACAGGTGTTTGCTTTGTTCTTCCGGCTTCGTCAGCAAAAGCCGAGCAATGGTCGCACAGCCGTCCGATGTGTCGGGGCTACAAAGTGAGATGCGGCTGAAACGGGCTCGTCGAGACAATGCAGGGCAGCAGCAGGGAGCCGGGCGTGGGAATATTTAACAGAGAAGTGTGCGGGAGGGCGTCTACTAACTGGACAAGGCGTTTGTTCAAAAATACGGCGTGTGGACAGGTCTCGGGATGCTATTCGACAGGTGGGGTGACGCCCGAGCTTCTGATATGGAGTTCCTGTGTCGGGTGGAAGGTCTCGATTGCGCAGCCTGGCAACTGTGACCGGAACCCGTAATACTAATCCAGGGGGTGTGCAGAAAGGGGAGGGGGGGTAGATGAAGAGGAGCGATGTCAGACCGTCAGTGCAATAATAGCCGTAGCAACTTTTTTATTATTTGGTCGCAAACATGGCACGCGGCATCTGGGGTCAGCCGGACGCTTGCCATGGCACAGCCCGACCAGCGTGACTGATAAGTACATAGATAATACCTAGAGTACAGTAAGTCGACCCCGGCGCTGCCGCCCGCGTCGACCTCCCTCCCGCCCATGCAGTGGCAGTGGCTGGAAGCGAGCAGGCGTCCCCCTTTCGATTTGTGTAAAGGCTGCAAAAGGCGCTGGGGGAGATCTGGGACGCGGCATTTCCCCGCGCGCACTGATTGCGTGTTTCAGCCGCCACACACGCGTCTGCCGGCGGTCCTTGGGATCAGGCCAGCGCTGCTCGTACTCAGTCGTCGCCCTCAGGGGGCCCTGCCAGAATATGTGCGTGTGTACATATATACGTCGATACAAAACTTTTTGTGCGTGTTCCTGGCGCAGGGCGGGCTACCCAAGGGGACCTCAGCTAGTGCGCCTTCTAGAGTGCATCCCCCGCTTCTGTGATTCGAGCATGGATTCATGTCAAGACAGTAGCTAGGCCTGTATTGGGGAATGCCGATCTCCAGTTACTTTGCCATGGCCGCTTGGGCCAGTCCGGTTCGGGCGGATCAAGGACACGGGGAACCGAGCGCTTGAGCGCTTGTCTGGAGACGCCTGACTAAGCCGCTGCCAGGCTGATCTTTGCTGCATCCGGCTGTCGCTGGCGCTGCACTCTCACACACGATCGCCTGCCAACATGTGTTTGCGCCATCACCGCTCTCATGGCGCCTTTTCTCCTCTCTCTCCCCCCTCTCTCCCTTCTTCTTGTTGTTGCGTCGGCAGATGCCAGTCAGCCTGACTCCACCACACCCGTCCTCAACGCCCCTCGGACTGCGAGCCTGGCGCTTGGCACCATCGCGATCGGTTGCACGCCCGGCGTCTGTGCTGGAATATTATCGCGCAAGCCACGGCCCTGTCTTGCCATTCGCTACTGTGGAGTCGCGGACTGTTGGGCGATGCCGCGCCTGCACCACACAATCAACGCCACATGACGGCCTGTCTATGGCCCTCGTCTGGACCGTCTGCGCTGCTGTCCCTCTGTCCAGCTTAAGGCCGGATCATCCTCGATCAACAGGTCGAGATCGGCCGTCCATTTATCTACATACTCTGCTCTACAGTACTCGACGTGTCTACACACTGCTCCAGGCCTCCGTACAGTGCCGCCACGGCCGACGCTTGCTCGCTCCGGTCACAACGGTGCTTTGATTATACCCGTGGTCGCTCCCTTGTCGGTGTGGGCGTGTTGCCCTTGCATCCAATCGCCGCGCTTGGTTGAGGAGCCGGTTCCCATCACTGCTGTGGGGTGGACAACGCTCTGGAGTCGTCATCCTAGCCTTCCGGTGTGGTGTCTTCATTCCATGCACAACACGCAGATGCAGAATGAGGATTCCATTGCGCCTGCCGGTTCGGGAGTCCCGTGGCGTTGGGTAGGCTTCATTGGCAGAGGACAGCTTGCTCGTTTGGCTGAGGGGTCAAGACGCCACATTGGCGCCGGCATGCCTGTACGAGGGTGCGAGGGAAGAATTGCATCTCACTCATCCCCTGCCATGTTTTTCCTATCTTCACAAATATTTAGCCATACTTAGTGCGTGGGCAGACAGGGGCCTGGTACGGGCAATGCGTCCGCCTCAATCCGGGCTGGACGTGTCATTTGCACGTGCAGTGGCTGAGTCACGTCTCCACTCCCACCATGGCCGACTTGACTCCAAACCCAGTGGGTTTCATGTCACCATCCATGTGACGTCAGTCATGAATGCCGTGCAAAATTATTTTCACTCTGCCAGCAATCCACCCATGCACATGCTGCAACAATGAATTCGCAATGACGTGGGCAACTTCGGCCCCCTGCGAAGCCAGAAGATGCTAGTCGTCTGTGACTAAGCGATGAGCAATAACGCAGCGCACGCGCTGGTAGTCTTCCTTGCACTCAAAACCACCAACAACCCAGTTTGGATGCCTCCCAGAATCGGGCCTTCGAAAATACTGTTGAGCAACGCGTGCACACTTGGACAAAAGACCCACTTGTAAATGTTGGCTGTGACATGTTTTGAAGATCGGTATGCGTTGTCGCCTACGACGTCTCATGCTAGGTCGGACAGAAATTGCGGTCTGTCCTTGGACACAAGTACATCTGACCGCAGAAATCTCGGTTGAGAGCGTTGCGAGGCTGCGAGTAATGGTAATAATCAGTTTAGCCATGCTAGCTCTGTGCATCCTCTTGTAAAATGTAAAGAAAAAATTAAAATAAAATAAAGGACTTCGGTATGATTGATCCGCAGGGCGCTAAGGTGTTTGAAACAATGCCTACACAAATGTTATGTTCGAAAACGCTGCACGACATATCCTCGTCTATGCCCATCAAGTGCGTTTGCAATAGCCTAACTCGAATTGTTCAAGGAGAGGCTGGAGCTTCGGATAATGAAGCTGCTCATATGGCAGGCTAGGCAGGTCATTAAACACGGTACGACTAAGTTGAGACATTTTCAGTCAGTGTCTCACAGGTCAGAGTCGCTGCGCACGAACAAGTAACTGATCCTTCATTAATAGACACAAATCAAGATCAACTTGTACGATAACTCCTGACAAGACTGCGGCACAAGGCAAGAAGTCCTTCACAATGTTTTGTTCGGCCTCTACCCTCTATAAGTGAGTAGACCAAACCATAAGACATGCTGCCGGTGTGCTACTTGCGTCTATAACGCCGAAGGAGATCAATCATGGTTGGTGTGAAGGTAGCTACAGCAATCTTAGTCAGCAGCTCACGTGGCTTGACGTTCGTCATTGCGCTCCACGACCTCTAACCTACCTGCCGGCAACACCGCAGCCTTAACCTAACTGCACGCCGACATCGCGCACGATATTGGAACATTACACTACGTCTCAAGAGGACCGGCCGCGCTTCTACATATTCTACAAATCCTACATCGCAACAGTCTCTCGCATCTACAATGGCGGACGCATCCGCGCAACCTAAGCCAAGCAGCAGCGTCAAGCTTGTTCTGCTAGGGGAGGCAGCTGTTGGAAAGGTGCGCAATACCCATGCAACAATGTTTGTCACGAGCTGACACCCATCTCAGTCCTCCCTCGTCATGCGCTTCGTCAACAATGACTTTCAAGAAAACAAAGAACCAACTATCGGAGGTGCGTACACAGCCACACTATTCAATGATATTCAACTCTCAAGCGGTGCCTTGGGGCTAACATGACTCCCGATAGCTGCTTTCCTCACCCAGAAATGTAATCTACCGAACCGTACCATCAAGTTTGAAATCTGGGATACCGCAGGCCAGGAACGTTTCGCCTCACTCGCACCCATGTACTATCGCAACGCCCAAGCCGCCCTCGTTGTCTACGATATCACCAAGCCCTCATCTCTCACAAAAGCCCAACACTGGGTCGCCGAACTGCATCGCCAAGCCTCGCCCGGCATCGTCATCGCGCTTGTAGGAAACAAATTCGATCTCGCGACCGCTGGTGACGAAGATAGCCCAGAAGATGCAGATGCGCCTGCAGTCGAGGGAGAGGAGGATCAGGCACAAGACGACCAAGACTCTAGGAGAGTACCTAGCAAGACTGCAAAGGCATATGCCGACGAAGAGAGTTTATTGTTCTTCGAAACAAGTGCAAAGACCGGACACAATGTCGCCGAGGTTTTCACTGCTATTGCAAACGCGATTCCAGAGGCAAGCCTAAAGGGTCCGCGCCATGTAGGTGGCCAGACAAACCTGGCCAGGCAAGACGCGGACCGTGTAAACTTAGGCAGTGCGCAGCCACAAGGTCCCAAAGAAGGTTGTGCATGCTGATATGACTTTGAGCTTGAGCCTTGAGCTTCAACTCCATGTTAATGGGCGAAGACACTGGACATCTAGGTTGCTTGAGTGTTCATCGCAGATTTATGACAACTTTTCTTCCTTTCTTTCTTTCTTTCTCTCTCTTTTTATCTTTAGTGGGCGTTGCATAGGGGGATAGCATGATATCACTTTACCTATCAATACCACTGTCTAACGACGCATTGAAGACTAGCTACTTGACCTCGAGAAATCATCCTAGAGCTAGCCATGTCTGTACGTTTGTGCCGAGGGGCTGTTGAGACAGGTAATCTATGTGAGATGAGAGAAGAAGAAGGAGAAGGGAGGTACTTGGATGTTATAGAAGGTGATGTAATTGCGCGTCAGCAGAATGAAGTGGGTAGGTTCAACAGACAGTGGTAGGTCTATACGTAGCTAAGAAAGACCAGAAATCTACTAGACGTACACGATAAGACATGCACGCGTCAGTCGGTGATGAGTTGGACGTAGGATGAGGATAAAACAAACAAGCGTATCCCTAGCGGTACAACCAAAAAGATAACGTGCAATCAAGAAAGAGAAAGTAAGAGGTGCGTAATTATTAGTTTTCTACATCAATATATGTACGAGGAAAATGTAAAATGGGAATTTATTCAACTTGGTCGCTTGGTGTTTCAGCACATGAGAATTAGCTGCATTAACGATTCCACGACGCTGGGTCTAGCTTACATATTTAATCAGGTGTTCAAGAGTATCCTGGGTGTTTTTAATATCAATGCTGTGTCATTGAGATGAAATGGCCAGTAGATTGGGCTGTTGACCATGAAGTCTTTTCTGAAATTGCTTCTTGTGTGCTCATCATAGAGAGCACCATGGGTGTCATTTGCCAGGTCTACCGGCTCATTGCCACATAACACAGCATTGCTAGTCGGTCGTGTTGTATCTCTGGTCGTACTGGAAGAGCTACCGCGACCTTTGGACATGTGCTTGACACTTCACAACAACCTCTGCAGCCTGTGAATGAGCACATCGTATGTCATGTGGGTTCGCAGCCCGAATCCGCAAGGGCTTATGGGGCTGTTCGATAGATGGAGTACTGCCCGAAGCGACCTTGCTCCCAGTATGGATGACCTCAGCATTGGGACTTTCAGAGGCGAGGCGCGTACTTGTATCGCATAACGAGTTTTTGACCTTCTTGAGGATAGATGAAGCGCAATCGGAACCGTCGTTTCATTCACAGTCAGCGGTACTCCAACATGGTGGCGTATAGGTGACGAAAGCAGCGTCTCTGCAAGCGCAACCAATGACTGCGGGGTCACGGCGCACAAATCTCGCGCTAACCTTTTCCTTCTGCGTCGCTACTTCTCGATACGCTCTTGCCCTTCGAAACTGTCGTGGTTGACTCATCATACATCACTCATCTCGACTCAGAGCGCACTTATACATATCTCTGTACACATCTTATCAACGGTTCTCCCAGTCGACAATCTTTCTCCGCAAATATTTCACGCATCTTCACGAGGACCATCAAAAACATGGCCAGAGGTGGTCGCGGCGGCGGTAGTCGCAATCCGGCAAATCAGCCAAGAGAAGTGCAGGTCTCGAGGAAAGTTAGTTGGTTGTTGAGGCATGGGGCCAGCCAGGAAGGACTAAAGTTAGGAAAGGGTGGATATGTCAACGTTCAAGATGCGGTAAGCTTATGCTCGTATTACACTGTTCCCCAAGGAAATCGTCAAGCCAAACATCGGAAGACATAGCGATTCTTTGGAATTCTTGAATCGAAGTGGGCCAGTTCGATTGGTTCCGATAGACAGTGAAATGACAGTTCACAGCTCAACACCAAGGCTCTACACAGTCTGAAAATCACCTTCCCAGAACTCCGCGACATAGTCGCAAATAATGACAAACAGCGCTTCTCCATGATTCCAGTATCGTCGCTCGATAAGGAGTCATCTGGCGCTACAGCTTCAGCCCAAGACCAGCCTGCATCCGAACCACTGCAAAGCATATCAGAATCGGACGACCCAGCAGACTACCTCATACGCGCAAACCAGGGTCATTCCATCAAAGTAGACAACGAAGGACTTCTTGTCGCCATCTCCACTGAAGCTGGAAATGTCCCAGATATAGTCGTTCACGGCACTGACGAGCGGGCCTGGAGTCTTATCCTGAAGAGCGGTGGTCTACGCCGCATGGGAAGAAATCACATTCACTTTGCTTCTGGGCTACCCGCCGGTTTCAAATCTCTCGACTCCACGTCTGGATCCACAGAAGAAAAAGAAGCCGCGCCCGTTATTTCTGGCATGCGCAAGAATTCGTCCGTGTTAGTATACATTGATATCGATGCCGCTCTTGCCGCCGGAATCCAGTTCTTCATCTCTGAGAATGGCGTGATCTTGACGGAGGGGAACGAGCAGGGCTGCTTGCCATATGAGTTCTTCAAACGGGTGGAGAGCAGGAAGAAAGATGGTGGGGTGCTAATGAGCGACGGGAAGTTGCCCGAGGGGGTGGCTGTTGATGTTGAAGAGTGGGAGAAGGAAGTTGGTGATACTCAGAAAGGTAGAAGGGGTGGCAGAGGTGGAAGAGGTGGCGGTGGAAGAGGTGGTGGAAGAGGTGGAAGAGCGAGGGCAGAGGACAATTCGAAAGATGCAACCACAGAGTCATGAGAACTGTCAATTCAAGGATCAAAAGATATGTAAATAATGAACTCGAATCAATTTTATATTCGTGATACTGATTAGACAGTTAGGAAATAGGTATATCGCAGACGTCCGTCAAGTTTTTATCGGCCCCAAGAACCCTAGTCTATATGAACAAAGGAAATAAAGGTATGAAGAGAAGGATGCAGAAAAAGTATGAAGAGAAGTGTAGAAAGAAGTATCAACATGTGTGAAGAAAGAAGGATGAAGAAAAGCATCCGAAGTACAAAGAAGTGGATGTGAGAAAAAGAAGAAAAGAACGAAAGACTGTCAAAAAAGATCAGACAGCTTGGGGTCCAGCATGGCCTGACGTCTTCTCAAAGTAATCCATTGCAGCCACGCCCTCGTTCCTGAGCGTGTGGCTGGTCGGCCTCGAGTCTTGTCGCATGCCAGGGCTGCAGATAGGCTCAGGCTCAGTGAGCACGTCATCAGCCTCTTCGTCAACACTGGTACGTCCGCCGACCGTGCGCACGGTGAGGCGTCGGCCAAGACCACACTCCTGGGCAGCCTGGTCCTCTTCGAGGCGAATCACGACCTCGACGGCCTTTTCGTCCTCGATGACCTTGGGGTGGCGCTTGGCAAAGTACCGAGCGTACTTGTACAGCGACCAGTAGCAGCTTGCGACGTTGACGAAGGTGAGGACAATCTTGTAGGGCAGGTAGTAGACGTAGAGAAGGACCCAGCCGACACGCTCGTTCTTGCGGCGCAGGTGCACTTCGTTGAAGATGATGACGTTGATCAGATACATGACGACTGTGGCGGCGAGGAGGTATCCGCAGAACGAGGGGCGGACGTAGAAGGAAATGGGTAGGATAAAGGGGGTCAGGAGGTAAAGGAGTGTTTCGTAGACCTGTTTTTGGGTTTGTTAGTGTATGATCATGTGAAAAGACGCAGTAGAGAGAGAGGACAGGGTGAAAGCTTACCTCTTGGAAGACGAAGATCTTTGCGCCAATCTCCCACCAGCCGAGCTTCCAGCTACCGAGGATGTAGGCCATGTTGTAGTACATGCCGTTGACGAAGAAGAAGTTCCAGCGCTTGAAGCGTTGAGAGAAGATGGTCATCTCACCAAAGCCACCTCGCGAACCGCCACCGGCGATGAAGACAGCAGTGGGTGTTTCCGTCTCGACAAAGACCTGCGAGCACATCTTGATGCGTGATCCTAGCTGGCGGGCGACGTGGCCAAAGAACCAGTCCTCTGAGACACTGAAACCCGGGTGCTCGTGGAAAGTCTTGATGAGGAGTTCACGGTCCCAGAGGGAGATGGCGCCGTGGGGGAAGGTGGCAGAGCCAACCTTGCCTGCGAATTCACGCTGAATACCACTGAGCTTGTACTCGAGATCTTGGGCTTGCTGGCAAAGGTTTCCTTTCGACGAGTTGGGTCCGACGGACTTGATGGTGTATCCAATGCACTTGACGTTGCCAGTCATGCGATCAGTGACAACAGGGAAGTTGTCGGGAAGGGCGCAGTCGTCGTCGATGAGCAGGACGTTCTTGAAGTTCTTTGCAGCGTAGCAGCCGACGAACTGAGCGACAATCTTTGATCCAATGGGCGACCAAATGTGGTTGACTCCGTACGGACGGCAGATCTCTTCCGTGTTGTCGAGTGGAGTAGGGCTGTTACCGTTGGCAATGACGAAGACATGAGATGGCGGGAAGATCTTCAAAGCCGCTTCGAGAGTGTTGGCGATGAGGCCTGCAGACTTGTAGCAGGGGATCATAAGACAAGTATCCGAGACATTAGACGGGATTTTGGTCTCTGTTGTGTAGTCGGCAGGTGGAGGATCTTTTTCGAAGAGGATACAAAGAGGAGCAAAGGCATAGCTGTGACCGAGTTAGTACAAGTCCAAGATCGTACCCCGAGAGCCAACTTACAATAGTGCAATACCCAGTGTGATACCGAATCCACCGGGGAGGACAAACTTGGTTTGTACCACCCAGTACATCCACCACACTGCACCCTTCCAGAGAGGCATACCAATAAGAACAAAGTATATGAAGAGAATCATGAGGAGGTAGAGGCTGTACTCGAAAGTGATCTGGACCCATTTCTTGCGCTGAATTTCAACACCCTTCTGTTTGGCCTTCTCGTAGGTTCCGAACAGCTCGCTCCTTTGGAAGTAAGAGGCGTTCGTTACCCGTCGTTGCAGAGAATTAATGCCGCCAACCACTGATTGCAAAGTGTTCTTCCGCTTAAGCTGACTATGATGGGCAGCTTCAGGTTGTTGAAGCGGTGAGTCGAATGATGCTCGAGGCGAGTTGTTGCCTGTCGCGAAGGGGTCACTCTTGACTGAGTCTGCTTTTGATGCGAAGGGGTTGTCGTTGGAATAGCTTGAGCGTGTGCTTGCGCTTGTCCTTCCCTCGAGAAAGTTAGGTGATGGTGCTCGGCTATCTCGAGGTGTTACAGTGAGGACATCATTCGTGCCTGCTACATAAGAGAGCCTTCGATAATATGCCTCGTTGTCATGAGGTGCAGCGAGACCTAAATCGTGGTGTGAGGTTGTGTTGTTGTTAGAGTGACCGAATCCAGAGAAGCGGACACTTCTCCTTCGCTCACTCTCGCTTTGTGTTCTTTCGATATCGGTGGAACGTTGAGTGTCATTCCGTTGTACGCGAGTGCTGTTTTGTCGAATGGCCGAGCGTTGGGTGCTGTTTCGCCCAACAATTGACCGTTGAGTACCGTTTCGCCGGATACTTCCTATCCGTTCTGAGTCGAGGAAAGGATTCTCTTGTAGGGGATCCCATCCGCCAGTATGTGCGGTGTGTTGTTTGTCTCGCTTGGATCCAAGGTTTCCAGTGGCACGGAGGAGATGTGCGGGAACCGCAACATCCTGAGATGAGACGGGCATAATATCACTGGACCGCCGGCCTGGTCCAGTGGAATGATCAAAAGGGGACACCATGGTAGCAAGTAGGTATAAATGAATTAATGAATTAAAGGTTGTCAAGTCTCACAAGTAGTTACACCTTGGGCAGTGAAGATGATGAACCCCAGTGAAGGCGAGGGTCATACTCCAGATCTTGTACTTTTCGCAATTTCAGGCGGGTAGTCGGATGTTCTCATAGCGCCATTAGGATCTGGAATCACAAAAGCGTACTAACGGCCCACAGCTCATGAAGTGTGAGCATCCCGGGGTCGATCGATACGGAGTGCTTCGCCCATATTTTCGGATTGGCTGGCTTGTGCGCCACAATAAGGTCTACTCTGACGTTCACAGCGGAGCCTGGGCCAAAGAAGTACCCACGTTTCTCGATGGCGACCTAGGCTAGCTATGTAACTCCCGTCGAACCCTAGCTTAGAGCAAGATCTGTGTGGCAACAGCTGAACCCGTTCGAACGACGGCGACTAAGTAGATCAAAATTCGAGCAAATAAACCGCTTACAACAATACGCCCTAAAGCGACTTGATCTCATGATCTTCGACTTGCTTCCCGTGAAATACGCAACAATGATGATGTGGCTCAATTACGGGCTTGTCGTGTACAGTAAGACGTGAACGTCTGGGAACGCGGGTATTACTTCGGCAGGGCTCTTCAATACAAACGTGCATACACACGGCACTCTAAAAAGATGAAACATTGACAATGACTCTGACAGATCGACATAGGGCCTGAGGGTGAGCCAAATGCATGGAGACCCTAACCAGGGGTACCTGACAGGATGGGCCCTGGCCCGTTCCTTAGGTTTTAAAAAGAGCAGTTCACGGTACAGTCGTATGCTGCGGCCTGGACCTGCATGTCTTCGGGAACCTGAGTCTAGAGTACCATTGTAACTAGAACCATAGAAAAAGCAGGTACCTGAGACGCTGCTCCTTTCAGCCTCGAAGGTACTCTAGTGTTGATGGTGGCGCGCAAGAGAATTGTAATTACTACGCAGGGTGTGGATCGTGATGGAGATTGATGCTGTGATTCGTGGGCCGAAGAGTCCGTGCAAGTGGAAGCTGATGGAGAATAGCGGCCGAAAAGTCTTTTTTTCCATGCACACTCGGGGCGTCAGAGTCCTAGGATGCATGTCCAGCACACTCTAATGACACGTGGGTTCCGCGTTACACTGCAGGACCTGATTACCTTGGCCAAGGTGCCTCGGAGGGTGCTTTTTTGGGGGCATTGAAACCCGAAGAGCCCGAATGGGTTCGGCGGGAAAACGTATTAGGTTTTGTTAGTACTCTAGAGCGAATCCAAAGCCATTCCTAGACCACGGAGTTGCGAGACCAGGACCGTCGATCTCTTTTTGTTTTTTGGTAGATACTACTGTAGGGCCGTCTCTACTGTCTACGCCGCTTTCAGTGACGTACCGTTCCCTGAAGATGATCAAACCTGATAGCATGTCAAACCTCTACACTTCCCCACCAAAAATAATAAACGCGCACAGCTCCATATACAACACTTGGCAGGACCGCAGTGACATTGTAAGTGAAACTGAATACGATGAGGTTGTTGATGAGGTCGAGTTTTGCAACGCCGCAAACGCCTCTTCCGCCGGCCCGTGTGAGTGGGCCGCGGTGAGGCGTTCTGAAAACTAATTACGTCAGCCCCGCAATAGATGAAAGAGGCTTCGATGGGCGTTTGGGATGCAACAGTCATAGAATCATAGCCATCGTTCACCCTTTATTCCTCAGAGCAATCAGAACACACGATGAACACCTACACCTCCCAGTACCCGCCCGCTATTGCGGTCGATCCTTTATACAAGGAGTTTTTTGAGCGCTTCTACGCCACGTCCGACGCGCCTGAGGCGCACGAAGATTACGTCAAGTACTTTACAAAGGATGCGACATTAGTCATGGCCTCTAAAGTAGCTAGAGGCAGAGACGGTGCGTTAGGTGTTGCTTATTGCTTCTAGCCTCTACGGCATATTTGCCTTTGCCCCTTTACGCTCCGCTGCGGAACGGCAAAGCAAAAATTCTTTCCATCGGGCTGATGCTTGGCTGCAGAAATCCTAGCCTTGCGAAAGGCCATGTGGGAAAAGGTCTCCAGCAGGGCGCACGCACCACTTAAGATATTTCCGTTTGGACCGCACGCTAATGAAGTTATGTTGTTTGGAACGGTCAAATACGGCCTGAAGGCAGGGGGAGAGTCCACCAAAGACTGGGCCGCAAGGGCACACCTTGTCAAAGACGGAGAGGGCGCGGTGATGATGAGCTTCTACCAAGTGTATTTAGTACGACACTCTGCTTCCACCTGCATTGATTTAGGTGGGCTTGAGCTAATAAGCGGATGCAGGACACAGCAAACTAGAGCAAATAGACAGTTCATATTAGGTAAATACTCAAATCGAGCTTGGGGATCATTGACGTAGATGGTAACCGCCACTTTTCGGAGCTCGGAATATCGTGTTCCAATGCTACCATAACATTCCCATCCCCCCAAAAAAGTGGGTACGGGGGATGCGCCGGCTCCAGTGGTCAGGCAGTGAAAGCATCTAGTTCGCTATGTTCCGAAGCACTGATTGATCTATTGCGGTGAGATGGAGACACGCACGTTGCTATTCGGGTAAACCGGCCTTAATTGATGATAAATAGGGTTGGTGTTGTTGACAACAAACAGAGGGTTGATTCTGCCGCATGCTACGCGGAAGCACGGAAGCGGAAAACAAACCTCCACATGCCGTTTACTTGCATAAATCCTTGCATATATTGACGGAACATTATCGTATGCCGGATTCAGTAGGATACCTGGGGCCATCGTATTGCTTCTGCTGAATCATCTCCGTCAGCAGCAACATGTGCGACCGGTGGTTTTAATCTGCCGAGGTATTTTTTGGTTTCCTCCGCGGAAATTTGGGAACACAGAGAGAAGCTGTGTTGAGTTAGAAAGCTATACACCCTTCGGAACCCCGTCGTGGTAGTTACTAAACCTCTGATGTTCACCACATAAGCCACAAAGAGTTGCTGACCCGTCGAGCTGACAGTACATGGCTAGATCCATCAAGCAAATACGGTTGAGACAACGGTAACACAGGTATCGCACATTTCGGTCTCTTTAGCATGGTTGAAGTTTAAAAAAAAACTCCAACAGATGCGTTTGGCGCTGTCAGTCACACCATGTCACCTATTGCACCGAACTCCGGTGTGGAATACCAAGTTCGGCCCTTTGGTCACTGCCCCCTTACTAAACCAACCAAGGTCCTGGAATAGCAATTTCGCATGGAGGTGGTGTCATGACTCCTGATCCTTGGCGCGCGTTGAGGCTTGGACTTCAATCTCAGGACGATCTTAGCATAACGTCGCATCTCGAACCACCTTCGCAGAGTTGAGTTTACCAGGCGTTTGGGAATTAACCGGGCCCTTAGATACTAGAAAAAGAAACAGAGACCGTCGAAATGTGTGCTCGGATTCGGGTACTAGAGTGGGAGGCTACCGGGATGTTTCATAACCTGTCAGCACCGGGTCCCATGGCTCGGCCGGTAGAGGCGGCGCTCGATTACGGTGCCGGACTTTCGAAGCTGACATTGAATCCTTGATCAAAGGGATGAAGCTAAGGAATCAGCACTTTCCACATTCCGTGATTGTATACAGATATATATTTTTTAAAATATCAAACTTGCATTAGTAAGCAATAACCGCCCGGCTAGCTCAATCGGTAGAGCGTGAGACTCTTAGCTTTCACGTCCTGATCAGACTCGATTGGTTATCTCAAGGTTGTGGGTTCGACCCCCACGTCGGGCTTTTTTTGCTATTTATCGTTCCTTTTGGGCTATTTACTTGTTCCCGCGTCGATGTCCCGTTCTTGTGCAGGGCTGGACGAATTGTCGAGTTCTTTTCTTTTTTTGGCTGGATTTATGGCCTTTCGTCTGGATAAGCAAAAATGAACTAGACAATCGAACATCTGGGCACCGCAACTGGACACTGGAACATGAATTACATGCCAGGGTAAACATTAGACCGGTCTAGATGACTCCTTGTAATTGCTTCTGGAGTGTTGTTCTCATCACTACATAGCCTTAAAGCTGTATTTCCTACAGGACTTTTCTTGTGCGGGTTCAGCGATTCACTTGAAAAAGCGATAGACATGTCATTCATGAGCAACGGGACGCCAGAATACCGCAGGTCCAAGACAGATAACAACCATAGTGACTATACCATTCATAGAAAATGCTGTTATCAGAACGATTCTTTTCTCAAACAAATAACATCATCGTAAGTACCCTTTGGATTCTATTCGCTCTTCATGGCGCCTGTCTATTCCATCACTCCCCTTTTTGTCTGCCTCCCGCCTCTGCATCCCTTATTTCTTCTCTCCAATCTCCTCCTTCTCACAAACACTTCCAATGATTCTTGTCTCCTGTTTGTGGTGTAAGCGTTACATATACCCGCTGCAACAAGTCTATCCTTATACCACACTGGGTAAACAGCTGTGACTTTGTCTTTTGGCTGTGCTCAGGGGGGGGGGATGGAAAACAGAGAGATAGTGATACGATTCGATTCGCTTGCGTTTTCCGTTGAAAAAGGCAGGATCAAAGATGTGAGTTAAGGCTCTCGTTGGTGATACTAGCTGCCCGCCAAAGGAGGTATGTGTGCTGAGTTTGTCACTGCGCCTGCGCTTGTAGCTGTGAGAAGCATGGATGCAAGTACACGTACGAGGTTAATGATGGGATTTGGTGGGTGTTAGTGACGGGTTCTGATAATAGGTATGTTTTGGACACTTTGAAAGGGATTCAGGTACTGATCTGACGAATGACAAGCCTTGTAAATCATTGCGTGGGAGATGTTTACATAAGTTTCTACATAGAAGGATTAGTGTTATAGAAAGTAGTTGTTAAAAGTATCATTTTATCCTCTTCTCACTGACGATAGAAGAGTAGAACGTGAAGAATATAATATTGCACGTTCTCTTAACAGCAAAAGTGGAGAAGTTTGCGGTATTGTTTTCAACCTGTTCTGTCCTTGAGTATAAGTCTGCTTTATGGTATTCACTTCTACAGAGGTTTGGATTAGAGTAGTACCTCACTAGGTAGCAAAACATGGTAAGATGCATTTCGAGATACAAAGACTTCACTATCAGTATAAAGTCATCAATTAAACAAGCGACTAATCTGTCATCTCCACCTACATCTCATTTTAGATGACATCTCGTCCTCAACTCCTCGCTAAATTCACACCTACTTATACAACAGCCACAACACATGCAAACACACGCCTCCTCCATCTATTCGCCCTTTGTCAAGTTGTAAATCTTTTGGATCTCCTTGAGCTGACCTTCATGGTCAAAGTTAAGATCTTTTAGTCGGCCATCGTTGAAGCCAAACACCCAGCCATGTACGACTGGAAATTCGTTCTGAGCCCAGCTCTGCTGTACAGCAGCTGTCTTAATGATGTTCCTGCACTGCTCGTGCACATTCAGTTCCACTAGCTTGTTGTACTTGTCTTCCTCGCTTCCGCCGTTCTCAACGATATCGTCAAGCTCCTTTTGATGCAGCCTGTACACGTCGCGAATGTTTCGCAGCCACGGGTTCAAGAGGCCCAAGTCTTGGGGTGTCATGGCGGCTTTGACACCGCCGCAACCATAGTGGCCACAGACGACAATGTGCTTGACCTTGAGGTGACGGACGGCGTAGTTTACAACCGACATTACGTTGAGGTCGATATTGTTGACGAGATTGGCGATGTTGCGGTGGATGAACATCTCACCGGGCTCAAGGCCGGTGATGGCCTCGGCCGGGATACGGGAGTCGGAGCAGCCTGTAGAATGCGCAGTCAGCGGCTGTTCGACATTGTACACCTGGGAATCTCGCGAAGCGAACCTGTCGGCTGCGATCATTTGCATGGCCAATTGACCACCCAGCTGGCTTTCCCGAGCGATTCGGGTAATTCTTGTAAAGAAGTTGACTCACCAATCCAGAGATACTCTGGAGCTTGACCCGCACTCAAGTTGTCAAAGAAGGCAGGATTCTTCTTTTTCATCTCGTCCGCCCATTTCTTATTGTTCTCAAAGATGCGGTCATGGCTCTGCTGGAGGTACTTGCGAACCTCCTTTTGCCCTTCTGCTCCAGTCATTGTGGGCCAGGAATACTGTCGTTTGGTCTGGAGAGGCTGCGCGGTAGTTGCTTGCAGTTTAGGAATGGAGGATGTGGTATGGCAGGATCGCGAGGAAGTCCGACCAAGTAGTGAAGAAATCGGTGAAGACTTTGAAGGAAGAGTTGAGCTTGATAAGAGGCGCGTCGAAGGAGAGAGAAGCTGCCCCGCGGCAACTAGCTCTCGGAGGGCGTGGGGTAGCCGGTGCGGCATGACAAGAACCAAGACAGACAGCTAATCAGCAAAAAGCCAATTCTTTTACTAATTATGCCGGCACATTCGGTTCGCAGAGAGGGGAGGCGCGTGAAATAAAAAGAAGGCTGTCGGGTTAGTTTGCTTATTCCTGCGCGCCGATTCGGCGCTCCGAGGTTGAAGGATTGGTTCAGCGGCGCAAGGTGTTCGGGAGCTTGTTGTAGATCGGCAGACGAGAGATCTAGCGAACATCGAGACCACGTCTGCCTCATCAATCTTCCTGTGGCACGTTAATGTCCTTGCCTGCGACCACCAAGATTTTGCATGCCATACAAACGTTGTCAGCAGACTGGAATAATGTCCCTGAATGACGCCCAGCGTGGGCTCATTCTACACCACGCCGATCGTCTACTAAGCACAAGGACTTGGCCCAAGACAATCTGCCCTTCCGAGATCGCCCGCGCGTTGTCACACTCGGAGTTGGAAATATTAAATGCAGCAACATGGAGGGACACCATGGACAGTATACGACTGGTATTGTGGGAGAAACGCACATCTGGCGAGGTTGAAGTCATGCAGAAAGGGGAAGTGGTGACTGCAGAGAGCTTGGAGGATATCAGAGGTCCGATCCGTGTGAGAATGGTGAAAGATGTAGTAGATTAGCAAGGTATAATGCAATGATAGTCGTGCTCACCACAACAATCTACGCTGCTACGTTGAAGTTGCCAAGGCTCCAACTAACGCCGAATGTCAACTCCGCCAATATGTACCGCTAATGCATCAACTCCGATGAACTCCAATACATGCCCCTGCTTCTCATCTCCCAGGATAACTTGCCCCACTAACATCAAGACCCTGCCATTTCTCATCCCAACCCATGCTTGGATCTGTTGCATTGCCTGCTTTGCCTTCCTCGGTCAGATTCTTGATATCGCTCCAATACTCCAACTTCTTGCACTCATTGTCCGCTGCCTCGACAGCTTTGAGCAGATTGTTGATCCGTCTTTCCTCAGCTTCACCTTCAGGCTTGGCATCTTTCTTGTGCTGTTCGCGGTGTTCTTTTGCAGCATCAAAACGGTCCATCAATGTTGAGAGGAGCTGGCGACGCGAATTTTGGAAAATGAGCATGGACATGATTGCAGGGATCTGCATGTGTTAGCCAGTGTTCAGAGAGAAAAGCGCACGTGAGGAGCGCATACCTGTTCCGCAAGATAGTGCAGTTCCTCACCCCCATCATCGATGAATCTGTGTATGTAAACAATCTTCTCGCGGTCAATGGCTGCCGCTTTCAGCTTCTTCATCAATGTCGCAATGTCCCTGATCTCCTCATCCAGACTAGTTTCGGAGCTGTCCAATAGACCGCTGCCAGTGCCAAATGTTGTGGATCTAGCCAGAGTCGTGCCGATGCTGAAAGCTTCGCCAAACATGCGCTCTTTCGCGTTGGATTTGGTTTTCGGTGGCAGTCTCTGTTTGACACGTCTTCGCAGCCAGCGCCGCCGGCGGACAAAACTGTGGAACCACGGGTGGTTGCCATGCCATGCCGAGCTCTTGAAGAGAAAGTTGTATTGCCACCCCTCCTCGTCGACGTCCAGACTCATGTCGACATACCAGGTCTTCCAGTCCCACACCCAGCTCGGGTCGGGCACCTGGGCGTTTGTGATGTTGACAGCCGAGGGCTTGAACTTGACATCCTGCCAGGGCGCAGGGTCGAGTCTCAAGTTCCATAGTGCCTTGGATGAGAAGAGCGGTATGCCGAAAACGAACCAGCCGCGCTGGTTCTCGTAGAGGACGTCAATGTGGGAGCTCTCGTTGGTGAGCTGCTGCTCGGATTGTGTAACCGTTGTCGAAGGCGTGTTCTCGCCATTGGTGTGGTCGACGAGGCATATCTGCTGCTCAGCCATGCTGTCGAGCGTAGTATGTGTGGGCAGGAGGAGGTCGAAGGCGAACGCCGACGCTATCGTCGAGACATGGGGTCGACCCGTTCAGGCAGGCGCGGCACGCTGCTGGGCCGCCGAGAGAAGGTTCAATGTTTTGGTAGCGGGAGGTGAGGAACGGCCAGTAGTGTCGCTTGGAGTCGTGGATGGGCGTGTTAGGGGTTCGCGGGCCAGACAATGCACACCCTAAGAATGCTAGGCACAATACGACTAAAACACAAGCCACACTAAAGCCACATCAAAACTGTGCCGGGTTCACAGAAACAAAGATGGACAGAAAGTGGCATGTGGGTCACGGCTGTCATGATGCTTTTTCGGGGAGTTGACTAGTTTGGCGATCTAGTTCGCACGCGTGGTTGGAATTGCTCGACTGCGCAGCAATTACGTCACAGCTGCACTGCCTTGAAAGTCTTCCCCTCTCTTAACATGGCTGGTTCTTCATTTACGATTTAAAACTCACAGAATCTAATCCTCCTTCAAATCCAATTACACTCATACCGAAAAGAAGTAATCAACTCATCCAGCATGTCTCGTCGATTCGCAACATTCGGTGGGGTTGCCGCTGTTGGTGGAATCACCTACTACCTTTACAGCGCTGGAGGTGACCCGAAGCTTGCTGAGAAGAAGGCCGAACGTAAGTATTTGGAAGCTGGTCTGGATATGATTACAAGCTGACAATTGGATAGACGATGCTGCGACGGCTACGCGCAGGCTGAGAGGCGATTACCCTGGCCAGGACAAGGAAGCAAAGAAGGCCGGCGAGGAGGGATACGAGGCAGTACGCTCTACGGCACAGCAATATGTATGTGTGAAATATCTTCTGCTTTTCCTCGTGACACTGTGCTAATTTGAACCAGGCCAACCAAGCCAAGACTGAGGCGGACAGACTTGAAAAGAGGTTCGATGCTTACAGTGCTGATGCAAAGAAGCAGTACGAGCATGCAAAGGCACTCGCCGAACAAGAGCTACACCAAGCCAGCAGGCAAGTCAACGCAGCCGCGAACAAGTTCGATGCTGTAGTCGAGGACAAGGCCGCAAAGGCAACCGGCTGGTTTGGCGGATGGTTTGGCGGCAGCAAGTGAAGCACGATACATATGCGCACTCTTAGTGAAAGGATGACATGATCAGAGGGAAAGCGGCAGCATTCTTCTGGCACTTTGCATAGGCATTGGAGTACATAGGCGTCAATTCCTCTATCTCGGTAGCATAATGTAATACTCGCATACTGCTAGTAGTTGTCCTGCCATTGTTCGCGTGCCAGAGTGAGAGACAGGCTGCGTGACGTTTGGCGTACACGTACTCTGCGACGACGCAGGATTTGCTGCATGCTGCAAAAGAAGATGGAGCTGCATGCGTCATTATCAGAAGGCCTAGAAGATTGCATGATGCGCGCATCACCACAGGGCGGGGCAATGGCCCATTCGGGTTTCAAATGAGTGGAGCACGGTAACGCGACACGAACGCGAACGCGTAGCGCGTCGTTGAACGTGCCTCTCTCCTCTTCCTCCCTTCCCTTCCCTACCTTTCCCTGTTTTATACACCCCCTCGACAGTGCACTACTCTGCATCCGCACATCGTATTCCTTATCGACATTGATCCAGATATCGCATTACCGTATCATTCCCACGTCTGTCTTGAACAATGTCGCCTATTGCTCCCGGCCAGCTCCCGGCCGAGCTCGTTAACCTCCTCGCGCTCCACTCGTCCTTCCTGACTGCGCTCTCGCTGCACTACGCACACAATGGCGTCTCTACACCTGCGGACCTTCAGGCCTTGACCGCATCCACTACGCTGGTATGGCGTCAGCGCAAGGTTACGTATGATGACGTCCGACTACTCATCGGCATCCTCGACCACGGTCCTTCCGGTGCCAACAATCCTTACTACCTCTCCGACTATGGCCGCGGCAAGATCTGCATCGAGATCAAAGACAGCAGCCCAATGATGAGCGGAATGACGCATGTGAATGAACAAGGCCTGCAAGAAATGTTCAAAGAGGGTCTGGACACACTGTGGTCGCAATGGTGCACATCGCAGAAGATGCTGGCTCGTCCTATTGCCGTGCCCAAACGCGGACGGGGACGCCCAAAGAAGACCGATGTCAAGCAGGCGACCATGGAGACTTTCCTGGATGACGCCTCCATTTCAAAATTCCTCAGTCAACTTCCTCTTGCCGAAGTCACAACATGTGAATCCCTTACCGCGCTCGCGCCATCACAAGAAAAGGGACGCAAGAGGTTGAGAGAGTTCAAGGAGAGCGTTCAGCAAGGCCGTGCACAGAAAAAGACGAGACCGTTGGCAGGAAAGGAAAACGAGTCTACTCCAAGCCAAAACCAGCACACTCAACCCGTACAAGCCAAGATCACTGAGTTCGCTGCCGTTCGCAAAACCAATCTTCTCGACCGTATCCTTGCCAAACAAGAGGCCGCAAGAGCTGGACCTGCTGCCCCTACTCCTGCTGAGCTCCAACGAAGAGCAGCACTTCAACGCACTCCAGAGGTTCTCGGCGTTCTCTCCCTTCTATGTGCCAGCAAGCCTGGATCCCGCGTTTCTTTCTCCACAACCGCTCTTCTACAAGCACTACAAGGCTCGATCCGAACCCCCATCTCGAAAGACGAAGCCATGAAATGCGTAGAAGTGTTGGCAAACGAGGTTGCACCAGGATACGTCTCTCTTGTCAGAATGGGAGCCATGTCTAGCGTGGTTATCAACCAGATGATGAGGCCGATGGACATCAAGAGTAGGCTTATAGCGCTGGGCGCGTAATTACTATATATTCTTCTTTTCTTATTCCTGTATAACAACTGATTCACGTCGCCGGCGAGCGAAGCTTGAATACTTTTTAGCGTCTTTCTTCTTATTAGCACCAGCCGTCACTTCGGCTGGCTTGTTCTTTACAGCATTGCGTCGCATTGGAATCGGCGTTCCTGTTTTTGTCATGAACTTAGCTTGTAATCCGCATACGAGATGCTATTAATAACACACTTTTGTGTTCTCTCTGTGTTAGCATCTGGTGTCTGACCCGTCATTTTCTGTCCAAGCTTATCGTGTATTTCATCGTTACAAAGACCGAACGGATAACTGAAAGCTTTACATGCGTTGCAGTCTTCCATGTTGTCAGAATTACATGACTATATCGCGCTTATGTACAGGATCAAGTAATGTCACAGGCGGCAGGGGTGATTTCAGAAGCAAAAAAAAATACAATGATTCTATGATATCGATAGTCGAGTTGCTAGGCTGTCAATACAAATGTGCAATGAACAAGATAGCAATGAGTAAGCGGAACACTTTGTTACACTGCTGATGAGTCTTACTGAACCACATCCCGACCTATTGAGCAAATGAGAAGTGAGTTCACTCGCAACCCGTCGTGAACATACTAATCGCTACGAAGCTTAACCAGCTTTACATGTACGCATGCGTGACTTGGAAAATACCATCATGAGCTCTAAAGCTCTATAGAGAAGCACCTCTGTAAGTTTCTCGTGATCTTCCGAAACAAGAACATATCAACAACATCCAGCTTTTGCCCTGAATGAAAAAGAAAGAGTGGTTAGAAACGTACTACAACCAATAGTATTACTAGAGCTATTAACTTGGGGGTCTCTGGTCGATTCTGGATCGGCAGCTAGCTTGTCTTTGACACGAATCGATATGGCTTGTGAGCTTGTTACGTCAGTGAAGAGTCTGTCGAAGGAACCAGGGTGATTTTGAGTCGGCAGCTTGCCAATGTAGCTTTTGGCGCTGGTACAAACGGTAGCTATACGTGATATAAGCTGAGACGTACGGTGTCTTTGAGAGGCCCTAGCCGTTTATCTGAAAATGTAAGGGCACATTACCTTATTCCCACGTCCCTGTCGTACCGCAAATGCAACGACGATGTTAACGCTTTCTTTTTTGTTTTTGTTTTTTGTGTTTTTTGGGGGAGAAATAAAGGGCCTTGGCGCAATAGCAGTAAGATGGCACTAGCTCGTTTTTACGCTGCAGTGCAATCGGCGGATGATGGCGTCTACGATACCCTTGAGATGCAGATTTTGCAGCCGTCGTGGCTGTTTGGGACAAGACGCCGCTGGGTCATCTATGAACTTTGCGTAAGTAGTGTGGTTTGGCTTGATTGGAGTCTTTGCGTAGACTGAGTTTTTTTTTTTTGTATTTCGAATAAGATGGGGGAAATGTGGATGTAGCGACTAAAAAGAAAGCGGTTCAACATAGAGAGAAAGAGAAAATTATAGGTGATAGTAAATACTTCTATTTGGGGTTCTACCTTGCCTTGAAGACCCTGCAGATGCGTTATATGGGGGAATATACGGCTTCAAAAAAAAGTGGGGGGGGGGGGGCCCCATCCACCATATGTATCTACAAACCCTTCTCTCGTCAGGTACTCCTTGTGCTCGTCGCTTCTCCACGCCAGCACCGTTCCGAGCTTCCAACTCGTGTCCAGCTTATCCAGCACCAGTTCCACCAGCTGCAAATTCTCAGGCTGTTGGACCTGGGGTTTTGCCAGGATAGCTGTAAGCTCTTCTTTCGTCGTTGCACGGTGGAAAGACGAGGCCGGGTCCGGGTGATGGTATAGCGGGAGGAGGTGGGCGTAGTTGTGCGGGACAATATCGTTGTATGCTAAAGGCAAGAAAAAACCCCCCAAGTGTTAGAAAAATTTGGTGATATGTTTGCAACGAAGGTGTAAGGGGGAAAGGAAATCAAAGAGAAATACATACGTTGTCGAGCACCCCAAATTAACCTCTCAATCGTATACCCCTCGTTGTTGATCACAAACAAGACGGCCTTGCACTGTGACTTGATCATGGTGCCAATCTCCTGTATCGTCAGAGCCATAGACCCATCGCCCGTGAACAGTATCGTCCTGCCCTTGTTGCGTTTGTTCGCTGCCTCGAGCTCTCTCCGCGCCACGTCGGCGCCCAGCGTCGCCGCGGTAGCGAAGCCGATGCTACCGTAGTAGATTTGCGTCACGAGAGTAACGTCCTTGGGGAAGTTAGTGTCGCAGATGCCAAAATTCGAGGTGCCTGTTTCACTGATGATGACGTCGCCGGACTTGAGGAATGCTTGTATCGTGGGCCAAAGCCAGGATTGCGTTAGGTGCTTGGCTTCTGCATCCAGAGGGGTGCGAGGAGGAGGGAGCTGTGGCTTGGGTATCGAGTGTTGGGCTGGTGAAGGAAGAGAAGTAGATAGTGCGGCTAAGAGTGACTGAATGAAGGTGGAAGGGTAGGATGTCCCTTTGACCTATTTTTTTGCTTGTTGTTAGTATCGAATATGGTGAGGTCAAGAGAGAGAGATGTGATAGGGGCGGATGGACTTACAACGACATCGAAGGGGTTGATGTGTATCGTTTTCTTTTCATCCAATTGCCTCGAGAGACCACCAGTGTTGGTATCACATGGGAGATATCCTAGTGTTATTACCAAATCGGCAGCCTTTGCAACTTCTTTGACGCCCGGAGTACTGATCTCGCCGTTCCACACACCAACAAAGTTATCTTCTGTCTCATCAACAATACCCTTACCCATTACTGTCGAGAAGAACGGGACATTGAGCATACTGACTACCTTCTGCGCTTCTTTTACTGCGCCAAACCGGTGCACAAGTACGTCTGCGAGGACAATCGGCTGCTTGGCCTCCGCAATTGCAGCAGTGATGGCCTTGATTGCATTGTCCTGCGCCTGCGCATCAATCTCTCGGGCCATGTCAATCTTCTTCTCCAATAAACTCTTGTCTACCAGTTCAGCACTCAAGTCCAGGGGCAAGAAAATGTACACCGGCCCGCTCTTGAGAACGCACTCTCGAAGGACACGATCAATCTCGCTTGGTGCACTTTCAATGTCCCAGAGCTCTGCAGCGGCATACCGCAACCCCTCACTAGCCTTGTTATATAGTTGATGATCCGGTTTTGTGCCGATACTATGATGGATCATCATGTGGTTCTTCTGCATGGCGCGCGTAGTCTGCCCGACGACATGTATAACCTTTACATTCTCAGACATGCTGCCTGCAATACCATTTAGCGCACTCAGTTCACCGACACCGTGAGTAGTAACGAAACACCCGGGGATGTTCTTGACGCGGGCATAACCATCGGCGGCATAAGCTGCATTCAGCTCATTTTGGTTGCCGTTCCACTTCAGGCCATCGACATGGAATATGTAATCGAGGAACTGGAGGTTGAAGTCGCCTGGTACACCAAAGATTGTGTCGACGCCTAATTGGTGAATGCGCTCCCACATGTAGCGTCCAAGGGTAATCTTGCTTTCCTCCATGATGGGCGCGCCTAGCTTTCTCTCTATTCAAAAATAGTGGCAAGGCTGGTAGTGTTGTTGTTTTCTTGGAAAGATGTCTTGGGGTTTGTTAGTAAGCCAGCCCAAGTGTGGTGTAGAGCATAGTAGCATGCAGCCCTGACCAACGTACTGTGAACTTGACTCTGTCAAGACCCGATGTGGCACTGTATGCAAGCGATGTCTTGGAAAAAGCAAGGATAATACAGAATTAGGAATCTAAACACAATAACAGTAGAGGTTATTTAGTTTTCGAGCTAGGGCGTCGGAGTTGTGTAAGGCGTTGATTGACAACCGCGGTTCGGTTGGACACGGTTAGTGGAGTAGTGCAATGCGGGGAGCGGCCTAAGTTCGGAACACAAGCGCGCTCCGAGAACGGGGAACGGAGAACATTGGTTGACTGAGTTATCATAGCAGAAGAGTGTCATATAGAATATGCTAAACTAACACAGAAAGAGCTTATTTCGTCTACTCACCTACGCACTCTCCTCTGTCGTCCCCGCAACTGAGTGCTTCTTCGCATCCTCAAAGCTTGCCATCTTGAAGTCGTACGGGAGCTCAAAGTCTGCTTTTGGGTCACCCTCAAAAGGCTTGAAGTCCACAATGAGCGAATCCTTGACTGCAAAGACAGCGTCGTCGTCAATGTACTTGCTCTTTCGGTCGAAGATTTGCGTAACAATAGGCTTGTAGCCAGGTGCCGTGAGCTTCCACCCAGTCAGTTCTGCTTTCAAAGCGTTCGTATGCGTTTTCCAACTACGTCCAACACTTCACTTACCAGGAAATGTATATGTGCCGGCCGCATAGGATGTCTGTCAAGCGCTTGTAGGATCTTTCCCGCAGGACCATCAGAGGGAATAGGATATGGCACTGGTCGCAAACAGTAGAAGTCGTACTTTCCATCTTTTCCAGTCTTAAATCTGCCCCTAAGGTTCATATCCGGCTGGTTGGGATCCTGTTGTTCGTACAAGCCGTTTGGCGCTGTGTGCCAGACATCTAGCACTGCACCTTCAATCGGCGCTCCAGTCTTGAAGTCGGTGACCGTTCCATGCATCCATGTCCGATCGCCTTGCTCATTTATCTCCTTTGACACGATACAGGACCCCATGGACAGTTCGGGTGCGTTTTCTCGATAGAAGGGACCTAGGATGGCGGTAGCGGTAGGTTCATCGGCCGCGGTGGAAGCGAGTTTGTACGTTATCTCGTCGACGAGAGATTCAAGACCGAGGATGTCGCAGAGAAGCTGGCCTTCGTTGCGTTTAGAGTCGGACATGCGACCTGCTTCGTTCATCTATTCACCGTCGGCATGTGTTACATAGCGTGCAGGGTAAATGTGCAACCTAGGAAGATATCTGGACGTACCAGCTGTACACCTGCCATCCACTCGTCGACTGTGAGTTCATTCTCTCTCGCGAAATCGTGCAGATGCCGTATCAACCCCGCCGTGAGCTGCCTGACACGAGGGGTAGCCTTGGGTCCCGTTGCATTGATGACTGCGTCTGTAAAGTTTGGGTTGAATTTGTGCTCTTTGCTACCAGATACTGCCGAGTTTCGTTGACTCATTTTGTGCTGTTGGTTTTGCGCAGTGACGCTGGAGTATGTAGAACAGAATGCGTGGTTTCGTTAACTACGCGCTGTGATTGTCTTGCATGGCGAGACGAACGCTGAAGTTAGCTGATAGGAAGGAAGCAACGCGCCAACCGGCAACATATCGGCAGCTCTTGTTATGCACACCAGCGCAAACTATGCGCACACAGCCGATAATTCCGTGATAGTTTTGCATTCGCTGCAGCGCGGTATGGGGCAATGTGGGATGGCGGGGTTGTGGAGCATTGAACGGGAGCGTTGATACCAGGGACAGCTAGTATGTAGGTAGGTACCACCAGAGCCAGGTGCGCCATCCGAGACTAGGATACCCGAGCGACGGCGTGCGAACCATGAACGGGACTGTTGACACCAGGGAAAACTATCATCTGAATTAGGTGCGCCATCCGAGACGGGCTATCCGAAGTTACAGTTAGTTGACGAATGACGGCTGGTATAATACGAGATTAGTGGTCAGCATGCGTACAGCAGTCAGAGAATAGGGCTGTCGGCTGATGTCAAGGTAGATGCTGAACACACATATCACTATGCACATTACTAAGCTGGGTTCGCTGTTTTGCGAGATTCGGTACACATTCAGATATTGAAGATTTTAAAGACCAGATAAGTTGGCCTCTGTGATCGCTTGCAATGCTCATAAAAGACCGCAACAGCAATTTACACTGCGCGAAAAACAACGCCCAAACGCCCATGGTGATACCTTGACTTGTTCAGTCGCTGTCGTCATCCACCCTGGCACGCTTCGTTGACCTGCCCTCGGGCTCTTGGATGCCATAACGCTTCTCGCCCTTCTTCTCACCCCGAACCTCGTCGATCATTTGATTAATATTAAAGGGGTCATCCGTGTCCTTCTCGAACTGGACCGGCCCATCACGGGCTTCTTGTAGGTCGGCACCCTTGAAGCCTTCCTTGGCCTTTCCCAAAACTTCAAATTTGCTCGTTTTTGTTAGCCGGTCGTACGTCTGTCCATCATCTTCTCCATCATCATCCTGCTGCACATTCGGGCGGTAGATACTGCTTATTGCGTCTTGAGCGGCGAAAAGAGGCTTATCGTAATGGTTGTCCTCGTTGATGCCCGCGTTGAATCCACTCGACTGGTTGAATAACCTGGCGTCGTACATGGATTCTCCACTTTGTGTTGGCTTCGCCAGGCCGAGAGCAACCTTTTCTGAAATATCGCGGTTTTGTTCGCGAGCAAGCATCTGAATCTTGCGCTCATTGCCCATGCGTGACTGGCGGAGTTCACGCTGCATGTCCTCGCGACGCTCTTTGCGCGCATCCATTCTCTTGCGCACCTCTTCCTCCTCCGAGTCTGTTTCCGAGTCGCTCTGAGATCGTCTTCGAGAGGCGTTCGCACGGTCTTCTCGAGCCTGCTTGGCCAGGTTGCGCAAGTGCTCCTCCTTTTGTAGCTTTTCTTTCTCCGCCAAACGCTGTTGCATGATGGCACGCTGCTTGACTTCCTCCCGAGCGTGCCTATCTGCGGCCTGCAGAGCCTCACCGAATTGCGCAAACTTATCATTGATTGTGATGTCTTGGAGACCTCGCCCATCAGCTGCCAGGCGCTTGTCTAGAGGTACTGTGTAACCCTTGGGGTTCTTCCAATTACTGATTGGGGGTGGAATCTTCCACATCTCTTGGTCTTCGGCAGTCAATTTTCGCGGAGGGGAGTGGAGAACGGGCGGCGGAGGCGAGGGTGGTCCACGTGGGATACGTTTATGCTTGAACTTTGGCGGTTCCATGGGATCGATCTGTCGTTGTTGGATCTTGAAGATACGTGTCTTCCCCTGGGCTTCACCCATCTGCGCAGTCGGAGTGTATCGCACAAAGGTGGGCTCATCATCCTTTCGGCCTTGTACGTTCTTTGGTCGCTGCGCGGCAGTCTGTCCTGCCACCAGGGCCATGAGCGCCTGTTCTGTCTTCTCCTTTGTTGCCTGCACCACTTCTTGGCTCGGACGCGACAAATCCAACTCGCCAGCGTCTGCCCGCTGACGTAGGGGGATGAGGTCTTTGAAGCTTGCCTGCACGATTCTTGAATCGCTGTGTCCACGCCTCGCAATCTCGTCGTATTTGGTTTTGCCCTCGCCATCGACTCTCCTCACGAGAGCATTGGATGTGGATGGTGTGCCCTTCTTCCCCATGTCCAGCGGATACTGGGCGACGTGAACCTCTGGAAACGCGCCTCCATCACCGAAATCCTCGGGCGCGCGGGGTCGCCAACTTTGCCTGCTGCCATATGCGGGTGGGCCATTCTGCTTTCGTGCGACCTGCGCTTCGTACTGCTCGGAGCTCAGCACACGCGTGCTGTTGGTGAGTTCCTCCTCCTCACCCGAGTATTTTGGCTTGGGCAGCGACTTGGATAGTGTTGCGACGGACATGTTGATGTCGAGGGTGGACAGGACTGGGTATCGCGATCGCAGTGATGCCCAGGCTAGAGTTGATGGCAAGACAAGATTATTCCATCGGCCTCGTCGGCGGGCTGGTTCTGCCGGGTCCGGGTCATGTGACCTAGAAGCCCAACCAGGACCTGTGCCTTCACCGGAGCTTCCACTGCGCCCCCCGCCCCCAGTGCGTACAAATGCGGCTAGTCGCTTCAGACGAATACCATATCTCTGCATTCACGAGTGCCTCCTACACGTCGTTTTCCTACAGTACTAGCCTTGCATAAATACGAGGAAAAGCCAGTGTCGTCAGCCATGCCGGCCTTGCTTATGCGCCCTGTGGACGGTTTCCCTCGCAGGATGGCGAATGCAGGAACAGCCTCGCTCAATACAGCCACCCTGCATTCGTCGCCCCGATGCGGTCTCACGTGTCACCTTGCTATGGAAGCAGACAAAAGAAACTTGTTGCTGGCAGAAAAACAGCGGTGTGGGTTCGCACAGGGAGTATAAGATTAACCGTAAGCAGATGCTCATTTAACAGCAAGTGATCATGAGTCAGCTGTCCGTGGCGCGTCGCAGGAGTGGAGAGAAGAGGAGAGGAGAGGGTGATGACGAGAAGCGTGTCGATAGCAACGCCGTGCCGCTGCCACCCGTTCAGACGTTGGACACACGGCCCCTCGGGCGAGCGACGATGAAGGGCTTGTCGAGTGTGGGAGGGCGGTGTACAGGTAGCGGGTGATATAGGTAGGCAGTGGGTGGTTGGGGTATAGCAATATGTAGGGCTGGCTGCACATCATTCGCTCGAGAGGGGGATTTTACGCCATGTCGTGTAAAGGCCCAGACAGCCTAGCAAGAAAAGGGCCAAGGTCGAGAATGCTGGTTATCGGCAGCGTGGCAGCGTGGCAGCGTCGCAGTGCCGCAAGCATCTTCCCTTTGAACTGCAAAGCGAGCATGCGCAATGCACCAAGCAGTCTGTGGGCCCTCGTAGCAGCCATGACAGGCTGAGTGTGTACTCTGAAACGTTGACCGTCATCCCTGTCTGGTGTGTGCCAGCGCAGCGCAGCGCACCTGGATTCCTGCAGCCATGCCGCCGACCCATTCTTGGAAGTCGTCTGGAGGAGCCCTACAACAGCCACAACACCAACAACAACCACAACCACAACCACAACCCAGCGCGACTCGCCGGAACACGCTGACCTCGCACACGTCGCCGCCGCAGCCGCCGCCGTCCAAACCCACCCGCCAGCGCACAAACACAAATCCCGAGCCGCCGACTCTACTACGCCTGCCCTCGACCAGCTCCTCCACCGCCGCAAGACGACCCCCGGCCTCCCATAGCGCACATGGCATAGACAATTCGCGCGGTCCTCCCGTCACCTTAGTTACGCGCAGCCGAAGCTCGCAGAATCCCGCCGATCTTTCCTATGCGCACCAGCAATTCTCTCCAACAGTGCTGGTATCGCCAAGTGGTTCGTACCCGTTGAGCAAGCAGCGTGGGGACCAGGAACCGGGCACCTGGAGCGAACCCTCGCAAAAACAGCCGCAGAAACAACACCAACACCAACAACAACAGCAACAAATAAGCGCTGGCGGCTCCGCGAATCTACTGCGACCGCCCGCCCCTCGACGCAACTCCACCACCACTTCTCGGCCTTCGCCGCGACGAATGGCGAGCTCGACTGAGTCGTCCGAATACGACTCTGGTCCCCGCAGCCGCATGGAGGACTACCACGCGGCGCACAGCGGGCGGGGAGCGCCTGCGCCTCTCACTCCAGGCACAGACGGCGAAAAAGAGGATCTGTTCCTAAACATCGCTGCTGATAGTGCGCCCAAGCAACAGCAGCGCCCAGTGGATCCCACGGCGCGGGTTGACCGGTTGAAGGTGAGACACCCCAGTCAGCAGAACGAGTCCCGATGGTTGCGTACGAGCGCATCGTGGCTGCTCAAATCCATTCCTCATGTGCCGTCTACGATACAGAAAGCTGACCCAGACAGTCTCGAGTTGCCCGAATAAATGAGCGACAGTCGTACCCGTCAGCCCTACAGACGCCTTCGCCGGCACACTCAACCTCTGTTACGCCCACGTCCAGCCGGATACCCTCCGCCGTAGACTCCAGATCAGGCGGTCTCCGCCGAGGCTCACTTCTCCCAACCCCCTCCCGCTATGAGCGGTCTTCAAACTCTCCAGCACCTGAAGCAACATATCGGACGCCCCAACTATCGCACAAGGCATCTCTGAGTTCGGTACGAAGGGATTCAGACCTCTCACCACGCGACTTCCTGGCTCAATTCTCCTCAACAAGGCGCTCGTCTCAGCCAGAGGTTCAAAACACACCACCGGCTCGTACGCCTCTCCAGCCGTATAGGCCATCGAATCTTTCCCATGAACCGCGAACCCCTCAGGTGGAGACGTCGTTTGAAGCTTCTTCACGCGCCGACGGCACCGAATCGCATGGCTCCACGGGGCCTGCAGCGTCCGTATGGGATGAACTGGATGAACTCAAGTCTCGGATACGCAAGATTGAAATGGGTGGCAAGATACCTCCAACGTCTGGTGCCATTGTATCTCAAGCGTCAGCCGATCGTCCGCGCACAGCGAACACTTCGGCCACGACTGTGTCTTCCTCGCCGAACCAACAGCGAAAGTTGAACCAGTCTCCATCCGAGTCCACAGTCAGCGCCCACACCCCCAACAACAGCAAAACCCATCCACTGCTAAGAGACGCGCTCGCTAAGGCTCGGCAACATATATCACCAGCAGTGTATCGCACGCTGGAAGCCACGGCACAAGAAGCACTAGCGCTGGCTGAAATGAGCGGCAGTGGGGGGCCTCAGGGCACGCTTCATTCGGCAAGCTCCATCATCAATGGTGCAGTTGTGTCTGACCGCCAGGTTAGGCGCAAAGCTGATAATCTCTGCCGTAGTTTGACCGAGCTGTGTATAGCTCTGTGTGACACCAAGACGGGCTTCGCCAGTCCAGCCTTTCGATCCAACACGGCTACAATCTCGCGTCGACCGAGCGTCCAGTTCAACGGCGACTCACCAACTATACGAGAAAGCATTGAACCCGAGAGCAACACATTGTCTGGTGTTAGTCCCAGCAGGGCAATGTCACGCATTGAGGCCCGAAGGAGCAGTATGCTCGCCGTTGGATCTAGTGGTAATCAGCGAGAAAGCAGTCAGGAACCCTACGATGACAGACATATCCCGTCACGACTACAACGAGCAGGTACAAGTCTTCATCGAGCGCGTAAGAGTGCTGAAGAAGACGACGAGGATCCAATATTTCGTGCGCCATCACGTGCAATGACCTCAATTGACTTTCGGTCGCGGCAGCAACAAAACGAGAGCAACCGTTACAGCACCGGCAGGCAATATGCTTCTCGTGAGCCAATGCCTGACTTGCAACCCTCGCCCTCGCTTCAGACTAGCTCGCATCTTCGTCGGCCTAGTATTTCAAGCAGTACACCCTCAAACGAGCATAGTCTCTTGTTTCGGGATAACCAGAACCGTTACGGCCACAATCTAGGCCGAGAGGGATCGCCAGCTAATTTCGACAAGCCTATGTCTGGAGGCCTACGAGCCCGAACGCAACTGAGCGTTGCCCGAAATCCGAACAACAGACATTCAGTCGGCGGCATGTCGGATCTTAGTCGTAACGTGAATCTTGGTAGGAGGCTGAGAGGATCAAGCACTGGAGAATGAGCAGATGGAAGGTTCTGTGAAAAGTTCCGGCACACATGCAGGGTGCTGGTAATACCGTCGCCAGCCGACTATTGATGTCATGGTGCGACTCCGCCGTGCCTCATTGAGTATACTAAGCTTGCAAGTCAATGGCACGCGGTATAGAAGAACGGGCCACTCAAAAGCTTGATTTTCATATGCGATCGATGCCTGAGGAGAATACTCAGCGTGAAACATATGCAGCAGTTTTGCAAAGACGTTCCGAAAAGCAGATGGCGTTTTGCTGATACAATTTTTTTTTTTACTTTACTTTGTTCTAGCATCTTCGAGGAGTATCTGTGAGGGGATTATATAGGCGCCGAAAAGTCGTCGTGGTATTTGGCAGCATCGACTAGATAAGGGGTTGGAGGTGAGCACTTATTGTCCAAGAGTTCTTGAGGGTTATTATGCGCGGTAGGCGCAGCTGGCCCTCCGTCACCGGCACCTTCTTCACATACACTCACAGCTGTTCTTTGTCCTGGGGTCTTTTTGTGTGATTTTTCCTTGATAGTTTATATACCACTACGGGTTTCTTTCCTAAATTTCTTTCAAACTGTAAATAGTAACATTGGTTTCGAGACGAGTTTTCCTATGTCAATCTTTGTGTTTGCTGTGAGTGAGTGAGCGTGCTTCGTCAGGCCTTGTCTTCTCTCTCGATCTCGTCGTAAGCGATTTGGGAATCAGTATGTCTGATAGCTTTGAGGTGGGAAAGTGATCTGTCACCCTGTTGCTACTAAGATGTAGACAAGTTTGATGAATTAGGAATGCTGTAAAGGATGACTTGGCCAATGCATCAGCACACTAGGTACTTAAGACAACACGATTGTGACTCTAGCGAAACAAGACCAACGAGAACAGGACGCCAAGTTCCCCACAGACTTGCTTCCTCAAGTAGGCTCCTGGTTACAACCGCTGCTGGGTGCGTGTTTCTCACGAGCACCACACAGAGCAGCAGTATGGCGGCTCTGTACTTTGGTTCTCATTTTCGGGCCCGCACGAGCACGTGCAATCACAGGGCTTGCATTGCACACAACGCACCCATGGTCGCCCTGCAGCCTAGATGCCGACTTTCATCTAGCGGACCTAGTGGGCTTGGTGAATGTGACGTAATTCGGGGGCCATTAGACAGTGGCCTGTTTGCAATATCTACACTACTTGGCTTCCCTTAGTGAAGGGGGATGCTGTGAGACTGCTGAATCAACGAGTCCGTGTAGGTAAGTCACAATAGCTCTGTGGATCAGCTCACACAAACAGTCCCACAACGTGAAAGAAGTTCAAAGCCATGTTTTGTCCTGGGCTCTCTCACTCCCTTGCTCCCTCACTCCCTTGCTGTCGCTGCTTCAAAGCTTTGGCGTCACTGCACCGGTGACGTGAACAATCACACCCCAAGCAAACTGCATTCACGCCCACTCGCATCCTGTCCACTCACAATCTCCACCTTTAACTTCAGTGTCGCGTGTCTGTTCCTTCGGCGCCCGCTGTTCTGCTTTGACAGTACCAATCCCTACCTCTCGACCTGTCCATTACTTGCCGCCACTCACGACCAGCGCAAACTTGCACACGACTTCCACCTCCACAACTAGCAGGCTCGCAAGAAGAAGGATCTGTGTCTGCTCTACCACATCACTAAGCAGTACCTATTGTCTCCCGCCGCTAGCAGTCACTTTCTTTTCGCACAAATCGCCATCCTTCCACCGTCACCGGCATATCTATTACTTCTAATAGTGTAATGACCTAGGACAGGCTCCAAGACGTCCTGAAGATGCAAGAAAAACAATCCGACAAGCGCGACCCGGCCCAGGTCACTGCGCAGGTCGCAGCTACTTCACAAGCACCAGCTCCCCCACTGCTACACTCACATACCGAGCTGGAGTCGAAATCCCACATTGCGCTACAGCCTGCACCATTGGCATCCGATACCATTGCTCAAATGTCTGCCGCTGTAAATACGCACAACGCTGGTTCTAACTTAGGCGCGTCGCTGCCTGGTATTGACTCGTCCAAGGACACTGAAGCACACATACAAGCAGAAATGCGAACGTCTTCGCAACCTGAGACGGACGCTTCTTTAACTTCGGAAACCCTAAAATGTCTACAAAATAGGGAGCAGCTGCAAGAAGATGTATCTGCCCATCACATGATTTCACTCACTCCACCTTCGACCCAGGATCGGGATACCCAAACATCCTCAACACCAACAGCTGCTCCTCACCGGAATAAACACGGATCCTCAGAGCCTGCAGCATCGCTCGGAAGCCCCACGCCCCCTACAACAGCTACTACAGTTATGTCATTTGATAGGGTGGCTTCCCCTCTCGCAAGGTTCTACAATTCATCCAGAATAGCAAAGCATACGTACTTCCAGCTCTCCAGAATCTTCGACAAGACACGAACAATGATGCGTTATAAGACTTCTAGTTTGTTTATTATCGCTTCGCGCGGTTTTGAGCGTGGCAGGTTACCCACAAGACGGACGAAGCCTCCGTTGCTCAAGCGACGGTATAGCGTCGATGCCAACACTACTGAAAACTGGGGCAACCGCTTCGCAACCAAATGGGAAGAAAAAGATATTGAGGTCTGTATCATTCACGCTTCTAGAGCAGGAACTGAACGGTGTGCTGACAAGTCACAGTACGAGCCTTGCCAACCGGAAAGCTTTGAACTGGAACCCTTACCTAGGCTTTCTTATTTGTCTTGTATTCCCCACCCTGGCCGATATGCCGCTTTTGGTGCGGTTTTTCAGATGTATCCTCCATTCGACCCCAATGTGTATCTTGAACTAGGAGGCATTACGATACACAACGATGCCTTCTATTACATCGGAAGTACAAGCTGGAAGCATGGCGAGCCGTGGATGCGCGACGAGAGTCTAGACATGGCTCTGGAAGTCCTCCGCCTAGACTCTGACTGTGATAACCACGCAATCGCTATTGCCAACTCCATGGTGTCACAAATTTGCCTTTTCGCTGCAGAAAGTGAAGACAGTTGTCCTCAAGAGTATGCCGAGTATGAAGTACGCTTTCGAGACAAGCGATGGATCTTTCTTGTTGTCAACGATGCAATCGGTGGCTCCGACAACGACTGCTTCCAAGGAAACCACTGGTCTCTGCTCGCAATCAGTAGGATACAGCACAAGGTCTATTACTTCGATTCTCTATTTGTGAATGATTGGAATTCTCAAAAAAGGGGTTCCCAAATCAGCCTAGGCATGCTAAAGATCCTGGGAGAAGACGCCAGTAACTGGCGTTATCTACCTCAAGAGCATACCCCGAACCAGGTTGATCACAACCGGTACCGTTCCGATGCTGGTGCCTGTGGACCTTTCGTATTCAAGATGACGGAGATGTTGATCGATCACATCAAGTTTCACCAATCGCATGGTATAGAAGACAATTGTCTGCTGGACCTGGGCGAGGGCTTCCCCTTGCATTTCAGAGACAACTTCCACTCATCGCAAGTTCGTCTGGACATACAGAAGAGGATTGCTCGCCGGAAAGCCATTTTAATTGCTCCTTTAATCGCAAACCACCATGACCAAAGTGCCATTCACGACATTTGCGTTGAACTAGATGACAGTCCAGTAATTCATCTCGATATACCACGTCGACCAGAAGCACCGACTCAACACAGACCCCAATACGAAAGCGGGTATCCACAGTACAATCGTCCGCATCATCATCATCACCCGGTCAGCTCGAATAATCACCACCCCATCGTTGTAGAGGATGAGAATTATGTCGCCCATGAAAACAGCAGCGATAGCGGCAACAGCAACAGAAGCTCCTCGGACGAGAATACTGCAGTCATTGAGCTATCTTCTGATTCAGAGGAAGTCGATACTGACAAGGAGGACCATGACCAAGATGAAGACGGCGGGATCGGCATTTTCAATCTCGAAAATGCTGAGGAAGAATCGGTCTCTGCTGGCCTCTAGAAGACGACAAATTCACTCGCACAGTCTGACGACGGGAGTGGTCAAGACGATTCCACTAGACTAGCCTGAAGCTTGACAACGGTAGCATCGCGTGTTCGGTGTTGCTTGCGTAGGAGCCGGCTTAGATCTGCAAAGTTCCAGTACCAGGAAAGAGGTAGTATTGAGTTGGAGATGTGCATTGATCGAGTGAAGCAGCAGTTCACTTGCGAAAAGCGTCTTCGACGTTGTCTGGCTGATTAAAATAAAAAAAGTGAGAAAAAAAAGTTTGAGGAAAAAAGCAATGGTCTTTGTCTCTCTTCGATATCGTCTGCATTTGCGACCTTCTCATTTATATAATATGGCGAGATTTATTATTTCTACGTCTTCGAGTGCATGAGTATGGCATCTTGAGCCATTGCTTTTTTGCGAGCCGTCTTGTCGCCTGGTCGTTACGGCTACTGCTAATCAGACTACTGGCATTCAAGGCGACAGATTGGGCAGATTATGACATCCCCATTGGCCGAGCGAGTACGGCGTTGTGTTTAGTTTGCGAATCAACTCCTTGTCAGAAAAGAAAACTTGACCCAACACGTGAAGCTATGTATACATGTTTTCTTTTTCGACTAACTGGCCAGTATTCCAGCCATATCCTTGGCTTCCAGTTACTCAAGACACCGATCGTTATCAAGACATGTCTCAGATTTGTGGCGCACATCTAGAGCTACACAGCCACCATCGTCCCGCGTCCACCTTCCTACTCCCCTCTCTTAGAAACTCCACAACTACCCAACCACATCGTCACACACCCACACCCAGCAAGGATCTTAGCCTGACAACTCTTGACCCTGCGCAAAACCCAGCCAATCCTACAGTATTACGTGGGTCAGTTGTGTGGTTTGCAAGTTTCCATGCCGCGCGACGGGACGATCATTTGGGGAGGGGGACCTCGATTGTCTGGTTCGAATGACGTAGGTTCCACACCATGCCTTGCCCCCACTCTGTCAAGCGCTGCGTACCAACGACTTTTTGCGTTGCAGCCGGTTAGAAAGTTGGCAGCCCAAGACCCTGGTTTGGTTTCTGCCTATGCTACGTTATTCCACTCTGGCGGGGCGACCGGGAGATGAGATCACCGCTGGCCTAGATGTCGTATACACGGCTTCGGAGAGAAGAATGGATTGGTTGGTTGGCTGGCTAGTCTGGCCTGGACCCAATTTGAGGCGTTTCTCTTGTGTATGATGAAAGAGAGAGTGTGTGTATATTGCATGTGGTTTGCCCAAGTTCAAACAAGTTTTCTTGATTTCTAGTCTACGTACATAATACACAAACAACGATCTTACACCGATCTGCCATCTGCCCTCCTTGTTTTACTCCAACATTACTGCGCCTTACTCATAACAATACCGTTTTTCGATTACATCAGCCTGAAGAATCTGCTTTTGTTTCTCGAAGAGATCGTAAACGAACGAGGATATTCAAAATGACGGACAACAACCCGCAGCAGCAGCAGCAGCAGCAGCAACAGAAGACGTACAAGCAGGCCGTGAACGACTATTACAACCAGAAATACGAGACATGGATGCCATGGATTGAGGACCAGTATCTCAAGTGGTTCACAAAAGATAACAAAGCCAGTTACGCCACCAAACGTAAGTCTCTTCTTCTCCATCTCACGCCTCCCTGTCCTCTTTACTCCAGTCCACCTACAACCACCACCATAACACCATTCCTTCCCCTACCAACCATACACACCGACTAACGCCCACGCTAGAAAACCTCGACAAAACCAAAGTCACAGGCATATCACAAGTCGACAACCTCCAGGACGGCGTAAACGGCTTGGTAACCGGACAAGTGGGACAGGGCGGTCTTGCGCAGCCCATTGGCGACGCCCTGTCCAAAGAGGGTATCAACCGTGCCGAGCGGGGCGGCAAGGACGATCAAGGCAGGCCGCTTGAAGGACAAGGGCCGCTGGGCGGGTACGGGCAGGGTGCCGTTGACGGTGTCAAAGGGGGTGTGGGGAGTGTAGCTGGTGGCGCGAAGAGTGCGGGGGGTTGGGTCGGTGGATTGATGGGCGGTGGAAAGAAATAAATGAGGGGGGATAAGGGGAAATGATACCACGATTTTATGTGGAGGGAGGACATGACCTTTTCCGCTTGGTGGGATGGAAACTTTTTTGCAGGAATTAATCTTGGATCTTTTTCTCAGTGTAGTGTAGTATAGTGTTTCAGCATACTCTTTTCTAGCTTATGATATTTAAATCTCTGCATGTGCATGCAATGATACAGCAGCATATACAATCTACCTGGTGCGGAACTGCCATATCACTTGTTGAGTTACGATTAACATCTAGACCACAACTCTTGACTTCTTCCGTACATAGAGTGTTCTTTTTTCAGCTATCACCTCCTACTTACGATACAACCAAGGACGTAGCAACATTCATTGTAGTTCTCTCGCCCTCCTTCGCCCTAAACAACTTCAACGCATTCCCATTTTCGAACATCTACGTGCATCCGCCGCATTTGCTTATCACATAAACACATTTGCCCCGTCATCAAATAGCGCTCCCACGATGTCACCGTATGTTTTCAAGATTGCCCCTGCGGTGTGGCTCTGGCCTCTCTTAATCAGCACATTCGCATCTGCGCTGTTCTGCAGCAGCATGCGCGCTGTATTAGCGTTGCTGTAACAGGATGCCAGTATAAAGAAAGTAGTGCCCAAGGCGCCGGTGGCATTCTTCGGTATGCCAACGGATACTTGTTACGCAAGGGCAGAGGGTAGCTGCTATGACCGAAGTTGAAGAGGTGTGCTGCGAGGTCGAGTGCTGTATCGCTTGGTTCGAGTTTGGATCAGACGTGAAAGCATAATCAACGACGCAATCCTAGTAAAGGCAATCTCAAGATTGAAAGTGCAGTTCACATGGCGAAGGAATTTTGAGAGAGAGAAATGCTACTGTGAGACCAAATACGTGCAGCCATCAGTCACTCTACAGGCGATAACGAAATCAAAAGCCGCGTGCTTTCCGAGCGGAACAGAGCAAACGCGCTAATTACATTGCTTGGCGGCAGTCGCGACTTTGGGGTCAATTCCGCTCTGCGCAACTCACGCAACAAGACAACTAGACGACCATCACCAGCGTTTTTTCCACCCCACCCCTCCTCTTGTTGGAGTTGCGCACATGCTTCAAAGCAAAGAGTCTCTTGCGTCTTCGCCATAGAAATCATCCGCAAGATCATGGCGTCACCACCACATGTGCCTCAGCTCAACATCCCAAGCAACCGCAAGCGCGGCAGCATATCCTCGATTTCAGGCGTACCAGCTAAGAAGCGCAAACCCTCGAACCTGCGCAATGCCTTCTCTCCCGATGCTGAATCTGTCGGCGGCTCCCCACGCCAATACTCGCGTTCACCGTCTGTAGAAAGCAACATCACCACCTCGGTCGTCAATGGCGTTGGAGGCAAGAAGCGCCGAAAGAAGGGTGGCGATGGCGGGAGTGTCGCCGGCTCGAGCATAAGAGGAGGCAAAAGCGGCGATGGAAGAAGTGCAGTAGGAGGCGAAGACGAGGAAGGTGACGAGGGCGAAGACGAGGATGAAGACGAGATGGGCGAGGAAATGGGCATGGAGATTGAAGGCGGAATGAGCGTCGAAGCACGACGCAAGCAAGAAAAAGAATACGAACGGTACGTCGGCTTCAGCTTACCCTGACGACAATCCTTTTCTTACTGACCCTGCTGGTGATTAGAATGCTGGAAGACTTCATGACACCCGCGCAAATGGACCGCTACGCGACTTACCGCCGCATCCGCCTCAAGCGTGAAACCGTCCGCAAACTCGTCAACCAAACCCTCTCGCAATCCGTGCCGCAGCCCATCATCATCGCGGTTACTTCCTACTCCAAAACCTTCATCGGCGAACTCATCGACCGCGCCCTCACCGTCCGCGACGAATGGTCCGCCGTACGCACGCATCTGCCCAACCCAGACTTGCCGGGCCCCATCCTAAGCCAGACGTTGGGCAGACCCAGCGCACACATCAAAGACGAGCGCAACAAACCGACGAACACGGATATCCAGGGCGCGGGATGGTATCTGAACCAGGTCGATCGCACGCAGAGTATCTGGAAGGAGGTGGATAAGAATGCTAGTTTGCAGGAGAGGCTGCGCGCCTGCGACAAGGGTCCGCTGACGCCGGCGCACTTGAGAGAGGCGCTCAGAAGATACAAGCGGGATAGGGATGGTGGTGGTGCGGGCTTCGCGGGTATGAGTCTGGAAGGAGTGGAAAGGACTATGGGCAGGACGGGTGGGAAGAGGCTCTTCAAGTGAGCTGGCTGTCTTGGGACCCAAGGTTACTTACCAAAGACACTTTTTTTTTTACATGCATAGCGATGGCGTTTGGGGGGAAAGATAGATGTACTATCACACATACATGGCGTTTGGCGTCAAAGTGTACAATTAGGTTAGCAGTCGATACATATTGCTAACTACACTCGCAACAAGTTACATGCAAGGTATTCATACGACTAAGACATCCTTTGCATAGTCAAGTGACATCACAAGCATTCAGTGATAAAGAGTCATCACGGTGTTGGACAGCTACATGGAAGTAACCTTTTCATGAGGTATTTTATGAAAGCTACGTTTGTCATAGCCATTCATCATTCCAGTCCATCCCAGCCGAAGAGAGAACACCTTAGAAAATCATAACGCTAACCAACAACCATCTAGTTATCCTGGAGAAGCTCATAGAAGGTATCAGCGGCAGGCTCGGGCTTGCCAGCATCGATCTTCTTCTGGCCGAGCTTCTCCTTGGAGAAGGTAGCAGCGTATGGGTTGAGGCGGAGCTGCACCTGGAAGTTCTTGAGGGGATTCTTCTTCTGGGTGTGGCTGCGCTTGGAGACGGCTCCACCACGGACGGGGCGGAGGACCTTCTGGACATCGCTGGAGTTGATGATCTTGCTGAGGTCGGGCTGGGCCATCATGGGGGATGGGAGAAGGAAGTCCTTCTTGAGGGCTGAGGGCTCCGAGGTGGATCCGTAGACCTTGTCGAGAGCGCTGAAAGCGGAGGAGGTCCAGACAATGAAGCGGCCGAGGTGACCACCGGGGGCAAGCTGGAGAAGGTTCAGGGAGTAGACGGATGAGGTCTCAACACCTGGGATGTTGCGGAAAGCAAGGACAAGCTCCTTGCCATCCTCCTCGGGGTTGTAGATGACAAGAGGTCCACGGCGCTGCTTGTGGCGGCGACCACGGAGCTTACCCTTACCAGCGCGGAGCTTGCGCGAGTTGCGGGCCTTCTCGACATCAGCACCAGCACCGACGGCCTTGAGCAGAGCAACGGCAGCGGAAGTCTTCTTGATGGCGGCATCGGCGAAAGCAGTCGATGAGACGACGAGGGGAACCTCAGGGACGGTGCTGATGGCGTGGCCGCGAGCGAGAAGAAGAGCAGGGCTTCCTGAAGCAGCGAGCGCAGAGGCGGTAGCGAAGCGCTTCTGGTTCAGGTTGATCTTCTGGTGCCACTTGCGCCAGACCTTGGTAGGAGCGAACATGCGGCCAGAGCGGCACATGTTACCGAACGCAGCCTGACCAGCACGGTGAGTACCACCACCAGAGACACGGGGAATACGGGCAACAGCGCGACCAGTACCCCAGGACTCGGCGGAGGTTTGGTGACCAGCCTTCTCGGAGCTGCATGTTGTTAGGTCAATCGATGGTGCAGCTTGCGAGGAAGGCTTACACAGCATAGGGCTGGCGGCGGTTCTTGTTCATGCCAGTGTGCACCGCGTGGACGACATCCGGGCGGATTGGGGCCTGTTGCTTGTCAGCATTGAGTATTGGTGGGGTTGCCGCAGGATGCAGCATGCTTTCAATACAACAGAAGAGCAGACTGAGAGAGGGAGAGTGCTAGCATGACTGCGGAGCCTGGAAGTTTTCGTCATGGTGCGGCAAGAACCCCTCGAGTGATCCAGCTCAATGCAGGCAAGCAATGTCCAGTTGTATGTCCTCCTCTTCTAGATTTCCTTGTACACGCATATTTTGTAGCTTCTCTCTCAGTCTGTCCCTCCGGTTGCTGGCTGCGTCGTATCGCAAATTTCGAATTGCGACGGTGGAACTGACCTTGAAGACATTGGGGACGGGGATGGTGTCCTGGGTGACCTCGCCCTTGGAAGAGACGACGGTGACGGTTGGCCTCGACATGGTGGCTGTTGTGAATTGACCTAGGTGGTTAGTTGTCGCGAAAAGAGAAGTCGTCGTCGGATTTTTGCGATGTTCTGAAGCGAGCGAATTTGGAGTGGGCGCGCTATACCGCAATAGGACTTGGCGGCTTTTGGGGCTAGCGCTGTCCTCATGCTCACTTACCTGGGAACTGTAGACTGAACATCTCGTGCAATGGCAGTGGTGGATTTTGACGTTGGGTTGCATGCTTTTTGAGTTCTATTGGAGTGGTTTACTATGGGCATGTATGCACATAACTATGTAGTCATGTGATCGCAGTGTGTTGCAGCAGAAACAACCAGGATGAGCAACTGGACTTGATCACAGAGAACGATTCGCTTGACAGCAGCAGAGAAGATAAAGGGCCCTCCACACGAACGCGTCGAATTACTTTGGCTCCTATGGCTTGTCAAATCACTTCAACATCAAAAGGGTGTCCTTGCCCCTCCCAGTGCTATACACACATTGCTCTAGGGATACTTGAGTTCTCTAGTGCAGCAATGTACGTAGGGGTGTGGCCAACGACTTCTTTCACAGCCCTCATTGCCATGACGATACCGGGAAAAAACATTAGCAGCATCCTTGCACATAACATATGTACAGTACATAGTGCTCGTACCAGCACTTGACAGGGGCAAAAGATGGTTCGATAGTGTCTTTGAATGGCCGCTGCTCTACGCTCGGCCTCTGGCCATAGCGCAATAACAAAATAAAGAATAATGATGCTGTTCTAGGGAACCATGCGAAGCACGTCCTAATAATAGTGTCTCGTTGATACCGAGACACGTGTTTGGCAGGCGGACCGATACTCGCTGGGTAGAGGGGTGGCGGATATTATGCTGACTGGTTTCAATCTTTGCTTGATAAACCATGCCGTCAACTAATGTTCAAAAAGCGTGACTACTATAGAGTGGTACTGATCATGTGTATTATGGGGCCATGATGTGCGTGGGTGGGTGGAGAAGCAATGGCCTGGTCTCTGATCTCTCCGTGGCGCATTAGTATTGGGCTTGCGAAAGTGGACAGACAGTCTGGACGAGCCGCCCGTGTGGTGGTATCCTAATGTCGAGCGAGCACGTGCCCGTTAATGAGACGGACGTGAGCAAGTCGATGGATCTTCACAGGGGTGCACGAATCGCACTCGCTTTGGCTACTGAAACACACGTGCTGCAGGCGGACGGCATGGGGTTCAGGGAGCCTCAGAGGACGGGCGGTCGACGATCTGTGTGCCTGAGGGGGGCGGAGAAAAAGAAAACACTGACGCAAGGGTGGTCGAGGGCTGCGACTGTATGCAGCAGGGCGTAGGAAGAGGCTCGCAGGTATGTCATGATTGAGTTTGGGCGCTGCGAGGCTGTCTAGCCTTCGAAACCGAGGGGAGCCAGGTGAAACCAGTAGTGGTGCTCACATGACCAAGGACCGCAGATGACGCTGCACACTGCCGCGCCCTCACCCCGCCAACCGGTGGGTCGACGGCTTTCCCATGTTGCGTTTCACGTCAGAGATGTCTGCTCCGACTGTTTTGCATGCCTCGGCAAGCCGTGGTGAAGGCAGTCCAGGTGCATGACAATAGCGACGAGTTCATATTGAAGACACTGCACCTCGGGCCAGAGACGGGTTGCATGGCATACTATGGTCGGCGGTGGCTGCACCAGGGACGGGGCGGCACACACCCCTCCCAGCCTCGTTCCAAGGTTGCTCGTCTAGGCCTTCCCGCCGTTGGTGATGGGGGTTCCAGGGGGTGGGAGGGATGCTGGGCGATTTTTTCCTTAGCTAGGCAGGCTGGCCGGGGGGCAAAAGAGGCCAGTGGTCGAGCAGCCGGCGGCGGTGCTGATAGGCGATGAGTGGTGGCTGATGGGCCAAAGGGCCAGAGGTCCAGAGGGCCAGAGGACAGACGGAGAGGGCGATGCAGACGGCAAATGGGCGTGAACAAGTTCGCACACACAAAACCACTGGGTGCGTGGATAGCAGCGCTGGAGGTGGGCAGGCAGTGGTCCGGCCAGAGGGCGTCTTGTACCGCGGCGGTAGGGTAGCTGGCGTGCTAGTGGTCGCAGCTGCCTCGTAGCGCACGGCTGGCGGTTGCTATTCCTGGACGTCGGCGCTTGCACAGAGCAGCCACGGCTAGCGTAGCTGCCCTGGTTCGTCTCCCCCATGGACAAGAGCGACGCATTCACGCCGCCTCAATCCCTTGACCACCGCCTGTCTGCCTGCCTGCCCGCCTGCCCGCCTCCCCACGAACCCCCCCAAACATCCAGGCGGCAGCGGCTCTACCACCGACCGGCTTCCCTCGTCCGCTCCCCAAGCTGGTCACCACCACACGCTGCACTACACCTCCGCATCCTCCCCCCAATCCTCCTCCCCGTGTGTGTGTTTGTGTGTGTCGCAACGTACAATCCGTGGCCGTGGCCCAGGCCCTGACCGTCATCGTGACCGTGACGCCCTCCTCACCACAACCACCCACGCCTGCCTCCACGACCCGTACCGGCGCCGCCAGCCGACTTTTTCTGCCTCTCTGCGCCGCTTTCTCCCAGGCATAGGCGCATCGCCGGCCCAGTCGCTCCTTCCCTCAGGCGCTTAGTCGAGGATCTGGTATTCTCGCTCCCATTCACCACCACCACTACTGTCCCTGCCGCCGCTGCTGCTCCCCATCGCCGCTGGCAACTAGGTAAGCCGCATCCTCTCTTATTTTTGCTCCCCTTTGTGCCCCACGCCCTGTCTCGTTCGTTGTCTGTTCCTCTGTCCATCTAGGGCAACCATGGGCGTCTGAGCAAGGCAGTGTACGGGCAACTGTCGCCTGTGGACCACCACCACTCCCGTTTACACGCCAGGTCTGGGAACAACTTCGATGGACGTGGTCTCCAGCCTCCGTCTCTCACTGCCCCATTGCACATTTCACGTTTCGAAACACACATGCGCTTGCAGTGTCTGCCTTGCCCACAATAGTCCATGACGCTGACAGTCCGGCTTCGAAAAGGGCTTTCTCTACACCTAATTCTTCCTTCCCTTCCAACACACTTCAGCAGTCCCTTGCGCACTGTTTCAAATTACCTTCAGCCTTACCTCAAGCTCCTCGTTGGCCTTGACGCGCTCACTGTCTGCCGCCTGCAACGCAGACAACAACTCCAAGACCCAGCATGGTGCAGACAAGTTCGCGATCGTTTATGCCCATGCCCTCGTTTGGTGCGGTGTTTGGGGGAGAACACCACAACAAGGGCCATGCAAACGGGAATGGCGTTAATCTAGCGCGGCCAGCGACAAGCCCAACCACAACCTCTGCCACGCCCTTCTCCTCGTTTCACATTCACAGTGAAAGCCGGGAAAGCAACTCAACAGCCTCCTCCGACAACTCGCCTACCACTACCATCTCAACCATGGATTCGTCGTCTGTGACCGACCCATCCCCAGGAGTGTCGCCCGAGTCACCTCTTGGACGAACACTTGCCCCTTCGTCGTTTGTGGCTGACTTTAGGTCGAGAAGGACAGAGCAGCCATCTGGAGACTCGTCGTCAGCTGCCTTTTTCGAGCTACAGCGACCAACAACGCCTGCAAAGAAGCCTCGCAATCTCAAGAATCTTGGTATTAACACAGCATCATCGCTAAGTAACCTGCGAGCGCATGCCCCGGCGCCCATTGCCGTGGCCCCAAAGGAGAAGAACAGTTCGGCGCCTCCGTCACCATTGTTCATCAAGCCACCAACGCCGCCTAAGCGAAGGCCTTCGAATCTAAGCCTGACAATATCAACGCCTGGCAGCACAGACAACAAGCCAGTACGACTCCTCATACCCTCAACACCGTCCTTCAATCGCCCACCCCTTCGCCATTTTCAGTCATCTCCTTCTCTACCACTATGTTCACCGAGTACAAACCCCTTGGGCGGTATGCAGCTGCCTCCACGTCCCGTTGTGACCAAACCGACTGGCCTGGCCGAAGTACCGTTTGAGATGGAAGAAGAGGAAGACCAAGAGCCAAACTTTGACATTCCCCAATCGCGTGAGGAAAAGCCGGCTGCATATCCCAATGGTCCCATCTGCATATACGAGGCTGGTGTATATCTCTACTTCGAACCCACCGCCATTCAGGCCACGACTTTCGATGTGATTATCAATGTTGCAAGTGAGGTGAAAAATCCCTTCACTGCACCTTCGGACGAATGGCAGAAAGACATCGATGCCAGGCGCATAGATGGTCCACCGGCGGAGAATATTGATTTCGCTACCCTTTCACAGAGGCCAAAGCAATCGTTTGGCATGGACGACAACTCCCCAACGACACCGAAAGCTACACCGCCAGTCATGCAAACTATACAGCCACGAGAGGTTGTCATCGAGGGTCAGACTTACAAAACACCAGAGTACATTCACATGCCATGGGAGCATAACACGGATATCGTGCCTGACCTTCACAAGCTTGTGAAGATGATAGATGAGAGGGTGCAACAAGGAAAACGTGTGCTCATCCATTGTCAGTGCGGTGTCAGCCGTTCTGCCAGTCTGATTGTCGCCTATGGCCTCTACAAAGATCCTCAGATGAGCGTGCAAGAAGCGTACGACAAGGCGAAGAAGCGAAGCAAGTGGATCGGACCCAACATGAATCTTATCATGCAACTTCAAGAATTCCGTAATAGCTTGTTGAGGCAGAACGACAGCCGCTCGTATCATAACCAAGGCTACGGTCGACGCTCTGCTGGTCTCCCCACGGGAACGAACAAGTACTCGTCGTACGATCGAGACGGCGGCTCAGGATCACGTACTCCGCGCACGGCACCTCTTCCTCCTGATTGCGACATGAGTATGCAGCGTGCTAGCACCGGAAACATGATGTCCATTTCCCCAGGTCCACTGTCAGCGCCCACTGGTGCTTTCTCACCTGGTTTTCGCAGGTCATGGGACTCCAGTCCAGCGCATTTTGAGCTTGCGCCCGAGCCAGCTTCAGCCGCCACCACACCATATGTCGACCCTAAAGGTCAAGTCGTCCCTATGGTCTCAGTGACTAGCAATGACGTGCCAACTATTCATACTGAAGACATTTCCAACACCGACGCAGCACCACAATCACCAGACGATGCTGAACCCCCGTCGTTTCCTAACTTCTCCCGCCAATTCCCATCACGTCTCAACTTTGGCAACGATGATGGCGCTTCATCTAGAACTGAAGAAAGGCTTTTGGCTCCTCTGCAGCCGTCTGGACTGGAGCCCTTGAGATCGCCTGCTGTTGCAAGTTTCAGCATACCTGCTTTCCCTTCCTACGAGACATCAGGCTCCGGGATCATGTCCCCAATCAAAACAAGTTTTGATAACCCTTGGCCAGCAGGCTACGACCTAGATGATGAGGAGCCCGGTCCCGCTCCACGAGCAACGGACGATGCAGCCCCAGCAATATCAACGCGCAGCTCCAAGCCTCACATGTTTGGAACTACGCAAGACAATACTGATGAGTCCCACGGTCCCTTATCGCCGCATGGTACTTCGTTCCACCTGAATCAGCCGGCCCCTTCCAAGGACTACTACGGCAATGATGACACCAAGTCTTCTGGAATCGTTTCACCAGTGAAGACCCATTTCTCTGACGACGTCTTTACCAGCTCTAATGATCGTTTGGACGACGAGCTGAGGTCGCCCCGTGCCACTGAATTTCACATGACTCCATTGAAACTCAGGTCAGGAGACGAGGATCCTTTTGGCTTAACTTCACCGACTAGAGCAGAATTCAATCCTTTCGACAGGCCCAGTAGTATAGCGACTCTCAAAGCTCTTGAACCAGAAGATCGACGACCTTCGTTCCAAGCCATCTTGCCGCCTGCGCATCAAACATTCAATGGCTTTGCATCCCTGGATGGCACGGCACAGACACATACAATTTTCGAGCCTCCAGCCCCGCTGTCCATGTCCGTACCCAAACAATTTCAGCTAGCCGGGCCTCGAGTCGACAGTCTTAGCAATTCTCCTGCGAAACAAGGTGTGAATCATAGCGACTCGCATGTACCAACCCTAGCAGCGCTTCCAAAAGCGCCAGCTACCCCTCAGTCTCCTCGTGAAACCTTTCTCGCTACTCCTGGAAAGGCCATTCGAACAAGGTTTTCATCTCCCAATATGAGTGAGCAACGGAAATTGCACAGGCTGCAGACGGAGATTCAGTCAAAACTGCCAAAACCGTCGGTTCCTCAACATGCTGCAGACGACATTGATGCTCTCATGTCACCACGAGCAGAAGAGTTTACAAGGAACCCCTTCCGTTTTGAAATACAGAGTACTGGCGACGACACAAGCCCAGTCTCGTCGAACGAAACGATCAAGGACGGTCAAAATGGTCATATTGCATGGGAGGAACCGGTTTTGCGGCAGTGGACGCCAGAGAAGGCCACTGCTGATCCTCGAAGTCCTGTGCAGACTGGGGTGAGCCCGATTGTTCGCAACATCTGGGATGTGCTATGAGGAAAAACGAGCCAAGTCAAGAGCTAAAACCTGGTTCCACATAGGGATACCAGGTCGTCTGCTCGCTAGGGATGCTAAAAAGATGTCCCAGATATCAAGGTCCGATTACACCAGTGGCCGGGTTAGAAAGCACGTGCGTTCTCTCTGAAAGATCGTCTTTCGTCCCAGAGGCCGCTACGCCATCAACACTGAGTATTGGACCTTATGGTAGCGGTATGCCGCATTGGCGCGCTCTGCAGCTTGACAACGTTGCGAGCTGATTTTTGCCTTGGCAGCTCTATCAGAGCTGGCAAGATGATACGGATCTCATTTTCTTTGCGGTCAAATTTTTCTTCCTCGTCAAGAGTTCGCTTCTTACAAGTCCGTATATTTGACGGCTTCAACATTGCCTTGTGGAGGCTAATGCGCGTTGAGTTACGCGAGAGTAATGTCCTAGTATCTAGTACCTAGTTCCGCCAACCCTCCACAAGCTCACACTCATTCGGTAAAGCATTTTCTTCCATGTAACCAGCCATCACTACACTCGCTGCTTTGTATATCTATGTCATACTTCTCTTTTTTACCCTCAGTATCGATGTCACGAGCTATGCAAAGCGCAGTCATTCAGCGGGAAACACACCCATATCGCTTGGGATTGTGTTCCTTGGTTGTTTTCCTTAGTGTCCCCTTTTTCTTTGTCGTCATTGGTTGTTCTGCTTGGCATCTGTCAGCCAGCAGTAGGCGTTGGTTTTTTTTTTCCTTTGAAGATATCTTCTCGCAGAAAGAGAGAGAGAAAGGAGTTGGAAAGGTGGAAGCAGGAAAGCTCGAACATTTCAGATGTGTCGAGTTGTGTGTCTGGATACTCTTTTTTATTTGTCTTTTTTCCTTTGAGATTTCCCTTGTCTACCTATTACCCTCGTCCTCTCTTTTCTCTCGCTCTTCATGGGTCTATACCAAGGCGAGGAGGAGGTACTACCAGTACCTCTTTTTTTCTTTTTCTTTTTCTTTTTGGCGAAAGGTGGGGGAAAGGTGGGAAGGAGAGCGGCTATGTACATGAATGGAAATCACATATACATTTATACATGCACGTACGCACGCACGCACATGAAGTTTTGAGAACTTGACAATACCCTTAACACGCAAAGACTTGTGGTGACTTCAGCTACATATCTTTTTGATTGGTTGTGTACTTTTCAATATGATCTCGGGGACTATAGTGAAGAATTGAAAATCATAGTAAAATAGTCTATATTAGCAAAAAGCTATCTTGGGTTCCTCCCTCTTCTTTGCTTGGTCGTGAGGACTGTCAGCTGTAGAAGATAGAGAAGAAGATAAAAAAAAGTTACAATAATTTAAGTATGTGATGTATAAAAATCGATGTTAAAAAAGAAGGAGCAGCAGAAACGACCGGTTCGTTAGACTCGTGGCAAACATGAGCGAGCCTGTGAAAGCGAGTGTGTGTGAGTTTATAAATATCATGCGATTTGGGTCCCCTCGCCTTAGCCCCTTGAAGAGAAGACAAGAGAAGTACTCATCTGTAAACGAGAAACGCATAAACGTCCTTGTCATTTCCCTTTGGTTGTCGCGTCAAGCAGAAACCGCGAGCGACGAAAGCCATCAAGCGAGAGTGGGGAGAATAAGACAACATCTAAAAAGAAAACAAGTGCAAAAACAAGAATTTGTGGCTTCGGGAAATGAGGGAGGGGGGACCTGATATTGGGACCTAACGCAGCACTTGCGTGTGTCATCAAAAGGAAGTACTCTGAGATGATTCAAAAAGCCCAATCACACCAATAACGCCAGAAAAAAACAAACCATAGAACCCGGCATATCTCCCGGCCGGGTGTGGGTATCCTGGGGCAGTTGAGTTGCCCATGCGCATCTCTATGGGGTAGAGTTATTCTCGCTCGTCGAGGTAGAAACTCGGTGACATGTGTCCCAAATCCAAGTGTTGCTAGTAGACATATGTTGCAGTCCTTCCCAAACTAGGCTTTGAATAGCCCTTGTCAGGCTCACTGGATTTGGGTGCCCATCTGACATCCTCTGGGCCATATCTGGGACTGAAATGCACGTCGCTGGGGTCGAAGCTAGCCTGGCGGCCGACCTCTCCATAGAGCTTGGGTCTTCCAGAACGTCCGCGTTCCTCCGAGCCACGGACAGGTGAAACGGTGCGGTACGAATCGGTGCGGCTAGGCATCGATGGTCGCGGGGCGGTCTTGTAGGAAGTAGTGGCTTCCGCAGGACGGTTGGGACCAATCGGAGGTTTACCGATCGGCGACGGAGATGGAGACCGTTGGTAGCGTGTTGGTTCGCGCGGCACGTGACGTGCGGCGGATGGAATTTCATCTGGGCGGACAGAGACGCCGCCTCCTCCACTTGAAGGGTAATAGTAAACCTTCTTAGTGCTGCTAGGTGTAGTTTGTTGCGGCGGGGAGACGGTGGGGAAAGTGTCTCTCTCATGAGTGGCGTATTGTTCAGCAGTGGTGGTTTCGCGCAGACCGGAAGATCGCGGCGCAGTCGACTCTTTCCTGCGCGAGGATGACGAGTGGATAGGCATGGTCGATGAGCGATGGAAAGCGGGTGGTGGCGGTGGGGAGTTCTCGGTGCGTCGTGGCAGTCTTTCGGTGTAGGAGCGCTGAGGAGTTCCGCGTCCAAGCTCGATTGGTGACGATGTCGAGTGCTTGAACATTGGAGGTCGCCTCTCCTCAGTGCGCCTCTCTTCGGCCCAATCCACGACCTCGGGAATGACACGCTCCGTTCGATCGGTTTCACGACGAGACATTGAAGGCCGGTCCTTGCTAGGCCTAGCCGATGATCTACGAACATGCTCAGGGCGAGAAGAGTCGCGGCGGGAAACGCGGGGTTCGGAAACATAGTAGTCGCGCGAAGATGCTCTGGCGGGCACAGGGCGCGATGACGACATCTCTTCTTCGACCTGGGCACGGGACTTGTGCTGGTAGCGAAGTGCCTCCTCGGCTTGTGCGCTCATCTTGTGATGGGCGGGAACGGTGTGGCGTGCGTCTTCGTAGGATCGACGTTCTTCAGCAGCCTTGCGCCGTGCGTCTTCTTCGGTGCGAATCTTGTATCCCGATTCGTAACGGGCTTTCTCGTCGGCCGATGATTCACTTTCAACAGATGTGAACTTGCGCTCGCTGCGCACTTCCTTGGGGCGCGCCTTTTCGCGTTCTGACCGAGCTCGGTCTTCCTTGGCATACCGGCTGCTCTTTGAAGACTCCTTGTCGCGGCTAGCTCGGGGTACCGCAGCAGGCTTGGATGTGTAGGTTTGGTGATGTGAGCGTTCGCGCTCGCGTTCTTGATAACGGCTACCATCGTCGCGCGACGACTGAGGAGCACGGTACTCGGTAGCGTATCGCGAAGGGCCATTCGCAGTGAAGGAAGTGCCACCTGGTGTGGGAACATCGAAGCGTGCCGTCCTGTCGCGTGGCGCAGCGGCTTGTCTTGCAGCCTTCTCCTTGCGCAACTTGTCAAGATCGAGCAGTGCGTGGTAGTGAGCTCGCTTTTCCTCATCACTGAGACATTCGTAGGCTTGCTGGATGCGGTGAAACTCCTCCTGCTTCTGCTCCTTCAATGCAGGATCGGTGACCTTGTCGGGGTGGCACTTGAGTACCAGTTTGCGGTATGTCGCCTTGATGGTCGCGGCAGTGGCAGTCTTGTCGAGGCCGAGGGCCTTGTAGTGATCGGGTGTGGGATCTAAGTCCATGGTGTATGCGTGTGGGGTGGTTGGAGGGGGTGGGAGGGGGAGGGACTGCTAATCGATTATGCAGTGGGGGTTTCGAGTGTGCTTTATAGTGTAACAGTAAAGACGGCAGAGCAGACCGGGCCCGTCAATGCAGTCAATGGGTGTGGCGGAGTTTGGGTTGCGTGGCTTGTATTCGCAGACGAGCAGCGCCACAAGTCAGGGGAGGAGTAGTGTAGCGAGAGATGAACGACAGGCGTCCGGTGGCGATGGGCTTTAAGGAGAGTCGGGTGCAGAGGAAGCCGGGTGGTGAGAGCAGAAGACGGACGAGAGCCGGCAAGCGTTTGTGGTAAGGGGGGGATGACGAGGGATGGCTGGGTTACCGTTGCTGACCTAAGGAAGAGTGGACCGAGCCGCGAACCCAGATGCTCGCATCGAAGATTGCAGAAAGCCGTGGCAAAGGCGAAAAAAGGCGGATCAAACAAGCCTGACAAAGAAAATGGACTTGGTCGGGCACCAGTAGTGAGGCTGTGTTGTCTTGTTTTTTTTCTTTCTTTGCTTCTTTTTCTTTTGGTCGACTTGTTGCAACAATGCTGTGGATTAGCTGCCTCGTGTTTGTCCGGCAGCGCTGCTCTACGGGCGTGGACTTGCGGTGTGGATGCTGCACGTCACCGCTTCAACGACGCCAATGTGCTACTATGCCAATAAACACGGCTGGCGATGGGTAGGATCGATCGTACGGCGTAGTTGATGGTGATGATGATGATGAAGAAGAGAAGAGGAAAAAAACGGGCAGTTCGAGGAGGAGACAGACAGATAGACGGATGGACAAATCAGTCAGTCAGTCAGTCAGTCAGTCAGTCAGCAAGCATGCATTTTGGGCGTCGGGTTTACTATATCGCTGCACAGGGCATGATGAATACGCCGGCTTCAGGACCCCCTGGCGATGCTGCGGCTGGTGTGTAATGCTTCGCACGAGTCTGACTGGCCTAGCCAACTCGCGTGGGTGGTGCTATGCTATGCTATGCTATGCTCAGGGCTGAAGACCGTCACGGCACCGCGTGCTGTGGCCGTCTCGTCGACCCAGGCCTTCTTCCGTGCGCCCCGCCGTGGAGCCACCGCCCGTGGCCTTTTGCATCCCATCCCATCGCATCGCATCGCGCAAGCCGCCGCCGCCGCTTCACATGAGCATGCTGCAGGTCGCGTCCGTCACAGCGCCTACGAAACACCCAGTCCAATCAACCCCCGCCGCGGCCACATGGTCGTTTGACACTTGCTGCTCCAGCCCATCTGATAGGCTTGGTCCGCTCAGCCAGCCAGAACGGTCAGCATCCCCGCCAAAGACACTTTGCAAGACACGACGAATCCACGCCGCTGTGCTGGTCACAACCAAGCCCACGGCAAGTGACGCAGAGGACCGCTTCTCCGTCACGCCCACGCCATGGCCCGTCTTCTGCCTGACCTGCGCTGAGACAGCGTGAACATCAACTCTGCCGTCGTCCAACAGTCACCGGGCCTCGAGGGCAGGAATGACTGCACATCCTCCACACCATGTCCACACCATGGCCGTCCTAGTCAACAACGGCCATCCCTGTGGCCCGTCAAAACTCGGGTCAGGGCACGGCGCTTGCGTCGCCAGGCTGACAGTTTTGCGTCCCATGTGAGATTTGTTCCCACTCGATCCGTCCCGAATTGGCACCTCCAAGGCCCTGGCGTGGTTGGCCGATAAGATACGCCTATGCGGGGGTGAGGCGGGGCTCTTCTGCGTGTCACGCCCAATACATGACATACAGTATCCACCACCCTTCTAGCGAAGCAGCTCCCTCTACGTGGTCCTCCACCATTGCGCACCACCGCCCACCTCCAACTTGTCTCGTGTCCACCACGACTGCTAGCTAGCGACCGAGCAACCGAGCAACCAAAGCATGATATCATGTCCAACAGGTACGCTGCACTGCGCATGTCATCCTACATCAGCCACCCCGTTGTCGTCCAAAGAACCCCATACGGCCAGTTCCATGTCGACAACGATCGGCTTGTTGTACCCATTAGCTTTTCCAGCAATCCTCGGGCCTAGATATGCTGCGTTGACCACTGTCGTCGTCTCAATACGCGCCGTTTCTGCACTGCCAAAAGGCCGACCCGTCTTGCATCTCTCCTCAAGACATCCATGTCCATGTCCGCCATCGCTCAAAATTTCTCCCTTGCCCCGTCCTCCCCACAACGCCTCATTCTTTCCAAGGGCAACATCAGTGAGGCTTGATGTCGCAACTAGCTTCCCATCACCGGATGGGGGCTGATGCCATATCCTATCCGGCGTTAGAGAGCCATCAGGCTGACCCCTCCTGCTGTCCTGCATCGAGTCAGGGACGCCTTGACGTGGCAAGCTTATATCGCTGCCCAAGTTGCGCCCTGATCTCGACCTGATCGTCAAGTCAACCAGGGAAAGCTTCTTGTTAGCTGTCCCTGGGTCGTTCCAGAATCTCACGCTTTCCACTAGGCTGCCGCTATCGCTCGCTGTGGCTAGGTCCAAGGCTCGAGTCTTCCACCCCAGTGTCTCTACGCCTCGTCCACTGTGGATGTGACCGCAGACACTCAACTTGGGTCTGATCTTCGACAATCGTTGTAACAAGGCTGGGCATCCTTCTCTCCCGTCGCTTGCATCTTTTGTAGCCCCATCGCAATGCCCCTTTGGCGGTGTATGAGTCACTACAATGTCTACTCCCTCTGGAATGCTATCCCATACCCTCTCTGCTGCCTCTGGTCTGTACTGAAACGCCCAGTTGGCTTGCTGGGGCGTGAACGGACTACCGAATACCGTGAACCGCGTCCTCGGTCCACTTGGAGAGGTAAGCCCTACCGTGACAGTGGTGTTCTCAAGGTACGTAATCGACTTTGACTCCACCAACAACTTTTTGCACGCGGCGGGGTCTTGATCGCCCGGCCACTTCCACAGATCCTGGTTTTCGCTGAAGAACGGCTCATCAAGAGTGATATCGTGATTTCCTGTTTGGGCAAGAAGAAAAAACCCCTCATCAGCCCCACGTTGTATCATCACTCTAGGTGGGGATGGGAATACCAGCGACGACGATTTTGACCTCGAAATCCTGCTTCTCTATCCATGCGACAGCTTTTCTTAATTCGCTGTAGCTCCCTTGATTCGTCAGATCGCCGGCGTGGATGAGCACGTCACCGCGTGGTAGCTTGGGTGTTTGGTTGTGTGTATCCGATATGCACACTATGCGCGTTTTGCGCGTGCATGGTGTTGAAACGGACATGCTTCGGCACGTGGGGGATCACTCAACCAACCAAACAGCAACTGCATTCGAGAAAAAAAAAGCACCCCAAGACCTTCTAGCCAGTAATCTAGAAACAAACAAGGGGAAGAAAGCAAGAGAGGAAAGTAGAGAGGGGGGAGGGAAGAGAACAAGCGCATGTTGGTGCGCATACGTCATACATCCGAACCAACCCATTCTAGACCCTTACATGCCCGTACCTGACATCTTTCAGCCTCACCAGTCTCCCCTACTCTCTCCCCTTGTAACCGTAACATCATATTGCTTCTTCCCGCCATGGTCCCTGAATGATGGACAGGTACACCCGCTTGTGGCAAAACAGCCCTTTTGGACTTCTTTTGTGATCGTCGCTCTTTTCTAGCGGGGTCCGATGGTTTTGCTTGTTATCGCCGTACCTCGGCTGAATCGTGGTTTCGCCACCGCCACCGCACGCTTTCCCCCCAGGTTCATCGTAGTTGGTAGTCGCCGCTCTGCTAACCCGCTTGTTCGTTTGTTTGGGTCAGGGTGAGGAGCTTGCAAGTGATTGTTGTTGCTTTTTTGCTTCTGCACGGGTTCTACGTACGTTCTAGACTGGGAGATAGGTGGTGGCTGATGATCCTTAGAGGAGGAGGCTGAGCTGAGCTGAGCTGAGCTATGTAAGCTGAGCTGAACTGAGAGTGGCATCTTTGTCTACTCTACTCTACTCTTCCCTCTAGGTCACTTTCTACGCTAGGGGATCTCGAGGAAACTAGTCTTATGGGTAGAGGAATTCATAATGTATATTCATATGCTGGGGAAACAAATTTGGCTCGAGAAGTTTATCTTTCAAATGGGCCTTTTCCTTAGGGGCTCAGTGTGAAGGCGGTGGCAAGGGTGGTGAGGCTCTTGTCTTTTGTGTTATTTTCTTTTGCCCTTGAAGGTTTGATGGTGACGAGCAAGAGATGTTATAACTAATACAGATTATTCTTATTATGCTACAAGGAGAGAAAGAGATGTTGAAAACGATGCGCGTATTTGAAAGGTGTCGTGTCAGTGAAGTGGGCGTGTGAATTCCTTAGTTCGACCAGACCTTGCTGCAGCATAGTCATATATTGCCGGAATTCTTATGTTGGGTATGATTGTTTGTCCCATATATAATGCGTATATTAGCATAGGGGTTTTGCTTACTTTGTATAGAAATGGCAATCCTGAATTCCCAGTACACAGTATTTGTTAATTTATTCTTTTCTTAGCAAGATACAAATGCATCCAAATATCGTGAGGGACATACCTAAGGCAGTGGTGGTTTTTAAAATGACATGTACTTTATTTTCAATGACTTACATACATGTTTGCCTTAAGAAAAATAGCCTATTTACCTCCTAAAGTTTTGCCACTGTAATCCCTAACAGCACCATACGACTAGTATCTCTACCTAGAAGACCCCTACATGTAACATCATTCATTGAAAACGCTGAACTTGCGTACAATAGTCAAGTAAGACGATGATTACGAGAACAACAGGGTCATCTAACACTCTTATGTGCCCTAAAACCCAAGAATACCTCATTTGTCTTAATATACTGGGTAGACCGTGCGGAGCTAAGAACGCAAATAGACGACATGTAGCAAAGGCCGGTAAGACCGTAATTGCACAGTCAGAAAGAAAATTACACTAGACGTCTTGCATCGCGATCAAGACACCTTGGGGCCGGATTACGAACCTCGGACAACAGTCCTTGAGCGCTCGTGTGACTGCTCCCATATCGACACCATTAATACCAACGCATGCGGCTGGACAGCTCTTCCCTGGATTTTTGGTAGCCTTTCTTCTCAAACTGCGTGTATATCTGCAAGCGGACTCCTACTGTCACATGTTTTTTTGCGCCAAGTCTTCGTTTCCTTTGTGATCAGCGATTTGTATCTGCCCAGTCCTTATTGGTATGCTCGGAGTTTTATCAACTTCACAGGGGTCGAGCCTTATTCATCGCAATCCAGGTTTCCGATCATCGGATGATCATCTTTTTATCCTTACTGGTGAGAGTGAGAAGGACCGAGCGATTGCGTGTGAACGGACTGGTCCACGAATGCACTTGCACAGTGAGACAGGGTTCGCGCTTCCCTCTTTCACCGTCGTTTACAACAATGCCCACAAGCCCCATGCTTGACAGTTCTTCGACCTTCCTCTCTTGCCTTTGCGCATACCGCAAACTCCTCAACAATCTGCATTCTTCCATTGTCGACAGGATCGATCGTTTCCCTGGCCAAGCTGCATTTTTACCCCAAATAAACTTACAATCGCGTACAAGCATGTCCGACACCGAGGACAACGATCTCCACAGATCAGATCCTAGTGCACATCACGCAGACCTGCCATATCGGGGCCAGAGCAACTTGCCACTGCATCCTGTACCGTTTGACGAGAACTTGGAGCCTGCTTTGCATCTTGTTGCGCTTCAGCAGATACGTCGGAGACATCTAATTCGAGAAAGAAGTGCACAGGCGCAGATGACTGCCGTCCCAAATAACGCCGACGCAACACCGCGTGCAGTGTCCGAAGGTAGACCGTCGAACGGGACTGATCCCAGGACCAGTAACGGGGCTATCGCCACTGCTGCCAACACGGCAGAGCGGCCCGCATTTAGGAAACCCATTACCACAGTTATTGGCGTGCTACCCAACACCGTGTACGACGAGACCAAGGAGACAGAGGGCACGGAGCGTTCTCTCGAATATATTGCAGTCCAGCGCAAACTCCTGGATTACCTAGGCAGATACGCCGCAGATACGCTCACTGGGCGGCAGGCTTGCGAGTGGACGCAGACCATCTCACCCAACTCGAAGCCCAAAGCCAAAGAGGCAGTGCGTCTATGCTACTACATGCGCTCGCAGGGTTTCGACACATACGCGCATGTCAAGCATGGTTACATGAGCCTATATGTTGCCAACCAACAGACGGATACTAGAGGTCAACACGTTGACACACTGTACTGGAAGCAGGATGTCAGGACAAACGATGTTGTCTTTGAATGTTCCCCCGGACCGTTGGTTGCTCGTGGAGGTGCAGACCGACGCAACGCTCTTGCACCATCACGGCCTGGCGTTGACACTCTCTTAGCACCACCCCTAGCCGCAGCCCTAAGGGCACGTCGTGTCGGTCTCGAGCAAGGAGAGGAACCAAACACAGGCGTAGTTCATCCACGTACTCCAGACAATCTTGCAATCCTCGTAGCTGCAACAGAGGCCACTCTACAGAACCAACTCCTTCGTGAGACTCCAGATCCGACGTAAGCAGCTCCCCTCTCCTTCATTCCAAGATTTTGGGTTATGTACTAATGGATTTTTCTCTATTTTCTTCCGCCAATAGTACTGTTGAAGCCATGCTCGTTCAGCTTGACGAGTACCGTAATCTACTCCGTAGGGAATAGCGTAACCAACGAATATGTTCGATGCCAATCCCAGACATTCAAAGCGCCCTGTGGAATGAATGGAGAACTCAAATTCGGGAGTTGCAGTGTGTTCGCGAGCTTTGGGGTGTTTCGATATGCAGACGTCGCGCGAGCGTTTGACAGCATTGGTGATAGGGTGTGATTTGATGATCGAGTACTACGGATGGTTGTTTGGAGGTCGATACCAATCGAGACACGTGTCTTGATAGACGCGATATGGAACTGTTGCTCGTTCTTGGACGAGGGCTGACTGTAGGCGCTATGAAAGGATCTTTCAGGAGCTTTGATCCTTTTCACCTGTATATGAATTCGAGAGACGCCAGAGTTCGCTGCATTGAAAGAAGGAAAGAGAGGAAAGAGAGAGACAAGAGAGCGTGGTAAGAGTTTCCAATGTCTGGACCACAAATCATATCAGTTCCTTCGCTCTCAAACAGTGTCTCTTCTTTTCGTACAAATCACTCCTTTTCACTCTACCTTCAAATTCAGACTCGGCAAGCTCGTGTTTGTGTGGCATTGGCTAAGCAATTGCAGTGGAGAATCTCCATAGCTGATCTCTCCATCTACTAATGCGTACACTTGGCACACATTGTATCATCTCTTTTGGAAAGAAATTCCCTGCCCCTTTCGAGGCAAGAGCACGTGCAAACTGCCGGGAACCAATGCCCCAGTGATGGATCATCTATTGGGGGCGTGGATTACGACGAGTGGGCGTATCACAATGCCGGAAAAGCTCCGATGGCGATGGTTGCGGTTGTGTTATGCATCGGGCACCCGGCTAGTAGGCAGCAGCAACAAGGCATGCTGCCAAGACTCTGTATACATTATTAAGGGGTCTGCGCGCTCAAGGATATCTCCAATGCTGATAAAGTGTGCCGCGTGTTAATGAGAAATAGAGTCGACAATCATATGTTGGGCGGGATGCTGACATTGTATGTACACTCTCTCGGACCATATAACGGAGGTATTAAATCGTGTTGTATAGCAAGGACGTCTTTTTAGCATAGAAAACGGGTAGACTCAGCATTTGATACGTTACCTAGGATTCATGTATGCGCCGGCAGGGTGTAAGACTTGGAATCACAGTTAGGCACGGACTGGGTTACCAATAATACAACGGGCTAAATTGCGTGGCACGGAGGGCGTTGACCTGCATGTTGAACCCGGCTCCGAAATTGGGCTCACGGACGCTGTAGAGTTATTGCGGGGAAACTGCGCGTTTGCTATCAAAAAGGACGCTTGGGGCCGGAAACAGACGACAGGGCTCAGACATGAGCAGAGAAGAAAGAGATGCGAGAACGAGAGAGGATGCATAGTTGCAGTGAACGAGGTTTATCGATATGTCCATGCAAGTATGCGCTAGCCGCAGCGGCGCACGTAGATCAGTGGCCAAGCGAAAGGCAATCGGTTGTCCGCGACGCGCTCACGACGCGGGGGTCCGTCCGGTGCATCCGGCGTCTGTGGTGATGAAAAACGAACGTGTTGTTTTTGCGTTTGCAGCTCGTTGTATGATGGACAGAGACGAAGCTAGTAAGGCAAAAAGAAAGGGATGTGCCGTTTGCAGTTGCTGCTGCTATGGTGAGCAGTGATGTTGAAGGGCTTACTGGTTGGGAGCCTTGTCAGCCACTCCCACCACACCGGGACGTATGCCTGACTGTCTCAGAAGAAGGCAGCCGCCTAGCGTCCATGGAGCGCCGAGCGTGTTTACCGTGGGCGATAAGGGAGAGCGGCGTGAGCAAGTCAATGAATAGATGAATGGATGATGGAGATGGTAATGATGATGATGATTATGATGATGATGATGATGGAGATGGATGGAAGTTGGTCGTGAGGCTTGCGCAGGTGCGTTGGGGCGGTGATGGAACGGAGCTAGTGCGGCGCAGAGGCCACCTTGTCTATGGCAGGCGCGATGGAGGCAGTCAACGACGACGACGGCGAGGCGACGATGACGCGCGCGCAGCCAGCAGCAGGACGGGTGGCATAGAGAGGCTCAGCATGGCTCTGGAGACACCCGCCAGAACTCTACGTGTCCAAGTCGCGCTCGTCGGCGCCGTTGCAATGGGCAAAAAATTTCCTCGACTCCCTGAAACGGGACGCACGGACCCGGCCGCTAGCCCGTTCCTGGTGGTGATCCAGCCTACTTAATGACCTGTTCATTCTCTTAGATAGGCCCGCAGCCCACCTTCTCCGACGCGCTCCCGGCACCGCATCGAGTTACCATCCCGTCACGTGACACCCGCCTTGTCTGCGCCGACAGTCCCCCCGCATCGCAACAAGTGATTCGCCGCGAGTGTGTAGTGCCCTCAATGGCCACGCCTGCGGGCGCCCAGTAATTTCTAATCCTTCTGGCCGCGCTCAATTTGCCAGACCCACTTCCTGCCCGCCCACAATGAGGTTTGTCGCATATCCCACCACTGCTGCATGCATGTCGCGCTAACGCTGCCATAGTGCCACCAGATTGGACCGTCTCGTAACGTAAGTGTGCGCCCGACTCCCCCAGCTTGCACATGCCTTTGATTGCATGCTTCGAAGCCAAAGCCAAAAAAAACAACAACGTCTGCCACAGCTTGCCATGCCGTCATGCATGCTTGGACGACGTTGCCCTTCCCCGCCCTTGTCGACGGCTCGCTAACCTGCGCCAAGGCTCCTCGAGACTGGCAGTACAGCACTGATCCGGAACACGGCAGCCGACCAGCTAGCCGACGTTCAAAAACAACATCCCGATGAACTGTTCAACCTCCTCACACGCGTCATCCCCTACCTAAGATCAAAGAGCTGGGAGACCCGAGTTGCTGCCGCCAAGGCCATAGGAGGCATCGCCGCCAATGCCGACAGGTTTGATCCCAATGCCGAGGACGGGGGCGAGCCCAGCAAACTCGACATCAAGTCGGAGGCGAATGATGCCGTGAAATCTGAAGACAGCAATGGCGCTGTCAAGAAGGAGGAAAATGGCGACAGTGCCCTACCACCCCTGGCCCAGGGACTGAATCTTGCTACGCTTGACTTGCCTTCCATCCTCAAGTTCGGTAAAGTCTTGGCTTCATCGGGCGCAAAGGAACATGACTACAAGCTGGCAGCCATGGATCCTGCCGAGCGCTTGGAGTACCAGAAGAGCACCCTTCTTAAGCGCCTCGGCTTCGAGGGCCCATGGACAGAGGACCTCACACCGCCGCAAGAGATCATGCCTCAGACACCTGGTCCAAAGACGCCTGCACCAAACCGCATCGATACAAACGTCCCACGCGCCGAGAGCACAAATCTAGCATCGTCACCCCCTCCTGCTTTGACCACGCCTAACGGCCAAGGACTGAGCAAGAGGCAACAAAACGCATTGAAGCGCAAGCAAAAAAAGAACGCAGCTGGAGGCGCTAACAAGGTCCAAATTGTTGACTTCAACGCAAACTCGCGAAAAGATTCGCAGCCTGAGCTAGCTGAAACGCCTAGTCGCCCGCACCCAGTGGCTGTGAAGCTCGAAAAGTCCGAGAATGGGGATGAGGGTGAGAATGTCAACGATTACTTCTCGCTTGAGCGCAATGGCGGAGACGACGATGCCAAGTTTGTCAAGGAGTTCAAGGGCGCGCCTGTACCAGAAAAGTCGTCTTTCCAGACCGAGGCTGAGGAGGCTGGACTAGAATGGCCATTCGAACGTGTGTGTTCGTATCTTGCTGTCGAACTTTTTGACTTCACCTGGGAGGTGCGTCATGGGGCTGCTATGGGGCTTCGAGAGATCCTCCGTATACACGGCGCCGGCGCTGGGAGGCGAAAAGGGCTCAGTCGAGCCGAGAACGATCAGCTCAATCAACAATGGCTCAACGATTTGGCCTGTCGCATGATCTGCGTCTTCATGCTCGATCGCTTTGCAGATTTCACTGGTGATAATGTCATTGCACCAATACGTGAAACCGCAGGCCAAGCACTTGGCTCTTTGCTGCAATACATGACTGGCGAGAACGTGCTGGCGACTTTCCGAGTTCTCAATCGCCTAATCATGAATCAAGACTTGCCTGTTGACACCAACCCCCTCAGTGCACCTTGGGCCCTTTGTCAAGGTGGCATGATTGGGCTGCGCTACCTTGTCGCTGTGCGAAACGATCTGCTGCTCAAAGATGATACTTTGATGGACGGAGTGCTCGCTGCAGTCATCAATGGGCTGAGCAACGACGATGACGATGTTCGCGCCATCAGTGCCGCAACCTTAATTCCTGTTGTAAAGGAATTCATCGAGATGCGACCCAAGGCACTCGAAGGATTAATGAACGTTGTCTGGTCATGTCTGTCCAGCCTGCAGGATGACCTCAGCGCCAGTACCGGTTTCATCATGGACCTGTTGGCTAAGCTTTGCAGCTTCTCCCAAGTCCTCGAAGCAATGCAAGCGAATGCTCGTCAGGATCCAAGCCAGTCATTCCACGAGCTGGTTCCTCGACTCTTCCCCTTCTTGCGACATACCATTACTAGCGTTCGTGCGGCTGTGCTGCGTGCGCTGATTACGTTCCTCAACATTCAGAGCCAAGACTCAGATGGCTGGATAGACAGCAAGGCGTTGCAGTTGGTGTTCCAGAACATCCTGCTCGAACGCAATGAAGGCGTCCTGAAGCTTTCAATGCAGCTTTGGAACGCTATGGTTGCAAGCCTGGGTAGTCAACTACCCGCCCATCTCGAACCCGTATTGGATGCGATTGTTCCGTTGACACTTACGCCTATTGGGGTTTCTCGCCATCCAATCTCGCTGGATAAGTCGCTTCTTATCAAACCTTCAGGCCAAGCCATGGGCCCACCACCAAACACTGAGCCAAGCCGGAAATCGACGCCTCCCGATGGCGGTGAACCGGCTCAGAAGAGGAGGAAGAAGTCTCGTCCCGGAAAAGAAGACATGTCAATACCAGCACCATCTTCCCAATCTCACAATGTCGACGGACACATGATTACTGGCGATCTTGAACTTATCGGAGCAGATGTCATGATGAGATCCAGAACCTCTGCAGCCCAAGCTCTCGGAATGGCCATGGGCGCTTGGCCCGAAGAATCGCGATTCCAGACCTTCAAGCCCAGGCTGGTAAGCCCGTTGACCTCGCCCAACTCCACGACGCAATTGACGGCTGCCATCATCATCGAGGAGTTTGGGAAGAATCTCGCTACCAAGGATGCGCTGGCGGAGTTGTTTGTTCAACACCTGCTGCCCATGGTAGAAGGCGAGAGGCCCTTGGCCTACGAGGATCTCGTACCGAAACTGCAGATTGTTCGAACACAATGTTCATCGTTGCTTCACATCTTCCAAGAAGCACACGTGCAGAACTTGCCAAACCTGTCTACTATCGTCCAGGGCTTGCCATTCACAAACAACTATGCTTTTGGAGTTGCGGATGCAGAAAAGCTTGTTACTGTGCAATACGAGAAGCTCAAGAAGGCCATGACGCCTTCAGCGCGTATGGTCGCCGCAGCTAACCTAGAGACGACGCGCAAAGAAGTAGAATCCAGCATTCAAGAAGCCAAAGACATCAAAGAAGAGCGCGATATTCGAATCAAGGCCGCTGCTGCTGGCGCCCTCGTGGCGCTCAACTCACCCCCCAAGAAGCCGTCACCGCCAATAAAGGCTATGATGGATAGCATCAAAAAGGAGGAAAATGTCGAACTACAGAAACGTTCTGCGGCTGCTGTTGCTGGCTACATAGTTTACTTGGTCAATGCCAAGAGGTCCGGTGTGGTGAACAAGGTCGTCGGGAACTTGGTCAAATTCTACTGCATGGAGACGGCAGAAACTCCCGAATTCGCCGGCCAATCTCATGTTGAAACCGGCATTCTTACGCTCAAAAAAGACGAAGACGTACGCGACCACCCAGACGCTGCTCGATTCGCAGAAGAGTCACGGGCTGCTCGGATCACCAAGCGCGGTGCGCGCGAGGGTCTGGAACAGGTTGTCGAACGTTTCGGCGCTGACGTCTTTGATAAGGTGCCCATTCTGAAGGATTTGATCGAGCGGCCAATCAAACAGGCGTTTACCGAGGCGTCGCTCCCCCCGCAAATCTTCGACGAAGACGGTGTTTTTGGTCAAGAAGTCGTCGATGGACTGTCAACTCTACGTGCTCTAGTAGGCAAACTACATCCAAGCGTGAGAGGCTTCGTCAAGGAACTCCTTCCACTCATCGCCAGGGCTTTACAGAGCAAGCTGTACGTCTTGCGATACGCAGCCGCGAAGTGCTTTGCGACCATCTGCAGTATCATGTCGGTTGAAGGCATTACTATGCTTGTCGAGAATGTGCTTCCAACCATTAGCGATGGTGGCAACGTGCACGCTCGTCAAGGTGCAATTGAGTGCATCTACCACCTTATTCACGTCATGGAAGACGCAATCTTGCCATATGTCATCTTCCTCATCACTCCTGTCCTCGGCCGCATGAGTGATTCGGATAATGATGTTCGATTACTGGCGACAACTAGCTTTGCCACACTTGTCAAACTCGTTCCGCTCGAATCGGGTATTCCTGATCCACCAGGTCTCCCAGATTCTCTGCTCAAAGGACGAGACCGCGAGCGCAAGTTTGTTGCCCAGATGCTCGACGCCAAGAAGGTGGAGCCTTTCGAGATCCCTGTCGGCATCAAGGCGACGCTCCGTTCCTACCAGCAAGACGGTGTCAACTGGTTGGCATTCCTCAATCGATACAACCTTCACGGTATCCTCTGTGACGACATGGGTCTTGGTAAGACTCTGCAGACCCTGTGCATGGTGGCCAGCGATCACCACATACGCGCCGAGGAGTTCGCTAAATCCGGCGATCCAAACTTCCGTCGCCTACCGTCTCTCATTGTGTGCCCGCCTACTCTGTCTGGTCACTGGCAGCAGGAGATTCGCCAATATGCGCCTTTCCTCAGCTGTGTCGCTTACGTGGGCTCGCCGCCGATCCGCAGTCAGTACAGGAATGATCTTGACAAAGTAGACATTGTCATTACTTCTTACGACATTTGCCGCAACGACGCCGATATTCTTAAGCCCATCAATTGGAACTACTGCGTCCTAGACGAGGGACACTTGATCAAGAACTCAAAGTCCAAAACCAGCCAGGCTGTGAAGCAGTTCCAATCGAACCACCGTCTCATCCTCTCTGGCACGCCCATTCAGAACAACGTCCTTGAATTATGGTCTTTATTCGACTTCCTCATGCCAGGTTTCCTTGGTACAGAGAAGGTCTTCCAAGAGCGTTTCGCAAAGCCTATTGCTGCTTCTCGATTCGCTAAAAGTTCTTCGAAGGAGCAAGAACGAGGTGCTCTAGCCATCGAGGCCCTACACAAGCAAGTGCTTCCCTTCCTCCTTCGCCGTCTCAAGGAAGAGGTTCTTGATGATCTGCCACCCAAGATTCTACAGAATTACTATTGCGATCTTTCCGAGCTCCAGCGTAACCTATTTGACGACTTCACGAAGCGCCAAGGCAAGGAAATACAGTCAAAGGCGGGCAATGCTGATCGTGAGAGCAAGCAACACATCTTCCAGGCCTTGCAGTACATGAAGAAACTATGCAACTCGCCTTCACTCATCGTCAAAGGACCCACTCACAAAGCTTACGAGTCAACTCAACAATACCTCAAGAAGCACAATACTACGATTGACGACATTGCACACGCACCAAAGCTCGCGGCTCTCAAAGACCTGCTTGTAGACTGCGGCATCGGCGCATCAGACGTTGTAAACGATAAGTCGGCGAATGCAAACGGTGATTTGCCCGAAGCGGTTTCGCAGCACCGCGCCCTCGTCTTCTGTCAAATGAAGGAGATGCTTGACATGGTACAACACAATGTGCTTGAGAAGCTGCTGCCATCTGTCCAGTTTATGCGCTTGGACGGTGGTGTGGAAGCTACCAAGCGACAAGAGATTGTCAACAAGTTCAACACAGACCCTTCGTATGATGTCTTGCTCCTCACGACCAGTGTCGGTGGCCTCGGTCTCAATCTGACTGGTGCCGATACCGTCATCTTCGTCGAGCATGACTGGAACCCGCAAAAGGACATCCAAGCCATGGACCGCGCGCATCGTATTGGTCAAAAGAAGGTAGTCAACGTCTACCGCATTGTTACGCGCGGTACCCTGGAGGAAAAGATCTTGAAGTACGTATACCTTAAATCAATTCCCTTTCCATACGCACACGCTAACCATTTTCCCAACAGTCTGCAAAGATTCAAGATTGACGTCGCCTCCACGGTAGTAAACCAGCAAAACGCCGGTCTTCAATCCATGCAAACAGATCAAATCCTCGACCTCTTCAACGTCTCTGCTGATTCCAATGATCCTGCCTCGTTGCCTGCACCGCCTTCCAACGCCAAAGACAATGGCACAGGCATCGACGAAAACGACGCTGTCGATGCTACGGGCGCGCTCAGAGAAAAGGGCAAGAAGGGCTTCTTGGATGAATTAGGCGATCTCTGGGACGAGAAGCAGTACGACGAGGAGTTTGACCTTGACGGGTTCTTAGGCAAGATGAAGGCCTAGCCAAGGGCCATGGGGGACTGATGGTTGGTTTTTTTTTGGTTTTTTCTTGCCTTCGTACGTCATATACGGGCAGACCATGTTTCAGCGCTCAAAACATCAAAAGGTCGAAACGGAGACGGAGATGAGATGAGACGAGTCAAAGCGACTTGGCCTGTTTTTCTTTTTCTCGAGAAAGGAGAGAAGGACGTCTCAAGATCCCTCTTTTCACTTCTTTGCCTTTTCCTAGGGGCTTTTTCTTTTATCTATCTTGTTTTATTTTACGTCTTATTGACTGTATGATTGGAGGACAGAGCAGGGCGGATGGCCGGTCTATTTTTTTTTCTTTTCACGGATTCTTCTACCCCTCTATTCGAGGGGAAACTACTGAAGTTTACGCGTGTATGTGTGTGTGTTTGTATTAGCATGGCGTTTGGTGGGTATCCTGGATCGGGTTGAGTGTAGCATCTTGTAGCTTCCTCTCATCCGCCTTTGTTTGAGCGCGAAGGAAGGGGGGTGAAAGGCGATGGGTGAATGGATTGTTTGTCGAATGTATGCATGTATGTAACTATGTATGTAAGAGAGAGTGTGGTGTGTATGAAATAGCTGGAACACGGTACTGTTTTTCTCTTCACGACTTTCTTCGGTTTTCTAAATGAGTGAGGTCAGTGTAGTAGTAGTGACGTGTGAAGCAAAATGTGTATGCAATCACATTGCTACATGTTCTGTTGTCAGGATGAGGCGTCTTCCTGTGATGATTCTTAATCTTGATATTACCTTATGCAGCATTTCAGCAGCATTTTTAAGCAAGGATATCACAAGAAGAATCCTCACCTCCACCCCGTCTGTCCCTGAATAGACCTTACACTCGTCACCCTATCACTATCAACCTCCCCGCTCCTCCCAACTATATCTACAATATTAAATCCCGAGTCGGGTCCCGCAGACTCTCAAGTGAAGTATAGCAGCGATTTCGATGAAACCAAGAAACATGGGTTTTGCCTTTGCGCGATCAATGGAAGATGGTCGAAATAGCGTCTGCAGACTCGGTTCCCAGGATCCGTCTAGCCTCTTCCTTTTGGCCTTGAGGGGTGCAAAATCTGAGTTGATAGGAAAGAGAAATGTTTTGACAATGCAGGCGTGGGTGTCAAAACTCATTCACGTTGTTCGTGAGACTTTTCCTTAGCCCGTTTCACTGGAGGAAGAAAAAAAGTTTGTGTTTGGGGTTTTCTTAGCAAAACTGCTTGTGAGAACGATAGGCTTCGATTGTCTTGGGTAAGGTGGATTGTGTTTCAGTTGCTCCTAATTCAACATCCTATATGACTGGCTGGATGGCTTGAGGCAGCTGACACAGATATGGACTTGTTTTTGCATTTGCATTTGAAGGGGGTTCCTCCAGGTGCATAGCATCGGTCATCGGTGACATGGGCGATACAGTAGTGGTAGTGGTAGTGGATGTGTGGGTACAGGCTGTCCTTGCTGGTTACGTCCCGCAGGCGATGATAGGGGTATTGTGGGTGAGCTGGCAGTTCCAAGGCAACAAGACTCAAGCATATTTTCATGCTGTGGCGCGCATTGTTGTATTCTAAAGAGTGAGTGCAGGAATTTCCAGATCACTTACAGGCTTCAGCATTACATAAAGAATGTCATGGAAGATGGTGTGCTGGTCCACTGGTATTGCTCTGGAATGAATGGCTTCGTGGTTACAGAATGTGGAGACGGTAGTGCAACGGTGGCTAAGCGCTAGGCCTGTTGTATTTTCGTCAATGACTTAGACAGAATATACAAGGGAGTCTCCAGCCGGTGATTGCTTGGCATAAAGCTCTTGGATAACCTAAACGGTGCGTGTTGCCAATTATGTAAGGGAGGCCTTTAAGAAAACCAGACGTAAATTTCTTTAGAAGAATGCGGCCAGGAAACAGGTATCGATAAGAGCCTACAGATTTCGCATGGTTCGAGGTCAAAGTATGTAAGGCTTAGGAATGCCATGTGGTTCAAGCAAAATGTACCACCGTCGAACTTAATATTTTCTTTCTCAGCCTCTGCATGGCATATGCGTCATTTCGTAGTTGGTGTGACCCACACTGACTGTTGAGGACTACTGAACTCATGCGTAGATTTTCTATTGATGTCGGACCCGGCAACATCTTAGCGGAAATGTGGTTGGAACTGTCCCTTGTGGGATAATTCTAACGCTGGTGCGTATGGTGGTCTTTGTAATCGTGACCTGTGCTTCTTGGAGGTATGTATTGAACTGTTGGAGGGAAGAAAATTGATGCAGGGCTTCACCGTATCCAAGATGGCTTCTCATGGGATATAGCTAAGAAAGGAAAGGTCCCACAAACTGTGCTCGACTCATCAAAGCCTATCGCTCAAATGTTTTGATAGAATCCATGTTTGTGACAACAGAGGATTCGTCCCTTGGAATTGTTTAGTTGAGACGGCACACGGATACGCAAAGCCGAGCCTCAGTCACCGATCAGCAAGTCCGGCTAGCGATTTGCATACGAGACCATCAAAAAGAAAGCGAGAACACCGTGTCTCTCCTTGGCTGTGGAACATCCTAGGATAGGATATTCGTATTTGGATCTCCACTTACCAATATATAGATTGCGAGTCCTGCTCCAGATCCCCATGCTGGAGTGTGGATGACATCACCGGAATTGCCTTTGGGGGTGAATGCTGTTTGTAAGTTATCCATTAGTAGGTTCCAGAGCCCACAGCATTACGCATTCATCCATGTGGATAAATACCACAGGATGGAGGTGCATAGTCGTGTCATGATCACATGACGTAAGCATGGGCCCAGTGAGGTTCCGTTGTGTCCAGGCATTTGGAAGCATTATGTCTCGACTAGGTGACACTACCAATTCCAGACGTATGTTGAGTGCAACGTAATGGCGGTGGACCAAGAGTGGAGGTGCGAAGTCTTTGTGCCATGGCACACGATGATCGTTGTTCAGTGAGATTTCGGTGACGCATATCGTGTTAGCTGGTTGTGGTTGAACATGGATGTCAGCAGAAGGCCATGGAAACAAAATGAGGCTTCGTATAGAGACAGGCGTGCGAAGAGTACGGAGGGAGAGGTTGTCCCAGTGATGAGAAGTGAGCTCCTAAGACGGAATCAAATGCCAATGAGCGAGGGCGATGCCCAAAGTGAGTTGTGGGGCGACCCCTGTTGATCATGAGCACGCTGCTTGACACCAAACGCCATGTGGATGCAACCTTGAAAGTTGTCTTCCGAGACCGAACGATCTGACCGCCTTATTTCGGTTGGAAAGGAGGCAAGTCATCATACGCCTAAAATGGCAGACTGCTGGTATGGAGAACCATACGATCTACGTTGATTAGGTGACGGGGATGTGACTGGCAGGGATACGTCGACGCTGTCGCCGATGGCCACCGGCATATTTCTGGCTGAATGCAAGCGTGCGGCACGTGCAAATGCATCTCAAGCGGACAATATACAGACGGGAAAACTCATGGCGAGCTCCGATGCAGGCGGCGAGGGCACGCAGCTAAGGAGACGTAGTGGGAACGATGACGACAGGTACTGACGGGATGGTGAAGGTTTGGTGGTCTGGGCCTTGTTGGGAGAGGTGAGGCCGAGATGAGCTGAGGACTGAGAGGGAGACGGTCAAAGCAAAGGCAGCACCGAAACGGGGCGAGGCACAAGGCGCTAGTACCGATCTGTCAACGCCCCTAAGGCTTAATTTCCACTGCTCTTGGCAGCGCGTGGCCATGCCGCAATGCGTTTCCGTCCTAGAGCGCATAGCATCCACAGCGATGCCGGCGTGCACAAAGAGGTGGTAGTGCTGAGAATAATACGTAAGTGAGACGGGTGGGGTGTTTTGTGCGCCATGCACTGTCAAGGAGCTGACGTCGCGGTCTAACGCCTTGAGAGAGAGAAGAAAAAATGTTTGCAAACAAAAGAAACACACCAACGCACCCTGCAGAATCTGCAACGCTGACACTTGGCCGCGGAAACTATTTCGGGATAGGGATCTCCAGGCGCATGGGGACAGCCTCCGTATCGTAGTGGAGAACCAGCGTTCAACGGGCGACACGATAATGATAAGGACGTTTCCCCTGAGGATTCCCTGCTGCGATCGCCAGCCATGACGGCCAACACGCGACTCGAGAGAGTACCGGCTGGTGCGAATTGACGCCTCGTCTTCCGCTCTGGGCGGGTCGAGAGGGCCACGACGGGGCAGCGTGGGCCTGTTGGCCAGTTGGCCTGGGGGACGGCAGCACAGCAATAGCAACACCGCCATTACCGGCCCACTCATTTGGACAACACGAGAAGCCGCCGCCGCTATTAACAGGCAACCTGCCCAGGTCGTGCTAGCACAAGGCACGCACGCCCTGCGACTGGCCAGGCGAGCGGCAGGGGGCCACTTGGGACCTGCGTTAGTCCTGACGCCCGCCGGGTCACTTGCACTGCTGGACGTCTCCGCCCCTGTCGCCCGTCCTGTCCCCCTCCCACCCCCCCTTTCAGTTGCCACATGTTTCCGGTCGGCGCTACGGCGCTTGCAATCTCCCTCTGCTACATAAGCTGACAGGATGCTCGCACCAGCATCTTTTCTTCTCCACTTCACAGCCAACTTTCGAGCATAAAGTCCATTGACCTCCGAGTCGTCCATTCGTTGTCCGCCAACCTAATACTATCCTTAATAATTCAAACTCGCCAACTTTCTCGCCACCACCTCTTTTTACTTTCCAAGTTCTAATACCCAACAATCAAAATGCGTTACTCCATTGCCTTCGCTGCCTTCGCTGGCCTTGCCGCCGCCGTTCCCCACTACGCGGCCTACCCTGTTGAGACCCCCGAGGTCCCAGCTGCCACTGAGTCTTGCTCTACTGAGGTCCCCAGCTACCCAGTTGAGACCCCCTCTCCTTCGGTCCCTGCCACTCCTCAGCAGACCCAGCCCAGCTACCCGGTCTACACCCCCGAGGTTCCCAGCGCTGAGGAGTCCACCTCCTGCTCTGAGGAGACCCCCAAGCCTACTGTCCCTGCTACCCCTCAGAGCCAGCCTCCTACCTACCCCACCACTCCCCAGGAGAGCCAGCCTGCTATGCCTCCCAGCTACCCCACCACTCCCCAGGAGAGCCAGCCTGCTATGCCTCCCAGCTACACCACTACTCCCGAGGAGAGCCACCCGGCTATGCCTCCTAGCTACCCCACTACCCCCGAGGAGAGCCACCCGGCTATGCCTCCTCAGCCTGTTGTCCCTCAGCAGAGCCAGACTCCCAGCTACCCTGCCCCCACCCCCGAGGTTCCCAGCGCTGAGGAGTCCACTTCTTGCCTGAGCTCCACCACCATCACCGTCACCGTCCCCTACCCCACCGGTACTGGTGTTCCTTCTCAGCCCCAGGTTCCCGGCAGCCAGCAGCCTCCTTCCCCTGCTGCCCCCTACCCATCCAGCCCCGCCGGTGGTGCTCCCTACCCATCCGTCCCTGCTGGCACTGGTGTTCCTCCTGCTGCTGGCACTGGCTACCCCACCAAGACTGGTGGCTACGTCAAGCCTTCGGTTCCCGCTGAGTTCTCTGGTGCCGCCTCTGCCCTCAACGTTGGTGGTTTCGTTGCTGGTGTTGGTGCTTTCGCCGCTTTCTTCTTGTAAACGTCATCTTCAAATCAGCTTGCTTGCGAGTAGGCTATGACTTTACATGAGCGCATTGCATAGAGATTTGGGTCTTCGCTTATAGGTATATATCCTTGGTGTCGCAAAGGGTAATTGTAATTAGTCGGGGATGTTTTTAGCAATTCGAACTTGGAAAATAATCTTTATCTTCTGCTCGTGATGTGTGCCTGATTACGCTTTTCATGTCGATTCTACTAAGCTCACTACATCTACTTTTTTTACTCAAATACTGCAGAGCTTCTCAACCTATCCGCCGCCCTCTATTTCACATCGCTGACCGAAACCAAAATACGTCTTCCAGAACTGACGCGTCTGAATGCTATGGTTACTGGAGAAAGATCAAAACGGCATATGCAGAGCCTACATTACATCTTAGTTAAGATCTTCCTCTACCTGCTGTAGAGTCTCCGCATAGTATCTAACATGACTTAGAGCGATGCGCATGCGAAATCAAATCTCTGTTGTACCACGGTATTCTACCCTATCTCCAATCGAGATACCTTGCTCATCGTCACACCCATGCGGCGCGTCACTATTTAAGGCGTCCTTACCGTTGCCTGTCTTGGCCTCATTTCCTCCCTCGTCTTGACCAAATGCTTAACTTGGGACGCAAGCACAGACTATGGTTATTTTTATCCTGCGCAGTGCACGGTATACATGGCCTTAGCTACTTAACAGATATTGATATTCCCACCTACATGTGTAACCCACACAACATCCTCAATATTGTGCAAAAAGAAAAAAAAAGGTTGCTGTTTGCTGTCAGACAGATGCTCGGTCTAATATATTGAACCAAAAAGCGTAATATCCGGTATTACGCGCTGGGCTAGCCTCTCCCCAGGTCAGCAGCATGCTTGGGTTTGGCTCCAGAGTCATGCCTGCACGTGCCCTGTTTTATGTGCAAGGCTTTCCAACACGAATATGACAAAGAGCAAACGCGCCGTCGGCGAGACGACAACTTTTTTCTTTTCTTTTCTTTTTCCTTCATCTCCCTTCTCGTATTGGGCCATCATTTTCTAGTTTCATCCTAGATACCACCGAATGCGTCAGCCTGTGCGAACAGGTAAGGTTTGTGCGCGTTCATCGTAATTAGTCTTGCTCACAGGACGCAATTTTTGAGTTCAGCCTGTGGAAAAAGTTAATCCGTGGGATACACGCTTCACCAGCCCTGTTGCACGATTTGGTTAGTGTACCACCCGGAGCGCTAACAATTATGCCATTGTACGCATGGTAGCGGTATGGAAGGACCGGTGAGTAGTTTGACAAAAACAGCACATCTCTAGACCACTGTGCTGTTTTATAGTTATTCCCTCAGTTGGCGGTGTTAGAGTTTATGCGCGTCGGAGAATCTTGTGCAGATTTTGTCTACATCGGGTCATTACTAATAGCATGATTGTATTCTGTGTACAAATCTTCAGTGGCCAATGCAATGGCATTGAATGATCTTGGAGAAGTCCTCGTCAACGGGTCAGGTGTGCAGGGTACCGAGTACCATTTATATTTGAATGCATTTCTACCAATGGTGTCGCAACACGATATGAGACCGCCCTTTTGACCCTCTTATCCTTACCATACGATCTCCAATATGAGGTATGCAACTGGAGTCTACTATCTCGCTGACATATTACCTGGTAACTATGTAAATGTGCCTAGCACGTCTGGCAAATAAAGTAGCAGGAATTTCATTCCTATCAGATGGCGAGATGGTACACAACCATGATCTCGAAACTTTTAATCTACCCACAGTTCGGGGGGAAGAAGGGCTAGAACAAGCGTATATAGAGTAGAACCTCCATAAAAACTGCGATTGAGCCTCTCTATGAGGGAACTCTAACTACTCCTCCTCCAAAAAAACCACTCCCCAATCATGAGAATCCTTGCAATCCTGTCGATCCTTGTGATCACATCTCTCGCATGGGACGCCCATAAATATAGTAAACCGAAACCACCCCGAGAACTCCAGTCACGGGTGCACGTCACTCCTCCTGAGAGGTGTCCAGCCAACCCTCTCCAACCATTAGGCAAACTACCACCAGATCGCACCGTCCCCGTAAAAGGCATCTATCAGATCAGCCGGGCAAAGCCCAACGAGTATTTCTGGATGGCCGACGGGTGGACGAGCGTAACCCCCAGAGATAAATGCACCGTCTACGTCTTCGAGTTTGATGTCGCAAAAGCGTGGGGCAAAAGTTGCCACCTCGTCTTCGATTACCCCGTCCCCAGGGATGCACCGGGTCTCTCGAGGCTTGTCGGTTCCAGCAGGTTCACCTACCACCCCTTTTCTCCCCGTCATCCACCGCCCCAGAACGACGTAACATGGAGCAGCCAACCTCCCCCAGACAACTCGCAACAGCCGCTCGTCATCAACCGGCTCACGCCAGGGTTCAGTTACATACTCGAGTCGGGGCCGTGCTTTATTCCTAGCTGGCACAAAGGCCGGAAGTTTATTAGGAGTGGCATGTTGTGCTCCGAGGACACGAGTTTTCAGTTCAAGCAGAGTGATGAAAGGTGTCCTTTGGGACTCTTTACCATACTTACGGATCCTTATCAAGATGCGTAATGTGCGGGGCTAGGGGGGAAAGTATTTCCTGCGTTGTGAAGGTGGCAAAGACCATAGCACCATTCTTTCTTCTTTGGCTGAAGACGCCTGTGTGATATGTCCGATGCATAAATGTGTTTTCGAGAAGGAAATTCACAAAGTGTGAAGCATGTGTTTACCAAATTATATCTAATGCTAGGCTTAATAAACCCACTCTTTGATTCCCCGTGCACACTTATCACTCTTGAGTCGTGTGCCTTCGAATTCTTCTAATGTTTCCATAACAAATCCCCATAGATTGGGAATTCGTAAGACACTCCGTATACCTTCATAAGGAGGGTTAGCTGGAGTGTTCACTCCAATGAATAGAGACCTTTTGTTTGTCTCGTGCCTAGCTTAGGAAGCCAGGGGATGTAACAGCAATAGTTTCTAAATATAATCAAGTCGATACATTGTAAATAATGTTTCTAGTGCAAAAGCGGAAACAAGATCAAGAGTTAAGGTATGTAGACACGAGCGATGCTTCATCGACACATCGATGAAGCCTTTGCCATTCACAGGAAAATTAATCCTGCGAAGCCTGTTTTGGGGTTGAATGGACAAAGAATCTCGTCCCAGACTGTGGAGATCATGACGAGCAATTCTAAAAGTGTCAGTCAAAGGGCGGGGCTCTATCGATAGCTGAGTCACGCTAGTGGCGGGGACTTGGAGGAGTCAACTCTGGAAAATCGTTCCCCGCCACGGTCATTTCTCAACAACACCAAAATGTCTATTGACTTCCCTCGCGAGGAAGAGCGCGTGCTTGCGCGATGGAAGGAGATCGATGCCTTCCTGAGGCAAGTTGAGCTGGTAAGTGGTTGCAAATCCCTGTGCCCTTTCTTTGCAATAGACTCCTCTCCTCCATCTGCCAGCCCGTCTTTCGCATTCTTGGCTTGGTAGATTTGTGTCGCGTGGCTCCTGAAAAAAACCCAAATGCTCTTCCTTGTACTGATTTTGCGCAGTCAAAAGGCAAGCAACCATATACTTTCTACGATGGGCCACCGTTCGCGACCGGATTGCCGCACTATGGCCATCTCCTGGCGTCCACCATCAAGGACATCATACCGCGCTACTGGTCCATGAAGGGCCGCTACGTTGAGCGAAGATTTGGCTGGGATACCCACGGTGTTCCGATCGAGTACGAAATCGACAAGGAACTGGGGATGTCGGGGCGCGATGCTGTGCGTGAAATTGGAATTGCAAAGTACAACGAGAAGTGCCGTGCCATTGTCATGAGATATGCAACCGAATGGAGATCTACAATCGACCGTCTTGGACGCTGGATCGACTTCGATAACGACTACAAGACTATGGACACCAACTTCATGGAATCAGAGTGGTGGGTTTTCAAGCGTCTGTTCGACAAGGGCGCTGTATACCGTGGGTACAAGGTCATGCCCTACAGTACAGCGTTGGCAACGCCTCTCAGTAACTTTGAGGCTTCTCAAAACTACAAGGATGTCCAAGATCCGGCAGTTGTTGTCACGTTCCCACTAGTCAATGACCCAAACACCTGCTTGTTGGCATGGTAAGTGGCTTTGCTCGCCTCTTTCGTTCGTTAGTTTTCATACCTTGAAAACTCCCACATAATCCCATTTGCATGAGCTAATTTGGTATGAACAGGACCACTACGCCATGGACACTGCCGTCGAACACTGGTCTCTGCGCACACCCCGATTTCGAATACGTCAAAATCCTCGACGAAGCGTCTGGCAAACACTACATCCTTCTCGAATCCCTGCTACGCACGCTTTACAAGGATCCCAAGAAGGCCAAGTTTAAGGTTGTTGAGAAGCTGAAGGGCAAAGACATGCTGGGCTGGAAGTACGAGCCTCTTTTTGACTACCTATACGACGAGTTCAAAGACTATGGCTTCAAAGTCCTGAACGATACCTACGTTACGGCCGATAGCGGTGTTGGTATTGTCCACCAGGCGCCTGCATACGGAGAGGACGATTACCGCGTCGCGCTCGCCCACGGTGTCATCTCCGACACCCGAACACCACCGAATCCAGTCGACGACCAGGGATGCTTTACTGCAGTTGTTCGGGACTTTGAGGGTCAGCATGTCAAGGCAGCAGACAAGGGCATTATCAAGCACCTGAAAGGCACTGGACGTTTGATCGTAGATTCACAGCTTCTTCATAGCTACCCCTTCTGTTGGCGATCTGACACTCCTTTGATCTACCGAACTGTTCCCTCATGGTTCATCAAGATCCAGGATATCGTTCCACAAATGCTCGAGAACATCGCCGGCTCGCACTGGGTCCCTTCATTTGTCAAGGAGAAGCGCTTCGCCAACTGGATCACTAACTCTCCTGATTGGGCAGTTTCAAGAAACCGTTTCTGGGGTACTCCACTCCCAATATGGGTCAGCGACGACGGCAAAGAGCTTGTGTGCGTCGGCAGCGTAGAAGAACTGAAGAAGCTCAGTGGATACGAGGGAGAACTTACCGACATCCATCGCGACAAGATCGACCATATCACCATTCCTAGTAAGGAAGGTAGGGGTGTGCTCAAGAGAACGAACGAGGTGTTCGACTGCTGGTTTGAGTCTGGCTCTATGCCCTACGCTAGCGCGCACTACCCGTTCGAGAACGTGGAGCAATTCGAGAAGTCTTTCCCCGGCGACTTCATTGCGGAGGGTCTCGACCAAACCCGTGGTTGGTTCTACACACTCACGGTCCTTGGAACACATCTTTTCGGCAAATTGCCTTTCAAGAATTGTGTCGTCAACGGAATCGTGCTCGCAGAAGATGGCAAGAAGATGTCAAAACGGCTAAAGAACTACCCGGACCCCACTCTCATCATGAACAACTATGGTTCCGATGCTCTGCGATTGTACCTTATCAACTCGCCTGTTGTTCGTGCTGAGACGCTTCGGTTCAAGGAGGCAGGTGTCAAGGAAATCGTTTCCAAGGTTTTACTACCGTTGTGGAACAGCTACCAGTTCTTCGAGCAACAGGTGTCGCTGTTGAAGAAGGTCGCTGATCTGGACTTCATGTTCGACCCAGCGGCTGAGAAGACAAACACAAACGTACTTGATCGGTGGATCTTGGCATCCTGTCAATCGCTGTTGAAGTTTGTGAACGAAGAGATGGCCGCATACAGACTGTACACTGTGGTTCCGCGGTTACTCGAGCTTATCGACAACACAACCAACTGGTACATTCGCTTCAACCGTCGCCGGTTGAAGGGTGAGTACGGTTTGGAGGACACAAAACACGCCCTGAACACACTGTTCGAAGTCCTCTACACACTCTGCCGCGGTCTCGCACCCTTTACACCGTTCATTACAGACAACATCTACCTACGATTGTTGCCACACATTCCCAAGGAACTGCATGCAGAGGACAACCGGAGTGTGCACTTCCTGCCATTCCCAGAGGTCCGCGAGGAGTTGTTCGATGAGGTCGTTGAGCGCCAGGTCAAGCGCATGCAGTCGGTCATTGAGCTTGGTCGTATCTGCCGCGATCGCGCGAACAAGGGCCTGAAGATCCCACTAAAGACACTGGTAGTCATTCACCCAGAGCAACAATATCTCGATGACATCAAATCTCTGGAAAACTACATCCTAGAGGAACTGAATGTGCGAGAAATTGTGCTGTCAAGTGACGAGGAGAAGTACAATGTACAATATTCTGCGTCAGCAGACTTCTCTATCCTGGGTAAGAAGCTCAAGAAAGATGCCGTCAAGGTCAAGAAGGCGCTGCCGAACCTCAAGAGCCAGGAAATCAAGGACTACCTGAAGAAGGGCGAAATTGTGGTTGATGGTATTAAGCTCGAGGCTGAAGACTTGATGGTCAAGCGTGGCCTCGCACAGGACTCTGGAAACAAGGACCAGGAATTCAACACAGACAACGACGTTCTCATCATTCTTGACGTCGCGTCGTACCCTGAGCTTGAGCAGGAGGGTCTAGCACGAGAGGTCATCCGTCGTGTGCAAGATTTGCGGAAGAAGGCTGGACTGGTGCCAACTGACGATGTGGGCATGGAGTATCGAGTCTTGAGCGATCCGGAAGGAGTGGGTCTGGAGAAGGCATTCGAAAACCAAGGACCGCTGTTTGAGAAGGCTCTGCGAAGGAACGTTGACAAGCACGTCATCACTGAGCTTGACGGCAAGATACCCGAGAACAGCAACGAGAAGGTCATTGCAGAGGAGGAGCAAGAGCTCCACAAGGCGACCTTCATGCTACGTTTGGTCAAGCTATGAGGAACACACAATACCACTACGTTTCCGGCTAATGGCTTCGTGGGTCGTTGAGCGCGCCCGATAGGGACTTTGAGGCCATGACTACGCGGTGTAGATAGTTGAAGAAATGATAACAATATTTTCAATCAAACACCATAAAGAAGCTTACGAGCTTTGTGAATTGACAAGAGCATCTACTAAATCATGAATTTTCACCGCTGCTTATACGCTTTCTAATCAAAGCATTAGCTATATGCTAGTGACTTTGCGGCCATTGTCAGTCTTACCAGGTAGCATTCCTTCAGTTTCATAAACTCGTTGGCACACATATCTTTGCGTACATTGTTGTAGTCTGCGAGGATGCATTTGCCATATAATGAGCTCTGGTATATGTCAGAGGATAGTTGAGAATATGGAGTGTGAAGTTTTGGAAAGTGGAGTGGGGGACAAAGTGGCGTGCGTACTTCTTTTGAGCATTTTGCAGCCGCTGTAGCGAGCTTGTCGATAGGGCGAGTCCGTCCCGGCATCCTGACACGAGTTTCAGAACACGACTTCAGGCTTGAGGATTGCTTTGATAGAGCCTGAATTGAATCCAAGTACGTGGTGATGTTGATGAGGTCAATGGCAGGGTCCACTGCACTAGACTCTTGGCACCGTCGCTCTGTGAACGGGCAACCAACCACCCGCACAACAAAGCGCGTTGCTCTCACGCAAGCGGGCGCAACGGGTTTCCCGTCACCCACCCATCGATACGTTTTGTAATGCTTAACAGTTGCGCGCAAGCCTGACCTTCACCGCGACTGCACCGCATGCCGCTTTTTGGTTGTTCGCATATTCAGCAGCTATTTCCATGTTGTCGCGAACGCGCCGGAGACGACCGAGTCGCGTGCACGAATGCTACCCCCCATGAGACAAAATGGACGTGACGCGAAGGACCTGACCAGGGATGAATTGCCTAATGATGGTATTGTCTGCGCTCTTCATCGCACTGTTCCTATGCCTGTACTAAAGTTTTTGCAGTTGTCGAAACCCTATACGACATCATATACCAGGCGCATCACTCGGGAGATAAGACGTCGCGCGCCCTCTTTGATGCATGCGACAAACATGTTGAGGACAATCATCTACAGCCTAGGGACAGCGCCATCCTCTACCGTTTCCTAGTTCGCCTTCAGGAGCAGGAGCGAAGAGGAGAGGATCTCTTGAGGCGCTTCCAGCGCGTGCTTAGGGAATATTTCGAGATCACTGTGGGATACGGCGACGAAGGCGAGGATATTGAACCCGCTGCTGAGCTAGATGCGACGTGGAAAGGTACGCACGCAGGCCTGGGACGGACAGGAAGTTTCGACTCATTCCTCGACGGGACCGCCGACAAGGTTGCTGGAACCGATCACGGCGACCTTGCTCTACGCCCTAGCCGGGAAGCGCACAGAGGCACTTCAAACAGCTATGACAACCAGCCAAACAGGCGACGTGCTACATCAGACACAGAGGCGCACTCGTATCATCAAGCAGGACTTCCCATTCGCAACAGAGTGAACGGTATTGCACCTCGACGCGCAACTTCAGGACCACAAAAACCACTTCATAAGCGTAGCACTTCTGTCTCTAGTCGTGGCAGTCTGCAGATTAGAAGACATAGGCAACCAGTGACGTACAAGACCGCTGTCGATGACGCGGACGAGGACAGTTTCACCGACCGCACTACCAGCCTGGACCTTTCTAAGATCGAGATACCGGGCGTCAATGCACCGATACCCGATGGTCCTTACCAACCCTCGCACCAGCAACAACAACAACATTCGCCGCCGCCGCCGCAACGCCAGTATGCTTTCGAACCATTCAGACCTTCCGATACGCGATTGATAGATGATGCGGAAACCTTTGAACAGCAACGGCTGCACCGAGTGACGAGAGAATGCATATGGACATGGCACCGTCGCACGCAAGATCGTTTGGACGTGCGAGAAGACATGGAGAGGGCTGCTGCTGCGTTTGAGCGTCGCATCTTGCTCAAAGCCTCTCTCTCGCAGTGGCGGGACACTGCGCTTGTAAGGCGATCCAACCGAGAAACGAATCGCTTTTTCGAGCGACTGGAAGCTAGAGCAGACAAGGCTCGCAGCTTGTTTCTGCTCACTAAAGCATTCACACACTGGGCGAAATGCGCCGAAGACGAAGTCCAGCGCACGTCGGTCGCGCGGCGGCACATCTTGCGCACCCGATTCTTCAATGGCTGGCGGGAAATCACAGCAGTCAATGAGCTGAAAATCCAACATTTTGCTCTGGCAAAATTCCTCTCCATATGGCGCACACGCACTGCTGCGATACGGGACACTGAACAGCTTGCCGTTTCCTATTACGAAGACAAGATCGTCAAGCGAACGTGGGATACTTTGGTTAATGAGTATCTCAGCAGAGGTGCATCAAATTGGCATGACAAACGAACAGCAAAGACTACACTGCAGAAGTGGCGTGAGATAGCAGGAATCATGAGGGAAAGAGAGACGTGGGCTGCTGATCGACGAGATGGAATACTTCTGCGGAAGACATTCAAAGTATGGCAGCAGAAATCCGACGCTACTCAAGCCCTCCAGCCTCAGGCGAATGACTTCCGACAAACAAGCCTACTTCGAAAGACATTGCATACAATACAAAAACAAGCACAGCTCGAACCACAGTTACGCAAAATCCAAACACGCGTCAATAAACGGTTGCTTCGTGCGACTTTCGATGACTGGCGTAAAGGCGCCCGACTATCACGCCGAGCCTGTATTGTCGATCGCATGCGGCTTTTGCGTAATGCCTATACTGCCTGGAATGACAAGCTGCGCATTAAAGCGCTTGAAGAACGCATCAACGACCGCATTCTCGTCGAGTCTTTGTATAAGTGGACACTTGCGTCTAGGGTATCCCTTTTCCAACGTGTCCACGATCGACAGCTCAAGCAGTCTACATTCCTGTCCTGGGTCACCAAGACAAATCAGCGTGCTAACACACTCGATGCTGCTGAGAGACGATTTGCCCAATTCAAGCGTGCCCAGCTGTTACGGACATGTTTGCGTACAATGGAAGCCATCACTACTGAGAGAAGAGCTGAACAGTTCGCGATAGTAGCTGAGTATCAACAAAAGCTGAAGGAGCGCATCTTCGCCAAGCTCAAAGAGAGGCAGGCACATTTTCAGCAGCTGAACCAATGGTCGGCAGATGCGCGCTTTTACGTTCTTTGTAAACATACTTTGAAGACCTGGAGTGAAGCCACGCAACTCGCACGTCGCAACCGCCGACGCGACACATATTCTCAAGTCCGTAGAACGGTAAAGACAAATCTTGTGCGAAGAGTGTTCGGACATTGGAGGGACCAGGCAAGTCATGTCATGAGGTTAAACCAGAAGGCGAACGGCATGGTGGAAAACCGCACTATACAAGCCAGCGTGGCCTTTATCCATCAATGGCACGACCGCACGCTTATCCTCCGCCAGCAAGATGCTCAGGCCACGAATGTCCACGACTTCAAAATTTCCTCCACTTACTTGGCTATATGGTCTCAACGTATGGATGATATTCGCATGCTAGAAGGTCAAGCCATTGCTCTTCGACAAGAAAGCACGGAGATTGCCGCAGCAGGCGCTCTCAAGAAGATGGGCTGGCGTCTTTGGAATTTTCAGAGACAGGAAGACAATGCACGAGCTTTATTCGAACGAAACTTTGAAAAGCATGTCAGAGCTATGGTTCGCTTCTGGGCGGAGCGGGCTACAGAGCGACTCGCTCAACGGCCTGCAAGCCCGACGCCTAGTCGCAGGTCGAGAGGACGGAGAATCAATGAGGAAAACGATGACGGTAATGAGAGGAGAGATGATGTTGATACTGTCAACATTGAGGATAACAGAAGGAACGATAGACAAAGGGGCCTGGGGTCATCTGGCGACGAAACGCAACGTCTGGAAGCTTGGACAGCTTTCGATGAAGACGCCTTGGGTCTGAACAACGACCTTGATCTCTCGCTTTCTCTCACACCAGAGCAGCCCCCACGACACTCAGTTCTCACACCTAATCCGTACGCCCAGGCTCCCACACCCTCATCGACGCGTCCACCAGGCTCCATCCTCCGTCGTCCAAACACATACCCACAACCTGACTCAGCCCTTCGACCTCCACCCGCGACCATAGTTGAAGATGATGAATCTGACCTTGATTTCGGAGATGGTGCCCAGTCTACCTTTTGGACAGGCACGCCTATGCCGCCAACGGCAAGCAAGCCCGGATACCTGAAAACGCCATCGAAACGCAGTGTAGCCCGAGCCAAGCACCCCGAGCTTCCCGCCAGTCCTGAAAAGCAGCGTGCTTTCAGTCCTATACGACGGCCCCTCGGATCGTTGCTTGACCGAGAAAGGAGTTCACGAATAGGCAGTATGAGTGCTCCGCCTGTGCAAAGCGCAAGACCTGCTGGCTTTGGTGCCATCGGAGGCGTGACGAGTTTTGAGAGGAGGCTGAGAGAAGGTGGGTTCGGAGGGAGTGTTGCTGCTGGCAGTAGTGCGTTGAAGGGTGGAAGAGCAAGAGGTGGTGGCGGGAGGCCTAGAGTGGGATTTGGGGATGTCAGTCAGATGGGGTGATTTCCTTTACTTCGACAAACCTAGGCTGGCTTTGAACGCTGATGAGGATACCCATTGTTGAGGAAGGAAGCGTTATCGATGGTTCTTGTGCCTCTAGAGTTGCATTGCGTATGGCGTCTGGCAGTGTAGCGCTCGTTGTGTGTGTATGTTAGGATACCCATTACCTCATTGTTTTTGTCTTTAAAAAGTTATTACGAGTATGATATCAGTCAGATATTAAATATAATGTACATGGAAAGCGTGCGAGGGGATGTTGTGGCAACACGTGTATGTCATACTGAACAATTCTATGCCTTGACATGGTCGTCTGTCATGCTCCGATACTGGGTGTTGTGGGAGAGATTAGAAGACTAGTCAAATGTATAAGCCCCTAGGGACGTACCTAGGCAAGCAGGGGATCGGTAAATTAGCCGGCGTGGGGATCCCATAAACCACTCTTCTTGTTATGACCCTATCTTTCTCACCACAAATATGTACCTAAATTATTAACTCCACGTTCATCATCATTTGCTTTATGCCCAATATTCCTCTCTGAGCTCATTGGTGCCAATGCTAGAACTAGACAGTTCGGCAGTAGGTAGACGTCTAGTCAATGGTCCGAAAAGCTCTTGTGGGCTCTATACCACCACTTCAAACGTCGGCGATGGCGCCGATAACAGCCTAATATGGCAGTAAGTACACATATCTCAACTGCCTAGGGTGCGTGTTCTAACTGCTTTTTACAGTGGGGTCTGCAAAACAACAACCGAGACCCCGCTTTGATTTGGAGCAAAGGACGTCGAGCACGCCTCGGTTTGAGAAGTTTATGAATGTATGTTTTCCTTTGTTACAAAGTATCCATGGCAAGGGCATTGGCAACGCACGCCCTCCGTCAACATGTATACTAAGCTGCAGACGCTAAGTTCTACTCTACTATCTCTAGCTAGCATCGTTCTCGCGACCTCGGCGTCTACTTTTCATGAGAGATGCCTTGCCTTCAAGCCTGATCAATACATTAAAAATTCGACCCTACATGTCCTAGAATATACGACTGCAGGTACGAATTTAACACTCGGTGATAACTCGGCAACCTGCAATCGAGCGAGCCAGGTTACACCTGTACCGCTCTGCCGCATAGCCCTCGAGATCTCAACGTCGGAAACTTCGCAGATTACGTTTGAAGCGTGGTTTCCCGAGGACTGGTCCGGTCGCTTTCTCGCTACGGGGAATGGAGGTATTGACGGGTGTGAGTGGGATCCCCTCCCAAAAGGTGACTGTTGCTTAAAGACCAAGGCTGATCAGAGTTCATGTGAGAACAAGGCATCAAGTATGAAGACATTGCCTACGGTACCCAGAATGGGTTTGCCACTGTTGGGGCAAACAACGGACACAACGGTACTTCGGGTCTAGCATTCCTAAATAACCACGAGACGGTGATTGATTTTGCATGGCGATCGTAAGTAGTCACCTTTCCCACTCCCATATCCGATCTCATCAACACATGATGTTTTATTGACCAAATCTTCCAGTCTCCATACGAGCGTGGAAACAGGCAAAACACTTGTTTCCCACTTCTACCAAAAACCTCATAGCAAATCCTACTACATGGGCTGTTCTCTCGGCGGGCGTCAAGGCATCAAAGCCGCAGAACTGTTTCCAAGGGACTTTGACGGTATCCTTGCTGGTGCGCCCGGCGTCGATTTCAACAATCTGATTTCATGGCGCGCACGCTTCTTCACCATCACCGGTGCTAACACGAGTCCCGATTTCATTCCACTAATAGCATGGAAGACGTGGATCCACGACGAAGTACTGCGACAGTGCGACGAGATTGACGGAGCAAAAGACGGAATCATGGAGGACCCTTCGCTATGTCGCTTCAACCCCTGGGTACTACAATGCCGCAGTAACAGCGGCAGCGGCAGTGGCAGTCCCAGCGTCAACAGCACCGCCCCGGAAAAATGCCTAAACAAAGCCCAAATCCACCAGCTCATCAGCATATTCACCCCGTACACGTATCCCTCAGGCGAGCTCATCTACCCCGCCATGCAACCCGGCAGCGAGCTCCAAGCCACGGACAAACTCTACGCCGGCGCACCTTTCGCCTACTCAGCCGACTGGTACAAATACGTAGTCTACAGCAACCCCGCCTGGGACCCATCCACGTTTGCGCTCGCCGATGCCCGCAAAGCGCAAGCTCTCAACCCGGCGGATATCCGCACGTATCCCGCTTCACTGCCTGCGTTTGAAGCCCGCGGCGCTAAATTACTCCTGTATCATGGTCAGCAGGACAATCAAGTCACTTGTTTCAATACGAATCGCTTCTACGAGCACTTGCGGGCCGCGAGGAGCTATGCTAGCATGCATGAGTGGGTCCGCTTCTTCAGGATCTCAGGCATGTTTCACTGCTCTGGCGGGCCTGGGGCGTGGGTGCTGGGCCAAGGCGGGAATGCCGCTCGAGCGGGTATTCCGTTTGATGCTCGGTACAATCTCCTTGCCGCTTTGGTGGCGTGGGTAGAGCAGGGCGTTGCGCCTGAGTATATCGAGGGGACAAAGTTTGTCAATGATACGGTGGGTGCAGGAGTGGATTTTACGAGGAGACATTGCATGTATCCAGCGAGGAACACGTGTCTTAGGGGTGACTTTAAGGAGCCGGGGAGCTGGTCGTGTACATGATCCTTTGTGGTTCTCAAGTCGGCGAGCTGCTGAAGAGGTTGTAAGTTCTATTGCTAGAAAATAACTTGCATTGTACGCCATCTTTCTACACTGACAAAGGAAGAAATGCTAGGGTTCGAAGCTCTAAGGATCTGAGCGTGATTTGAACAAATACAACTCGAAAAGAATCTAGACAGCAATAGAACGCGATGTTTTTAAGACAACACACCTTTTTTTGCCTTTTAAGTAGTGAGCATGGTTTTGTATCTTTACATGTCGATGCATAACCTGATCGGTATTCGTCCTCTGGCAGTGACCAAGTCGAACATGATACGACTTATGCAATTCCGTGTTAAACAGAAGACTGTTCTCTGATAGTCTTCATGATATTCCAGCTTCACATGGTGCATTTGGCTAGCAAAACTCTCATGATCATTCGAATGGCTATTCATCAATTCGATCTAACTGGTATATGTCGCCCAGGGACATCATGCACAAGAACACTTATGCTGTGCTTTGCTCTACAGAAATACCTCAAGGTTGAACTCAAGCGTGCTAACAGGGTATCTGTGGTTATTGTTAGTATGGTACTTCCGTAGAGTACATATGAATGACGTACGGTAGCTCAAACTTTTGCAGCACACTCGGGTGCAAGATACCAAAAACACCAATGGTGTGGTTCTTTCCACCAAGGTTGAGCTTAATAGCTGCTGCATGTCCGGCAAGGAAGGTAGGGTCTGCATCATATCAGCACATATTCAACCTCTAGCCTCTAAATCTGCACTTACCGTCGACCTCTTCTATCCAGTAACCCTGGAGCTGTTCGTTCTTCAATCCGTCTTCCCGTGTTAAGAAGACGGATCGAAGCATCAGCATCAGCCTGTCCAGCAGACCGTGTACTTGCTCGAATCCGCTTGTCTTTCCCATGTAGGCTGCTGCAAAGTGTCGCTCGTTCTTGCTCTTTCTCTCCTGTTCCAAGTCGACAAGCCCGATGTCACTGACCTCGAAGATCTTCATCGGAACCGAATGATGCTTGTTGGAGTTGATGGTCTTCAACAAACCGGGTAACAATGACGTTCGTACAAGCTGGTACTCAGCAGTCTTGGGGTTCGCAAGCTTCACTGCAGTCTTTCCGTCGTCTTTCCGGTTAAGCCACTCAAAGTTCTCCTCGTGTGAACAAAGAATAAGAGGCATGACTTCTGTCCACCCTGCGGAAGCAGATTCTATCCGTACTATGTCTCCGAGTTTATTGATTGGTAACGGTGCTGAAACAGCGGCAGTCTTGTTTGGGTACACTCGTGGCAACTTGTTAAAGCCATAAGCGATGGCATAGTCTTCCATTATGTCGGCCTGGTGCAGAATGTCCGCTCGGGTAATCGGGACCGAAACATCGAGGATGTTCTTGTCCGACTTTGAAGGCGAGACATCATGGCCCATACGTGACAAAAGCTTGCAGATCTCTTCTGGTGATAAGTTCAGACCAGTGACCTGGTTCAAGTAGTCGACCTCAGCTTGCATCTCCCTTGGCGATAGGTCCGGTGATTCTCTTGATTCGCCGTTGTGTGGAGAGTTGATCTTGATTGGTTCTATCGACTCAGCATACCCAGCAAACATGGCTACAAGCATGTGGTTGACAATCTCAACCTTGGTCTTGTCGGTGGCAGTGATTTCAATGAACACGTTCTTCGTGTCCAGAGTGATTTTGCTGTGATCGCCGTTGATGATGGGGGGTAGTGAGAGAACGGTTCTATTTGAGTCATAAATGACGGGGTATACGGGCGAGTCGCGAATGATGTGCAGAAAACGTCCGAGATGCTTGTCTTTCTGTTCGATGTCAGAGACAATGTAAAGAAGTAGATGTAGGAAAGAGAGAAACTCACCTCATAGAACTCCATGAGCTCCTTGCCGTTCATCTCCTTTTTCTGGTTCAAAGGTACGAACTTGATCTGCTCTGGCGGTAGCGCTTCATACGAGAAGGGACCCTTGATCGCTGTCGCGCATTAGCCACTGCACTCAGCACCCTATCATATACCACCTACTGTCCAAATCATGCGTTCCTATAGACACCAGTGTCCTCTGACGTGCCAAGTTCGAATGTAGCTTGTCTTGTAGGGCAATGAAGGATTCGTAGCGTTCTTTCGTAAAACTAATGCCTCGTAGGATTACACCTGAACATAGCTCTCGTATTTGTTTTGTCTATGCATAGTCAGCTCATAAACTCTTATTGTATAGCCACAGGGTCTTCTCGGCCCAAATTCTGACATACTTCAGGCTTGATATCCAGAACCTCCAGCTCTCCACCTTTTGGCGCCGTCAGAGTCCACTTGGGCAGTTTCTGTTGTTCCAGGAAAACTTTCAGATTCATCGCGATTCCCTCGAAGCACAACATGTCGTATCGGTTGGCTGGAATCTCGATCTTGAGCTGTGGTGGTTGCGCCATGTCTTCGGGCTTTGTGCTCTCGCTCGTGTCCTCGTCCAACTCGATACCGAATTCGAAACATAGCTCGTCGAACTCTTGCGTTGTGTATGTCCGGCCTAGCTCCTTGAAGAGAGCGGCCTTATCTACAGCAATCGTCGGCATCGTTAAGGCTTGAAATGCGGTCTTGCGTGAATGGAGGGGTAGTTGGAGGGGTAGTTGCGCGCGGGGAGCGACTCGTCAAGATCGTGGGGTGCCAACTATTCACAAACTTTTTTTTGCGCTAGTGGTCTATGGAGGATCCGTGTGTACAAGAACTTCGGGGGTCCGCGAAGTGCTCAATTGACCGGCTGCGGTTGCGACGTAAATTATTTGGTATGACTCCAAGCGTCGAGAGCATCTGTCGGAGGTGCGTCGGACCGGACCTGGCGCTAGTCTCAATTTAGTAACTGTGCCCTAGAGTCTAATGAATCTGTCATGCGTCAAGCTGTGCTTTAGTATGTTACTTTCACGAGGCACTGTTGCATATATCGGAATAACGTTTCGCTAACTTTGGTTCTTGTCCAGATTCGTATTTTTCTGAAATGCCGCTATATGCAACTTGAACCGCTCAGACGCCTTCAATGCTGATGGGAACTCCTCCAGCACAATCACCCGATTAGTTTCCCAGTTCTCCATGCCTTCAAGGTCTTCGTGAAGGCTCCTTACATGATAACTGTCAACATCTCAGCACCCCAGCTTGATGATTTGCCCATGCGAGAAAAGAAAAGCTGTTTTTTCCAACCGAAGCAAGAGTATGTGTGCCTGCAGCCTGTGATCACATGCCCAGCACGCGACCTGGCGTTTGAAACGAAATTACAAAAGAAGCTGCTCGTAGGTCGGTGCAGAACCGTGAGTACCTTTTCGGCACTATGCAACACAAGATGACGACAAAGTCATCGTAAGCCGAATCTAAAATGGTAGTACACGCGTGTTTAATCTTTCCAGTCCCACACTTGCTTGAGGAAGTGCGCCATATTGACCTTCTTTGCCTTCATTTCAACCATCCATGGATGCTCGAGCATTCGCCAGGGCGTAGCTCTTCGAGGGCAATCTTTCTCAAGACTGCAGCTTGTTAGTAACATTTTTACTTGGTCAAGGCCATGTACGTACCAGCACTCAATAAAGTACTTGAAGTTCTCTGTCCACTTGATGCCATTTTCAGGCTCATCCTTTAGCTTTGGAATGGGTTGTCGAACGATGTACGTGAGCAAATCGATCAGACCGGCGCGAGGGTTCATTTCAGTTCCATCGGCCGGAAAGGGAAATCGGTGTTGGGCGACTTCAAGAAGGGTCACACCTAAGCTCCATACATCACTGGTGATTGTGTAGCTCTGTCCGGTGATTCGTTCGGGCGCCATGTAGTATGAGGTTCCAATAAAAGTGTTGGCATCGCCCTTTGTTCCAAACTCGCCGGACACACCAAAATCACATAGCTTAACCTGACCATTCCGGCACAGTAGAATGTTGCTAGGCTTGATATCTCGGTGGATGATGCGATGCGAGTGGAGGTAGGTTAGCCCGTTGAGCACACCTTCGGCAACCTTGCCAAGCACCTTTTCGCCCGTTCGGCCTCCCAGCTTCTTGACTTCCCTATATACAGCGTCTAGCGATCCACCTTCACAAAACTCCATGGCAATGCTGATAGTTCCTGTGCTATCGTCCATGAAGGCACCGTAGTAGCGGCAGATGTGATCACTAGCGCAGTTCTTGTTGAAGGATAGCTCTCGCACAATCTGCTTCTTGACATCAGGATCGGGGTTGGTGGTGATGATCTACAACGAAGGTTAGCAGAGCAACGTGCAGCACAAGGGGGAAAGCGCGCACCTTCAATGCGAACGTAGTCTTTCCACCCTTGAGTACGCATTTGGTGACGGCCCCTCCAGCACCCTCACCCAGACTGCCCTTTTCCTCTATTAATCCTCTTGCGCTCGCCGCTCGCCATGCTGCGTCATCGAGATCGTCCACCTCTAATGGCCGTCCCTTCTCCGCCGCCATGGCGTCCAGATCTGGTAACGGCTGGCTGCTGTTGCCACGCTCCATGGACGGTGCGCCCTCGCTTCCTCCTTGTGATATGGCGGAGATGGGATCTGTGCCTTTCTGCAGCCCGGGAAAGCCCAATGCCGCATGATATGAAGAAGCCGAGCTATTTACTGGCGCTTCGCCGAAGCTACCAGATCTTGAGTGTGCACTGGCATCACTGGAGCCGGATGCGGACAGTCCTGTGCCTATTTGCAACGGTGGCAGGCCGCGGGGGCCCTGTCTGCCTTCATGTGGTGCATTGTTGGAGCCCATGGGGGTCACGACGCTCAGCTTTGGTGGTTGCGGACGCGACTGTAGGGCGTTTCCGTTTGCATCGTTTGTGACGGGTCGTTGGTTCGGCGATGGTGGTATGGAGAGACCGAGGGATGGTGGGCCTCTTCTTCCGGGGCGTGCACCGGGGATGGGTGGTCGAAGGAGGGGCGCGGGGGCCGACATGTCTGGCAGTGGTTGCGGCGAAGGGCCGTTGCTGGACGACTGCATCTACGTTGTGTCCCTGCCACGGAAGAAGCACGCTTGCCGCTCGGGCTAGGCTAGTATGGTGGGTGGTGGTGTTGAAGTTGCACGTTGAGCGTAACCGGTTCCAACAGAGTGGATCGCTGCACACAGCCGAGCTAGGCTGGCGGCCGCTTGGCTGGGAGAGAGAGAAGAGAAGAGAAGGGAAGGAAAAAGACAAGGAGAGAGATGGGGGCCAAAGAGTGAAGCTCTGGTGAGAGGAGAGCGAAGAGAGAAAGAGAGAGGTCCAGGCACGAGTGACGTTGGCGGCCACGAGTCACTAATGCCAGGTGCGGGCGCGACTGGCGGCAGACGGCAGGCGCGAGTGGGCTCGGGTAGGGCCTCTTCAGGAGGCTGTCTGTTTTTTTTTTCTCTTAACGGGAGGGGCTGCAAACGGGCAGCTCGAATACGGAGAGACGTCGGCGGTGCTACCTAGGACCGCAAGAGGGTGCGGGTCCTTTGGGTTTCAAGAGTCGAGTTGTGCGGGAGGGGCTCGGGATGGTGGCGGAGGGTGTAGGCGCGTGCACGCGAGGCTTGCCAGGAAGGGCACTCGGCGGATCTTCAGCGGTTCGAGGCTCTTTTCTTTTGACAGCTCGCCAGTCTTCATTTGACGCGTGGACGGATGGCAGCGAACGGATGGGGATGCGGCCAAGCGGCACGCAGGTTGGGGGCGTGGACAAAGGGCGAAGACTGCGAGTGTATGGACACCAGGTCAAGCAAGGCCAGGTGTGGCGTAGGCGAAGGAGAGCGGGGGAAGCGCACGAGACGGAGCGAGAAGGCTGTTGTTGCGTGTTTCCGCAAGCGCTGAGAGGACGCCCTTCTTTATCACCCGTCCCGGATCTTGTTTCATCTTGCACTGGCAGACCCAAACGCCCTCATCCACACGGCTTAGTCTATGCACTGCTTGGTCTTCGCGTCTACCTCCGTATGTACATTGCCGCCCATGCCCACCCGGCCGCAGCAGCTTCTCGAAATACACTGCACTTGTCCCTGGGCGCACGCGAGTCGACCCGACTGACCATCTCCATAGCGCTCGCGGGCACCGTGTGGCTGACGTTGGACTGCTCCGTTGGCTCCATGGCCGGTCCACCAACATGTCCATGGCCTGTTGTGTCGTCGACGACGCCCGCAGCACGGTGCCGTACTCCGACTTGTTCTCACCTTGGCAGCCATAGCAGCAGCAACAGCAGCAGCAGCAGAGCGTCTCGTCGTGTCTGTTCTCAGAAAACGCTGCATCGCCAGCCCAAACCAATTGCAGGCAAGGGAGGGTGTGATCTATTCCAACGGGGGCGCGGGTCCGGGCGCTTGCAATAGCTGCCCCCCCTAGTAGGCGACCGATGGCAGAGCCCCGCTGCATAAAGAGCTATCAATAGCAACATGGCCGTGCCGACTAAACACACCTCCACCGTCGTCATAACCTGTCCTAATCCCTCGTCCTCGACCACCCGGCCTGCGCGAAGCGTCAAGAATAGATGTTTTCAATAAACTCAAACCACAAACCACGCCCTCCCCGCCAATTGCACCGCCTGCAGCTAGACTCATGCATCACGCCGGCTAGTCCGCACCATGCTCCTTCGGCATCTCAACCTTGAACCACCCATCATCCAAGCACAGCACATGGACAGAGAAAAAAAATAGAATCGCAACACCGCCGTAATAATGCCACTTCACCTTTGCTCGGTTAACAATTCACCGCTGCCCTTCTCTTCCTCCACACCCTCTCTCTCCTCCCTAGCTCTCATCTCCTCCCTCTGTCTCTCCTTGACCTTTCTTGGTTTCTTCGCGCTCACTGGCCCATCCGCACTCCTGTCCTTCCACTAATTCCCAATTCCCCTACAATCAGCTTCCATTCACATTGACATTCTTTCCCACTGTCCTCCATTCCCCAAAGGAAGAACACTCACCATGCCACCGTATCGATAATGCGGAAACTCATCTTTCACACCTTTCGCATCCTCCACGCCCCCAGAGACTGCTTTCCAGCACGCCCCAGGACACACAAAATGCCATTTCTCCGTCGAGTCGATCTGGCAGCGGACCAGCACGGACCGCGGCGTGGAGCAGAGGGTACATGATTTCGCCATTTGTGAGAAAAAGATCTTGCCTTGTATGCAGAGTCAGAGATACTTGAGGAAAAAGGGTTGCAGTTATTTGGCTGCTAGACTAGCATCGTCATGGTGGTCGAGCTAGTTGATGATGGAAGAAGGTGATGACATCATGTGCTTTGCTTATATCTTTTTTACCCAACATCATCATTCATAACCTCTGTATGAGCAGGTAAGAATGTATTGGTAAAATGTCTGCCATGCAGATGCTGGATTTCGAAAAGCTACGACAAAAAAGGGCCTTGATACTGTTGGAGTATGCCTTTGTTAACTATATAGTTCGAATAGATAAGACTTCTCTACTATGCACATTCAAAGTCCTTTACGTGCAACAACTTCGACGCTTGTGCATTAATAAAAACACAGAAAGAAGACATACCGAGCCATCACTTCTCCGTATCATGTCTGGAAACCGTCCGTGGCACTGCCGAGGTTGCCGTACTGCCCATCAAAGCGTCTTTCCCCCTTTAGCCCCGCCCACAACCGCCCAATTCCTAGATACCAGTAGCTCGTCCGCCAACCCAGAAGAAACAGCACCACGTGCTCAGACCGAAAACGGACAAACCCACTCCAAACGTAACGCCGAGTGTAAATTATCCACGTATCAAGAGGGAGCCCCTACAAACAAACGAACAAGAAACAAAAGGCGCTCCCGGCCCGCACCGCTTCCTAGCCACGCGCCCACCCCCACTTGCATATCCCTTGATCCGCTGCAACTCGACCTTTTCGGCCACGCCACAACCGGGCTATACCGTGTGTTTCCACCATCGAATGATGTTTTTTTCCTCTCTCTCTCTCTTGGAAACATAAACTTTATCGCTCTTACCTAGAGTTATGCAAGTCTGATCTGGAAATCGTTGGATATCTACCTACTAATTACTTATATGGATGCTCGCGGATCTGAGGTTTTTCTAGATACAGCGCAAACCAAAGGGTGTTGGATGCCCATGAATCGCTCTTTGTTGAGGTTCAGACTGAGTCGTAGGCCTTGCGTTTTGCCACGCGTTGTTCCAAGTCTGGCTTTAGTCACTGAGCTGCTTTAGCTGGTGGGGAGGAGTGGGGGAGAGGGGAGTGGGGAGGAAAGACAAAAACTGAGTCGATGCTCAAATGTAGTGTAGTGTAGTATAGTCTACGTCTCATTTTGGACCTTGCCACTCCCAATTCGGTGACTCAAATTGGCCAACGTATTAAGTCGGTGTGCAAACCAGGAAAGGTCGTGACAGAGGAAAGCGATGCTCAATGTTGTAACTGCGGATGAATTGACAGATACTACAGCTACGAACCTCTCTTACTCGGCACCCTCCTTCCCCCCCTTCATGTATGCCACCTAGCTGCTAGAGTCTCAACAATTTGCCTACTCTACTCATCGTCACAGCCGCAGTCGGTCGGCTCAGAGGGATGAGCAGGCTTAGTGGGAGTTGGCTCAGCTCCGCCGCCGGGAGCTCCACCACCTGGAGCACCACCGCCATTGTTTCCACCGGACCCGGGGCTAACATCCTGGCATAGAACATCCTGGCCCAAAACAGGGATGACGCAGCACTTGGCTTGCTGGCCTCTGGCTGCGCATCCGCTGATGAAATCATCCGTGTTGGTGGGAGTAGTAGCCGCTATGCCAATCAGTCAGTTTCACGACGTACATATCAAAAAAAGGATGGAATTTGAGTGGAGAGACGTACGAACTCCGCAGTTCAAGCCGACAGCACCAAGGACATCAGTGGCACAGCACTGAGGGTTGCTGTAGAGTCCACTGGGGCACAGTCCAGTAGTAGTAGCAGTGAAGGGAGCGGCAGCAGCGCCGACAGCGAAGGCGAGGATAGTGTAACGCATGTTGATTTGCTTTGAAAAGCCTGAAATTTTTTGTAGACGGGAAAGTCTCGAATGTAGCGAAGGGAGGACTCTGGAGCTGGTGCTTGATGCTGATGATGATTCAACTCAAAGTGCAAGACATGCCTCCCCTTTATACCTTTTTTTTTCTCAGTTGAAGCGCTGGCACCCTTTCTCGTGCACTGATCAGACCACCCGGTCCCTCCGATCGCTTTTTCGTAAATTTAATTACGGATGTTTCGTCCGTCAAGCATCGTATGTGCAGTGTACGTTGTCTGAATGCATCATGACGCAGTCTCGCCTCGTCGAGTTCCACTCCTACGCGTCCCTTTGCTCCAGCGCAGCTGCAGAGCAATCACAGTACTTTGGATTTGAACCAATACCATTGGAGAGTTCTTCATAGTACGCGTGAAAAGGCCGTGGCCATCGTGTATCCGATTGAGCCGCAGAGTTCTCGATGCTCGGCAGGCCGCAGAAATAGCCATTTAGTGTCTTCTTGTGCTACACAACTTGCAGACACGGAACATGCATGTGCCTCCCCGTAGCCTATCTCTCGGAGTACACTGCACCGTTAGAGCCTACCTGCGGGCCGATAAGGAAACGAGGCTTGGGATATTGTCGTATTTTGTGCAACCATGTATAGGAGCTCCTCGATTGACGCTCGTGTTGTCAATGGCGCTGTGCCAGTAACAAGAAGAAGAAAAAAGTGAAAGACAAGGCAACTAGAATAAAAGTGTAACAGAAAGCAAAGTGATGTTACGTTTGTGTGAACAGACTCTGCCATAGATCAGCTTTCAATAGCCTGAAGTAAAACTTCCATGTCGGTCTGTCGCACCAGCTTTACTCTGCAAGCGAGAACCCGACTAAGCGAGCTGAACGGGTACTCCGATCTAGGAACACTCGGTGCGGTTAAGTCTATGGGCTATTACCCTGCAAGGAACCATGATGTTTCTGGTTGCCAAGCGCATGCTCGGTAGTCCAAGTTGCTGAACCTCGCGAACGTCCGGTGATCATATCTCGTATAAGAATGACCCGGCATACGGAGACCGTACCACAATGTCGTCACAGTGCTTGATGTCGGCAAACTTGGGTGTTGTGTACCGCACTATGTGGACATGTCTGTTTGTATGGGCCATGTATGTATGAGTGGGTGGTGCGTGACCCGCAGGTCCAAAAGCCGGGCCAGCTTGACCATGGTGACGGTATGCGAGACCGGGTATTCAGTGGCCACTGGCTCACAGGGGGCAAGCAATGTAAGATGTACATAGCTTGTTTGATGCCCTGTCGACATGAGGTGATCGATCGCATCTCGATGCCAACAGCGATGCCGAAATTAAGTTGCGGGGAAAGGTTGGCCATTGTTGAGCTAGATAACTTCCCCTTGTTTAGCGCCTTGGTTCCATCTGCAGGCGATATAGTATTTACCTTAACCGTATTCTTCACTGTGCAGGCTTTCTGGCTCTTTATTGACACTTCGCCATTGCATACATGATGCAGATTGAATTTGATTATTCTTGGGCGCCTCGAGGCTCGCTGCTGGGAATCCCACCTACGTCATTACTCAATGACGCCGAAACACTCTCTGCAAAGGGCTCTACGAGTGGCCATGAGAGGCTACAGGACCACTCACGGATCATGATGAGGCTCGGCTGCCTCGTAATCTACTGACTACGGCGCCAACCAGCAGCAGAGCTGCCAAAACTCCACTCTGTATGGGAGCAAACATGGCAGACCGCACAATAACCAGCGTACCCACAATCACAAAGGTGATCGGGAGAATGATGGTTGGACGGTACGGCCGCTCAAGTCGTGGCTCTCGGCGACGAAGTATAAGGAGTCCCACTACAGTACTAATATAGGAAATCCATTCGGCCATACCAACGAACATCAGCAGTGCTCGAAAACTGCCTGTCACTATGTAGATAAGGGTGACTACTAGGGCCAAAGCATTGGCATAGCTGTGTTTGATATTAGCAGGTCTTGGCATGAAATAGGTTGCCGGGGGTTCTTACATTGGAGCATCAAAGCTGTGAGATGAAATGTCATCTGCATCCTCTCTCCGCTTCAGTGGCAGGCCCCTTTGGCTAAAGAATGCCGGAAAGTAGTGCCGCTGCGACGCAGCCATAGTTAATCTGCCGACTGAGAACACATTGCTGGTGATTGAGCCGGCACAGGAAACGGCAACAAGAATGGTAATGACGATCCCAGCGGGCCTCCCGAAAAGAGCTGTTCCAGCTGCGACTGCGACTGCGTTGTTGCTACTCAGCTTGTCCCAAGGTACAAGGATATAATATGCGAGGTTAACAAGCTCGAAAGAAGTCAGAACCACAATCATTGCAGCCTTGATTGCCTTTGGAAGGGCACGGCCTGGGTCACGAATCTCGCTTGCCACTACGTTGGCCTGGAAGAGGTCGTTAGCTAGTCAATCAAGCATACCACTCATGGGAACTCACATTGTCCCATCCATCATAAGCCCACAATCCACCGTAAATGGCCGCGCAATAATGCCCGTAGCGGTCCCAAGCACCCATGGATACCCAGTCAAGCGTTTGGCCATCCGATGTGGTCGGCCTCGGTTCAAACCAGTTCTTTGAGTACCAGTCACTGGAACCAGAAAGTTGAGATCCTGGATTCACCAAGTGAGCGATGACCGCGATAAGCCCTCCGAGAACTATCAAGCTGACTGTCGATAGCTTGAAAACAGTAAACGATTCGCTCAATCTCATCGTAAACTTGGTATTGACCGAATTGAGCAACACCATCGCGACAAAGACAACAGCTGCAATTAACTTGAGTAGACTGGCATCTGGCAGATTGTCTGTGCTGGTTGTGACTGAGCCTACAGACTCCGCGATAACGATGCTCTGAATGGCCATAGACGAAGGTTTCACGCCTAGAATATACACCCAGGCCATGAGGAATGCTGCGGTATCTCCGTAAACGTGTCGCAAATATTCCTGCATGCCACCGTTGAGTGGAAGGGCGGCACCTAGTTCTGCAAAAGACGCAGCCCCTGCCCACGAGAGCAGCCCCCCAAGTACCCAAACCAGAAGAGCAGCACCTGGAGAAGGCACATTACTGTCCACCTGCGCTGGCGACGCGAAGATGCCCGAGCCTATTTGAAGAGTGACAAGGACGGCAAACGCATGGCGCGTGGTGAGCTGTTTGGGCAGTTGTTGGGCCACTCGTGGGGCGGATGGAGCTGCATCTGGCTGTGCAAGCAACGGGTCAGACTCAGTGGCGTTCGGCTTAGGCGGCTCTTCTTCGAGATGATTGGTACTGCGTGCATCGTCCATCGCAAAACGTCGTGCTGCTGAAGGAATAGGGATGCTTAGCCCGCACCGCACTACTTGATGCTGGTTCTTGTCCAAAGTCTATGGCCGTTTTTGCAACCAATCTTTAGTCATCTCCGATTTGCCCCGCACGCTAGCGAAGGAATCGACCGTAGCCTTTTGCTCCAAGCGCATCTCTTTGCTTTGTTGCTCATGCTCCTAAGTGCGTGATTCAATGACGTTATGTCTGTTGCGGGACTGTACTGTTTTCTGTCCAGGTACATAGACAAAGCTGTATTGACTTTATTAGATGCAGACCATGTCACGTGATTCACTGCGCTACCCTAACCATCGTTGTATCACTCTCACTCCAGGCACCACTCAGTATAAACAAGTGAGAAGTTCCTAGTTCTTAATAGAACACCAAACAGCCCTAATTGAACGCTAAACCGAGTTGGGACATAGCCTGGTAGACTGAACACCAATCGCTTCTGTCTGCAATGGCAAAGGCTGCAAAGACCATGCCTACATGGGAGAGTTGCATAATGGACAGGTAAGACTCAGATGCCGGTAGGTCTTGGCATCTCAATTATTGTTGCCTGCTTTGTTGTGCCGCTCTCTTTCCAACCGTTGAATGGACTGTAAATCAATGAAGATCCATCTAGCGGCTCGACTCTACAGCCGATTTGGGAATGGGGAGAAAGGGATAGAGAACGGCACGCCAAAAAAAAATTGCACTTGTGCTCATTGACTGTTGGTAGCCTGGCATATAACGCTAGAACAATGCCAACGGCTACTGCACGTCTGGATGTTCTTCTACTTTTGAGCTGTTTAGTGTAGGGAGGGGCTAGCGGGTCTTGACTATGGTACACCGAGTCGAGCGAGGATGTCATATTACAGACTAAAAGAGCCAAGTTATCATAATATTGACTAGACATCTCCAGCCTCGTTTGTAGGGTATCAACTCCGCGAACATGGCGGTGTGGGCCACAAGGCCGCACTCTTCAATACCTGAGCTATTATTGTGTGATGAAGATACAGCCCACAATAACCTTAGTCTAGAATAAAAAAACCATCGGACCATATTGTCTACCTCCACCTGCATACTCATCGCAACTCAATATGTCTCGATGGTTCTTGCGTATGCTGCTTGCGGTGTGGCGGTGGTGGCTGAAAAGCTCGGTCCTTCTCTTCCAGTGCCTGCCCAGGTGCCCTGACACCCCTCTTCGCTTCCTCGCCAACACCAGGTACGTCAACACCACGCCCGCGCTGAACTCCCACCGCGCACACACAAACTTACATCCCTCAGACACACACGTACCCTCCCGATATGGACGCAAATCAGAACGACGAGCTTTACCCCATCGCCGTGCTCATCGACGAGCTCAAGCACGACGACGTTATCCTCCGCCTCAATGCAATTCATCGCCTAAACACGATTGCACTCGCTCTGGGTGCTGAGCGAACACGCGAGGAGTTGATACCCTTCTTGGATGGTGAGGATCCTGTCGGGCATTTCCACATGCGTTGCAAATTGCTAACACGTGCTTGTAGAGTCTGTCGAAGATGAAGACGAGGTTCTCACAGCATTGAGCGAGGAGCTGGGAAAGTTTGTTGAGTACGTGGGAGGCCCAGAACACGCACATGTGCTTCTCTCGCCGCTCGAAAACCTTGCAGCTATAGAAGAACCCCTTGTCCGGGAGAAGGTGTGCGCACTCATTCCTCGTGGCCGGATGTACAGCTAACGCGCACAGGCTGTCGAATCCCTTAACAAGATCTGCGAGGAGCTCTCGCAGCAGCAGATTGAAGAAAACTTCATCCCTCTTGTCCTGCGCCTATCAAAAGCCGATTGGTTCACGTCCAAAATCTCCGCCACAGGCCTCTACCAGACTCCCTACACCCGCGCTACACCCCCGTCACAAGAAGCCCTTAGGCAACACTACGGCCAGCTAGTACACGATGATACTCCCATGGTGCGAAGGCAGGCGGCCAACAACCTTGCCAAGTTCATCAAGGCAATGCCGCCGGCCATTGTGATCGAGGAGATGATCCCCCTTTTCCAGCATCTCGCTGCAGACGACCAGGACAGCGTCAGACTGTTGACTGTCGACATTCTTGTTGCCATCGCCGAAGCAGTACCCAAGGAGCAGCAGTCGAGCCATGGTGTTTTGTTGACTGCGCTGCGGAGTTTGTTTGAGGACAAGAGCTGGAGGGTACGATACATGGTAGCAGACCGATTCGAGAAGGTGCGTTTCAGATTGGACCAAAGCAAGATATGCGCTAACGTTATTAGATTGCGAAAGCGGTGGATGAAGAGGTTGTCAATCGAGACTTGGTCCCGGCGTTCGTGAAGCTCCTCAAGGACACCGAAGCGGAGGTCCGTAGTGCGATCGCTGGTCAGATTCCAGGTAGGTAGTCATGGAACGACATTGCGGGATGGAGGCTAATCATGACAGGATTCTGCGCACTGCTCGAGCGCGAGACCCTCCTACATGAGGTTATGCCCAGTATAGAGGAGTTGGTCTCCGATCAATCGCAGCATGTTCGCGCCGCGCTTGGCACACAGATCAGTGGACTGGCACCTATTCTTGGAAAAGAGGAGTAAGTTGGGCGCTGACGCGTAACCACGTGCTGCCGTACTGACTCTGGATAGGACTATCTCACATCTTCTCCCCATGTTCTTGCAGATGCTCAAGGATGAGTTCCCTGACGTCCGGTTGAACATCATCTCGAAGCTCGAGTCTGTCAACAACGTCATCGGCATCGAGCTTCTCTCGCAGTCTCTCCTTCCGGCCATCGTACAGCTTGCCGAAGACAAGCAATGGCGCGTGCGTCTTGCCATTATCGAATACGTTCCCCTCCTCGCGTCGCAACTCGGTGTGCAGTTCTTTGACGAGAAGCTCAGCAGTTTGTGCATGAGCTGGCTTGGGGACACTGTTTTCTCGATCCGTGAGGCATCGACTCAGAATCTCAAGAAGCTCACAGAGGTCTTTGGTGTAGAGTGGGCCAACGATGCCATTGTTCCCAAGGTCATGGCCATGGGACAGCACCCCAACTACCTGTACCGCATGACGACGTGCTTTGCCGTTTCGACGCTCGCGCCCGCCCTCAACCTTGATGTCATTGAACAGTCCATTATCCCGATGATGGACAAGCTCGTTAACGACGACATTCCCAACATCCGGTTCAATGTGGCCAAGTCGTATGGCCAACTCATCAACACACTCAAACAGCTTCCCGAACAGGGTACCGTGATTGCTCTGGAAAAGGCAGGCACACCGGGCCAGGGCTGTCAAAAGGCGACGGATGTCATTACCAAGAGCATTTTGCCAAACCTTGAGAAGCTACAGCAAGACGATGACGTGGACGTACGATACTTTGCAACGACGGCCGCCCAAAGCTTCACCGAGGCAATGCAGACTTAGAGGGTCCAATTGCGTCCGTGTTCTTGAGAGTGGAGAATGACATGATGATTCGCATGTATGGATAATGACGCGGATAGTTGGGAGAGGAGCAATGTATGACGAATTCCCTCCAGGCTTTAGTTGGAAGCTGTATCCAAACTCGGTGGGCTAGTGTTTGGTTCATGAGCATGACCCTCAAGATAACCCCTGTTAGATTTACCATGGGCAAGTTCTTTTCAATGCATTACTTTGGCGTTCATGGAGTGCTCAAACACGGCAAGGCATTGGAGGAATGATTTACTAATTCGTTCTATTGTGCGCCAAATACTGCGAGACTGAACACAGGGACAATGTTATACGCTGCTATGTGAACAACATGTCTACATTGCCTTGTTGCGAGACGATTATAAAGCACCAGCGTCCTTGAGCAGGGTGTTGAGGTCACCCTTCTTAGCCTGCAAATCACTGTTTCCACCAATGTGCTGCTGGGCGATGAAGATGTTGGGGACGGTCCTCTGGCCAGTAATGTCGGCGAGCACAGACTGGATTGCTGAGCCGTCATCTGTGAAAAGCATGTTAACTATTGCTCCATGCCATGCGTGAAGAGGACTTGTGCACGTACCAACTTGGTCCAGCTCGATAGCGTAGAACTTTGCGCCCTTTTCGCTCAGCAGTTGCTTGGCCTGGTTGCAGTATGGGCAGTAGGACTTTGAGAAGACAGCGACGGCGTTCTCGTCGATGATGGACTGAACCTTGGTCTTTGTTGCCGACATTGTTGCGGGTGAGGGGGCGCGCGTGAGGAAGTGACGCAGGAACGAAATTTTGGCGGTTGTAGGGTCTAGGTAATGGTATATGAGTGGCTTGTATGATGGAGGGTCTGCCGCAGGAAGACGTACTTATGTATCTGGAAGCGTTGTAGAGGTTGGTGAGTGGAAGGGTATAATGGATCTAGCTGACGAGTAGAGTCTATGTACAAGTGGATTAGTGATGCGCCGCCCCCCGCAGTAGCAAACAGACTTGAAGGCAGATAGATGATGCAATCGCTTGTTCAGATTCGCCGCCAATTAGCGCCGGAGATGGATCGGCGATTGATTACGAAAGCAAACAGCAGGGGGGTTGGTGCGCCTGGACAGCGCCTTCGTCATGGCGCATGAGATTGGTGCGAAGTGGAGGAAGGACTAAAACCCAACTACATGTTTCGACGGTTTTAGTCGTTCGAAGGAAATACAAGATGGTGAGATGAGTGATATCGCCCTGGGAAAGATAGATTGAAGGCGACAACAGAAGTGCATCGGGTAACGCAACTTCCGCATTCCGACGCGAGACTCTGAGCATTCCGACGCTTCCACGCTCGCTCCTGCCTGCAACAACCGTCGAACCATCTTTCGCCATTCAGGCACCATCCCAACAAACTCCCTTCGCCGTCGCACACACTCACGCCCCTCTCATTGCCTTTCTTATGCGTACTTGTGATCGAACACCACCATGACGTCTTCAGCGTCTGGCTCTATTGCCTTCTTCGTCATTGCACTGCTCTCCATATGCGGTCTCGTCCTCCTGCTCCTACGCTACTACCTTCCGCTTCGCACCACTCCCGCATACGTCGCCCTACCCGTATTCCTGGCAATAGCGCTGCCAGCTAGCATAATCGTCCTGCTTCCCATCGATCTCGCAAGCAGCGCCGGACTCGATACCACTGAAGGTGCCAGGGGAATATGGCTGAACGACACGGTCGTGTACAAGACATGGCGCGTCATATACTGGCTCACGTTTGCGCTCACATGGGCTATATTGCCTATGCTCGGCGAATACTGTGATAGTGGATACAGAGAACCCAAGGCCAGACTGCAGTATGCGCTTCGAAGTAACGGGCGATACTGGCTCATCTTGGTGGCGTGCAGTGTTGTCGGCTCAATATACCTGATATGGTGGAATGGCTTTGAGGCCGACACATTCAAGAGCTTGGTCATGGCGCTTGCCTATGCTTGGGGTCTCATACTGGGCATTTACCTTATGGGCCATGGGCTTGTCGCCTTTCCAAGGAGTTTGTTCCGCTACGCGAGCGTGAGTGAACGATTAAAGAAAATACAGGGTCAGGCACCGAAGGTCCACGAAAAGCTGACCGAGGCGCTGGAGAAGCTGGATCAGTATGAATACCAGGTTGTACAACTCAAGCAGAGGAAGAATGGTACTCCAAGAGAGTTTCAAGAATGGATTGATGAGCTAGCCGAGAGGAGCAACTTGCCGGAAAGTCGAGCGGGTGCCGTGGGCCGTATGGGTACGGCGACGATTCCACCAGTCATCACAGAGAGATACCTTGCAGACTTGACAAGGAAGCTGAAGCGCGCGCGACATGCAAAGTGTCGATTCGAGAATGAATGGGACCACGTTGTACGGAAGGCAGTCCGGACGCAAGCTATCCTCGACTCCAAGGCCAGCAAACATCTTGAATTCAAGGGCGCAGCCAGATCGACTGAGAGAGGCCCGCTTGATCGCATTACATTACTCACCCCCTTTACGCGGTACCACCTCCATGTTCATGTTATCCCTGCACTCACATACATTTCATGGGCCATGGCAATCCTGGCTTCCATCTCAATTGTCTGGTCGGAATGTGTTCGCGAAGCTCAGGATTTTGGTGGTCCAAAACTTTCCATCATTGGCTGGACGGTTGTCCATCGTCATGACAGCGGCCGCTCATCCGTTGGTTTCAATAGCCAGGTTATTGCTGCAGCTTGGCTATGCTATATGTGCATTTGCGCCTTCTACAGTCTTACCGAGGTCAAGATTTGGGGTAATAGAGCGCTCGTACGGCGTAATACCTACCAGGAGAGTGCGACATGGTATGGTCTTCAGGTTGCAAAGCTGACCGTGCCTCTGAGCTACAACTTCTTGACCATGACGGACAAGAACATCTGGAAAGGTACTATGTTCTACAAGTTCCTTGGTCGACTTATTGTTCTGTCTCCGCTCGGTGAGAGGTTCAGCGCTTTCTTCCCTATCTTTATCCTCGTACCAGTCTTCGCGACGGCATTTGGCCTTTACGGGAAAGTGAGAAATATCTGTGGTTTCGGTGACCTTTTGGACGACGAAGAGGATGGAGCAGAAGGTACTTCTGCGGGCAGTGGTTCTTGGCGCGAAGGCCGCGCGTTGATTGCACGCGAAATTCAGGGCACCAGTGGAAATGTTCTAGGACTGTCGCAGCGCACAACATCACCTCCAAGCGAACGCTACACAGATACACCAGTACCCTCATCATCCAGCCATACTGCTTCAGTAGTAGCCACAAACGGTCCAAGCAATACTGCACGATCTTCGGCAACCCGACCTGAACACAGGCGACCCTTATTAGACGACGACGAGGGCGAAGGCAACTTTTTCGAAAACGTTGCGTCAAGAGTCAAGAACACTTTTGAGACTAACGATTTTTCCTTCACGCGGCCAAAGTGGCTTGGTGGCGAGGATGAAATCGAGGCTGGACGCAGTAGAAGACAAGTAGAGAGAGGCGAGGGTGATCGTGCGAGCGGGTTCCTGAGTCTATTTGGTGGGAGGTCCGATGAAGGGAGATTGAGATTGTAACTCTGATTGGTCATTGGGTAACAGAGACTTTGGGTATGGCGTTTTCTAAAGGGCTTAGATTTTGGATGTCGTTTGAATAAGTTGGACTTGAAAGCATGCATAGCGCGGGACTACTACTACTTTATAATACTTTAGGATAGACATTCTGGCAATTGTACACATTTTTCTCTACCTTTTCAGAATGGAATCGGCGTGAACATTTTTGACTGCACTTATGTAGTTCGATTATATAGTACCGGAATATGTTGAAGTATTCAGACTTTGGTTCTCAGCTATATGCGAATTTACCTAAAGGAACACGATAGAAAAACCTAAACCAAACCCACACCAGCACTGCATTCATGTACAGCATCAAAGTCTTGAATTGACAATTCTATTATCCCCTACGAAAGAAAAACAAAGTATCGCTTTCTATCCACAATCCTCTACCTGATTCCACCTCTCTCCGCCCTCTCCGCCCTCTCCGCCCTCTCCGCCCTCTCCGCCCTCTCCGCCCTCTCCCCTTCTCACATCTATCATCTCCCCCCCAAAAAAACTTCAACTAATGGCAACCAGCCCATTGACAACCATTCTTCTTCTCAATGTAGCAACCCGTGCTGCAAAATTGCATTGCAGACCAGCCTCCGCTCAGACCCATGGAAAACACAGTGTTCCACTCTTTACCACTGCAGGTATCCGTGCGACCGCAAGTCTTCTTCGCAATGTCGCTTTGGGTTCCGCCTAGGAAGTGTGCTCGTGTTAGTTTGTATATATGTATATATATATATATGTGTATGTGTGTATGAATCTGTGCTGTGGGCTGGAGAGGGGCAAGGAGTAAACAAAGGGGGGAGGGGGAGAGACTAACCTCCGCTGTTGACGATTTCATAGCCGCAGGTAAGGGGGTAGCAGAGGCCGGGGCGGTTGCCGGGTCCTTGGGCGAAGACGCATGATGGGAGGGAAGAGAGGAGTAGCGTGGTTGCAATGGTGAGCTTCATGGTTGTTGTAGTGGTAGTGGTGGGTTGGCTTGGGTACAGAGAGGGGTGGAATTTGAAGAGTACGACTTGAGTTGCCGGCAATGAAGCTCGTTGTAGAAGGGTTGGAGATTGCTATTAGACTTGGATGTCTTTATGGTTTGTTTGAAGGATTGTGTTTACGCTTCTTATATACATTCGCTGTTGTAAACCCCGATGAGATGTTTCTTTGCTCATGGAATTACCAATAGCGCATTGCAACTGAGCTGAGGAATGACGGACCGCCCGATGTTGCATTCTACAGCTTGTTGTGCCTGGTGCCAAGGTGTGGCTCGATTTCCATCTAAGGAAATTTTATGAACATCGAAAGGTTACGGTGGAGTAATTTTGAGAACAAGGTCAGCAGCATTTCTAGGCGTAGCACTAATGCCATGGGAGCTGAGCATCAAGTACGAAGTCTTAGTGTCAGCTCCAAGGTCTTGGCTTCAGCTCCTGACCCACATCATGAGATACTGTAATACACTCTTTTGGACTCACCGTCTTTTGAGCATACATGTTAAGCAATGGAGCTCGAACCAACATAGAAGGTCGTTAAACCATCTAGTAATAAGATCTAAAGCTGATTATACATAATGTCCGCATATGATGCTTGGCAGCGTGTCTGATGTGTAAGGAGGAACTTCATTAAAACGTCTATACAGGCCGGATTGATCTCCAGTCCTTATAATGCGACCATAGTTTCCAGATGCCAAACTGCACTTGTGCATTGACGACGTTATTGTAGCATAGTATTTAAGCTCGGGTCAACTCACAATGAGAGACTTGTCTGACGGCTGTAGCTATCGCTGTCCCTGCCTACCACGATACAGTTGTCTCCTACAGCATATATATCTGTCGCTACAGGTGTCTCAAAGTGGACGTAGAACAAGTAACCCTGGCAAAGAACACTGCAAAATCAATAGAGTTCTGTGAAATAAGAGGACGCATCACCTCGTGCATAATTAGTGCGACACTCACACGGTCGGAAACATGATGCGAGCGATATGAATAGTTGCTTGAGATTTCAAGCTTCATAATCGTCATTAATAAGTTGTCACATTGAAGGTGCAGGTTTGCAGGCCAGTGCGCGAAACGGGCATCATTCATCACGATAACGGCATCAACGAGTAGCAGAGGTTTTGAACATTCTCTCCTCCCAAAAATATCTAGGCACCATTGGGTATAATCACAACGTCCGGGTGGTTCTAGAACTATGCATGTTAGCCTTGTCAAGACGTAATGCATTTCGCATTGCATGGTCAGAGAATAGCATACAGCTTGCCACTAGATCCACAGTCAGTTCAGTAGTTGGTTCATAGTTGTGAGAACCAGGGGGCACAATTATACGGGTAACATGAACCCCTCCTTGCTCCGGAGACCGCTTTTTGTAATGACTCAGTGAGTTCGATTTGGCCAATCTTCCTAAAGATGCTGTGCGTTTTTGCGACTTTCGTAATGCGTCTCGACCGACTCTCTCCTTGAGAACCACCCGCTGGGTGCCTGCATATGCGATCGGTCGATTTTTCTGCGTTTCTCAGGGAAAGTATAGAGTAGCTGAGGATATACTTGATGGTCGAGCCACCTTCTGCAAAAATCGCGAGACCGGATTCGAGGTTTGAGAGAATGTATGATACTTGGTACGTGGGGTTCTCCGAAGCTGGCCTAAGTACGAATATCTTTACTATGTAATATACCTATTGTCGACATTTAGGTATCGTCCATTCGATTGTAGTTTCGTGATAATTGGAAACGATAAAAACGGACATGATCACATCTTATTCCCGATTTCTTGGAGGCGCTGTATGTCGTACTTACTGACAACCCGCGGACCTTGAATGTTTATTGTGGGACGCAGATCCAGTCGGAACCACATTCCAGTCTTCTTCGATTCCTTTAGGATTCCATACGCACAAATTGCGAAGTTATGCGAGGGGGTAGCACTTAATAACCCGCAGGGTATCAAAAAGGCCATTCATGGTATAAGACCCGGTGAGCGAGGATCCGTTGAGCCAATAGGGAAACAACTAAGAGTTGGCAGCTGCACGTACGAGTAATGTAGATTAGATGACCTGCATCCTAACTGCAGCGTGATTCAATGTTTGGTTCTCGAACATCTCAACGTTAGCGCATATTATGGCTGTGCTTTTCTAATAAAGAGGTCTCAGTTCATGGACGAGCATTTCCATCCACCGCCAGTCTTTCACTCACACTTGGCTGCAGTCCTTTCGCCATGTCTGCGCGCGTGCTGTTCCTTATTTCTAATGCCGTTGGAGCTTTGAGAACTCCTGTAATTGTGCGGGATACGACTAATCCTGTAGCTTCTGTTGCGGCAGCTGCTGCCACGGTCTCAACGGATTCGCTCGCTGGTGCCGCTCTCTTTTCTCGAGAAGCGGTACAGCTGACGGAAGATGCGTTAAGAACTGCTGCCAGTCAATTCAACAACGTCGAAGTTCACAAGCTATTTGGTTTCGGTGATAGCAACGAGACAGCGGCAGCTGAGAAACGGGCTATCAAGAGAGGTGAATGCAAAGCTTTCCCCGGCGATCCAAACTATCCGAAAGATTTCGTATGGTCCACATTTGACTCTTTGCTCGGAGGAGCGCTCATCAAGACAACCCCTATCGGTGCGCCTTGCTACAAAGAGTCCCAGTGGAACAATTACAACGAGGCCAAGTGCGATAATATCTCGTCAAGGTTCACTACAGCCGATCTTCAGTGAGTAAAGCCAAGAGAAAGAGACCAATGTCTTCTGACCGATTCATCAGCACAAGCGATCCAACCTCAATGATGTGGCCGCTCTTTCAGGGACGCACATGCATGCCAACCAACAAATCCGATGGTACATGCACACTCGGTGGCTATGCCTCATACTCAATCAGGGTCGAGAACGTAGCCCAAGTGCAACTCGGTGTCAATTTCGCCCGTAACATGAACCTACGCCTCACGGTTAAGAATACCGGCCATGGTAAGCCCCTCATCGCCCAAATGCAGGAATGGCATGAACTGATTCCAAACTCCTTGCTCAGACTACATTGGCAAATCATCTGGTGCTGGTGCTCTCAGTCTCTGGACTCACAATCTCAAAGACATCCAGTTCATTCAAAACTACAAGTCCACTACATACAATGGCCCAGCATTCAAGGCTGGTGCAGGTGTCCAAGGGTTTGAGATCCTAGAAGCCGCTCGAGATCATGATGTCACCGTGCTTGCTGGCATCTGCGAAGTAAGCTATTTCCCAGCACACATCACTGAATGAAATAACTGCTAACAATTTACCGCAGACCGTTGGATGGGCGGGTGGTTATGTTGCTGGTGGGGGCCACTCACCTCTCGCTTCGATATATGGTATGGCAGCTGACCAGGTTCTCGCTTTTGAGGTCGTCACTGCCGATGGCCGCTTTGTGACTGCTTCAGACACTGTAAATTCCGACCTTTTCTGGGCGCTCCGTGGAGGAGGCGGTAGCACTTTCGGCGTTGTCACCTCTGTCATTGCCAGAGCACACCCTAGGATCAAGGTGACGAAATCTGCCTTCTCTTTTCAAGCTCCCACAAACGATTCTGCCAACTTCTGGAACGGCGTCAACGCATTCATCAAGCGCTTCCCCGAGTTCAGTAAAGCTGGTACTTACTCGTACTTCTGGATCTGGAATTACGGCACTTCTTTGGATTTCCAAATGACACCCTTCTTCGCGCCGAATCACACCATTGAGTCCTTTAACGAACTCACAAAGGACTACTTTGAGGAACTCAAGTCCTTCAACCTCTCGGTAACACCAAACACTACTTTTTACGATGACTTCTACTCCGCCAACAAGGGGTCATGGGGCGCAGACACCCTTGGAGTGACGTTTATCCGTCAAGCCACTCGTCTCTTTCCCAAAAACTTATGGGCGACCGAAGATAAGCGCAACTCGTTCTACAATACCGTCAAGAACACTGTCATGAACGGCCATACCGTCGGCGGCTATCAAATGACCCCCGGTAACCCTCTCGACGTCGACAACGCCGTGAATGAGGCATGGCGCAACACGCAGTCCTTCCTCATTACCGCCAACATGGTCCCCGACAACGCCACGCCAGCCCAATTTGCAGAAGCATCAGACCACCTCACTTACAACATCATGGAGCCATGGCGAAAGATTGCTCCAGCGTCACAAGGCGGTGGCGTCTACCTCAACGAAGCCGACATCCAAGAACCCAACTGGCAGGTTGACTTCTACGGCGCAAACCACTACCCCAAGCTTCTTGCCATCAAGCAAAAATGGGACCCCAAGCATGTCTTTTACGCCACCACAGCGGTAGGCAGTGAGAGCTGGGAAGTCAGGGACGGAGACCAAGGTGCTCAGACCCAGAACGGCCGCTTATGCCGCGTCTGATCGGGTACTGCACTAAGCAAGTATCGTAATTACATAACTTGTCTAATGAACAATGAGTTCCGTGAGTCACGATCTCCCCATCGCTACATACTCTCTCCAACTACATGCTTGATTAACCCTCTTTTTTTCCCTTTTAGGAAACAAAAGTACGTGCACCATACTGCTGGTACTTCGGGATGATCGTGATTGTTCTTCAATGCTTCGATGCACCTTTGAAAGGTACAGCAGGGAGGAGTGTAGGTAAGGTCATCGCCGTGGCATAAGAGCCATGCTACGTAAGCGGCATGTTAATGCCAGCCGTTAGTAGAGGCTTGCTTGATGACTTGGACAAGTAGATTGTGCTCTTTCCCACTATCCATTGCCGTGTGAATGTCAAATTGTGAGCATCCTCTTCAGATCTCGATCTCATACTCTCTTCAGGGCATGTCGTCACAATAAGTCACGCTAAGAATGTCCTATACCTACGGGTTACGTATGTCAATCAGTGGAGACCCCAAATCGTTTATGGTTCAATCACTAAGATTATACCAGACAGGAAAGTCGCATACGTTTTCATGACCAGGTAAAGGCGTTCTTTTCAAGAGGAGAATACCATTAATTCACTACGCTTACACAACATAGGAAACAAGTAAGAAAGGATCAAATTCTCACGGGCAATAGGAAAACCGTAGCAGACCTACAGGCTATTCGCCCAGCGCACAGTCTGTTACGCTACACAGCGCGTACCAGCGCCTTCTGCTTAGAGAGTGTGTTGAAGTTGAAATATCACCTTGTGCGCCCACCAAACCCAAAACCAGGAACCCCAACGCATCAAACACCAGCCTACAGCATTTTGCGAGCTTTTATGCCTGTCGGCACGCCCAGCCCGTTATCTCCTTGAGCTTTGCTTATGGCATCTCCTCATCGCTAGCATCGAGGATGTCGTACTCCTCGTCAGTCATGAAGCCATCATCAGACTGAAGTGCGACACTCTCGGCATCCTCAAAAAACTCGTCATCCGAAGCTACAGTGACAGTACGAGCCACAGTACTCTTCTCAGAAGCAGGAGACACGGGCTGAGCAGTAGTAGATGACTGGTAGGCACTTGACTCAGGCGACTCCGTCTCAAGTTGAGGGAATATCATGCCGGACGATGAGGGCTCAGCTGCAGGCTCTGCAGACTTCTCTTGACTGGGGAGCTCAGCGGCTGGCTCTTCAGGAGCGGCTGGCTCCTCAGAGGCGGTTGGTTCTTCAGAGGCGACCTCGGCTTGTGGTGAGGAGACAGGCTCCTGCTTAATGGTGGCAAGAGCGGCCTCATGCTCCTTACGACGGAGCTCGAGAAGGCGCTCGACGGCAGCCTTGCGAACACGCTGGACCTGCTCCATCTTTTGCTGGTGATTTTGCTCGAGTTGTTGCAAATGAGTTTGGCGCGTGTACTTTGTCCTCTCCCTCTCAGCTCTTGCTTGAATGAGGCGCTCGTACATTGGGTTTGACCTAGGAGCAACTTCGTAGGTTGTTGCAGAACCAGGTCTGAGGGCAGGTACATGAGCAGCCTGTTGAGCATCCGCGGGAGATGGTGTAGCAACAACAGCAATGTCACACCACAGGCGGTGGCCAAAGGGCGTACCCGCGGGAGACTTCAAGCGCCAGTATGAAATTGCAGTGCCCTCACGCTCGGGTGCTTTCATGACTACGCGGAACTGAGCCTCCTCACCCGGCTGGACGGGACTGCACAAGACGTTGCTCTCACTAGCCCCAGCGAGGTCTGTGTGGCTCAACGGACGGGTGTTGTCAATATTGAGCATGTTGTCCCCGCCAACGTGTCGAACACTGCATCCAGCAGGCCAGGCGTTTGGTCCTGGGTTGCGTAGAGTCCAGGTCTGGACGAACGTGGCGCCTGCAGAGATTTTGGACCCATCAAGGATGGTATCCCGAATAAAGTGGGCATCAAGTCCCTCCACAGCGGTGTCAGATCTGGGAATTGGAATAGCCTCCGACTTGACTGGCTTCTCCTCAGCAGGCACAACAACCTTCTCCTGGACTGGCTCAATGGAGTCTACAAGGAGATCGCTAATAGTAATCTTCTCCTTCTTGGCCTGAGATTCCTCTGAGGGCTTCATGTCAACGATAGTCTGAACTTGCGTCGCAGCATTGGTAGAGGGAGCGACAGCGGTGGTCTCAGTAGCGGTAGAGCGCCTGGCAGCCAAACGATCGCCAAGACGGGCAAGCAGCTTGCCCTCTTTGTCATCGTTCACAGTCGTCACACTAACACTGCGCACGGGTGTCTGGAACTTGATAAGAGGGTGGGTGTGGTTGTGCTTGTTGCTAGGATGAGCCTCGCAGTTCTGGCAGAAGTCGGTGTCATGACAGACAGCGCACTTGTAGCGGATGCCTTCAATGTAGGATAGGTTCTCCTTGTCCTTGCAAAGGGGCCCATCGCAGTAGATGCCATAGTGGCGGTTGGTGCTGTTCATTGGCTCCGCCAAAGGCTCGTAGATGGGAACGAAGCGGTGGCGGGGATGAATGAACTTGGCGTTCTTCACACACTCGGTACAGTAGTCCCAATCGGGACAGTTCAAACACTTGTGGCGGACACCGTAAATGAACTTGTCGCAGCCATCACAGACGGCCGAGTGGCGGACATTCCTACCAGAGTTGCAGAGGAAATCGGCCAGTGTGGGAAGAACGGTTTCCGAAGTGGCAGGCTTGAAAGCGTGGCCAGGGTGGTGACCATGCTTGTTGTTGATGTGGCACTGCAAGCAGAGGTCGTAGTCGTCACACGCGACGCAGGTAACGAATTCCCTCTCAGGCAGAATCTTGACGCAGCAGTTGCAGGTGCGAGTTGGCTCCTCGTCATAGATGACAGACGGCTTCTCCTCGGTGAATGCGCCTGGCACTTCCTGTTCCAGGGGCTCCTCGGCCTCGGCCTTGGTCTTGGGTGCAATGCGCTGGGTAGTGCTGTTTACGACGTTGCCGTTCTTGACGAAACGCTTGACCATCCAGTGGCCAGCTCCAGGGCAATGGGTGCCGTTACCCACACATTTCGGGCAGAGATCGTAGTCGCCTCCATCGCATACGCTGCAGTGGAAGTGCTCGTCTTCCATAGGCTCGTTGCAGTTGTTGCAGTACACGACCCAAGTGGTACACAAGCTGATCGGCTTGGGGCGGAAGGCAAGACCGGAGTTGCAGCTGGTAGCCGCAAGCTTGTTGGAGAAATCTAGGCACTATGTTAGCCTCATGCTGCATGAATAGTGGCGTGGTCAGTGCCTACTGTGACGAGCGGTGAAAGCCTGGGGTACAGGGGCCTCTTCCTCGTTATCGGCAACCTTTGGTGGCGAAACAGAGCTGGAGGGCTGGTCGGCCTTGGAGGCAGGCGAGCGAGCGATGATGGGCGAAGCAGTATCGTTGTCCCGGGAAGTGGGCTCATTCGAGCTTGTTTCAGGAGCTGGAGGAGCATCGGCAGGTATCGAATGAGGCGCTGCAGGTGCAGGTGCAGGTGCAGGTGCAGGTGTAGGCGTAGGAACAGGCTCCTCGCCAGGGATGGAGACCCTCAAACGCAGCTTGAGTTTGGCCTTTGCAGCGCGGAAGAGTGTCTTGTAGACCTGGGGCTTATCTGCGTCCAACGTTACGTATGAACCAGCAGAGTCGGAGTAGCGCTCGAAGATAACATCCTGGTCTGGCTGCAGTGAGAGGATAGCCCGAAGCTGTGAGCCGATACAAAGTCAGTATTGGTATTCTCAGATGTGAAGAGCCCTGTTCCCAAGCCATGTTGCTGCTATCCGCATGTGCCGGAGAGGGAGCTAAATGGGCCTGTACGAACCTTGCCGGGAAGCACATGGGCTCCAAGTTCCTTCAACGGCAGCTTGAACTTCTTCGTCTGCCCACGAAACAAGACCTTGACAACGATGGGCGTGTCGAGCGTCACGGGGACGTTGTTAGTCGCCGCCATGACAGGCGAGCAAGGCTGAGGGTGAGGTCGAGTGCACGAGTAGCAGACAAAGCAAGGGCGATCTGCTGTGCACCGCTGTATGGGGAGCGGAGAGGATGCAGCAACAGGTGGAGAGTGTTGCTGTCGAGAGAGGTTGATGGAGTCGTGAAGGCGGAGGCGGAGGTGGAGCAAGTGAGACGGCGGAGCAGCTGGACGTGTAATGGTAGCTGCCTTGAGTGGGGTCAGTGCTTAGCACTGGGGCGCGCTAAGTGGACACGACCCGTACACCGGACTGCCAAAGCTCGCCTTCAGAGCTATACGCCGACACGGAGCTGGGTGAGGGGACGTCTTTTATTTACTTTTGGTCCTCTGTATGTGTGAGCGGCCTGTTACGGGTTGTTGGTTGCGTTGTATGAAATAGCCTCCATGGCGTGCACGTCTCTTGCGTCGTGACTCGCGTCCAGCTGGCGGTATGCTGTACATACCTGGAGCATGCGTATCCGTGAAGTGGCCGCCTGCCACCCAAGGCTGCAGCATAAGTTCGCTAGCCGGTGGAGAGCAGTGAGACATCCGTCGCCAGAGTATCAGCATTGCTCTCAATCCGGCTTGTTGCTCCCTCACCCATTGACCAAGGACATGGCTGCTCGCTAGGATGACGCCATGGTTTGCCAGCACGTGACAGCCGCCGAGTGTACCAGGTGATCACCTGAGATAACGTTTCACTAACACGGTCAAAGCCGGAAATGCCGCCGTTCAAAGCCTCCGCCTCACTCCGCCGGTCAGAGGCTCCGAGCCCGTAGCCACTGTATCTGGTGAGAGTGCCAACACGATTGCGCTTACGCTGGCTTTTCCCGGAGCTGCGTTGCTCCCTAGTTACACGAAGACTGCGTCGCCACGTCGCGCAAAAGCAAGAGCCTCGCTGTAATTTACGCCACCAGGAAATTGTGGGTAACGTGTCAGAGCCGCTCAGAACCGCAAACAGTAGTCGGGAACAACTAAGCACGAGCGCTTAGAATGGTTTGAATATGCTAAAGGCGTTATCGATAAAAACTCGACGTCGGTGTCCAGCGCAGGCAGAACATGACTAAGCCCGTGCTTTCCTAGCGCTGGCTTGCTGCAAGCGAAAATGCTGGCCCCAGAAAAAAGTTCGAAGCCAATGCAGCCAGTGTAAACATCCACACCACAATGTCCAAAGATATCGATATGACATCCTCTGAAGAGGCCATCTCCGTTTCAAAGAAGGAGCGCCGTGATAAAAAAGAGAAAAAAGAAAAGAAGGAGAAGAAGGAGAAGAAGCGTTCCAAATCCGAGTCCGAGACTGAGGTCGCAGACGCCGACACTAGCGAAGAAGCAGCAGCAGCAGCAGAGACACCAGCGAAGAAGCGCAAACGAGACATCCTGCCCGATGAGCTTGAGATTGACGTTAACCTCCCAGAGCCGGCGTCCAAGAAAGCTGCTCGTAAAGCGAAGAAAGCGAAGCTGAACCCGACGTCCACCGCCGACGGAGATGGAGCAGACACTAGCGCAAAGACAGACGGGGAGGCAAAGGGAAACAAGGATACAGACGGCAAGCGATCGGATTATGGTGTATGGATTGGCAACCTGCCATGGTCCGCTACCAAGGATTCATTGCGAAAGTTTCTGGCCGACAACTCTGAGATCGCGAGCGACCAGATAACCCGCGTTCACATGCCCCCACCTACCAAAGTCAACCCGAGCTGGACAACCAAGCCTCTTAACAGGGGTTTCGCATATGTCGACTTCTCCACCGAACTGGCAATGTATTCGGCCATTGCCCTGACAGAGACCAAAATGGACGGACGCGCCTTGCTCATCAAGAACGCAAAGAGCTTCGAGGGAAGACCAGACAAGCCCAAGACAGAGGAGAATCAGGACAGTCGGCGTGGAGGCAACGCGGATAAATCAGGTCACCCACCAAACAAACGCGTCTTCATTGGCAACCTTTCGTTTGACGTGACCAAGGAGGATCTCCAAGAGCACTATTCCCAGTGTGGAGATATTGAAGACATACACGTCGCTACCTTTGAAGACTCTGGAAAGTGCAAGGGCTACGCATGGATCACTTTTGGCGATGTTGAGGCTGCCACATGGGCTGTCAAGGGCTTCATATTCAAAGACCCATCTGAGTTCAAGAAGAAGAACAAGAAGGACGAAAGCGAGGATGAAGACGAGGAAGCAAAGCCGGAAAAGAAGAGGAAGTGGTTTATCAACAAATTCATGGGTCGAGAGCTGCGCTGCGAGTTTGCCGAAGACGCAACAACGCGATACAACAAGCGATGGGGCAAAGACAGGCCCGCCAAGGCCGTCGATGGAGTCAATCCAGACCGCTGGAGGAATTTTGACCAGGGCGGTGGCGGTGGTGGTGGTGATCGTAAATCAGGTCGTCCCAACGGCGATCGCGGCCACGGTTCCAAGCGCAAAATAGACCCGCGAACCATCAAGAGCGGTGCGGCACATTCGAGTGCACCCAGGGCCAGTCAAGCCATCGTAGAGTCTCAGGGCAAGAAGACGACGTTTGATTGATTTTGACGAGGACCTTTGTTATTTAGCATACCCTGTTCGCAATATAGGCAGAGGGAGGGAAAAGACATGATTGTGTAGACGTGCATACAGCAGACACGGGGCCATATTGAAAGTAGCACGATCCAGACGACTCAGCTGGCTCGACAACAGTCCCACCCCAAAGCCGCCGTCTCATCCCGCTCCAGATGGAGAGTACAACAAAACGTCATAATCCATAGTTTTACCCAAAAAGATTATACACATACAAGATAAAGGTTCTGGAGGGATTCATTCCGAACCCAACGTATTGAACACCCACGTGAATGTTATCTTTTTACCATTCCTTTTTTTTTTAAAACTATGCCGCCGCATGAGCAGCTATCCACTGCGCAAACGCAGTCGCATTCCTCGTCTGCATAAACACGGTTCCAGGTCCCGTGAACTTGCACACGAGACCCTCACCCGACGCCATGTTGCTCACGATGCCGCCGCTCGCCACGCGCTCAAGCACGTACTTGCAGTTCCACGCGACGAGATGGCCGTTGTCGATGATGTATTTCTCATTGGCGGCAAGCTAACATTCGGGAAATACATGTTAGTATATTCTTCAGAATAGAAAAAAAAAGAGTAGCAGAGATTGTGTTTCTGAGGGGGGAAAGAGAGAAAGGACAAAACTGACATCTTTCCTGATAATGGCTCCAAAACTCGTACACCATAGCACTCCCGTGCCGCTAATTTTGTACACGAAGAAGCCTTCACCGCTGAATATGGCTTTGCCTATGCCCTGGCTCTTGTACTCGGTCACTATGCCCTGCGTGCAGGCGAGGAAAGCGTCGCGGCCTACACTCCACGTCTCGTTGCCGCCGAGCTTGATAATGGTAATGTCGCCGATCGAAGGGGGTGCCAGGAGCAGTTCTCCAGGCCCGGTATATTGGGACTTTGACATTTCGCCGCCAATTAAAGCTTTCTTGAGCGAAAACTTGACGTTGCCTTTGAGCGTCACAGTCGACGACATTGCAATCATCGCGCCTGTTGATGGGGGGAAAAGAAGACTGGTTAGCAAGCGTGTCTAGACTATTACGCCCCGAGTTCCCCCGTTTGTATGTAATAAGAGTAAAGGTGATGTACGCTGTGTGTAGATGTGCAAACTTACCCGGCTTTGCAATAAATGGACAGCCCATTGCCAGTTGTACAGTGAGTATCGAGTTTGTGTCCCTGTGGCTCACGCGATAACTTCCTCCATTGAATGTCCCAACATCATCCGCGGCTGCGTTTCCAGGTGTTGTATTCGCCAATGCGCCTGCGTACTGTGGTTGCTGTGGTATACTTTGCTGGCTCATCTGTGGCTGGCCCATACCCGGATGTTGTCCTTGCTTTTCAGGCGGGTATTGACTCGCGCCTGGGCTTGAACCAGGGAATCCACCGAAGCCTGGACTCATGGGCTGTTGGTGGTATTGCTGTGGCTGCGGCTGCGGTGGCGGCGATTGCGCTTGGCCCGGTGGAGGAAAATGCTGCTGTTCCGGCGGCGGCGCATATTGTTGTTTCTCAGGCGGTGGTGCATAGTGATGCTGTGTATTGGCGCCTGGGCCTGGCGGAGGGGGGTAGTGTTGTTGCTGCTGGTGCGCGGGAGGAGACAAGGGCGGCGGTGGGTAGGATTGGCCGCCAGGAGGGGGCGCGAAGTATTGTTGTTGTGGTGGTTGTTGGTCTGTTGTATGTCAGAGGAATGTCCACGAAAGGAGCTTCTATTGAACGCAAGCTCGGGTCTGGAGAGTGTAGATATGGACAAGGATGGGATGGAAGTACCGGGAGGCGCTGGATCACATTAGGTTATAACCTATAATGTGTACAATATCAACTTACGAGGGTAGTAGTTCCCACCAGGCGGCGGGGTTGGTTGGTGTCCTGACATGGTCACTTAGATACAAGCTTCAGCAGTGAGTAGCGCAAAGGGCGATGGAAGGCGGCTATCACAGGGTCGAAGTAGAATTGAGAGAGAGGAGGAAGGAGACAGGCAGAGGGATTCAGATTAGTCTACGGAGACATCAGCAACCATATGCAGTATAGACAGGCGTTTTAACCGCGCGCCCCCATCCGTGTCTTCTTGGTCAAGCTGCTCAGCCTCAGTCGCGCAGCTGCTGGTTAGTGGGGTTATCTTGGAGCCGCCGAATCAGCGCCCCCGCACCTGTTGGCACTTTGGGTAGCACGCGCCAACTTGGTGCAACGGGTAAGCAGCACAACGGCATATGATAGTTCATGCACAAGTTGCCATTTTTGCTAGCAAGATGCCGCGTAAAGCCTTGTGTTTTGCATGTGTGATCGGGTCATACACAGCATGGAAGCGCCCATTATGGGTTGGGTTGCTAGACCACTTCTGATTGGCTGGCGCTTCTGATATTGCACTCCTCTGGCCAAGCCTCACGTCTACTTTTCACCATTCAAGGGGCACCTTCGCACTAGCAATACATGAGGTTTCGCTTCATACTCGTCGTTCTGAGCCTGCTTCGACTCTATTTGTACGGCATGTAACAATCCATAGATTGACGTTACACAGCCTCTATCATGACTACCCCCATACCGCTGCGAGACCCTCATTAAAGCAGCCGTTCAAGCGCCCGCTTACCGAAAGCCCAGCCAGCCCAAGCCATGCAATAACATTGAACATCGTAAACCGCATAACATGAATACATCTATGCCACCATTCTCCGCCTCTTTCCAATCTGTGCAGAGAAACCAGTCTTGATGGCCTGTACCGAACGCCTTGAACCGCAGCTGTTGCAAGTCACAAAGTTGAGACGGTTCTCACCCTTGGACAGATCTGTGTCGGGCGAGCGACAAGTCTTGCAAGTCACATACTCAACAATGTACCGCCTCAGCACGTTCTCCAACTGTTTTTGCTGGAAACGTCCCTTGATCACCAGACGCTTCTGGTCGGCGAATGAACCGCTCGTACCCAATTCAGCAAACAAGAACTGCGCAACGTGCTCGTCCGAGCGCTTCATACGCTTGCAAATCTCGGCAAGGTTGGCGAAAACAGTCTTCTTGTTGCCTTCGCGCATGCACTGTGGCGGCGGGATCTTGTAGCTCTTTGTGCCTGAGCTGGCGAGATCGGGGTGTTGGGCATGGAGAAGTGTGAAGAAGCGGTTCAGGAGGAGGTTGTAGCTGATGGGGGTTGTCTGATCGTGTTGCCAAATGCCAGTGCCCTTCATCATGTCGCCTTCTTGTACTTCCTCTTCGGCGGCGGCAGCGGTCTCGTCTTCGCCCTCAGCCTTGTCTCCACCTGCAGCGGCGAGCTTGGCCTCGAAATCGTCCTCGACCTTCTTTTTGCTAGACTTCTTCTTTTTCTTGAGCGCAGCGAAATCGCCCTCTGCACCGTCTTCTTCCTCACCCTCCTTCTTCTTGGTCGACTTCTTCTTCTTCTGTTCCTGCGTCAGCACCCCGCTACATAACCTAAGCTTGTGTATATCCGTACCTTCTTGGCCAGGTCAGCGAACATGTCGGTGACCTCTTCAACCTCCTTGTCTTCGCCTGCTGCCCTATCGGTCAGTTTATGTTTTGTTGCCTGCGCACAAGCAGTCTCACCGCCACCAGAGGAGTGACCCTCGGCAGATTCCTTGCCGCCGTTCACGTCCATAGATTCGGTGACGTCGCCGTTGCTGTCGACAATCGTGGCGCCTTCAGAAAATTGAACAGACTTACGTGGCTTGCGTTCGGCAATATCAGCCTGCGTTGGAGGTCATGTTAGTACAAGCTTCTCAACAACGGGTCTCCTGAAGCTGCTGTGTATGTGCGGGAAGTGTAGCATCGCCTGCCATAACAGACAAAAAAAGGAAGCCAGATGCAAGCCGATACAACGCAACCACAGTGCTGGACCAAATGAACCATCGCTTCTGGTTGTTCTCAGACACGTAGGATTGCAAGGGTATCTGCGGTCTTGCATCCGGCTCTTCTTCAATGCCCACTTCCCCATTTCGACAGCCAGCGTGGGGTCAAATGACGTACAGTATCAGCCATGGTTGCGGCTACGTTGAGTTTGTTCGGTCGGTTGTACAGTTGGTGTTCTTCTAGGACGAGTCGATACGTTCGCTGTTTGTGGATGGTGGTGGCGAGCAAACGAGGGCAACAGCGATCTTGATGTTCGCCGCAACACACATGTGTGAGTCGAACGCTGTGAGCCAAGATTTGCATCACGTGACGTCTGCCGCTAAGCCCCACCTCCGCTCATTGGTTGCAGCGTCACATCACCAAACGCGCCGACGTAACCCAGCAATTGCTCGTCGCATTGCATCGCGTTTTGGCAACTCCGCTCATGTTCTTACAATAGTTCAAACACCCGAGTCACGCACCCACGTTTCCCTTCGCAAGTCATTCGTCATCAAGGTCGCCATGTCCATGAGCAACAGCGAGAGCTTCATCGAGCACTCCTCGACCGATGAGGTTGATTCCTTACCCTCTTCCTCGACGAGCTCCTCGGTCGACGAAGAAGAATACATGTCGGATGCGGATCGGGAATGGAAAGAGTCATTGCAGCAGCTAGAGCTGTTACTGACCATGGTCATGGTGCCGTATCTCGGGAAATACTTTGGTAGGAAAGCCGCGTATTGGGGTATGTCATGTTCAGCATCCAGGGCGGAGGAGCGCTTGGTTCGATGCTGACTGTGGAACAGGATGGGCTAAATTCATGGAATGGAAGTATCCTGTTGAAATCACCATTTCAAACCCGAAAATGTTCAAGCTTACGGGAGCTGTCGAGGCAGCAGCAACACTATGAACAACGTACATGTTTTTGGACACTTGACATATTCCAGCATCGGCGTTCGCGGCGTTCAAGTTTAGACGGCATCCAATTGCATCGCGGGAAGATCATGTACATACCAGCCAGAACAGCAATGTTTTTGATGCAATAGAGGGGAAGGACGGGGGCAAGCCCGCGCCAGCTCTTAGCAGTGTCACTACGCACATCTCTCGTCCATCTCCCCATCTAGAGGCCGCTCTACGCTACATCGTCGCCTCGACTAGCTATACGTATTCTTGGGGGGATATAGGGATTTCCTACCTCGACAAGATAGGGACTGGGTGGAGGATGACTTCTTAGGGGCTGGCTAGGCAGGCAGAGAGCATGCTGCAAATGAAGGAATCTGGAACCTTACCTGGCTAATAGAAATGTAAAGATCCCCTTGCAAGCATGAACGAACTTGTCCCAAAACATACCAATGCACATGTCCCTCTCCATCTCCGTTCTCTCTCAAGGGTATCAGTCATATATCACACTCTCCCCCCAATCTCTACCCGCGCCGTCCTACACACACACACAAGTATCTTACTTCCTCCCCTCAACCATAATAATATGATATCCCTCGCTCGTCTTGACCTCTCCAATCTTCGGACTCCCCGTCGTACTCGGCTCAAGCTCATACGCCACCTTTTCGAAATCCTGCATCAAGCTGCCGCGCACCTTCCAGCCCAAACTACCGCCTACATCGCAACACACGAATTATGTCAGTACTTGGTATACGCTCTATGTCCCTTGCATGAAATAAAAACGTACTCCCAGGATGTCACTTCGATTTGAGTGAAGATCTGGGTGTGAAGTCGAAGAAAGAAATAGAAAAAGAAGAAGAAGAAAAAGAAGAACATACCCTGCCTCGCTTTATCTTCGCTCATCTCCCTCGCCACCTCGTCGAATTTAGCCCCATTCCGTATCTTCTCCAGCGCCTCTTCTTTCTTCGAGTGCTTCTCACACAGTATGTGGCGGACGTTGATGCTCGTTGCTGGTTTGAGTTTGCCCGTGCCGCCTTTTGCTGACTCGCCTTTGCCGCTGCTGCTGTCGTCTTTGGCTTTGCCTTTGTTCTTGGGTGGCATGGTGGTGGTGGGTGCTTCTGTGGTGTGTATATGTGAATCAGGAGGGAAAGGGAAGGGGAGGTGGAGAAAGGCTAGGGGGTAATGGGTTTGCGTTCTGGGACTTTCAGCCGCGTTGCGGAAATTAGGCTTCAATGTAGTCTTCTTTTTCTTTTTCTCGTGTTTTGAAAAGAAGTTGTTGTTGTTGTTATCCACGGTGGGGAAATAGTTTTACAGTAGATCGACACACCGAAAGTAAAGCAATGCAGCAGCTCCAAGCTCCGAATGCGGGGCAACGGGGTGGATCCCAAAGGTGGGGGGGGTTCAATCAAGACAAGGATAATCCCTATGTAGCACGCTTGGGCGAAAACGGGGGGCCAGACACGAATATTACTCCATTCCCATATTTCCATTATGCATTGTCTGATGGGTTGCTCTCTTTGTTTCGTGACTATTCACATGAACCCCACCCTCTGTTTGCGCCGCTAGGCTGATGTGTCGTGTGCACCGACCTTTGGACTCTGCAGCTCAACCACCACTTTGAACATGGGCGATCGTCACACCATGGCCTTCCTATAAATACTGAAGCTTGCCACCCATGTAAAGTAGCCCGTAGACGTGAATGAATACGGTTGCAGAACGCAATCCCGCGGTCGTCTTCTATGTATCAAGTTCCTCTGAGCTTGCATTTCGGAACTTGGCTAGACATTCCTGAGCTCTGCTGCCGGATCCTCTGCTAGCGCGGCAATGTACGATGCTGTTTCGAACCAATTACAACTAGTGAGCATAGATGCTTTTGCGACCTCATCCGTTGCCGTTAATGATGGCGCGAGCTGCGTTGTTGACCCCATTTTGTGACAGCACCATATCCATGAAGCTCTTGCGAGGCTTGTGTTTCTTCTCGGGCAGCTCGTCGTTGACGTCGGCTAGATGGATTCGTCGTCTCTTACACTCAGCGCGCATGTCGTGCAGCAGCGGGCGAAGGCTTTCTACCTTGTCCACCTCTGCATAAAGCAGTGATTCCTCAATCCAATATAGACCCTCCATGGCTGCAAACTGGTTCCTGGCTTCCTTGATGCTCTCCTGAATTTTTGCGTAGTCAAAGTCTGGAGCGCCTTCCATGGGAAACCGGAAGTCTTGGGCTAGCAGTGCAACATCGTACTGTCGAAGAATTGCATCTCGTTGTGTACGACTAACAGGAATTCGCGTCCAATCCGAGTAGGGGGCGTTAAGGTAGGCTAAATCGAGCTCGGGGAGTCCAAGTATGCCGACGACTTGGAATGAACAAATATATGTCTTGTCGGCCAAGGCCTGCGGATGCTTGAGATCTTGGGCATTTGCATAGAAGAGTGGCAGGAAGACGGCTGAGACGCCAAGCTCTTCACCAGAAAAGTGGAGTGGTCGGTTGGTACCCAACTCGCAGGCTCGCCGCAGGGCTCGGGGAAGCTTTGATATACGATTTTGGCGCTCCAACAGCTCCTTCTGCCGCTTAGCCGCTTCTTCTTCTTCTGCTCGCCGTTGCGCCTCCTGCTCTTCTTTGATACGAGCAGCTTCCGCTTCCTCTGCTTGACGCCGTGCTTCAGCCTCAGCCTCAGCCTTCTTCTTCGCTTCTTCTACTTCTGCAGCCTTGCGAGCAGCCTCTTCAGCCTCTTTGTTCTTTGTCTCGGCCTCGGCCTCGGCCGCTGCCTGAGCCGCTTTTCGTTTCGCCTCTGCCTGCGCTTGCTGCTCTTCCTGACGCCTTACACGCTCAGCTTCCGGTGTCGCTACCCTTTCAGGCGGAGCAGGCGTCGATTTGGCAGATGCGGTGGGCGTCCTCTTCACGCTGCTGTCATCGGCTGATGCATCTGACAGCTTCCGCTTTCTTACTTTGTCCTCCACAGTCCTGTATTTGATCTTGTTCTTGACAACCTTTCGTTCGTCGGGCGAGTCAACTTCGGGTGTCGGTTTGGCACCAATAGGTTTGGGTGGCTTTACGGGCGCCTTGACTGGATGCTTTGTACTGTGGTCTTCATCACTTTCGTCTGAACGTGCATGAACTGGCCGTTTAGATTCGTTGTCGTCCGACCGCGCTTTCAAAGCCTTTCTGACTGGTTTTGCTTCCTCGCCTTCGCTGTAAGACCGTCGCTTGACTTTGCGTGTAGGCGGCCGTACATCTTCCTCGCTCTCTTCTTCCGATGAATCGTCTTCCACGACACGCTTCCTCCTCTGACCCTCACGGGAAGCTTTCTCCTTTCCAGACATCAACCGTCGCGACTTCTGAGGCGCAGCGGATACCGTGTTTGACTTGGTGAGATTGGCGCGTTTCGGCTCAGCCTGGGGCGAGGATGAACGTTCTCGTCGCGGCGACGATTTTCTCTTGATACGATTGGCCGAAGGAATGGGTGCTTCTTTCTTGGTCCTTCGTGGGCTTCGGTGAGTTTTCTGATATTCTTCGCACGCGCGCTTCAACATATCCCGCTCTTCTTCCCATTTTGGCCCATGTCGTTCTTCCGAAATTTCATAGTACGTCTTGTTATCCTTGTTTCTCCGGGTCGGGTTGAAGTTGTCTTGCTCAAGGAGTAATTGTATGATTTTCAGATATCCACGCCCAATGGCAACTGTCATAGGCGTCTCTGGGTGTTTGGATGGGTCGGGATCAGCCTTTAAGCCACTGGCCAAGAGGATGCTGAGAATGTCGTAGTGCCCACCTCTGGCTGCTGCAACTCCACAGGTTATGTTTGGCTTGATGTTGCTGTTTATTAGTTCTCCCACGGCTAGAATATCTCCGTCTCCAGCTTTTTCGATGAGGGTCTCGACATTAAACTCGTTGTACAAGAGACGAGATGCAGTTTTAGCCTGTTTCTGCGACTGCTCTTGGTCGTTGGTAGAAGTATCCACGCGTTGTCTCATTGCTTCCCTGAGTGCTTTCTCGATTTCTGGCGCGTCTTCATCTTCGGGATCGAGAACATCAATGGCGCGCTGACCCTTCTTGTTCGAGTGGTGCGGATTAACTTGGCCCTGGTTGAGCAAAAGGCGGACTACGTCGAGATGCGAGTTCTCCACCGCGTCGATGAGCGGCGTGTCCCGATCATGGCTCTCGCAGTCTGTGCGGCAGCCCTTGCTGATCAAATAGCGGACAACGGGCGCCCAGCCGTGCAGCGAGGCCTTTTGCAATGGAGTGATTCCGGCATAGTCAGGCTGGTCTAGCTCATCTGGCGCCTCCTCGTAGGCTTCCTTGACCGCATCCAAATCGCCCTTTTCACTTTCTCGAGCGAGGCGGGTTGCACCAAATCGATCGATTTTTCGATGGGGCATGGTGCGTGCGGGGGAGGTCAGAGCGCGATGAGAAGAGCGCTTGACGCGGACGTGTTGTTGCAGGTGCGGTGCAGACAATGGCTGAGGCGAGGTCGAATGGTCAGAGCTGGATCCCGACCAGTGTTCCTCGTTGGACAAAGCAAGATTGGTGACTTCGCGGCGCTTGCGACCGGCAATACCTGTGGCAGTGGATTGTGTCGATTGCGAACGCTTGTGGGAGCGGCCAAAGCCTGGGGTGTCGGTCTTGGCCTTTTGTCGCGGAGGCTCAAACGGAAACGAGTCATCGCGCAATTTACGCTTGCGGTTGTCAACGGTCGAGGCACTGCGGCCACGCGATTTGGCGACATGATTGGGGCTGGTGTCTTTGGTGCGCGTGTTTGGGGACAAGGGGACAGGGCTCTTTGCGCCATTGATCTTGACCTGATTGCTAGGACGTTGACGGCTGTGGGGTTGGGGGGAGTGTGCGCGCGGCTCCTCTTTGATGGAGCGCAGGCGTGTCGCGTCATTGTTGCTGTTGCTGTTGGCGTCATCATCGTCATCATCGACGCGTTCCGTCTTGATCAGCTTGGAGTCTGCAGGATTCTCGTCGCGCGACAAGACGACCGTCTCGGCCTCGGACTCGGCCTCAGCATCCTGGTCGGCGTGGCCGTTGTGGTGCGTCGAGGGCAGGCTGGCGTGGTCGGTCTTCCAGGACGCTTCCAAGGGCGTGGGTGGCTTGTGGGCCTGGCGTGGAGAGGAGCTGCGAGGGCGGTCGTGGAGGATGCCCACGGGGGCAGAAGGCGTGTTTACGAGAGTATCGGCATTACTGGTCATCACGATAAGGGACAGGACACTGGAGTTCCTGCCTCATGCTGGCTCGGCAGAGCAAGGGACGGTAGCAAGGGCAGGCGGCAGGCGGCAGGAGGACGGCGGTCAGGAGCCCTGTGGGGGGAGAGGTGGACAATGGCAGTTGGGCGGCAGCGACGCCAAAGAGAAGGGAGGGCGTGATGGGGGTGTCGCGCAGGATGGAGTGGTGAGAGGAGCAGCAGTAGAGGTTGAGCGAGAGGCCGGAGAAGAGACAGTCGAGGCTTGCCAGTAGGCAGGCCGCGCTCCACCACTCACCGGCGAGCGCCATTTGCTTGGATCCTAAGCGGGCCCCGTCTCTCCTGAACACAACCCTTGGCTGCACACGCCTGCGCCCGGGGTGCGGCTAATGCTGCGACTACTGCTGCTGCTGCTGCTGCTGCTGCTGCTGCTGCTGCTGCTGTTGCTGCGATGATGGTTGAAGCTGGTTATCTACGGCTGCATGCGACGTGCGATGATGCATGGGCAACTTGCTCCTTTTTTTTTCTGCGGCATGGCCAGGTCAAGGGCGCAGCAGCCGGGCGCGGTGACACGGCCATGGGAGTCGGCGGCGGGTGGTGTATGAGGGCAAAGGCTATCGCTACCTGCGACACGCAGCGCACGGTGCGGGTTACAGCTTGGGCGCGGTCGTGGGTGAGAAGTGGACAGCCAGGCCAGGCCATGGCCACTGACACTGATACTGACTGATACTGATGCTGGGCGTGGCATGGCATCTGGCTTGACGTGGCTCGCGCCTTGTTCTGGCAGCCGGCCTCTGGTCAGTCCCATGGACGGGCAAGGGCTGTGTCAGTGTGCTCAACTGCCGCTAGAAGAGCGATCGCCGCCCTCGCCGGCGTGGCAGACATTGTCCGTGAAGCCGCCGCCGCCCGCAGCGCAGAGCAGAGCACGCCGTCAGCCACTTGCGGCTGCAGCCACTGCGGCCACTGCGGCCACTGCAACCACTGCCACCGTTGGCCCGCAGGCCCGCCAAGCCCAATCCGTCCGCGTTCCATCATGCTGCCGTCACCATACGCTGTCCCCCTCTTCCCAGCCCACACGCCCTCGCCCTCGTCCTCGCTTTCGCCTTCGCCCTCTCGCCCTCTCCTGAACAGCCCAGTCCAGGCTAGCCTAGCCCATGGCCGACTTCTTCTTGCTCTCGCCCACGGGCACCAGCATCGACGACCTCATCCATCCGGCCGTCCTGCTGCGTGCCTTCTACCTTGCTGCCTCACTTCTTGTATCGCGACACCATTTCAGCCCCAGCCTGGCCCAACACTAACCTGTGCTGCTTACTAGATTCTCATTATACAGGCCGTTCCTGCACTACGCACCCGCTTTCTGGCCTACGGCCCGCGTGCCACAGAACCAGACGTGTCCAGGGGACCGCCCAAACAGCAGCATCAGCATCAGCAGCCGTCAGCCATCAGCAAGGCTCTCGACTATGCTGCCTCGCTGCAAGTCCCCCACAGCTACTTCGCCCACTTCTACATCACCTCGGTAGTCTGTTCACTGTTCTGGGCATGGAAGCTGCACATCTGGGACGTGCATAGGCAGCAGCAGATAGCATGGGCGCTTCTGCTGCTCCAGGGCCTCCGGCGCATGCTCGAATCCTTTGCCTACGCCTCGCCCAGCAAGAGCACAATGTCCCTTGCCCACTGGCTTCTTGGCCTTCTCTTTTACATGACCATCAATATGGCCATCTGGGTCGAGGCGCCTGGCCGCACATTCGGAAATGAGCTTCTTGTGCCAGGCGTCATTACTGCCCAGATGCTACAGCACTCCTACCACGCTTACCTCTACCGCCTCCGCACAGAGAGCAAAGGCTACCAGCTGCCGTCCCACTCCCTGTTTCCCAATCTGCTCTGTCCGCATTATACTTGCGAAGTAGTCATGTATGCACTCTTGTCGCTCGTCGCAGCTCCAGAGGGCGCCATGGTGAACTGGACCCTGGTCTGTGGAACAATATTCGTCGCTACCAATCTCGGTGTGACGGCAGTAGGTACCAAGGAGTGGTATGTGGCCAAATTTGGTGTTGGCAAGGTAGGTCCACGGAAACGAATGGTGCCCGGGATATGGTAAGGCCATTCGCGGTGAGCGGAGCGGATGGTGGTGTGTTTCTTCAGGTGTAGGTGACAAACTTGTATACAATTTCAACCTGGATACAGATCCACTTCATGCGTGCTAGTGATGAATGTGAACGTGTAATCTCGTATCAGAAATTCGCGATGGAGCATCGGCTGCCAGGCGGCTTCGTCACCTGACCTCGTGTTCGCGCTAGCCCACACTCGTCCGCGCCACGCGTGCGTTTGCCTAACGCAACAGGCTACACCGTCACATATAGCACTAGCAAACACATTCCTGACGCCAGGTCTTGTTATTTGTAGCATGCTATAAATCGCCTCCGTCGTATCCGTCTTTGAGAGTACTTACGCATCCAATCCCAAGCATCTAGCTAGCCGTGTCACAGTGTGCTCCGACATTCGCGAGGCGTATAGAAAGAACAGTTAATACCACTCATGGCTGGGAAAGAAGCGACAGTATACGTCCTGGATCTCGGACGTTCTATGTCTGAAAAGAGACATGGTCGCAACCAGACAGATCTCGACTGGGCTTTGGAGTATGTCTGGGATAAAATTACAACTACTGTAAGCCGACGTTCATTCGGCGATTTAGTGCGTTAGACACGTAGACCACTCGTACTATCGCAAACGTCACACCGTATAGGGAACCGCAGCTAACAAGAATATAGGTAGCAACAGGAAGGAAGAGCGCGCTGATGAGCGTCATTGGTTGTCGCACTGATGAGACCAATCTTGCCGGTATCATAGAAGAGGAAGAAGGTTATGACCACATTACGGTATTCTCCAGGTTAAAGCAGTAAGCTGCCTGACGTGAAAAAATCTTGCATTTCCTCACAGATAACAGATATCTGCTTGGCGATATCCGCCATCTCCAGGGACATCTCAAGCCAAGCAAAACCAACAATGGAGATCGTGAGTCTTGTCTACTCTTCACCATGTTCCATATTGACATGAGCAGTTCTTTCCGCTCTCGCAGTGGCAATACACATGATTGACACCGCAACTAGAGGCGCCAAGGGCAACCATCTAAAGTATGACCGGAGAATCATCATTGTGACTGACGGCCGTGGACAGATGGCTACGGAAGATTTGGAGCAGCTAACGTTAAAGATCAAAGACCCAGAGGCTCCCTTCGAGATTACACTACTTGGCGTTGACTTTGATGATCCCGACGTGGGTTTCAAAGAAGAGAAAAAACACCCTCGAAAGGTACTGCCACTCAACAACCCTCAGTTTTCCCTCGCTAACCACGCGTAGGCACAGAATGAAGGCATATTGAAAAGCTTCGTAGATGATTGTGAAGGCAACTTCGGTACTCTAGCCACAGCCATTGACCAACTTCACACGCCTCGTCTCAAGGAGACGCGGCCTGTCCACAGCTACAGAGGATCGCTGACGTTGGGCGACCCTACCAAGTACGATGCTACAATCACAATTGACGTCGAGCGATACCCATGTACCATGTTAGCAAAGCCGCCAACGGCCAGTTCATTCGTTGTGCGAACAGACGCTACTGGCATTTCAGACCCGAGTGTTGAACCATCGGCTGCTGTAGCTGAGCAAGATCAAGCAACAACCGATCTGTCAGCAGTACGCAACCAGCGTGTATATCAAGTGGAAAGCCTGACTGAACCGGGTGTCAAGAGGAATGTCGAGCTGGACGACCTGGAGCGGGGATACGAATACGGCAGGACAGCCGTTCACATTTCCGAGTCCGATATGAACGTCGTCAAATTGGAAACACAACAAGCGATGGAACTAGTGGGTTTTATCAAGGCTGAGGAGTTTGACCGGTTTCTTCCTCTTAGTCGGACAAACTTCATCGTCCCACAGAAGGCCAATCAGCCTGCTCAATTGGGGCTGTCGTCCTTTATTCACGCCCTCTATGAGTCTGACTGCTACGCGGTCGCAAGACTGGTTGCGAAAGATCTTAAGCCTCCGGTTTTGCTACTACTTGTTCCGCGCATTGAGCTAGAATGGGAGGCTCTGGTGGACGTGGAACTACCTTTCGAAGAAGATATGAGGCGGTACAAGTTTCCACCGTTGGATCGAAAACTTACTGTCAGCGGCAAAACCATAACAGAGCATAAGGACTTGCCCACGAAGAATCTCGTCGACGCGATGAGCGACTATGTCGATGCTATGGACCTAACAACCTTTAGCCGCGACGAAGATGGAAACGAAGACGAGTACGCCAAACCAGAAGATACATTTTCACCTCTTGTTCACCGCATCAACCACGTTATACGGTGGCGGGCGACACATCCTGATCCCAGCCTGCCGATTCCTGATCCACCAGAGATTCTTATGAAGTACTCCATGCCACCGGCAGAGCTCGTTGCATCAGCAACAAAGCAACTCAATGCTGTGAAGCAAACAGCGGACATCAAAAAGGTACCACCAAAGGTCAAGGGCCGCGGCAAGCGCCAGCGCACCGAGCGCGACAAGCCTCTCTCAGGTTTGGATGTCGATCAACTCCTAGGTAATCCCAAGCGCGTCAAGATCGAGTCCAACAATCTCATTCCCTCCTTCAAACAGGCCCTCGCTGCCTCCGACGACATGGACGCTATCCAAGAAGCTGCGGATGGCATTGCGAAACAGATCCGCCTACTCATCAGCAATAGCGTGGGTGACAGCGCGTATCAACGCGCTCTCGAAGCCATCCGTGTCATGCGTGAAGAGCTCACTGAGCTTGAGGAGCCAGAGCTATACAATGTGTTCATCAAGCAGCTGAAGGAAGAAATTCTAGGAGGCAAGCTGAATGGGAACCGTAGGGACATGTGGTGGAGGATCAAGGGCAATCGGTACGGACTTATCGATTCCAAGAGGAGCTACCTTAGCCCTGTTACGGAGGACGAAGCGAGGAGATTCTACGAGGTCTAGTTGAGGCAGTAAGCGGCAGAGATACGCCATAGTCTTTTCCTGGGGCTGAAAAGATTATGCGAAACTACGGAATGCGCGCGCACGGCGGCTACATCGCAGCAGCTAAGAATATGCATCGCGGCACCCCCGAAGCCTGCTCCTTCTTTTCTTGTGTTCTACGCCGTTCTAAAATGAGCACAGCGCTTCTGGCTAGTTTCTGTGCGACAGCGCTGAGGGTTTTGGCCCCCATTTGAAGAGATTACCAGTACAATGCAAGCGACGCGACTTGCCGCTTTGCGACCTCGTCTTGTGGAGCTTTAATATGTGGGCGTCCAATAGGCGTGTGATTGCTTCAGCCTCATGCACGAGCAACCTCAGCCACCTGACTCTTGTTTCGCCCCGAATCGTGTAACGTTGCTGGCTTGTGCTAATGCCTAGATCCTACGTTCTTTTCACTGTTCATTCTATCAACACCATTCCATGTGAATACATCAAGGTATACCGTGCGCTTTGTCATGTAGAGGAACCACAAGATTACAGACCATGAACAACCCACAGACGGAACACGAAAAATCGCCTCCCGCGCTAGGCCTGATGACCACCTCGAGACCAGCAGCATATGCTTCAATACCTACCAGAACCAGTGATGAGTTCCTCCACGACACAAGCGCCAGGCGCTCCAGATTCGAAGAAGATGTCGCTTCCGACTTGGGAATCCAGATGCACACAATGGCACCGCACAAGTCTCCAAACGTTGCATATTCGGCTCTAGATGCAGACAGAAAGATACCTGGCGTGCTTTCTCCAGCCTACAGTGTGGATCCCATGACCCAAAGGCTTATCGCTCATCGTGCTACACAATCAGCACAATGGCGGATACATTGGCGCCCACCGGCGCTCATGGTATTTGCGTTCTTCATGGGTATAGTATTTGCCTTTTCCCAGCATCTCCTGTACTCTTTCCTACATCACAAAGATGAAGCCGATGAGAACAAAAAGTTTCGCTTGGTCCTCTACGGCCGCGTGTTAGCCTATCTCTCCAAGGTCGCGTTCGGAGGGTGCGTCGTTCTAGTCTTCCGACAGCGACTATGGAGAACATTCCGAGAGCGGGCGTTAACGGTGCTCTCCATCGATCAACTTTTCGGCGCGACCGAGGACCTTTCTCTTTTTGGAAACTGGGACGTTATCACCAACGCTCCTGTCCTTGTCGTCATCGCTATGATCATCTGGCTGATACCCTTGGCTACAATCATCTTCTCGCCTGGCGCACTCACTTTCGGCACCTTCCTTGACCATGAAACTGTCGATATCGTCGTACCAACACTCAACTTCACAATGGAAACCACTAAGAATTGGCGGTATCCTGTTAAAATGGAGGATGGGAACAATAAGAAATCGGTCATGTTTTACAACACCACCGATATTGCAGGAACAGCACCAGGATGGTTCGATTACTATGATCAGCCATCGGCGGAACTAGTGAGAGTGGCACTTTTGCTAGCATACAGCAATGTCGATCGTCCAAACATGCGGCAAGGTGCTCGGCAACAAGCTTGTGGAGGACAGTACAACTGCACCTACGAACAAACTTTCATTGCACCAAGCTATCAGTGTGAAGAGATCACTGATACAAACAAGCTTAACGAGTTAGGTGCTCCTTTCAACCTGACAAAAATGGCTCCTCTGGGCCGCGCCTCCTACTACGCCGAGGTTGATATCGGAACCTATAAGTGGCCACAATCTGACGAGTTCCGCAAAGGACCAGGTGGATTACCCATTGGCGAAGCCCCAGCAAATCTGGGTGTTTTCAAATCGGAGCCAGTGTTATGGATCGGCTACACCGTCAATTCTACGGAAAAATTGTCGCCTGATGACCCTCTTGCAACGCATTGGACCCACCGCTTCGATCCCCACATTGTTAGATGTGTGCACATGGAGACAAAATACACAATCGAATGGAACTTTACCGAGCCATCCTTCAACATGACGACGAAGCGAGAGTATCTGAAACCAATCTTGGACACAAACTTCACCATTGGCCTCGATGGCATGATGAACTACACTGGAGACCCCGAGCCAGCCAAGAACTATATTAGCCCACGTGACGACGTGGGCCTTTACAAGAAAACAGCAGCATTCCATGCTGTAGGTGACATGTTTCGACGGTTTCTCCGTGGACACGTGGATGTCGAACCTCCTTTACCAGGACCATACTACTCTCAAGTATACTCCGATGTCACCAAGACACGGCTAATGTTTAAGAATGCGGACCCAAAGAACAATCTAGGAGCCGAAATTGAAGCCTTCTACTCAGACATGGTACTCTCGCTGTTCTCCGCACCAGAACTACTTGCTGTCAGCGAGGAAAGGCTCACAGTCAAGAGGTCACGACTGCAGTCTTCTTTTGTTTACGTACCGCAACGCTTGTGGGAGTGCTACGCGCCAGTTATTTTCGTTACATTGCTGATACTCGTCTTTGGACTGTTTACCATCTGGCAAGATGGAACGACCTTTTCAACTGGCTTCTCCCGCATTCTTGTCACGACGCGAAATACGACTTTGGACAACATCAGCCGTGGCGCATGTCTAGGGAACGATCCCTTTCCAATGGAGCTAATGCACACCAGGCTTAAATTCGGGGTTCTTGCCGATGGCAGCGACCCCGAGCATTCGCGAACCGAGTACCAAGGCGAGAGCGGATTCCAGAATGTTGGCCACTGCGCGTTCGGTGTCGTATCAGAGATTGGCCCCATCTCCAAAGGTGCGCCCTATGCTGGTCTTGATTGCCGAAACAAGAACAGGACTGTATATTCATGCAAGGAAGTTGAATGAGGGAGATGCGTAATTGGCAGACTGTCTCTGTTGGAGAATGTGATGGAATAAGATGCTGGCCCATTTTCTTGGATTTCTTTTTCGCTTAACAGATACCAATAACACCATTGACTGGAATATCAATGCTCGTTGTGTAACTCGCCGCGTCGCTGAGCAAGTACACGTATGCGCCCCCGAGTTCTTCGACCGCCGCTAGCCTCGGCATACCACCATAGTACTTGAGTTGCTGTTCCCAATCTGGTTGTTGCTCGACCCAGTACGTCATTGCTGTCTTGACAAGGCCCGGCGATACAGAGTTGACGCGGATATTGTACTGCGCCCATTCCATGGCAAGCGTATGCGTCATATTCCTGATACCTGCCTTGGAGGCGCCATAAGGCGCGGACGGAACGCGCTGTGAATCATGAACATCAGCCATGAATCAAGAGCAGGACAAGATCCGCGAAGAAGAAAAAATGGGAGCAAAAGAAGAATAATGACAACGACGTACCTTGTTGGGGCGGTACGAGGCCATCGACGCAGTAAACACAATACTCCCCTTTACACCCTGCTTGATAAACGCCCTTGCCGCACACCTTGCAGAGTAGAAGCTTCCGTAGAGATTGACACCCCACAGCTGGTCAATCTCCTCGGTGGTAAAGTCCAGCGCGGGCTTGTGCTTGGTGCGCCCCGCGTTACACACCATGCCGTGCAGTGCACCGGCCTCGCTCAGCACCTTGTCGACAGCCGCTTGGATCGATTCTTCTTTTGTGACATCGGCTTGCACCGCGAAGAACTGGTTGGGGTACTGTGAAGCGAGGGCGGCGAAGTCTTCGCCCGTCTCGCCAATGTCGATGGAGTAGACTTTGGAGGCGCCGTTGGAGAGGCAGCAGTCTGCTATGCCTAGTCCGATGCCTGAGGTTGTGTTTTGTTAGTTATTATAAGGGGAGCGAAAGATGTAATGGATTAGGGGGGTTCTTTTTTTTTCTTTTTTGTACCTCTATTTGCGCCTGTGATTGCAATTACTTTGCCTTCGAGCTGTACTTTCTTGACGGGTTCTGACGCTGAACTTGATGCCATGTTGGTATGCAAAAGCCTTTTGTTCCCTTCTTCTTTCAATTTCCTTTTTAAAATAGTCTTGATGCCGAAATAGTATGTAATAGCGGAGATGGATCTAAGGATGAACAAGGTATCAATACATCTTGATTGCGATTCTTGCCTTGTACTTATACATTCTATTTTCAACTCTTCCTCTCCTCATACTTCCACATTTTCTGCCCTATGGTAAGCTGTATCGCATCACTTGCCCGTTGCCCCCACAATTCCGATCGTCACGAGCACCTGGCATGCACGAGGGCTTCGTATGTTTGGGTGTTCGTCTCGAGGCACATGCTGCATTGGGCTTAGCTTGCCATGGGAGCCAACTCATTTAAGCTTCTGTGAGATGCGGGAACACCGCCGTTGCGATCTGGGGTAGAACCAAGAGTCATGGGGGGTTAGATGTAGCCATTACTGCCTGAATTGGTGATGATCATTCCACAATATAGCCCTCGATACCCACCAGTACGGCAGCTGTTCCCATCTGTTTTGCTACGCTTTTTAACCTTTTGTTCTCTCGGCAAACCTATCTTTTTCTTCTCGCAACAAGCGTAATCAAGAAAGAAAGAAAAAGAGACGGTTCTAGTTTTAACTCTGTATTTACATTGCCAGCTTTGTTCCTCTTCAAATTGTCTAGACTTCTAGTTGAACACGACAGTCTTCTGACCGTTCAAAAATACCCTCTTCTCACTCCACCACTTGACCGCTGCAGCAAGCACCTGGCTTTCCACGTTACTGCCCTCCTCGACCAGCTCCTTGGGGCTCAATGCATGATCGACCCTTGCGACGCGCTGCTCGATGATGGGGCCTTCGTCCAAGTCGGCTGTGACAAAATGGGCCGTCGCGCCAATGATCTTGACACCGCGCTCGTACGCCTGGTGGTAAGGCTTTGCGCCCTTGAACGACGGCAAGAAGGAGTGATGGATATTGATAATCTTGCCGGACATCTCGGTGCACAGGCGAGGCGACAGGACCTGCATGTAGCGCGCCAGCACAACAAGATCGATATTGTGCTGCTTGATCAGCTCCAGAATCTGCGACTCCTGCTGCTCCTTGGTCTCCTTGGTCACAGGTAGGTGGTGGAACTCGATGCCGTTGTTTTTCGCCAGCTCCGCGAATTCGCCGTGGTTCGACACAATCAGCGGCACGTCGACTTTCAGCTGGCCCGACTTCACGCGGAACAAGAGGTCGTTGAGGCAGTGTCCGATCTTGGATACCATGATGAGCACTTTGGGCTTTGCGTCTACCCGCCGGATTTGGTATGTCATGCTCATGTCTGAGGCGAGCTTGGCCATGCTATCCTGCAGCGCAGACACATCCGATGCATGACCAAAGTGCACGCGCATGAAGAACGTCTTGGAAGCTGGGTCGGAAAACTGCTGCAAGTCGAGAATCGTCAGGTTTTCCTTTGCCAGCAGGCCCGTCACGGCGTAGACAATGCCTGCCTTGTCTGGGCACGAGAGCGTGAGGTAGTGGTCGTCGCCTGCCATTTTGGATGTTGAAATCCTTTCTGCTGAGCCGAGTTGTTGAAGGCGTGGCACAGTGCTTGCAATCGAGCGTCTGTTGCCGAAGTGTGACTGTTTTGTAGAAATTTTAGGAAATGGATTTTGCCGAGTTCGGAAGGCTTCGTTTGGTGCGCTGGTGGATTGTCGGACCGCAGCCGCGCGGGTCAATGTGTGGAGTGACCGTGGGTAGGTGCGCACTGGACGTAGAAACATGTTTATTTCGATCCGGTCTCTTGTCCTAAGAGATTGAGCGCGGTATGGCGATTTTTTTGTGCCGTGCAGGTAACTTTGCGGTCAGGGTTGCCGAACTCGGCCGGCCAGTAATATCTAGCGCTGCCATAAACGAAGGAACCGGTTGGCACTTATTAAGACTAAGATGCTATTAAAATGTCTTAGCAAATTCGGCATCCAAAGTTTGGGCAACTTTCACATGTCATGAGTGATGGTTTAGTACTAGGTCGATATATGGAAGGGAACATATGGCATGTCTGGTGTGACTGTATTTGATCGTCCTCTTCGTCGCTGCGACACACATGGTGTAAGTGTAGCGACATACACATTCATAGATAGACATTAAAAGACACATGCATCTATCTCTGTGTTTCCTCAACGTAGTCTAGTGCAGCTGTGGGAACTTCAAACTTCTTGCGACCCCTTGCGAACCAATCTATCATTGCGACCATGAGGAAGCCGACGAGGATCGGGGGCGCATAATTCATCGTCAAACTCGTTACCGGCCTGGATGCAGGAAATGATACGAAGATGATTATGTAGATCAAGTAGATCATAGCGCACAGCTTGATCGGGACGCTCCATCTTTTAAATTGAAAAGGACCGTATTTCGGGTGTCTGCCGGCAAGTTGACGTACTGTAAGAAGTGTGATCGGGACGAGGTACGATACGTATAGCGCGATGGTTGGCAGGGAGATGAGTGAGTTGAAAGCAGCTGCTGAGCCAAGATTGATCAATGACAAGAGGCAGCAGATGATACCGACCAGGAAGAGAGCGGGAATTGGTACTTGTAGTGTCGGATGAATCTGCGGATTTTGTCAGCTAAGCTAATCATGTCGTGTGCGACTCTTTCGCAAACCAATACATTAACATCTCCTAAATAAAAACACTCAGACAGTATTAACAGTCTCTGGAAAAGTACTGGTAGCGAGACACTTATATGGGCAAAGATCACTACCCCTACTTCTGCTAGACACTGTTGATAACCGTGTCGGTATTTTCGTCGGGGAAGTGTTGTTATACTGCAGCTTTGCCTGATTTTTCGGTCAAACTTACATGGATGAAATGCTCATGAAAGGGAAGGCCCTTGTCGGATGCGAAGCGCCAGACTAAACGTGCCACAGAAGCGACAATATTGAAGTTTCCGATCATAAGTTCAAATCCCATTAATGCTGTCATTATTGTTGATGCTGTCTTCGAACCTGTGCTGTAATGTCAAGTTAGCGCGAACCACATGTATTCTGAGTGACGCAGCACTCACGCTGAGTAAAAAACTTCTGTTATGGGCAATATTGAGTTTGCCACAGCCTCTTCGTCTCCGATACAGAACATCAAGCAGATGCAAAAAGCGATCATCATGACAGCATTCAGAAATGTCGCCAAAACCATGGCTTTAGGGACTCGCTTGCGGGGCTCCTTTGTTTCCTCAACTGACTATGATATTAACATCGTCATTAACGCTTCAGTGAGATAAGTAACTTACTCATGTGAAGAACACCATCGAAACTACTGATGGGGTATGCTGTAGCAAGCATACCAATAGAAAACGCTACCCCAGGGGCATTCCATCCGGCATCGGTGTGCAAGGTCTTGAATACGTACTCAGGCGTGCTGCGCTTGGAAAGTGTACTCAACGTGGTGATGATAGCCACGAAGAATACGACGTGGAAAACACCACCTATCGTCTCCAGAACATTGATGATTTTCCGCAGATAGAGATTGAGAATTAGTGGAACGACAAGGAAGGCTATCAGAAACACGGTCGAATGCCAGGCTTTCGGCTCGTAGGTCGGGCTGTTGAATATGATCAAGCCGGATAGAGTGTTGGACATGAAGGAGAAGGCGCCAGCACAACTGCATATCCAAGCAGTAACGGTGATCCATCCTGTGTCAATTGTCAATTCAATGAGATATGTAAGAGGAAAGTCGTTGCACGCGTACCTTGTATAAAGCCCCAAAATTCTGGAGCGGCTGGAGCAAAGCGTGCCGACCATCGATACTGTGCACCAACTGTAGGGTCCCTGCATTACCGTCAGTAACCTGAGAGTAAAGAGATCAGGGATTTCTTTACATTGAAGCCATCTCTCCCAGTGCCAAAGCGACAAGAGTTGAACCAATACCAGTGATCATGGATCCGTAGACAAGAGCAGCAGGCCCTCCGTTTGCCCATGCGAGCTGGAATGAGAGACCGACAGCTTCCCATGCAACTTGTAACGTAAAGCCGAAGTTGTTGATGGCAAGTTGGTTGATGTAGCGCTGGTCAATAGATTAGTATGATGATCTCTGTAAGAATATGACAATAGTATACCTGAAATACGCGTTTGTCAGAGTGAATTGATGAATCCTTTTCAGATTCTGGATTGATGGGCTTCTCTCGGAGCCCATCACGATAGTCTGGAACAGTCATTGTAACGAGTGCTGGGTCCTTATCCATTGCTGCGCCAGATGATGGTAGAGACGCAGGGACGTGGGAATCGTGAGAAATCGTCATGGAGCGAAACATTGTCAGTGATTGAAGGGCTCAAAGCTACAGAAAAGTCTGAAATATATTTGAGGGTCGAGTCGAGTAGAAGAGCAGATAGCGACTCGCGTTTTAGCTCGGTCGAGGTGAATGGACAGTTTTCACACTGAGACAGCGAGTGGAGTGTGGGTTTTGGAGGAACCGGTGCTAGCCACACAGGATGTCCACGCCACAAGCATGCATCTACGCGAGATGTACAGATCATTGGCGTGTCTTGGGATGGTAGTCCAATGCAACGTCGAACCACCTCTATTAACACTCTGCAGCAACAAGCTTGTGACTATAAGGCTTAAATGCTTCGATATCTTCCTCTCCTGGATATGCATCGGCCCGCATAGTTATTTGCACATCAGCCCATATGTGAGCCGGTACGATCGTAACGCTGATCGCATTCATTGCAGCATGAAAACTGTTCCGCGAAGAGTACTGTCTGAACACAGAGATATGCAACTCCCTCGTGCAGAAGACTGTAGAACGTTGTAAGGGAAAAGATAACTGCGTGTAGGGGGCGATAAGGGTGTTGCCCACAGTCGTGCACAGGCAAACCCTCCGGGCTAGATGAGCATGTAGCTTTGGTTTCAGGTGGATTGACTTGCATATCCGTGGAATCAATGTCCGAGGAGAACATTCCGTGTAGGGCTAGCTCCACAGGTTGACCTCGGGACGGGCGCTTGCCGCCCGGACCAACCTTAAGTATTGCATACTTACCTTGTTTAGACTCTCATACCCCGCCATCATTCGATCACCGTTCTGCGGTCTCATTGAGTCCCATACTGTGCAAATACCTAGAAGGATGTTCGAGTTCTATACGATTGAGGTCATCCTGAGAGTAGAACTCGTAACTAGTCTCGACACCACGAGTATGAGAAGGCCAAGAGAAAAGGGCTCTAGGATTAATAGACACCTGAAATGGGACGAGCTAAACATTAGGCTAAGTCTTTGCATCGTGATTGATATGAAATATTTCCCTCCAATAGCGGAATCCAGAATGTCCAATTTTCACTCAACTATGCCACCTTCGCGCATAAGATCCTGGTCATGGATTGGGCTCCTTTACTCAACGGCTAGGCTCTAAATCCCACAATGAAGTAACAGCTAGTTTCTAAGACCTACAGATAGCAGAATGCATGAGTAGATAATACTATTAGTATGGATTCCGCTTTTACGAGTGGCATGTTGTGGCATTGTTGTGGTTGTGCGGTGTCGTGAAAAAACAGTTGTTAAGTACGTCTCCAAGCATTGGCCAGCCGACTGTAAAGCCTCAATGACCGCTTTGTTGTGTTTTCATCCTTATGTATGGTGCTATATCGTCAATAGCTGCAATAACGGTGGGTAGTCTCGGTCCGAACAACACGATCGTTGCAACTGTCCTTCCAATCACGAGCACTCTTGTAGCAACGATTTACATGGTCAAAAGAAAGCAAATACGCGCTTATAATCCATCAAAATGACTCCTGATCTTCTAGTTCGCTTAATATAGAAATGGTTTTGCCAGGTACTAGTAGCAAAGACATGTATATAACATGCCAAGTTGCGCAAAGCACGCCTTGAGCACAAATATCGAAGCAAAACAATACGACAGCGGGCATCTAGTGATTACCCACCTGACTATCAATCTGCCATTGAACTGATCAAATGGAAGATTAGACAGGGTTTCTCGCTCTCACTCGGAGTCCATCACATTTCTTCTTCTGTCTGTCTTATCCTCCAACTCTTCGCCAGCTTGCAGCACAGCCATGAATTTTTCGGTAATATGATCCTTCTATAACTTTTTGTTCAGAATATGCTAGCTGAACGTACTCAACATGCTCACTTGTGCATCTCTGGTGCAGCCCTGATGTTATCCTTTGTATACGCGTGGAGCAGAATTTCAAGAGTGTCTAGCGACATGCTTCTAGTCAAGCTAAGATATTCTTGCCTCGAATAAACTTTAGTCTACAAGTCCGCACTTGAAGTATAGATTGAAGAACATGCAAGACGAACAATGAGAGCGAGGGTTATATAGGTTGTGAATCTTGTCAGTGTTTTATATCAGTGGCAATACTGCAAGACTCTCAAGTGATAAACAGGCACTGATTGCAGTAAAAATAGAGGTGGCTCTCTTCAGAATGACACATTTCCATCGTGCAAATTGATGTTCCCGACGCTTTTGATGTTCCCGCTTGTTGTTCGATTAGAACCCGAGAAAACGGAACCTCCCTGTGATACCGAACCTTGCTGTTTCTCGAATTGGGTTTGCAGAACTGGGCTGGGAGCTTCTATGTTGTGTCAGATGATAGGTATCTGGGAAGTGGAAATACCGACCTTGATGGCTCGCTGTCTTACGTTGGATGACTATCGGCTTAATCTTGCATAACAACTCTTTTGAAAATACTGCTGCGTTGCCGGCAGCATAGAGCTTCCAAAGGTCATTTTTATGTGAATCTGCATAATCCGAGATCCCCCGTATCACAAGATACTTTTTGATGACATCAACACCCACTGCCTCCATCTCGACACAAAGCACGCCCCCACAGATCTCGCTAATCTTGTCCCTGCGCTCGCCATCTTTTATGACAGAGTTACCGCTTGCAATCTTTCCCTGATGGAAAACGAGTCGATCCATGTGCTTGCTGGTACGCGGAGGCCTTTGGACCAATGCAAATGGGTTTCGACTACAAGTGTCGCAGCTCGACCCATATTCTGCCCGGTGCTTGAAAGTAGCATGAAATAGTTTGTCGTGTTCGAGGCCGGGATGGTCGAACTTTGAGTCGTTTTTCAATCGCTTCAAATGATCCTGAAAGTTAGTCTCGCCAGAGTCATGGTCTGATGCGAGTTTCGCAAGGCCTTGTCCAAGGACCCAGTCCCCCTTCTCCATTGTCCCAAGGATTTCGGGATCCGCGTTGCCATGGTCTTTATTCCAACCATAGTGAATACAAGCAGCTTTGCCATCTCGAGACCATCCTACCACGACGTCCCCAAGGTGAACGTCTTCCAGGGGATTCTCACATGGCTTTGGTAATGGCACGCCACCACCAATACCAACTATGAGGACTATTCTGACATTGGGGAATGTGTTGAGCATAGTGCTGCTTAAGCGGCCAGCGTGGTGATAGCCTGAATATCCAAGAGGCAGGGTTGCCATGACCACGTTGTGGCCCGCGACAACACCGCAGAAGTACTGATTATGGTCTTGACTAGCGTCATACTCCGGCACGAGATGAACGTCGTCGAACATCAATCTTGAGGATGGTAGCTCGACGTCAGGTAACGGACAGATCCATGCTACGTGATAATCTGATGCATTCAACCTCTTGTGCTCATTTGTACTTCTGTGTGACAACATAGCAGTGATGATAGGAATGTGAGCTAGTTGAGATAACGGCGTGTCATTAGTTTCACTCTCCATTTATGGGATTCCGCCTTATAACTATTCATTCGAATCAAGAGATGGAACGTGGCGATGCTTGAGTACGGCTGCGTTGCCAGGATTGTGTTAGCGCTTGCTCAACGACCATGGGTCTAGCGCCACCAAGTTGAGCCTGCTATTTCTTCTCACCAATTGAGGGCCTGTTCGATTTCGTCAACTCCAACTCCGATTCAATTGGTTGTTCTGCTGGCAGAAACACCCTAGCCTCTTATGAATTACGGTAGAATGAATCAAAGCCTTTGAGCTCCAACTGACGATTGCGCGATTGCACTAACAGCTATACCTCTTTAAGCGGTCCGTGAAGTAAATCACCGCTAGTGATTACTATGTAAGAGACGCTAAAAGACGCCAAAAACTATTTCCACCGAGCTGCAGCCGAACACCCCTCTTTTCAATTGCAATTCACCGCCGGGTTGCCGTAATAGGTATAATGCGCTAATTAAGCTCCAACTCAGCAGTTGAGTTAGAGTTGGAATTGCGAAACAGAACAGGCCCTGAGTCTACTAGTACGTTGCTCTGAAACTACGAAACAAAGATGTCGATGGGTATCAGCGCAAATTACATAGATTCAACAGGTGTTTGTTTGTTTTTTTGGACAGAACCACGAGGACCGACGAAGAAGACCGGTATCACATCTAATAATGATCGGGCCATTATTGTCCATGAAGCGAAGGTTGTGGATAAAACTATTGGCGCCCCTCAATGCCCAGGTGTCAACACAATAGAATATGCATCTAATCGTGCAGTGAAATGCCTTGTCGCCTTATGGCAGTATAGCAATGCCAACCTAAGCATGTGGCGTGCATTTCGGACTCTGTGCCAAGCTTCCGGTGAATGAGCAGAGCGTGGGACAACATTAGCGAAGCCTGCATCAGGGGCCAACGTCTGCAGAGCGCAAAGCTAGCGTTGCAACGAGCAGCTGACCATACCATCCAATCTTCGCAGGACATGCACGTTGAATCACAGCCGCTAAAATTGCGTTAGCATATTCAAATGAAACCCTTAGAGGGTTTACTTACCCTTCAACCTGTTTTGCATTTCAACGTCAGCGTTGCAGCCTTGTCTCGTCTTGAAATTAAACTGTCACTGTGAGAATCACAGTTTGCTACGTGCACAGTCACATACCAACAGGCCTCAAATACATTTAGTCACAGATGTCCCTCCTCATTCGACGCCCTAGTCAGTCATGGCAGCGACAGGGTACACATTTTAACTCTAGCCCCATCACAGTTGAAGACAGTCAAGAGGATGCACTTCGCGCGATCACGCCACAGGCGGGGATGCTTGCGCAGCATGGCTCAACTTATTCGGGCGCAAACCAAACACAAGATGGACACATTTTCCAAGTTGGCAACATAAATGCCAACACCGTTCAAATAGGTAAAGCTTTCACGAGCCCGGCTTGTGAGCTCATCTAACGGGACCTTTCCACTGTATAGCAAGAGAAGACCGATCCGTTGATGTTCTTGAGTGGCTCTACGCACCGTCTTATGATTCCAAACACAAGAAAACTAGAAGAGAAAGGGTCAAAGACAGTGGTAAATGGCTGTTTGAAAGACAAGAGTACCAGGAATGGTACCGCGACACTGGTTCAGACCGAATGCTATGGTGTCACGGAAAGCCTGGAGCAGGCAAGACATTCATAACGTATGCACTCACATCTAGACTCGGCGAAGAAGAATTAAATTAACATTACGTAGGTCGACGGTAATTGACAAACTCCTCGCTGCCCATGAAGAGCGGGATATTGGAATCGCCTATATCTACCTCGACTACGCCGATAGAGAAGCGCAAACTCTCGAAAATGTGTTTGCGAGTATCCTCAAGCAAATTTCACTATGCAAGAAGGAGGCCATCGAGGAAGTGCGTCGCCTGCACTGCGCATGTAAGATGGGCACTCGAAGACCAGACACTGATGCTCTAGTAGAAGCACTTGGACGAATTTCTCAACATTTTGAGAAGATCTTCATTATCGTCGATGCGCTGGACGAGTGCTCAGATAAACTTCGTACCATGATCCTGAAGCAATTTCAAAGTCTGGACGGTCCGAAATGGAGGTTCTTCCTCACGGGTCGGTCTCATTTGTCCGATGTCCCAACAAAGTTCCCATCATGTCTACGGGTGACCATCTTTGCGCATCGTGATGATGTCGAGAATCTTGTGCGTGACAGGATACATGACGAAGCGGGTTTGGCGGAGTTGTTTGAAGACAATCCGTTACTGGAAGAGAATGCTGTGTCAAAGATCGTAGAAAAGGCGAATGAGATGTGAGTACACGTTAGTGCAGATGGGATTTACGGACTCGTTGACACAGTTAGGTTTCTCCTTGTAACCCTGATGCTAAACAGCATTGCTTCCAGTACATGCGAAAACGACGTAGAAGAGTCGCTTGAGCAAATGCCACTCGATCTCAACCAATCGTATGAGAAGACTTTGGAACGGATCAAGGATCAGGATCCCAAAAAAGTCGAACTCTCGTATCGCATACTCTGGTGGCTGTCTAGAGCTCGACGTCCATTGTCCTGCAAAGAGCTTCCTCAAGCTGTAGCAGTAAGAGACGGCGACTGCGGTCGAAACACTAAGAAGGAGTCCCGGCGAGGTATCATGACGGCGGTATGCATGGGTCTTGTATTCGTCGATGACGCAGAAAAATTCCGCCTGGTGCATTTCTCAACCCAAGAGTACCTCCGAACTTATTTCAGTCAGTCAACTATTACCGATGTTCTTCGAGAGGATGATATCATAGCTAAAGCATGTCTCACGATTCTTCTGTACGATGAACTCGAGGACGGACCTTGCGACACTTGGTCAGCTATCAAGACACGTTGCGAGAAACATCCAATGCTGCAGTACGCAGCTCAATACTGGTATGAGCATTTGGGTGAAAGTATGAGCAAAGAATTAAGCGATCTTGCTCTGAGCTTCCTCTGTAACCCACGCAACTTCAGAGCAGCGACACAAATTCAAAAATACTACCACCCAGAGCTAGAACATAGGGAGTTGTTGGAGAATTTGCTTAGCTTAATGCAGACTCCATCACAGTATACACTCACTACGGGACTTCACATAGCATCCAAGTTTGGAGTGGTCCATTGTGTACAACAACTACTTCAGGAGCCTGGTGTTGACATTAATGCGACTGAGGCCTATGATGAAACACCACTGACACTGGCAATATGTAACAATCATGCCAAAATTGTTGAGATTCTTTTGCGCGCAGAGACAATTAACTGCGAACGCAAAAACCAATTCGGACAAACGCCTTTTCTTATAGCAGCAAGAGGTACCAATACAGAAATTGTCAAGCTGCTGCTAGCGAAGGGCGTTGAAGTTCAAGCACGGGACAAGAAACAGAGGAATGCGCTTCATATAGCTGCTGAATCCCCATACATCAGCGCTCAGATGGTAGAGTTACTCGTTGCCGGTGGCGTTGAAATCAATGCGAGGATCAAGACACATGGCACTCCTTTGCACATGGCCGTAATGAAATCCAATCGCAAGGCTGTTGAGATTTTGTTATCTCGAGGTGCAGACGCCTCCGTCGTTGATGAAGAGGGATACACGCCGCTACACTATGCAGCTGGGACAAACCTAGAAATAGTGCAGGCACTATATCACGCTGGCGCTGACATACATGCTCGCAGTAATACTAGTTATAGTGTTTTAACTATAGCTGTATTAGAAAGTCAGCGCGAGATCGTAGAATGGCTGCTATCGCGTGGTGCAGACGTCTCCGTCGTTGACAAAGAGGGATGCACGCCGCTACACTATGCAGCTAGGATAAACCTAGAAATAGTGCAGGCATTATATCACGCTGGCGCTGACATACATGCTCGCAGCAATACTGGCTGCAATGTCTTGAATGTAGCTGCACAACAAGATCAGCCTGCTATCGTAGAGTGGCTGCTGTCACTTGGTGCGGACACCTCCGTCGTTGATGAAGAGGGATACACGCCGCTACACTATGCAGCTGGGAAAAACCTAGAAATAGTGCAGGCACTATATCACGCTGGCGCTGACATACATGCTCGCAGCAATACTGGCTGCAATGTCTTGAATGTAGCTGCACAACAAGATCAGCCTGCTATCGTAGAGTGGCTGCTGTCACTTGGTGCGGACACCTCCGTCGTTGACGAAGAGGGATGCACGCCGTTACACTATGCAGCTGGGACAAGCCTAGAAATAGTGCAGGCACTATATCACGCTGGCGCTGACATACATGCTCGCAACAATAGGTGTCGCAGTGCCTTGAATGTAGCTGCAGAACAAGAACAGCCTGCCATCGTCGACTGGCTACTCTCCGTAGACACCAGGTCACTGATAAAAGACGAAAACAGGTTGTACGCGGCTGCAGCCGCTGGAGCTTTGCACATAGTGAAGCTGTTACTCAGCAAAGGAGTAGATGGGGACGCGCATGACGAGTTTTCTGGAAGCGCCCTTCAAGCTGCTTGTCAAGCAGGGCATAAAGATATCGTGCAGCAGCTGCTCGATCATGGAGCCACCATTGATGAAAAAGATGGACTATATGGCTCACCGCTTTTTGCTGCAGCTTTCAAAGGCCATTTCGATATTCTATGCCTTCTAATTGAGCACAACGCTGCGTGTATCGACCTGGTTGATGAGCTGGGGCGTAATGCTCTCCATTTTGCCGCAAGAGGTGGTCATGTGGAATGTTTCGAGTTTCTGCTTTCGAAAGGCTTGGACTTCAACATCATTGATGTTAAAGGGAACACGGTCTTGCACTACGCAGCAGCTGGGTGCTCATTCTCAATTGTCGAAAGCCTCCTCGATCGCGGTGTGGCTTCTCTCACACGAGCGTCTGGAACTTGGTCCCCCCTACACTGGGCATACAGAGCTGAAGATAGTACTGTTGTGAACCTTCTCAAGACTGTATACTCTGATGAGGAGGTCGTCAAGACTGTGCAACCCCCGGGCCTGTGGACTCCAGTTTCTGTCGGCCTTTATCATCGCAACAAGATACTTGGCGAATTATCACAAAATCCCTCGAATCTTCCTAAAGTATGGCCGGAAATAGTCAATACGGACAAAGGCATTATTTCGAACAAAGTGGCAGATTACCATGGCGGTTATTGGTGCAGCGAATGCTTTCTCGTAAGTATTTATCGAAGGCCATGGTCATTGAGGTACACTGACAAGATTTAGGATATTTACGGCCCACGTTTCCACTGTGTCTCGTGCATGGACTTCGACGTGTGCTTTATGTGCAAGCTGACTGTGGCCAATAGCCATCCTCCACATCCGTGGAAGGTGTTTGAGTACAGGCTAGGTGCGAGCATAGAGATAGAAAGTGCAGATTTGTAGACTACAATTAGTTTGTTTATTTGTGGGCTTCTACTCAGTTTCATCTGCGTTCTGCGCAACTATACTTACCCAGAGTAGCAGGCTTAGCAGTCAGTTACCGCGGTACAGATGTCAAACCGCGCCACCTTCCTTCGTCTTCGTAAGAATTAGCAGATATGAATGTACAATAGTATTAAGAGTTGTATTGAGATGATTCCTTGAGGAGCCATCGAGGCTCAAGCATGAGAAGATGTACACCAAGGCATGTGATTATGGCTTTCCTAGCCATCGTCGCGCGACAGAGGTCTTGGTGAAGCCCCCTAATTGGCCTTTATATAAGTAGGTCTAGAGCGTCGTGACATTAAGCTCGTAGGGATACGTCTCTTCTCAACCTCTTCTCTTATAAATCTACAATCGTCTTTCTACTATGCGAGCGCTTATGAGTTATTAACAACCACCTCTAGGCTAAGCTATTCTGTGAACTATATTGTAAACAAAGTCGTGTGTACATAAGTTTCGAAAAAGTGAGAAGTGTAAGAACAAACACTAACGTAAAAAGAAAGAGAAAAGAAGAAAGATCGCAAGTAGAATAAGAGGGCAGAGGTCTCAAAGACGTAACTACCTTAGTTCTTGAGGAAACCCGCGAAAAACAGTTGAAGCTGGAGAGAGTACGTTCATTGTTTGCACTCGGTTCTGCTGGCTCAAGATGGTGTACATCGTGCATGGTGGTAGATCTGATTCACCTCACTTGAGTGAGAGAAAGCTGGTACCAACCCTTTCGCAAGGCAGATCAGGCGTATCATATGGTTAAAATGTCATGAAATTGGATCTTGAGGTGGTCAGATCCTCCTTCTAGCGACTCGATGGTCTCTCTAAATCGAAGCCTGCTTGGTCGAGATAGTCGCCCGAATGGATAAGTGGCCTCGATGAGTCAATATTGCATGTGAAAGTGTCGAACCTACCGCGGAATTGCATGTTGAGCAGGCTGAGGGGGCATCATCTCCTGTCCAGGAGTTGACGACGAAGCGGTACAGATTTACCACTATGCTCCCGTCGATTCAAAGAAGGGTCACATTCAACTTCTCACCATTTGGCCAGATGCCTTCGGGTCTCCACTCAAGGTTGACCTCGATAAACCTAACCAACTCCCGCGGTTCCGATCAGCAAAGCAGTCAGACACATACTCTCACCTTTGTCTCTTTCCCATCGAATTCAGATACAGAATATGAATGCGCTATAGTAGTACTTCACGCAAAGACTAGTCGAGAATAAAGCATCATAATAATCTCAACTCTTACATCCACCGGATGCAAGTGAATATCCCGATGACATAACTTACATCATACATCGTACAAAGACTTCGTGGCTTCCGAAGTACCTATACTCTACTGAAGAAACCTGAGACTCACAGATATGAGAATCCGTGCCCCAACGCCATCGCTATGCACAAAACCTGTGAACTGACAGTACGAACGCCCGCCCTACTACCCCATCATTATGCATTGTCCTCATCGTCCTCATCACTGTCTTCTCTCTCTTCCCACCCGACCATACGTCTCAGAACACGGTTCTCTTCCCCAAGTTCTTTGCATCGTCCGCGTAAGCTTTCTTCGACTTCGCCTTGCGCTCGCAATGCGTTTCTTGCGTTTTCTGCTACGCGACTCAGTCCTGCCTGCCATTCTGCGTGTTCAATCCTCAGACCCATAGACGTCGAGCGCTCCTGTTCAAGGAGTGTCTGGTAGTGCTTGTGAAGTGCGAGGATGGATGATGTCTGGGAATAAGCATATGGGCGCAACTTGTCGAGCAAAAGGGCCAACGCGGACTCGTAATCTGTGAGGAGAGCGGAGAGCGATGAGTTCGTTGCGGTGAGTGAAGCGATAGTTGATTGAGCTGCCGTGAGCTGGTTTTGGAGATGTGCCTGGGTAGCTGCTGTAGGAAATGTTAGCACCGCGTCTTGACGGCTGTTAATTGACAAGATACACACCGTTGATCTCCCCATTCACTTCTCTCATACTCACGCCATTTCCTCTAGGACCCGCGCCGCCACCGCCACCGCCAACCTCTCCACCGTCCTCCAAGGCAGCTCTCCCTTGTATCGCAGCGACTCCCTCTACAATACCTCTTGTCTGCGCCTTGTTCTCCTCTAATAGCTGGCTCAGTTGCTGCACCACAGCCCATAGATGGTTCATGTCCGTCTGCTGACCCCCACTTGGCAGTCCGTTTACCATTGGAATACCGTTTTGGCCGCCGCCGTTAACTTGCGATCCTGCTATGCTGCCAGCTTGTGAGTGTGAAGGTGACGGTGGTGGACGTGATTGGTTATGTTGCTGCTGTTGCTGTTGCTGTTGCTGCGCCTGTTGTTGGGAGGACTCAAGGAAGGAATAGTTGTTCATGACGAAATCAGGCGTGTGCGTAGAGGGGGGTCAGACCGGTGCAGTTATCGGTTGAGTTGACGTGCGGCGTGGGCCGACGGCGTCGGTGGACTTGCGTATAGCCACTTGTCTGATTGGACTGAAAGATAGCGCCTGGAGACAGGCGCGTAGATACGTCTGGTACTGAAGCGACACTAACAGCAAAAGCCTGGTATGTATGCGGGGTGTTTTGCGGGGTCAAAGCGAACATTCACGTTGCGATGTCGCGTTGGAGAATGGACAGGGCCTATGTGAATCTTGTACCAAAACGTGCTAGTGGCTTGGCGGTGCATATGTGCATTCAGAGGGCCATGAGCATGGTTGCAGCCGCATGAGAACGAAGATGTCGAAAATGACAAGACTGTAGTGAAACTAGGCATCGGCAGAAGAAAGAGAGTATGCCGATGACCCAGAGCAAAACATGGGACTGTTCAGCAGCATTGTGGCCACAAATCATTCAGACACAATCTTCTTCTACATAGATTTATCCAATCTTCGCTGCGTATTATCCAATTATAGCATATCTAATGCAAGCCTGGTCTAAAAGCGGTGCTGTTACAAAGATGCTCACCGATCAGGCAACACATATCGCCTTTCGACACTCATCTCCCGGTCCGCTTCATCCTCGCCTTCGAACCTCAGTCTTACCAGGTTCTCAACGGTATCTCCCTCCTTCCCACCATCTTCTTTCTTCACTTTGCCATCAGCTTGCCTCCATGTAGCGACGACTTCAGCTTTGTAGAAGGTAGTGGTGCCTGGGTAAAGGGCGAGCACATTCTTGCCTTTGGGGAGATCAGGCAGCGTCGCGTTAGAGGACTGAGGTGGGATTGGAATCAAATGATTGACCGAAGCGCGATATGGTGCGGATGGTGTCGGAGGATCTGGGTCTGCATCTATAATCTCATAGCGGCGTTGCTTGCCTTCGCCGATGACAGAGGTCACGCGACAAAGGATACCTTCGCCCTCGAAAGACATCGAAGAGGATAAGGAACGGTTTTTCGCATTGTTGCGGTAGAGCACTTCAGTTTGTGGAGTGAGGCGCGGTCGGGCTTCTGTGATTTGTCAGTCACCAGTAATCTCGAGTGTGATGGGATGACGGCTATAAAGCGGATGCTGAGGGTGAAAGGTACATGGTGGCATGAGCACACAGGAAAAACGTATGAGATGAGACGAGGTGAAATTTTGAGCTTGCCTATCCGACTACAAACCTCGAACAAGCCGAAAGAAAAGATGCCAAAGTGGGTATCGTCTGCCGTCTAGAAAGAATGCCGAAAATGAAGGTGTAGCTCAACGCTTGGTCTTGTATTTGATCTTGGGCTTGGGCTTGGAAGAAGGAAGAACCATCTTACCCTTACCCGAATCATCCTTGTCATCTTCCATCTTCACGCTGCCCTCTCTCGCAACAGGGACTGACCCCGCCCTGCTACCACCAGACTTGGCAACCAGTCGGTCTTTCTGGCTGCTGATGACTACTTTAGGGCTGGGGCCTCCGGGACTATCAGCAGTCAGACTGTCTCGGTCGTCGATGCTGTCGGTTAGCTTTCGCTTGCCCTGGCGGTCGCGCCCAGACTTTCCATGGCCAACGCTAGTAGATCGGGAAGCGGATGGCTGAGCTTCTTCTGAATTGCGCAGAGCGGCAAGGAGAGTCATTTGCGTGTGAACATCGTTACCGCCTTCGATAGGTTGGAGAAGAGCTTGTACCTCTTCCACCTTGCGAATGTTGTCGCGAAGAAGGTCCTCCATATCGTCGTCGATACGGGCCGAGCGTTCCTCTCCACGTTCTACTCGAGTTAGCACTGGTGCTGCCGCGCCAGCTAGTCTAACACACCTGCACGAGCGGTTTGCTCTGCTTGGAGAGCGAGGATCTTTTCCTGAAGAAGATCTGATTCTTTCTGTGACGCGTTAGTAGAGGGTGACGGAACGATATAGTTTCATCAGGCGTAGCAAGAGGAAGCATAAATGATCATGCCCTGGAGCCTCACGCCACACAGCCATTCTGCCGATACAATTGCCCTGCGCCATGAAGTTTCTGCTACGCCTACCCCTCTTCTCTGGCCACGAGCTTGATATGCAAGATTGGAGCTCGAGCATAGTCAGCATACCCTCCAAAGTCGCATAGCTTGCGCGTTTCATGGCGCATCGTGAACAGAGACGAGAGCTAGTCAACGAGAATGCTGAGGGTGGTTTGATTGAAATGTGTCATACCATAAGCTGGTCAACCCTTCGGCCATCGGATTTGATCGAGTTCCAAATCACCCTCTCTTCGTCGAACTCCTCCTTCAGTTGGCCGCGGGGCCTGCTTCGAGCAGCCATGTTGACGGAAGTTGATCTCCGCCAGCTCCCCAGCTCTTTGTGTGTTACCGGACGCGTTGCAGACAGGTCATGTGGAAGCGGTGTGGCTTTGTGAAAGAAGGGTGACAGGAGCGGGAAACGCAGACGAGAGCACGTGTAGTCAATCGAGATGCAGGGTAGAAGCCGCGCTAGTGACGGAAGAGGGGTAGGGTCTCCATGAGCTTAATCCGACAGCCTTGTGACGATGGTTGGAGGGCGCCAATGGCAATACGTAGAGTGGGCCCGCCAAAGCTCCGTCACCACTTACCGCTTTCCCTCACTACGTTCACGTACACAGGTTGCAAGACGATATCAAAATGCGGAACCCTCTTATCAGACTGGAATGCGGTAAGCTAAAAGTCCAGGACGCCGAAAATGATCACCAATTGATGAGCTTGCAGGTGTGAACAGTTATGACTGGGGTACGCAGCCCCGCACCGTAACTCCATCAGCGGTATGCTGAAACAACCCAGGGAAAGTCGGTAAAGACTCGGCTGCTGCCAAATTCCACGCTGCGACGGCTTCGGATTTCTCAATCGAAGAAGAGAAGCCGTACGCTGAGGTATGCAATTAATCCGTCATTATCGTCGGGCGCGTTGCTCACCATGACAGCTATGGATGGGCACCCACCCCTCGCTTCCCTCAAAGGATCTCGAGACCAAGCGAACCCTCCTAGATCTCGTTCAAGAAAACCAGGCGCTTCTTTCCACCGATATTGCCGAGCGATATGCAAACAAGCTACCGTTTTTGTTCAAGGTACTGTCTATAAACAAGGCCCTGAGCATCCAGGCGCATCCAAACAAGAAGCTCGCCGAGCAGCTGCATGCGAGTGATCCCAAGAACTACCCAGGTAAGTGTTCCCACAAGCATTCCGACCTGATGCTGATTCTTCAAACCAGATGATAACCACAAGCCTGAAATGACCATCGCGGTCACACCTTTTGACGGACTTTGCGGCTTCCGTCCCCTTGCTGAAATTGCACACTTCCTCAAGACTGTTCCCTCGCTGCGCAAACTTGTCGGCGACGAAGAAGCTACCAAGTTCGAAGAGACGATAAAGGGCAAAGAGACATCAGACAAGGAAGAGGACGTGCAAGCGAACAAGAAAGCTCTTCAATCGGCATTTACAAAACTCATGAACGTGGACAAGGACGCACTGGCTTCCGCGAGCAAGGAACTCATCGAAGCGGCAAAGTCAGAGGGCGACAAGTTTGCAGATGGTGGCCCACCGTCGAACACGGGCAAGGAGCTCGCTGATCTAGTCGTTCGTCTGGATTCTCAATTCCCAGGGGACATTGGTCTCTTTGTCCAATTCTTCCTCAACTACGTCAAGCTCAACGTTGGCGAAGCTATGTTTCTCAAGGCCGACGATATCCACGCCTATCTCTCTGGTGACATTATTGAATGCATGGCGAGCTCTGACAATGTGGTGCGCGCGGGCTTCACGCCCAAGTTCAAGGATGTCGACAACCTCACCAAGATGCTGACGTACAGCTATGCGCCAATTAGCGAGCAAAAGATGGAGCCCAAGGACTACTCCCATGTTCGACTGAACGCGCCGGCGTACAGTTCGAACTCGAGCAACATGCTATACAACCCCCCGATTCCCGAGTTTGCTGTTGTGCGCACGGCGCTCAACCGAACGGGCGCCAAGGCAACGTTTGATCCTATTGATGGGCCTAGCATCATTCTCTGCACAAAGGGCAAAGGAACGATTAGTGTTGGGCCCAAGGAGGAGGAGCTGCAAGAAGGTTTCGTTTACTTTGTCGGAGCCACAGCCGAGATTGTCATCAAGAGCGATGTTGATGCTGAAGAGGAAGAAGGCGCAGAAGGCCTGGTAACGTTCAAGGCATTCTGCGAGATTGAGGACGACAAGGGCAAGCTATAAAGGCGTTGATGCAGGCACATAGACGACTGATACGAAGTGAGGAAATGACTGATGAACTGCCATGTCATGAGAATGTTTGGATACATGGCTATCTCAAGTATCTCTGAAAACACACCACCACCCTGGGGTTCCACTGAAACACCCAACGCCTACACGCCCCACACCTCCATACTCCAAACTCCATTAGAAACCATCATCGATACCCTTGCTCTTCTCTGCCATACGTCTTTCGTTGTTGACAGGCCACCACCACTCGTGTATTTCCCAAGTGCATTTCCCAGGCGCCTCATCCCAAGGTTTGGGGCTTAGAATATAGTGTACATTCTTGACTTCTTCGTCCCTCCATATCGCATCGTGTACACCCTCTGACCTTAGAGTCTTGAGCGCATTGTAGGTATATGGCAAAGTGACCCAGCGTGCGTTGAAGAGGTCGCTGAGCAGGGACTGGTCGGCGAAATCGTACGACATGGACGTTTCGTTGGCAAGCTGCTTTAGGATGAGGTTGTACGTAGCCATGGAAGGGTTCACGACTTGGAGGCCGCCGTTGGGCATGCCGAGGCCGGCTGTAGGAGGTGCACCGGTTTTCTGTGCGGTCTCAGGGTCGCCGTGTTGCGACGTGAATGCGCAGTTTTCAGGGACCCTAATTCTGAAGTTAGTTTCAAGCTTTCCACAGGTTGTCGAACAGAAGAGAGAGATATTTACCAGTCCTTGGGGTAATGGGGCTTCTTGAGCGGATTGCATACACAAGCATGGCTCGCTGCGAATACCCTGTCACCCTTGCCTCCCGCGCTCGGTGGATCCAGTTCTAGCTCCATCAGCTCATCCATGTTCTTCAGCACCAGCATGTCGCTGTCAAGCTGGACTACCCTGTCATACTCTTCCAAGGAGAATGGTGTGAGCTTGCTCCAGCAATCGTAGAAGCGCGGGTCGTTGGTAAAGTCCTTCTTGACCGTGGGCAACAAGTACTTGACATGCTTTTTGGGGATGCCGCGCTCATCGAGGGCCTTGTGGCCTTCGGCGGGGAAGGTGTCGGTGTATAGTGCGATGAGTGGGTATTTCGAGCCGTGCTTCTTCAGGCTGTAGTCGAGGGTGAGGAGACCGGTGAGGTATGCCGTGTTTGTAATTAGGGTCGTCCATGCTTGAATATGTTGGCTTTAGTAATTCCGAATCAAATCATGGCTTGAAATACCTTTCTTGGACTCTACATCAGCCGGTGTTGTGCCCGGAGCTTCGGTCGCGCTGTGCATATTGGACATATATGCGTGTTGGGCGCGTCAACGCAGCTGGCGCGAGGGTGTGAGGGATGAGCAGAAGGTATCGTCGCTCGGTACAGAGATCAGATTGCGCCATCTTGGACCTGTCTATGACTATGACTTTTGTTTGGAGGGGTCGTAACAGCCGCTAATCCCAGTAGTAACGATCGTACCAATCTGGGTAGCTCGGGACCCTTGGAATCGCAAACGGTCCGACCGCAGCGCCGATCTCCGGTCCCTCTCGAGATCGTCACCACAACTGTATCGCGGAGGCTTGTGCGTTTCCGATTGCAGGCTACCGACGCGCTGCACGAGGCATGGGACGAACGTGGGTACATGTCAGGCTCACTGGATTTTTACTCTTGACATCTACTCTCGGTCCTGTTCTTTGAGGCATGGTTCCCACATTGCACTGGGGAACAGCGACGCGACAATGGCTACCACAGCCCTGAAACCCGCCGATATGAAGCCCGCAGCAACTGCTCTCATTGCGACTTCGGACGAGCCGCAAAAGTCGCCCAGACATTACCGTGGTTTTGTCGCGGGTGTCTTCAGTGGCATTGCGAAGCTTTCAGGTGTGACGAGGACTATATGTTGCTTCGAGTCCTTATCTAACTGAAGATAGTCGGCCACCCATTCGACACGGTCAAAGTGCGTCTGCAAACAACGGAGAAATCGCATTTCAGAGGACCGGTAGATTGCCTCATGCAAACGTTGAGGAGAGAGGGCTTTGCAGGGTTGTACAAGGGTGCGACACCGCCGTTGGTGGGATGGATGTTTATGGACTCGATGTATGGCAGCCTCAACCTCGAACATGATATCGTGCTAACGGGGTAAAGTATGCTAGGGTCTCTCAGTGTGTACCGCCGCGTGCTCAACGACCGCGTTTTCAATCCACCCTCGTCCGTCCGATTTGGCGAAAAGCAAGGCATGCTCCCTGCATACGGCCATGGCTTAGCCGGCACAATGGCAGGATGGACAGTTTCTTTTATTGCAGCGCCGGTCGAGCACATCAAAGCTCGTCTGCAGGTTCAGTATGCGGCGGATAAGACAGCGCGCCTCTATTCTGGGCCGATTGACTGTCTGAAGAAGATATACAAAGGTCATGGCGTAAAGGGTGTCTACCACGGCCTGAGCGCGACGCTGCTGTTTCGCACCTTCTTTTGTTTTTGGTGGGGGACGTACGACTTGTTCACAAGACAGTTGCAGAAACACACCAATCTGTCGGCACCAGCGGTCAACTTTTGGGCAGGCGGCCTTTCGGCCCAGGTATTCTGGTTGACGAGTTACCCTAGCGACGTGATAAAGCAGCGGATCATGACAGATGCGCTTGACGAGCGGAAGTTTCCACGGTGGAGGGACGCTGCTCAAGCGGTGTACAGAGAAGGGGGGTGGAAGGGATACTGGCGCGGGTTTGTGCCATGCTTTTTGCGCGCCTTTCCGGCCAATGCCATGGCGCTGGTCGCGTTTGAGGGTGTGATGAGGAGTCTGCCAGAGTGAAGGGGAACGTCACGCTTTGGCGATGCATGATGGCTTTCACGATACCCATGACACAAGAACTAGGCGAGCCGCAAGAATCTTGATTCATTTATCTCGACTCTCGCAGATCTCCACACTGTTGGTCGCCTTCTTTTCTACGTTGCCGCAATGAAACGAGGTTCCGAGGCCCTGCTGGTGTTTTGATTGGATCGTGTGCGTGATTATGATTGTACCTACTGAATTCCAACGCCCTACCGTCGAGTAGTCTGTATTACAGCAGCGCCTCATGGGTTTAGTATAGAGCTAGGAGTGTTAGCTCCAGGGTTAGAGCGGATGCAGCAATGCCTCAGCATCGGCCCTTGAGCCTTTTTGGATACTTTTCCAGCGCCGTGCAGCTCATGATGAGATAAGGCATCCACTTGGGCAGCGGGACGGAATGCTCTAGCGACTAGCCGCGAGAGGAAAGGGAAAAAAAAAGAAGCCCATGTGTCGCTAAGGCCGGACAAGATGTTACGTCGACAGTGTGTGCACCGCGAATGGCTACACGCGTCCAAAGCGAACAGCTAGCCTGTGGAGCAAGAGTTCGGTGCAAAGGACGGCTCTTGTTTGATGGTATTGGTATGGTATTGTATAGTCAATCTCAGGAGCTGGAAGAGTAGCGCCGCGTACCTGCATCTGCCGGCATTGGCCACAGAGGAACCCCCCCACACAGCGTCGAGTATGGCGCAACCAGACGCAGGCACCCAGCAAACAACGACCCCCTTTTTTTTCTCTTCGCGTGCACGGCGGGAGCTGAGCATGCACACAAGCATGGGCATGGCGATGGTGGTGGGCTGGGGATGGATGGACGGGCCTGTCAAAGAGCAAGGCCGTTGGGCGCGCACGGATGTTTCGTCGGCTGGAGGCTCTGGGATCTGCAACTTGCCCGGCTTTGGTTTCACTCCTGACTGGCTTGAAACCTTCATTTTAGGGACAGAGGCCCGCGTCCATAACGCGACACTATACACACTCTGCCTCTGCTGATCTGCTGCTGCTGCTACTCCTTCTCTTCCTCCTTGTCTGCTGCCACGCACACGTTCATCTTCTCCCACTCACCAGCCCCATCACCTCTTATCCATCTCAGATCACTCAGCCCGCAACTGCGTCAGCACGCTTCAGCAGCTACCGCCGAGACCACCACATCATCTTCTGCTTCGTCAATCGGCATCTAACGAGCCCTCCTCCCCGCACTGCCACTTTAGTGCCGACAGCCACCAAGCAGCCAACATGGGCGCGTCCATATCCAAGGCCATGGCCAAGATCTTCGGATCAAAGGAGATGCGATTGTTGATGCTGGGCCTCGACGCTGCGGGAAAGACGAGTATGTGGCCAGCGTGCTCAATCCACGCCTAACTCCCCCCTTCTCGCATATGGCTGACAAGACCCTTGCAGCCATCCTCTACAAGCTCAAGCTTGACCAAGATGTCACCACCATCCCCACTGTCGGCTTCAACGTCGAGACCGTCACATATAAGAACACCAAGTTCAACGTCTGGGATGTTGGTGGCCAAGACAAGATCCGCCCACTGTGGAGACACTACTTCTCTGGTATGTTGGGACGCCAGGGCACTGTTCTGGGTAGGCGAGAACTGTGCTGACATGACGATACAGGAACCCAGGGATTGATCTTCGTCATTGACTCAAATGACCGCGCCCGTATCGAGGAGGCAAAGACCGAACTCACGAGGATCATCCAAGACAGGGAAATGAAGGACGCACTGTTGCTGGTATTCGCTAACAAGCAGGATCTGAGTGGAGGTATGTACATGAAATTCAATACCAGCAGATGCAGATTGCTAATTTTTGGCCAGCAATGCGACCCAAAGAAGTATCCGACTTGCTACAATTAGACAAGATCGCCAAAGATCACGTATGGAAGGTTGAGCCTAGCTGCGCGACAACAGGAGAGGGCATCTTTGAGGGACTGGTAATTCTACCCGGCACCTCGTATGATTGCATTGCTAACATTACTCAGGCGTGGCTCTCAAACAACGTCAAGCTACCACCGGGCGCTAAGTAGACGTCTGGCCTGCGTTCCCCATCCCCACCACCCCCATTCGCTCTGATTCTTGTACGACTGCATGCGCTCTACTACTTGCTCTGGCTCTTCCTGCATATACCCGGGTTTTCCTTCGTGTCATTCTATCGCCTTGTAATCTCCTAATCCACGGCTACTTTACAACCGACGGGTCTTGTCTGTCTGGGGCTCTTTTCTCCCTCCCTCTCTCTCTTTGTCTCTCTTTGTACAACCAGAATTGTACAAACCACACAATGCTCATCTAGTTGTGTTGCTCTACTTGTCATTTCCTTTTCTTGTTCATAGCAAGCGACTTGATTTTTCATCTTGGTTCGTTGGTTGGGTGGCTGTGTGACATCTTTGCTCATCATGTGCACTTATCCATCGTTTTTGTTTTGAAACTAACACATAATGTCCTTGACCTTGCAGATTATCTTACATACATACATAAATATATACACGCCCGTGTAACAAAGCCAATGTCATTTCTATTCAGCAGTTGTTATTGTTGTTGTTTTTGCTCCCCTTTTCTCCCTTGTTTATCAACTCCTCCTTTGCAAAGGGCCATGTCCCCTTATCAACCCCCTTTTTCCATTCCTTTTCTTCTTCTTTTCTGTACCTGCGCAGGTCTTTTTCTTCACACCCACTCCTTGTCTTTCTAGTCTGCTCTCCGCCAATTTTTCCCTTTTCTTTTTTTCTGTTTCGTTCCTTCTTGTTCTTCTTGAAATACAAACAAATACAGTCTATGGCGCTGCCGTCTACTACGGTAATGGGCTTTGACTTGGATTTTGTATTCTGTACCTGTACATGGCGTGTTTTATCTGTTTCTTCTCTCTCTCTCTCTCTCCGCATACAACATTCTACACTTGATAAATGTGACCATGATTCAGGCATTGTTCATCTCAAAGTCAATGAATTGTCAACATCTGAAATCAGACGGTATTCACATATGCTACCCGCCAGTATCCATGTACATGTCGCGGAAAACACCGCTGGACCTCCCATTCCCAAGCTTGCGCTCTTCCTTCCTATTTGGCCCAAAACACCAGGAAATGATCGCTGTATATACAAAACAAGACAAAGCAAAGACTATACACGTGTTGCGCCAGTCGCATCATGGCTTTTGCATCATCACCTCCACTGACCCTGACTCAGCTTTAGCAGACCCTCGACACATCCCGCTTCTTCTGCCGAATTGATACTCGAACGTCCACTCGCACCATCCCCGCCCATGAACTGCCGTAATTCATCGTCTTGCTCGGGATCAGTCACTCGTTTCCCCCCACTCCGTTTCTCCTTGGCTAACATAGCACCAAGACTTGACGACTGCGACATCAGCTCCGTATTCTCCCCCAGTATCTGACGAGCACCTCGCGAAGCTGGAGGCGTGGCAGCAACCTGCCGATCTCGACACACTGACTTGGGCGCATCTGGCTCCCAGTTCTCCTTATCGCTCTCTGTTTGCGGGAACTCGTCCGATTCGGTGCTGTCGCCGCTCTTTTTGTAGTCGGAGTAATCTTTGTTTGCGAAGCGGCCGCTAATGGTAGAAGCACGTTGCATGGGGCCGCGAGACTTCTTCACTGACGGGCTGCCAAGTGCCCTATGCAAGCTGTGGCGTGCCGTGAGTGGACTGCTGTTCTGACGCGCTTGATTTTGAGCTAGTATTCGTCGGTTTGCCCGTAATATCCCTATCGCATCTGCTGCACTTCCGCTCTCTTCTTGTTCCGCACGCGCCGTTAGGCTAGTCGTAGATCGAGTCTCGGGATCACACCAAAACTCCCATGCGCGCGAGTCCCTACTCCTTCCAATACTTGATGCTGTCCTTGGTATCTTTGGGCTTGGCTCTCCTCGTGCGGCAGCAGCTAGTCTATCGTTTAAGCCTGCGGCACTATAGCTGCGTCGAAAGCCAGCAGCAGCACGGGAAAAGGAGGATGGAGTCTTCTTCGACTTGGGTGGTGACGGTGTCTTGTCTAGGTCTGTGACAATGCGTGCAGTACCATTCTCGTTGGTCGACAGTCGCATGAATGAGTGCGTGCGCTTCAGCGATCGCGAGGGCGTCTTTGCCGTGGCTTCGGGTGATTCTGAGGGCCTGGGGGGAGCGTTTGGGAAGGTGATAACCTCAGGCGTGTAGTCCTCTAGATACCGGACGAAAGAGGCACTGCGACGGTTGGAAATCCATGATGTGCGTGATTGCGGAGGCCCTTGTGAAGATGACACTGTTTGCTGGGAGTCGGTGGTGTGAGCAGGAATTATCTCCACCTGGGCTTCGGTTGAAGGTGCTACAGCTGTTTCGTTCGCGTGCTCATGTTCGGCGGCTGTGGAGATGGCGGTGTCGACGGTCCGCGGTTCTGGTATAGTTTCGTCGGAAGTTAGTTCGGGGGTTGCGGGCTGCTCTGGTGGATCGGACTTGAGGCACTCGTCCGACTCCTTCGGCTCCGGCGCGTTATCGATACGCCGCGCAACGGTCACTATTTCATCTTCGGTGAGTGGATCCGACATGGTGGACGACGAAGACATGAAGGAAGCGGTGGATGATGGTTCGAGAGGCCGCGAGCGACGGCGGTCGTTTTGGCGTTTATCTGGTGCGAGGCATGATCAGGACGTGTTTCAAACCCAAGGCAAGCATCGTGTGGCGCAGGAAGAATGCGACGTGCTGCAAAGGCGCCGGCCATATGTGCATCGACACGAGGAAGGAACAACTTACTCTGGAACCAGATCTAAGGAAGCAAGTTAGCAGGAGCGCGCACACCCGTGACGTGGAGCAATATGGGTAGGTCGTACCTGAACCTCTTTTTCGCCAAGCGCAACCTTTTTGACAATTTCGAGGCGAGCAGCTTTGCTAGGCTTGGGGTTCTTCAGATACTCTGATTTGAGCACGTCTTCGTCTTCCTTGCTACAAGATGTCGTGGTCAGCGGCGATGGCATGTTGTAGTGTCGCTTGCCCGCGGGGTAGTATGCCGAATAGCTCCCGGCGGTAGGTCGCGCACGAACCAGCGCGCGTCGAACATGGGTCACGAGCAGATGGAAGAGCAGATGGACGAAGACAAAGTTGAGGAATTGACCACGTACCTTGTGCGTCTTCGCTTCTGACGGGCAAGTGCCTTGTTGTCGACATCTGGCGGCATGTGATTTGCGACTGTTTCCTGCGAATGGACGAGAAAGGCCAATTGACCACTGAAACTTGCGCGTCTTGCAGCGGGAAGACGCGATGACGCAGGCGAGGAAAACGAGGGCAGAGGCGACGAGTGAGTCATGGCGAGAGGGCAACACCGGAGGCGGATGGAAGAAAGCAGTGATTTTCAACAAGTGCCCGGCATGCAAAGGTTATAGAAAGAACAACGCGATCAGTATGGTGGCAGGAAAGGGTTGGGTGAGGCGCGTCTCCCGTCGCGTACGTATCAGATTAGTCCGAGCCGGGCGCTTGCCTATGTCGTGCAGTGAACACGCTGTCTGTGCACTCGCCCACCACTCCAGCCTCATCTCACGCCCAAAGAACCACCCCATATTGCACATCGTCGCGTACGCACGAGCACCCTACACCCGATGAGGTGCCGGCCTTTTCTGCGCCCAACGTGGTAGCCTGAAGGCGACGCGTTTCATCTGGTGAATATCCACATCTCTCGGTGCCTGTCCTGGAGCCTCGCGCCTTGCTTTTCCCGCCGTTCTCTCAGCCTTATCCGGTCCCCCCTCCACCCCCTCCCCGGCAAGCACGCGTGCGCAGGAACCATGTCGCGACATGCGTACTTGGGAACGCATGTGCCCAAATGGTCGACACGACGAACGAGCATGCAAACATCGAGCGATAGAAACATCGGGAACTTGAGCCCGGCCGACCGTTCACAATATTCACGACTTCCGCGCGGGGGACTGCGACCACACCATCTCTTGCCCGCAAAAGCGGCGCTGCTAGTTTCACAGTGCTCACGAAACACGTCGGCACGTGACGCATTAACCCAATCAAGCACCGCCCGCCGCCTCCACAAAACACCATCGGCGGCCCCGTACCTTCTCATCCATGTACATGTTCAGACCACATCTTCTACACAAACTGTCTATCGTCGGCCTTCTCCGATCCCCCGTCGTGAGCATGTGCTTCGTTGCTGCTTCGTCTAGGCAACGACACATTCTTCAACCATCTCATCTCCCATTTGCGAGGGCGCGCAGAGCCGGTCCTTCTTTCTTAGCATCTGACATGTTGCATACGCCTACGTCTATCGACACGCTCATTGTCTGCTTGTCCTGCTACCCCACATAGACCGGTGAGAACGGTCCGCTCAAGGCAGAAGACCATGGGTCTAGTTATCGGAGCCTCCCTCATCTCCAGACGTACTGTCATTCGGTCAGAAGGGCGTCCTTTCTGCCTTGCACATATTAGCAAACCCTCTGCATAAGACGCCGAGAAATCACTGGGCTAGCCCAACGACCGCTGGACCATGGATGGAGGAAGTAGCGAAGCGGCTTATTATCAAACGGCCACAAGGCGCAAATCCCATCTCTGCCACATCAGGGTCCATTGCTTGAGCGAATCGACTGCTTCTCATTTTTGTGGCTTTGCCCGGTATTTGCGCCATTCCAGGTGCTAGACTAGCTTTGGCCCCATTTCCCTATCCTGTCATCTTCCGAGAACCTCCTGGTCTCTTTGGTTGCTCATGATTGGTGAGTCTTGCCCGCACCAATCGCCGCCTCCGAAGTTATGTTGTCATGATATCCATGCTCCACTGCCCTACCGTTTCAACCTGGTACACTTGGTGCTGCGTAAGTTTCTTTGCTAGATTGATAAAAAAAAATCTTTCTAACTTGTTTCTATTCTGAAAGTCTTCTAAGGTCACTATGTCTGGTACTAGAATGTGCCGCGATCGAGCTGCCATCCATTGCTCAATTGCTATACTCTTCACCTAACACACAAATCTATAGCATATTGTTACACACGATCACAATCATGTCCGTTGACGGTTCCCCAAGGCCACCTTCTCCTGTCTTCCAATCTCATCTCTAGTCTCGTTTCTAGTCTTATGGGAAAATAGAGAGGTTAGGCACTTCACCTAATCATTACAAACGTCAACCCCACGCCTACAATGCACACGCTTCTTTGTGCCTTGTGTCACCTTTTCAACCAAAAGTCACAGGACGCCTGCAGCAATGGAATGGCGGGGTTTGGCCCCTCCACACTAGTTACAGCATCCGGTCCCACCACGGAGGAGGCGTTAGAAGCAGGCAACGGCATCAAATAGGTGATCTGCGATTAGTTTTCACCAAGCTTTGCCACATTTACTCCCCAACATCCCTGAACGTTGCAGAAGATGGTGGCAGTCGTCGTCACGCTATGGTTATGCACCTCCTTCACCATGCTCATGGGCTTGGAGACACCCCTGTGAGTCACGGACGCCAGTACACTGTAGTATGGAAAAGGGTAAATGGGCGTGGGTGGTGCCCAAGATAAGTCTTAGTTGTGGAGATAGAAAAGGCGAAGGTGTCGAAGTCTGTCATCATATCCCAATATCGTCAGAGAACCAAGAGTTCCAGAACAACCCCCAGACAGCAATGCCATCCAACATGCGCGTCGCTATAGCAGGTAAGGCAGCAACTGATCGATCAAAAGGCATCCGCTGACGTCGCAACGAACATTAGGTACCTGCGGCCTAGCACTGCTGATAGCTCAGGAGATAAACAACTCGACTAGTCACCAGTTGGTCATTCTTTCGAGAACTGTATGTGTTCAAAGACAGTTCAGTATCAGCGTGCCTTACACCAATTGACGGAGCTGATTTTTGCTAGTATCAAACAAGCCTCATAGCCTCTGGCTACAACTGTCAGACTGTCGACTACAACAACCCGACGTCGCTTCAACACGCCTTGATGGGCGTGGATACGGTCATCTCCACAGTTTTGGGAAATGCCCAGCTTCGGCTCATCGAAGCAGCCGTGCAATGCCGCGTACGACGCTTCGCGCCTGCTGAGTTCCAGGGCCAGCCGGGTTTGCGAAGCCAGAGTGGGCTGCTCGACCGTGGAGAGAACTCAGCCCTGGCTTTGCTGAAACACTACAGTAGTCATATGGAGTACACCGTCTTCGTCTGCGGAATACTCTATGAACGGTTCTCAGTCAACGGAATGATGTCTCATCGTATGGGGGTTAGCACGGGCTATGGCAACGAAGGAGACTTCATCGCCAATCCCCGGCAGATGACTTCGATAGCCCCAATCTACGATGCCGGACAAAACGTCTCGTGGTTGTGTTTAACGTCTGCGTATGACGTGGCGCAGTTTGTCGTTCGAGCCATTGACATGGCAAATTGGGCTCCCGAGATGAGCATGTGTGGTGAACGCATGACTGTACACAGCCTTGTAGAGACAATCAGGGCTTGCAGGAGTATGTTGAACCTCTTGAGTATGGTGGTGGCAGCGAACTGACTGTCAACAGATCGTGCTTGGGTTAGCATTGAGTATCAAGCTCCTGCGAGTACGTATTCCTTGTTCCGCTTGCGGACTTGTATATTAACTAGTGTCGCAGACCTCGAATACCGGATGACCATGGCACAGCGGGAGGGAGACATAGCTGGGCAAAAACGGCTCGCTTCGCTCCTTGCGACGGCAGAAGGACGTTATGACTTTGTATTGCCCGCGTACCTCAACACCATCTTTCCAGACATACACGTGACTCATTTCCAGGACTGGTTCCTGCGTAACTGGGCATCCATCCCTTGAACAACGATCTACCTACGTCATACATGAGTTACGTGTTCATCATGACCCCCAATGCGGGGAACATCACAGGAAGGACCCATGGTTAGAAACAAGCACGAGAAAAACTCGTCACGATAAACTTAGGCAATATGCCCGTTGGCTGGCAGATCCCTGTCGTGTCACCGGTTTGGGAACCTATACCTCATACTCTCCACTTTGTCAGTGCGTCTGGCTGTCCTCGATACTGCCTTCTTGGTTGCTCTGTCATTAGATCTATCTTTCATGTTTGCTTGGGTTGCGGTGGGAACGCAGATAGTAGAATAGCAGGGAGAAGTTAGGTGTGCTGCTTGTTCAAGAAGTTGAATCTTCAGCCGTCTTACCCTACTTGGCTTCATCATGGTGATCCCAATCACAACCAAACCTCACGCGACGCTTTCCAAAGTTGCGGCTCGCTTGCTCCGATGCACGGGCGCAGGCGCTAACTGATTTTGCAAAAGGCCATCCGATGATGCGAGCATACCCACTCTGCTGGGGTGGGAATCTGCCATGAGCAATTGCATCAGGGGAACGTCATGGTGGGGCGAGAGCTCTCCGCTACCATAATAAAACACCAACGTGCCTGACCATGCGTTTTTCTTTCCAGTATCACAACAACAACTTCAATCTCATTTTCAACGCTAAAACCAAGCTCAAGACGCTCTTCACTTCTTTTTCATACCAAGAAAGTAGGTATAAACCTGTGTGGCAGGCGGTGGGAAAGCTCCAAGGCGCAAGACGCGAACCCCACCTGCGTGCCTTTGGCGGTTCTGAATGCTAACATGTCCAGCACACAACCACAACCAAAATGGTCTCTTCTCAGCAAGGCTACGCCAACACCACCGTCGACATGAAGGGCAACACCCAGGCCGTCAACGAGGCTCAGTCCAACCTCCCTCTTCCCGAACAGCCCCCAGTCGCTTCCGACTTCAACTCCTCTGATCCTAGCACCGTCAACGTTGGCTCAGGCGGCCAGGAAGCCAGCTTCTCTTCCGGTGGTGGAGCCATCCGTGAGCCTGCCGTCGGTGCCGGTGGTGCCTCAGGCCGTGAAGCCAAGGATGGTCTCGGTGGCATCCCCAACGACGCTGTTTCCCGCGAGGCAAAGGACCATTCTGGCCTTGCCGACACAACCGGCAAGGACTACGGATACCCAGAAAAGAACGACCCCAGCTCTGGTCTCAAGCAGTAGAGTATTTCAGGAAGCGGTGGAAAATTAAGATACCCGAAACATAGTGGGATTGAAGAACTTCGTTATCATGCAAGGCTACCGTCACTGCGTTCGGCTAGCCAACTGCAAGAGCAGTATCGTAACGATTAATGTACGAATTAAATGAATGATGAAGTAAATCTGTTTCTGATGATTGTGACGCTACTTTACCAAGTGTATTGTCTAATGTGCGGCTAGGATATTAGATCTGCGTCTGATCCTACTGTATAGACATGTCCCGTTTCGTAAGCGTGAATGTTAACGAAACAGCAGTAGCAAAGACAGTGAACCAGGTATCATAACGCCCAATGAGTAGGCCTGCCTTCTTTCTTAAAATGTTTCAGGGAGAGCAGACCACTGTCAGACGGCAATATTGCGCTAAAATACTCTGAATTCGCTTTCGATACGGCATGTTTATGTACTAGCTAGGCACTTGCCAAGACACCACTATTCCCGACACCGCTCCAGTCGCAAAGCATGCATGAGTACCCAAAGTCCGTTGTCATCTGGTGGATCGGCTGCCGCAACCCCAGAACATCTCACACCATCACATGTCTGTCACAGACAGGGCGGGGCTACTAGTTATGGCCGGAATAGGGCGTCTTTGACGTCACACGTACGCCAACATACGCCATATGGATAGGTCACGATGATTTATGAGCATGTATTAAAGGCAGTTGGAGCTTTTCTCATACAATCACATACCATCTGCCATTCTTCAATTGAGACACTTGCACTTTGCAATCCATCAAAAAGCCACCACAGAAACAAACCAAGCCACAGTTTATAAACAACCATGTCTTCAGCCGGACAGAAAGTATGCTCTCTATGTCCCTAAACACTTGGTTTACGCGGCATTGCTTTACCATGTAGTAAAATGTAACTTGGAATAACATCACTGACTTCAACTTTTAGGTCACGACCGACCCGCAGTCAAAAGTCCCTATCAACGAGGCTGTTGGTACAGTGACCTCCGACTCTCTCGCAGGCGAGTCCCTCAAGCAACACGGTCACTTCGGTGAAGGCAACCCCAAGGCAGGAGCCACCGATCAGCCTTCTGCATCAACAACCACAAACACAACCGACACGTCAAATGCCACCAAGCTCAACGCCGCCGTCAATTCTGAGGCGCGGGATGCTCAGGAAGGATGGAATGAGGAGAAGATTATGAGTTCAGGCAAGGGACTGGGCAAGGAGGCTGGTGTTGGCCCTACATACGCGACTACTGGCGGCACTGGAGGAGCATCAAGCGCTGCTAGCACAGCACCTGTTGCTTTATCCGGCACACATGTCGACCCAAGCGTACTCAAACCCAAGGGCGCCAACTTGACCGAGGACCCTGAGTTGCATGGAGACCACAAGTTTGGCGAGATTGGTACTGAGAATGATCCCGCCAGAGTAGCGGAGCGCAAGTTCCAAGGCGTGAACGCTGCGAGTGCTGGTGTCGACTCCAAGACGGCCGACATGGCACAGGGCGGCGATAGCAAGTTTAGCAATCTTGGTGATGCTAATGCTTAAGCTCGGTAAATGAGGATATGACGTGGCAGTATGCATAATATAGAGCAAAGTCACACTACGATAATAAACTAGCATGATGATTGATCCCAAGAAGAATGCATGTGAAATGGGACACATTGTTGTCGCGTGCTCACGATGAGCCGGCAGAGTGAAAGGTAGGGTAGTACCTGGCGGGGGCGATCCTAAACGGGCCTCTTCCGCGGGCACGGACGCAGATCATTGCAGCAGTTCAAGGTGGCCTTTCGCGTCGCATCACCTACAGGTGTCAACGTCGCTCATTAGTCCACCCCACCTTTTGCTTTCTTCCCATTTTGATTTCTGCTGAATGGCGATTGGGGCTACAGTACCCTAGCATCACAACTGAGCGTCCAAAATGAACGGTTTCGGGGAGCATGGACATGATGAGGATGCGTTTGGACCCGCCAAAGGGGGCATCGTGTCAAGTTTCGATGCTTTTCGTAAGTACTACTCTCCGTGCGGAAACTCAAGGAGAGATTTATACAGAGTGAGAGAGATACAGAGAGATCTGGGGGTGGCTAAATCGTGCTCTGTGCAATGGCGATCGCTTGAATCCATGCGACGCTACTCACTACAGCACGGGCAACTTGACTAACAGATAACCACAGCCAAAACTAAAAAGACATACCTGGTTCAGGGTCGCAATTCCTCTGCGTGGACGATAACTCTCATCATCACATGCATCTATCTGACCTGGTCCGAGATATCGCGGTGGTATGCCGGCACAACGACGCAATCCTTCGCCGTCGAGAAGGGTATATCACACGACATGCAAATAAACCTCGACGTGATTGTAGCCATGAAATGTGGTGACCTCCACGTAAATATGCAAGATGCAGCCGGTGACCGTACACTAGCCGGCGAGCTCCTACGCAAAGACCCAACCTCGTGGTCGCAGTGGACTGGCAAGAACACGGAAAAGGGCACGCATGAGTTGGGCAAGGATGAAGGAAGCCAGATCCCAACATGGGAAGAATACGGCGATGTGCATGAGCAGCTGGGCAAAGCGAAAAAGAAGAAGTTCAGCAAAACACCAAGGGTGCGCGGCCCAACGGACAGCTGTAGAATCTATGGCAGTCTGGATGGAAACAAGGTACAGGGAGACTTCCACATTACTGCAAGAGGGCATGGATACATGGAGTTCGGAGAGCATATGGACCATTCGAGTAGGTCGAAACATCCAGACCCGTAACGGTCCTTACTAACGACGAACAGCATTTAACTTCTCCCACATCATCCGAGAAATGTCTTTTGGACCCTACTACCCCTCCCTCACCAACCCGCTCGATTCAACCATTGCTGTGACTCCAACGCCCGAAGACCATTTCTACAAGTTCCAGTACTACTTATCCATCGTTCCTACCATTTACACCGACGACCCCTCTCTTATGCCCTTCCTTGAAACTGTTGTTTCCACCAAGGATCACCCAGCCTCCAACATCTTTCACACCACGCACGCCATTAAGACCAACCAGTACGCCGTCACGTCGCAATCGCACAAGGTGGACGAGAACTATGTTCCGGGTGTATTTGTAAAGTTCGACATTGAGCCCATTATGCTGGCTATTGTCGAGGAGAGCAGAGGGTTTTGGAAGCTGCTAGTCACGCTGGTCAACGTCGTGAGTGGTGTGATGGTTGCGGGCAGCTGGGCGTGGCAGATGTTTGACTGGGCGAGCGAGGTCGTGGGCAAGAGGAAACGCAGGGGTGATGGTGTGGGTGTACTAGGTACGCCGTCTACGGAGAAGCAAAGCTGGGATTGAGCGGGGTTTGGGCTAGAGTGAAGAAAGCGGCGGATGCATTTATTCGGCGTTTATGGGATAGTTTATGACTTTAGTTTTGTAAGTATAGAAGTGCAATATCTCGAGTTTTTTTTCTTCTCATCTTCTTCTCTTTGTTGTATCTTGTTTTCAAGGGGTGTCACAGAAACTGTCTGGGTAGTGGGTCTGTGGAGGAAGTGACAATGTGTCTGATCTGCCATGCAATGTATGATACAAGACCCTGCCCCGCGACGAAAGATGCTTACACTTAGAAGCCTCAAATTTCCCAAATACAGACAATGATGAGCGTTTTGTACTCCTTGAGATTCCTTGTTTATGAAACTGCAATCTCTGGTATGGAGTTCTTTCTGACTAGGAGAGTCGCACTCGCTGTACCCACTGAACTCGACGGTTTTTGTACAAACCTACTATCATCCCATCCGCATCACACCGCCCACCTCTTACTTCATGATCCAATCTCTTTCTGTACCCTGCGGCTCGACCACATCAACCGAACTGCCTACCCATTTCGCCTCCCGAAATGGCAAAATCACCGCCAGCACCTTCGATTTGACCAAACCCAGCGGCAGAGGGCCAAACAACCTACTATCCCTACTCCACTCCAGATTGTCCCCTTGCACCCAGCAATGTCCCTCGGGCACCCGAATCACCTCTTCCTTGACGCTTGCCCATTTCCCGTCAATGTCATCGGCCTCGATGTCCCCGTCTCTACGTCCTGGTGTAATGACGCTAACAAAGTCACCAGGCATACCAATGACTCGCTTGCACCCGTGCTCATGGGGGAACATAGGGTGCGTATACGTTATTACATCACCGACTTGTATCTTGCGACCCCGGCGATGAAGCGACGAGTACAGGATCCAAGGGTGGGAGCTGAAGGAATGTGGGATGGTGGGAATCATGGATATTCCTGTGGTAGATCCCACACCACCGATGTAAGAGAAGAAAACATGGCCGACGACGAACGTCTTGGCGAGAAACAAGGCATTTTCTAGACATATATCAGCCGAGCCTCCTCTGCGCAACTGTGGTGGTAACCTACGCGTCCACGTTTGTGGGTTAAGGAAGGCTGGTGCTGACTTCCTATGAAAGCGGTGGATCGAGGACCATAGTGGCGGCATCACAAAGAGAAGTCCTGAGTTCCGATATCACCTGGGCATCTTTCGGTTTTGCGTTTCTGTGCTTGCGCGTCCGCACAATGACGTTGCGGGAATCTGTATCGTGTGGGAGCGGGTGAAGGAGTACACGAATGACGGGGTCTGGAATTCCACCAAGCTAGTAGACGGACTATCTCCGGCGCTAGGATACAAACTCCGCAGATACATCCCACTTCACGAACTCTGCGCGCATTCACATGCACGCGGAAAAAATGGTTCAGGTCTCGGATGAAGTGATTGGTTTGAAGAGTCCTGATCAGGCTAGCCTCAGGTATATCTGATGTGTCTTCTCTCAAAATTTGCGTTTTACTGATCTCTCCAGACCTGCGCCCACTGGCGTTGAAGGCGAGGGGTCATTGCAAGATGCTGTAAGAGGTGCATCCGTTCTCCTCAATACTCTGCTACCGCATTGATGTTTCTTCGTCTTACATGGTTCCAATTCTTATTGAGTGTATAGATCTGATTACATCTTACCATGATCTCAACTCCTCTACCGTCGATATTCTCGACGAAGAGCCATCACCACTGCAGTTCATGCGACATGTTGCGCGTAATCGACCCTTTGTAGTCCGCAACGGGGCTTCAACCTTTCGGGCGCGCAAGCAATGGAACGCTCAATATCTCAAAGAGGTCATGCGAGGCCAGAGCGTCAATGTAGCCATCACGCCTCATGGAAACGCCGATTCAGTAGTGGAACTGCCCAGTGGAGGTTCCGTATTCGTCAAGCCGTACGAGACCGAGGAGCTTTTCGAAAACGTCTTGGACAAGATCCAGTGTCAAGAACAAGACCGAACGTACTCTGGTCCAACTCATTATGCGCAAACCCAAAACGACAATCTGCGCAACGAGTACTCTACCCTGTTCGCCGACGTACCCGCATCAATCCCTTTTGCGCGCATAGCGCTTGAAAAAGAACCAGACGCAATCAATTTCTGGCTTGGAAACTCCCACTCGACAACCGCACTGCACAAAGACAACTACGAAAACATCTACGTCCAGCTTCTCGGCAAGAAGCATTTTGTCCTGCTGCCGCCCGTGGAAGCACCTTGCGTGAATGAAAAGTCCGTTCTCGCTGCCACCTACCGGCCCAAATCCACTGCATGTGCCGACGACGACGACGACGACGACGATGGAAAAGTCAATCTCGTCATGGCGGTCGACGAGCCAGAGGAATACGTACCGTTTGCAACATGGGATCCTGACGCACCGCTCGCCAGCCCCACGCCTTACTCGCCGCACTCGCAGCCCCTTCGCGTGACGCTGGACGAAGGCGACATGCTCTACCTGCCCGCACTCTGGTACCACAAAGTAAGCCAGAGCTGCAACCGAGAGGGCATCTGCTGTGCTGTAAATTACTGGTACGATCTCGATTTCAGCGGCGGATTCTGGAGTACGGCAAATTTTGTGAGGAGCACTGGACTCTTGTCTACGGTAGAATAGCTGAAATAGTAGTCGGTCAGCCGGTCGGGAGGTTGAGGTTTCCTGGTTGGATTGTAGATAGCTCAAGGCGGCTTCGTTGGCCCTGACTATTGCTTCAATTGGATCAACTTCTGCGAGTTCCCGGTCAGCTATACACTATATTGGCGTATACCGTCTATTCAAGTTTGGACCCAACTATCACAATCCTAGGCTCTGTGGTTTTTTTTCCACTATCACTTCAGTTATCCTACTGTGTGCAAACTGGAATAGATCATGAGAGCAAGGAATTCAACTTCTTGTAGCAACAAAGGGAAGAAATTACGATTAAGGGTATCTCTAGCATATATAGCACCAAATCCCAACACCATGGCAAGCACAGTATCTACAAACCCTCATGCTTCTTTATTAGTGTTTCATCTTGACTTTGATGTCGATGCCCCTCGCACTCTGCCACACACTGTCGCTGACTTTTACAGGCAGCTTCCGTCCTTTTAGCCGTTGGTCGATCAACCAAAGCCCCACAACAAACTCATATCTGTTCAGCCTTCCAATGGCTCGTCCGTCTACCAGGTCCCACACTTCTTCCAACACGTGCGTCGACAAGCGGCTCCTCGTCCAGATGTCCCTAACCACAAGGTTCAGCACATCCGCCGAGGGGTCGTCATCAGGTGGTGCACGAGGTGATGAAGGTATATGTAGGCCTTTGTTCGCCGCCCAGACTCCCTCGTAGCGCTTTCGCTCTCGATCAGTGATCTCATCACGCCATCGCTTTCGGGTACCCTCATGATGCTTGTTTGGATGCTTTCTCCCTTTGATGCCCATGATTCGCGTACCTTTCTTTTTATACTTATCGACCTTACTATCTTCATCGTCTGACGACGAAGGCTCTTTACGCATTGTGGTTCGCATCTTCCCTGTACTTTTTGGAGGAGAGTTCTTCTGTGGAGAAGGTGATCGATGGAATGGCAGATGGTGATGATGGTGCTGCTTGCGTGGTGGGAAGAGAGGCTCGACCGACACGGGGCGAGGCGTTGGGGAACCATTGCGAGAGTGTGAAGCTAGAGCGGCGCCTACTATGGCACTCGATAGAGACTCTCCAGTCATGTGTTGTGTGATCTGTTTCACTGATTCGCGCTGGTAATTGTTGTGATATATCGAAGGTGAAGCAGTCCCTGTACTAGAGGCTGGTCGACGAGGAGGCGAGAGATTCGGCAGCGGAGATACCGAATTTGGGTTTCGATTTCCTGAGCGTGATTTGATCTGTATGGGAGTTGTCGGCTGAAGCTTCTGCGAAGCTGGCACTGATTCCGCTTTCCGAGTAGTCGACCGACGAGGTGGAGGCACAGTTGGCTTGGGTTTCACTTCTGCTGCTTCTTCCTCCTGTTCCTCCTTGGCAGACTTAAAGGAAGACGGTGTGGAAGGTCGTCTGGAGCTTTCCATGAACGTTGATGTTCTTCTCTGCCCTGGAGTCGACACTGACATGTCTTGGGACGTTGGCCGTGTCAGACGGGGACCCCTTTGAGACGGTGGCTTCGGTGATGGTAAGTTCGTTGACGTAAGAGCTACTAACTCTGTCGGCTTCGGCTTAATCGCAGGAGACTTCAAGGGGTCGTTTTTAGGCGTATTGAAGTATGCTTTGTCGCTCGCGCCATCGGTATATCGCGGTGGTAGCTGGATCTGGTGCTTTGGCTTCGGCTTGATGGGCGGAGGTGTCTGTGTCCTCTTCCTTTGCAAGGAAACATCTTCTTCTGGCTCAGGTGGTAGTGTGAAGGCACGCTGTGGCTTCGGGGATCGGACAGGAGGCGGGGAACTTCGAGTAACGTGCAAGGGCGCCGATGCCTGATTGATTGGTGTTGTAGGTCGGCCTTGTTCGAACATCTGGACTAGCGCGTTAGTAGGCGGGATAGGAGTATTGTCGGTGGACTTGTCGGTTAACTCTCGTCGTTGGACATGGCTAGCGATTGGTTTTGACTCAAGGCTGTCCCTTCTTCTCCGAGGCTGCTGGCCAGGCTTTGTAGACTCAAGCCTCGCAAGCAGATTGCCCACACTGCCAGAGGGAGGTAGAGTGTCCCTCTCATTTTGCTCTTGCTTGTCCATCGAGGGTTCAGATTGGGGTTTCGACTGAGGCATGGGCCTCAGAGGGCTGTGTCGGGCAGCGGCCAGTCGTGCCGCAATGTTGGATGGAGAAGGTACACGGTCAGCGCGGTCGCCATGCACGCTCAGCGAGTTGGTGCTGGTTGTGTTGGAGGTGATTGATCTGCTGACGCCTCCAGATCCGCCGGTATGGTCTCGCTGTACAGGTGTCGGGCTGCCTGTTCCAACTCTCGTGGCTGCCAGCAAAGCTGCATTGTCTGCTCCAGTGTACGTATTGGTTACAGGTTTCGGTTTCGCGGCGGGCTTGGAGAAAGCTTTCGAGGCTCCTTGCAGTGCAGCGTTGCGGACGTTATGCTGTACATCACCGGCGGACTGCGGGACCCAGCCCTGGTTGCGTGTCGAGCTCATTTATGCTCCATTGGGTTGATGAGCAACAATGACGTACGCAAGGGGTCCCAAGGCTATCAATTCTGAAGGGTAGGTAGCGCTATGCAGCATAGAGGGAGGGGATGAAAAGGGACTGCCGCCGAGGAGGAGCGGTGGAGCCGCAACTCCAATGTTCCAAGATTAGCATTGTCAGCCTTATGACAGCCCCGTTGTATCCACCTGCGCATGGGTGATGTTCAGAGTAGCGCGCTAGCCGCTTCCATGCCAAAGAGCCACGTGATCACGCGTGACGCTAGACGCGACCTTCCAGGCATCCACGACCCAGTATTCAAATACCAACGCCGGTCCACCAGCTGCTGCTCGTTCCCAATGCACACAAAATGGCCGAGGACACGCCCATGCCGGACGCAGAGGCAGTCAGGGAGAATACTCTCATGTACGGCCACGATGACGAGCTTGACGAGAAATACCCGACAAGACCGTCGAATATACACAAAACACTGCCTTTTCATACATTATTCACGAATCTTTTCAATCCGCTCATGGACACGCAAAAAAAGAAGCAACCAGTAGGCCCCCGTCGGAAGACTGGACCGCATGGCCGCCCCAACCTATCGCCTCACGAAGCCAAGCGGAACATTGTCGAGCGGTACATCACGAATTGGCGCAAGCAGGTGGGGAATGACTTCTACCCTGCAATGCGTCTCATCATCCCGGAGAAGGATCGTGATCGGGCTATGTATGGTCTCAAAGAGAAGGCAATAGCAAAGATCTTGATCAAGCTCACCAGAATCGGCAAGGACTCAGACGACGCCAAGCACATGCTCAACTGGAAGCTGCCTGGTCAGTTGCAAAAGGCTTCGGCTTCAACAGCTGGTGACTTTGCTGGACGATGCTATGAGATCCTGTCATCGCGGCAGCTCAAGACAGATTATAGCGACATGAGCATTGCTGAAGTCAACAATGCTCTCGATAAACTATCACAGGTCGGCGCTGAAGAAGAGCAAGTCAAAGTTTTCCAAAGATTCTATCGGAGGATGAATGCCGAAGAGATGACATGGCTGATCCGTATGATTCTTCGCCAGATGAAAATTGGCGCCACTGAGAAGACCTTGCTTGATATCTGGCACCCGGATGCAGAAACTCTATTCAATGTATCATCGAATCTCCGACGCGTTTGTTGGGAGCTGTTTGATCACAACATCCGTCTTGAAAGCGAGGATACTGGTCTTAGTCTGATGCAATGCTTCCAGCCACAACTAGCTCAATTCCAGGACAGAGTAGGCTCATTCGAAAAGTTAGTCACCAGATTCAAAGGAGATTCAGATGATGACACATTCTGGATTGAGGAGAAGCTCGACGGTGAACGCATGCAGCTACATATGGTAGAAGATCCAGATGCCCCAGGTGGAAAGCTGTTTGGTTTCTGGTCACGAAAGGCGAAAGACTATGCTTACCTCTACGGAAGACACTTCCATGGCGACGAAGCTGGAGCACTTACGCGGTTCATAAGCGACGCATTCGGGAAGAACGTGAGGAACATCATCCTTGATGGCGAAATGATCACTTGGGACATGGAGACCGATCATATTGTTGGTTTTGGTACTCTCAAGACGGCAGCCCTATCCGAGAAAGAGAACACAACTAACCAAGAAACTGGCCAGAGACCACTGTTTCGAGTGTTTGACTGCGTGTATTTAAACGACATGTTACTCACCCAGTATACGCTGCGTGATCGCCGTCGTGCTCTGGAAAGTGCTGTTCAAGGAGTACATCGCAGACTGGAAGTTCACCCTTATATTGAGGCGCGTTCCCACACCGAGATTGAGCCAGCACTGCGCAAGGTGGTTGCTGAATCCTCCGAGGGTCTGGTACTGAAGAACCCTCGCTCAATGTACTGCTTGAACCAACGGAACAACGATTGGATGAAGGTGAAGCCAGAGTACATGTCCGAGTTCGGGGAGTCGCTCGACTGCATTGTCGTTGGCGGTTACTTTGGCTCTGGACATCGTGGTGGCGCCCACTCCTCTTTTCTTTGCGCATTACTTACGAACAAGAGTGCAAAGCCAGGCGACCCCAAATACGAGCACTGTTGGTCGTTCTTTAAAGTTGGTGGTGGGTTTAGTCGTGATGACTATGCTGCTTTGCGAGGTCGAACGGAAGGCAAGTGGCATGACTGGGATCGTCGGCGACCACCGCCCTTTATAGAGCTGGGCGGCCATGAACAGAACCGGCAACACGAAAGGCCAGACCAATGGATTAGACCCAGTGACTCTGTTGTACTGGAGTGCAAAGCTGCTAGTGTCGAAAGCAGCGACAAGTTCCGCTTCGCGTTGACACTCCGCTTTCCACGCTTCAAGCAGCTCCGTACGGACAAGCGATGGGACCAGGCACTCTCTGTGCAGGAATTTATGGACGTCAAAACCAAAGTGGAAATCGAAAGATCTGAGAAAGAAAAGGAGTTCAAGATAGAACAGTCACGTCGAAAAAAGGCACGCACATCGAAGAAACCACTGGCAGTAATGGGCAACGATGCTGTGACGACGCCGTATGCAGGTCCAGAGTCTAAAATCTTCGATGGATTGAGCTTCTATGTCATGACTGAGCAGGTACACCCAGCGAAAAAGTCTAAGGCCGATCTAGAAGCGCTCATCAAAGCCAATGGTGGCAGAATTGTACAACGTGACTCCACCGACAAGAATCTCATCGTTGTCGCAGACAAGCGACTGATCAAAGTTGCTTCGCTCGAAAAGCGTGCTACGAACAACATTGTCAAGCCAATATGGATCCAAGACTGCATCACCCAGAATGAAATAGACGTCGGTGCATTGCCTTGTCTACTTCCTTTCGAGCCTAATAGACATATGTTCTATCTCCACGACGACGATCAGCTCGAATTTGAGAGCCACGTGGACGACAATGGCGATTCGTATGCACGCGACATTGCAGACGTGGAAGAGATGAGGAAAATACTGAATGGGATGACCAAGCCGGAAAGTTATGCTAACTTCAACCGCGAAGACTTTCTGGGACAGCTGGAAGATCATGGCAGGTCTCTGGAGCAGACAAAGACTCATATGTTCTGTAATGTCAAAGCTGCATTTCCGATTGATAGAGACAACAAGGCCTGGTCATTCAGAGCGCAGCTGGCGAAGAATTATCTCCGTTTCGGTGACGGTTTGATCGCTAACGACGAGGAGGAAGAGGGAGTCACGCATATCGTTGTACATGACGAGAAATTTTCTTCAAGAAGAGCAAATCTAAGAACCTCTGGCCTCGCACGAACAGTCGGCATAGGATGGGTAGAAAAGTGTTGGGAAGAAGGTACAAAGTTAGATGAGGAGAGGTTTCAATGGGGGTAAAAGTCCCACCCTTTTCCGCATTTTGCGTTGATCATTTTTTCCTATACAGATAACGATAGTCATGATACCATGAATCGCTTAAGCTTTTCAAAATGTACTTCCCCTAGTCCATCTTTTCCGCCAACCTCTCTCCTTTAGCTGACCTTCCCCAGTTCCCACCCGCAATATCCTGAGCTCCTCACTCGGCACTACCAATGCACTCCCACTTTGAGCCAAACGTTTCCGTAACTCAGCTTCCTCTAGGTACTCAGCCTCAGTACCAAGCTCTTGCCTGATAGCAGCCGAGTAATCCATAATGCTGCGCAACAACCCTGGTCTTCGCCCACTTCTGTACATCCTCGAGCCCCGCCGCGTGTCAAGCCACATGCCTGTCATGATGCATGCCCAGATGAAGTTGAAGATTGACACCATGAAGAGGAAGATGTAGGAGAAGCCCCACTGGTACGTTTCGCTAGGCTTGCAAGAGCCGTGCTCAAGCAAGTATGACGTGCTGTATATATCTGCCGGGCGATCCTCCAAAGCAAATGCAAATTGATTGCGTATCTCCAGTGGTGGTATCAGATCTCCTGATCGCTGCTGGAAGGTTGTGATGTTGAGGCTTGGGGCATCGAGCTGGATGGGTTCAGCTTGCCCTTCTGCTATCCATTTTGAAGGCATACTAATATTACTCAGCTCAGAGTAGCCAACGCCATCTTGTATCAAGCCTAGTGTTCCATCGGTCCTTTCTGCAAATTGTTGCTCGTCTATGGAGAGTCAGCCAATTGACATAGAGAGTCTACGTGTAACATACAAAGATGGACAGCATTCTTGAGAACAGAATCATTTTCTGTGATTATCAAAGGGCTGTTGTAGCCCACTCTATCCGCATCGTAAATAACGTGTCTCACTCGCCTAATCTTGCCCCACTCGATGAGATTGTGTTCGTAATTCTCAACGTACGGCTCGTACGTAGTGATGTAACCAGTCATGGCAGCCATCAAAGTCGGAAATGCCAGCACGTAAACGGTCGACAGCAACATGGACAGTATCGCAAGCCATCTGAAGAGGCGACTCCATGTCTTTTTTCCAAAAGCCAGAAACTCTTTTCCTAGCACACCCAGCGTGGCCATAGTCGTCGTTTCGAACGCGACAGCCGCGTAGAGTTTGTAGGATGTAAGATGCAATTCCATGTGATACACCAACCACTCGTTGAAGACGCGATAGTTGACCCAAGCTAGCAACATCTGCCCACCTCTGCCAATGATTAGATCCCAAGCAACATCGATGACCTTGACCTGGGTGAAGGTGAAGGCTCCAAAGCTGAGATTTGGTGTAAAGAAGTACGAGGAATCCATGATGCGCCATGTTGCGCCTGGAGCTTCTTTCCAGAGGCCGTTGGGGTAGCAGTCTCGGCCTTTGATATAGCTTTGGGATGCCATTTCTGCAGCGGCCGCGAGGACTACAATGACGGCCAGGGCGATGGGGAGCGCAAGAATAATCAGAGTTATCCTCCAAGAAGCGAACGACCATCTGATTCTCAAACCAGCTTCGCGATTCTCCATCTTCTCGTGCAGCAGAGCAGACTGGGATCCGTCATCGAAGCGTTGCATTTCCATCGATTGGACATGTCCAGCCTGTTCGTCAACGGCGGCCTGGGAAGTAACAGAGATATGCGCAGATGTTCTCATAATGTAAAGGGGAGCAGCATGCGCTGCATGTCGAGGGTGCGAACAATGCGTGTGCGTATGCAAAATCACTCCAGAGATGGTCTTGTGCTTTAAAGTGGGCTGCGTTCAGGCGTCCAGGATCAACGTTGAACCTTCAGGTTGCACGCAAGCCAAGAGGGGCGCAGCAATTGAACATCGCATGTTGGGGGCCAGCAGCTGGCAGCAACGATCAAAAATACATCATAGTGCTGAATCTGATACCTGTTCGTGCTGTTATGCTGGTATCAGGCCATGATATCGAAGCGACATGTTTGTGTAGAAAACGGTGGTCGCGTGAACGGTACCCTCGAACAGCGTCGCGCGAAGCCCGACAGGGCTAGACCAAACCGTGCTTGCATTATATAACAATGGAGGTACCGGTTTTGGTCGTCCCAAGCCCCGCAAACTCCTCAATCGTAACACAACCTAGTTCATTCAATAACCATGATGCAGTTCGGAGTTGCAATCCATGTCGGACGGGCTAATTTATATTAACGCCGCACCACCGCGCCCAACCCGGGGCAGGCAACGGATCAAGTAACGCAATCGGTCTTGTTTACATGGGCTTCGATAAGTTGATTCGTTCTGTGCGGCCTATATTCGCATGGACTAAACCCACAGGTCTACCTCATGTGAACTTTGGTATGCGGGGAGTCGGCAATGTTGTCGTCTCCCTGGCTGTTGGTCCCTTGGTTCCCATATTCGCACCATAGACTTAAGAGCGGCTTGAATCTTCTCCTCACTGCCAGCCCCCGATACAAATGCAGTCAGAAAGCGTATGTCCGCAATGGCAGCGCTCTGCAACCTGCGAACGGCCTTACTACCTGGTCTGGCAATCACTCTTCTTGGCGCATTCTACATCTACCAATCACCCTTACCCCTAGAATTCAGCATACCACATCCCACCTCGAACAACGGCGTACCTGGCTTGAACATGTCGCTCAACCAAACATCTCAAGACCCCCCCTACTCTTGTTGTTATATTGGAGAACAATCACTCAGACACACCTTGCACGGTACTGAAATGGGGCACGCCAATCGATCCGTTCGCACTTGACACGGGTGTGTTCAGTATTATAGATGACACCAGCCATAACAAGCTCGAACAGGCTATACTGCATATTACTCGCAAGATGCCGCCACCTCCAAACCAGTTGGTGACAATAGCCCCCGGTGCCCGAGAGGAGATTGAAGTCGTGTTCAACAGACCATGGATGCCGGACCACAGGCCTGCAAAATACAAGGTCAACGCCAAAGGAGTGTTCAAGGGAGGCTGGGCAAAGTATGGAGACGAAGTGACCAAGACCGACTTGTACGCGCACGCCGATAGTCCGTTTAGTGGAAGGAGGTTTGTGACAAATGAAATTGTTATGGAGGTCCACTAGGTAGAGAAAAGAGATCGCAAAAGCAAAGATACACTAGGTAGAGTGCGCCGATACGCCAGCGGCGTAGGCTCGATCAATCGTCAAACTTGCTCGCTCCAATCTATCCACAACCAACACCATTCTTGAGGTCCAGCCTTGTTCCTCTCAAAGCCATTTGGATGCAGTTGTCATACTGCTCCTTTCGCTTCTTGAGCCATTTGACTAAATGTCTTGCTTTTGTTTCGGACCCATATTCCTGGAGTCATAGACAGATGCACCCATCACAATATCTTACACTGCTTCAACATCTGCCACAAATACTAAATCGTCCTTCAGATCAGTACGATGGTTATCTAGTTTCAGCGCGTTGACTTTGCCACTTACTGTTCTCGGCCTCTTCGTACGCTCTATCAATGACGTTCTCGATGCACTCGAAAGCGCGGTCTTGATTGTAACATTTGATGGTCCAAGCTTCATTTTTTGAAGACCTGCTCTTGTGACAATTATAGTATAGAAAACTCTTGAATATAAAAAAATCTAGTAACAAAGTGGTGATATCGGTGTTTTCACAGGCTGGTGGCTACAAGATAAGAAGTGGATGCCGTTGTCAAAAGAGCAGAAAGACACAGAAGTTAAGCAAAAAGACATTGGGCGGAACTACACGGAAGGGGAGTTGGGCGTTATCAGGCGTGAGGAAATGCGGTGATCAGCTGTTTCGAGTCAGTCGCTGATCAGTCGAATAAAGTTCAACAGCGGCGGAAAGTTCCATGAGCGGAAGCGGTAGTATTAGCTGATAGCGGCACCGGGGTAAGAGACGAGGGTTTTGCCGTCTTACTCCCCCCTTTCTCAGTAGCCGCTCCGCTACCACCACTCAAGCCGTATATACATCTTGCCCTTGCAATCGTCGGAAAACTGCTCCTCGGACTCGAACGTGTGCCACACCCATTGTGTGCCATAATCAGCGACAGTCTTCTCACAGCCTCCTTCCTCCTTAACCCGCCCCATCATTTGCAATAGATGTTTGGTGATGATCTGGTCTCAGTGGGTTATCTCGCGAAGGTTGAGGTTACGTGAGATGGATCCATAGATGATACCATCGGCGGAACACAGTTTAGAAAGCGGCCGAGGAGCACATATTCACAATGTATAACAGTGTTGCCGATCATCCATTCCTTTGGATCAAACTCGAAATCCCACAAACAACTATTGGTATATCGTACTTCCTTCTCTCTCATGAGTTTGCGTTGGTAGAGGTGCGCTGTCTTCTCGGCCGTATGTCCCATGAACTCGAACGTCTACAGGGATTCGAAGTCTACTGGAACTGAGATGAGTTTAGTTTCCACTAATGTGGAAGATGAGACGGAGTCACCCTAGACGAGTCTGATGCATTCGGGGTGATGAGTCGCATCGAAATTTTTCTTATACTGTTTTGCTCAGGGCCCAGAAGTGATGGATCTCGAGTTCTGGTGAGCTCGATGGTGGATTCTTTCAGTACTGGCCATGGAGACGGTATAAACATAGGCGGACTCATGCGTCTTCCTACATGCTTGCTGGTTTCTGATGGCGACACCGGCGATGGAGATACATTTGGAAGCGTCGTTGGACTTGGTGATGCTTGTTGAAAGTTGTTGAAATAGGGAACAAGTCTCAAAAGCTGGATTTAAAGTAAAAATGTAGATAGAAGTACAATGGAGACCATAGGTATTTGTACTGCAGTTCAATAAAGAGCTAACAGATACCTTCTGAATCCTTAGTCTACGGTTCTGTCGTCATCATTGACTGTACATCCAACATTGGTATCCTATCAGACCTCGCCCGCTTCGCTTCTCGCTGCAATGACTCCTCCAATGTCACTGCAGCGCAACCATGGAACCTGTCGAAGTAGGGTGCGTGAGTCACGACAAGAATGAAACAATCGTAGATTGATGTTTGTTGTTCCAGCGCTTGCTCTTGAATGTTTAGTTATACCTTCTAAACTTATCGTACTTGTCTTCGCTCTTTAAACCCCTTCAGTCCTATTTAAGACTTCTATCTAATATCTGGTTACATTATCACCTTTCCTATTCGTTATCTATCTTAGGAATATATATAAAAATACAAACGACTATAACAACAATTCTAATTATATCTTTATCACTAGTACTTCAAGAATATATCAAGCCGATTAAAGACCGAAACCCTTACTCATTAGCTATAAGGAGAACGGTGCAAGGAAAATCGCGATGCAACTTATAAATCCATATGCCGAACAGGAATACATCACTATTCCAATTAAGCTTGAATACCCATAAATGTACGAGTTCATGGGACTTACACCTGAGAAAGCTGCAGAACTCTATCAAAGCAGACTCGAGAGACAGCAGCAGACAGGAGGTAAACTCGACCTTGAGACTTGGATGACCGATTATGTCTAGGAAGAGTGTCAAGACGCGAGTGACCTTGGAAATGACTGGAGAGAAGTCATGAACCGAGTGGGTATCAAGCAAAAAATCCAGGATGGTGTTGTGAAGGAATAGCATAAGGATTTTCGTATAATCTAGCCACTCTCAACTGGGCTTGTAGAATGTATAGAAACCAGTTATCTCGTACTCGTTGAGATGAATTAACGTACATCTCGGAACAGTTGGCGGCTACATCGGGATAGTTAGCGGCTAGCTGCAATTAGATAAGTCACTAAAGTGCTAGCATGATGATCCCATTTCTTTACTGAAGCCAGTGGGAAGATGACAATCTCACGTGACCTCGCCATCCCCGCAAATCCCTAACGTCAAACATAGCCCAAATTATGCGCAATCATTGCTTGTCAAATGCCTGTCTATCTGCCCTCATCTCCTGAGGCTGTCCAGCCGAGCCTGAAGATCATCGTCATCAGGGTCAGCTCCTCCTCCTCCAACGGCCTGCGCCACCCTAGTCTCTGGCACTGTGTTCTTTTGCAGACCACTAGGTGTTTCGCCAAGCTGTCAAATGTTAGCAAATGCGCTTTTGGATGTGACACTCTACCTACAGCCTGTCCGAGATCAATGCCTATCTCATCCAAGACTTGGTTGACCACATCCTCGCTCTCTTCTTCGTCCTCCATACCCGTGGCATCGTCAATGGCGTCATCCATCATCTCTTGCCGCTGGTCCATGATGTCATTTTCTTTCTCGAATTCCATAGCGATACGCTGAAGCGCAGGGAGGTTCATTTGCCTGTTCATGCTTCCAAGCAATGCTGTGACATATTAGAACTGCAGCGGCACACGGAAGCATGCACTTACATGTCGCGCCCTTCATAGACTGCATCATCTGCTCGTTGCTGCGAACCGTCTGCGTGCGGTTAGCGACATGCCCCAGTCCGATGTGCCATGTCTGTGTCTACCTGGATCCTCAATGAAATAGCCTGTAGTTGTGTGCGCATCTGATAGAACTTCTGGATATAGCTGGCGCAAGTGTCAGCCCCAAGCCAGCGGTGCGACAGGCAGCAGCCCAGCATACCGTCGTGTCCGCACCAGGTCCTTTGCCTGTATCCGCAAAGGACCCATCTGCCCATTCTTCGCGCTCTTCTTGATGTCTGCTACCAACTTCTTCTCCTGGTTCTCGAGCTTCACTCGCTCACGATCTAGCTCTCGTTGTGTCTTTTCGAGAGCGCGCTGATGCTTCCGCAGTCGCTCTGCGGGCGTCATGCGCTTTCCGAAGGCCCATTCTACAATCTGTATTATCTGTCAGCTAAGCCGTGGCGGAGAGCAGCCTATACATACATTCATGGCGGCGACGGTTGCGGAGCGGAGAAGCGTCGTGGGATGGCGTAGACTCGAGGCGGGAGATTAGCGGGTAGGGTCTAACCGTTACTTGTTGCTGTCGAAGATACGATGTAGACCGCAGGTGAGCAAAGACCGCTGCGAGAGGATGTACCGGCAGATGTTCCAGCCTTCAGTACCTGTCAAAAGCGCGCCGTCTCCTGGGATCGTGGTAGGTATTTGGTGTTCTGCCTGGTTGAGAAGCCGCTGGACTGTCACGCAGGTATGGCGATGCCGAGCCTTGGTCGAGTTATCACATTTGCATCCTTGGACTTATGTGGTCTACAGGACTCTCAAACAAAGACTTGCTACCTTGACTTGCGCTCGCTGCTTGGTAGAGTTCTCACATGCAATACGTAACGTAGTATCCCATCGGTAGCCGGCCGGTCGCGTAGTTGGCACAACAGCCAATCCCTGCTCTGCTGTCGTGGTGGCGTGTGCACCACCAACTCTGACGTTCCCTCTTTGCATATTCTTTTCCCTAGACCGCCTCCCTCCCTTACGACATCATCTTGCCGTATCAACACGACATGCGCCCCTCCTTATAGCGTATAACACAGTAGTCAGCCACCTCGATGAATCCACACCGCCGCAGCGACCGCCCCTCCACGCCGGGAGAATCCTCCAGCAGCCGCCAAGGTGCCTCCGACGGCTTTGTCCCGCGCCGAAATGTAGGACCCGGATACATGACAGTCGGTGGCGGCAACACAACCAGTGATGCTGCCGCCCGCCTAGTCTCTATGCTTGATGAAGACTCTGGATACGGTGGAAGTGTGCAGGATGGAGAAAGCTCCGGCATGAATTGGCGATCCAACATTGGCGAAGACCGACCATCACCTGTACCCATACTTTCAGGCGGCTCCGCAAATGCTGAGCACGAGAAACAGCGCAGTCATGTCCTGCAACTGCGATACAATCAAAACAAAAATGCCCTCGGACGCGCAATCCACGGCACAATCGAGACTCTGAAAAGCTTTCAAGAAATGAACCTCAAGTGGCCCGCACACTACCCCTCCATTCAAGCGGCAGAGAAGCAAAAAACACACCTTCATGGCGACTCACGACCTGGACTGCACCACACTCAGTCTGCGATGGGCGACTTCGATCCCACTTCGCGCTCGCCGGAACGCCCTCGAGGACTACGACGAGCCGGCACCACAATTGCAGATGACCCAGTCGCTGAGTCTAGCTCAGCCGCCGAGCACAAGCGAAAGGACGAGCCTCGACTGGTGACACCCCAACTTGCTCATGACTTCTCCGTGTTGAAGTTGGAACTGCGCATGGGTGGCCGAACACAGACAGACCTGGTCCATTCGCTTGAAAAGAACTCTGTCGCCTCTCTTCTAGACGGTCAAATTCAGCAAAGCATAAAGCACCTGTTTTCTCTCAAGGAGCGCATCGAAGACACTTCAAGTAAGGTCCTGGTGACCGGAGACTTGAATGCCGGAAAGTCTACATTCTGCAACGCCTTGCTCCGACGAAAGGTTCTTCCCGAAGATCAACAGCCTTGCACAAGCATATTTTGCGAGGTTCTCGATTTCAGAGAGAATGGCGGGGTTGAAGAAGTTCATGCCATCCCTATTGGATCGACTTACAACCGCAATGACGAGAGCACATACATTGTGTTTGACCTGAAGGATCTTGAAAAGATTGTAATCGACAACGATCACTTCTCGCAGTGCAAAATCTACGTCAAAGACATCCGTGACGTGGATGAATCTCTACTGAACAATGGAGTGGTCGACATTGCCCTCATCGATGCACCAGGACTCAACGCCGATTCCATCAAGACTACAGCTGTTTTCGCCCGCCAAGAAGAGATCGACGTCGTTGTCTTTGTCGTTTCAGCAGCCAACCATTTCACTGAATCTGCGAAAAACTTTATTTTCACCGCGGCCCGCGAGAAAGCTTACATGTTTATGGTGGTGAACGGTTTTGATACAATAAGGGACCAGAGGCGCTGCCAGGAAATGATTTTGAAGCAGGTCAACAGCCTCAGTCCAGCAACCTTCAAGGAATCCAGCGAGTTAGTCCACTTCGTTTCGAGTAACGCAATCCCTATGGGTGCCGGCGGAGGCCCTCCAGATGACGATGGCGACGATGATCCATCGAACAAGGGCAAGGGTAAAGAGGCAGAAAAGCTGCGGGATTTTGCCGACCTCGAGGCTTCGCTCAGACGTTTTGTGCTAGAGAAGAGGGCCAGGTCGAAGCTAGCGCCAGCGAAGACTTACCTCCTCAACGTACTAGGAGACATGCACAACTTGGCAACCATAAACCGGGATGTTTCCCAGAACGAACTCGACCGTATCAAGAAAGAGATTGAGGCGCTCGAGCCGGAATTCGAAGAATCGAAGAAAGCACGAACCGAGGCTGGAGAAGCGGTAGATCGCATGGTGGAGGACACCACCTCGGAAGTCTACGGTCACACCCGTGACACCCTCAACGACTGTATTGCTAAGGTGGCGGAGCTGGACCTGGGCATCGAATACCCAGGACTCTTTTCGGCCTACCAATACGCCGAAGACATTCGCGATTCCATGTTGCACGAGGTCACCGAAAGCGTGCGCCTATGCGAAGAATATGCGCGGAACCAGGCTGTACAGGGCTACAACGGCATCAAGAACCTGGGCGTCTTGCATCTCGGCAACAACTTGTATGCTGATGTCATGTTCCGACCAGAGCGAATGTTCAGGAAGTCTGTGCATGCTCTGGCCAGGCAAGTAGACATCGACATTGATTTGTGGGACTTTTTCGATATCGCAAGTCTTTGGGAACGACAGGAGAAGGCCGCGGGTGCTGGTATGGCTATGACTGTCGCAGGTCTAGTAGGAGGCAGGCTAGTTGGCGGCGTTGGGTGGGTGGATGGTGCTCTTGGTGCCGCCAAGATCATGGGCACAAGCAACATGAGGAGACTATTGATCCCAGGTCTCATCGCAGGTGGTAAGTGGTATCGCGCAAGTGTAATTCGATCCATACTGATCTTTGCAGTCGCCCTCGGAATATCTTATGTTCTTACATCAGTACCTAAGTCGCTTCCTCATCGGCTCAGCGCCAAACTGTCTCAGCAGCTGTCAGCGATCGACTACACTCATTCTAATGCTCTTCGTATCAGCTCCGAGGTCCGGCGTGCACTGAAAGGACCCGCCAACGATGTTCGCATTGGCTTGCAAAGGAACGTTGAGAAACTTCAACTTCAGAAGGAGGAGACAACCAAGGTCAAGGCAGAGACAGAAGTAGCTCGCAAATACTTCGGCAACCTCGTCCGCAGCAGCAACGACCTGCGCCAGACGGTCCAACGAGTTGACCTAGAGGCTGCAACGCCTGTCATTGCCGGTCCGATGCAGTAGGTTAATCAATTCATGTCGTTATGTCCCCTTGGAAGAATTATGGGTCACGCGGACGAAGCAAAAAAAGAAGGCTTCTGAGCATGGAGGCGTTTGCAGGTGTTTAGTCTAGGTCATGATAAGATTATGATCGCTTTTCTGGTGTACATACAAATAACCAATACCCCTCTTGCCCCTTTACACAAAATCGATAGAATTGCATTTTGATTGTTTGCACAAGTGGTCTGATCAGGAAAGTGATGCCAAGCTGTCGTGCGGAGCTGTAAACGCCCGGGCAGTTGGGACCCGAATCGGTGGGCAGGAGAACGTCATGCTACTAGTCTCGAACGTGAACGCCTGACCAACCTCGCCGTCCACCTTGCCATCTAACATCCAACATCTGCCACTTCATGGCGCCCCACATACAGCTTAAACCACGCCCATGGAAGTAAGAAGAGATCCCCGATCTTTTCTTTTCTTCATAGTTCTCCTCCTTCTCATCAACTCGCCCGAACCGCAGCAACCAGCGTTCAATGCGCGCACGCGATTTCGGGAACTCATCGATCGCGAGTATTACCAACTCGACTTGTTAAACCGAACGCGGTATGGTGACTTCGATGTGAAGCATAATAGGTGGTTGAACGTCACTGGGCTGCGGGAGGAGGATGGTTTTGCATGGGAGCTGCTGGAGCCTGTGAGGGAGAAAGCCAAGGTGCAGTCGGAGCAGATACTAGGGGAGAGATGGAAGACAATGTTGGACGGGCCACTCCAAGAGGGGGAACCTATCATGCCCATATACAAGAACCTTTCTGGTTATGTGCAAGGTGAATGGACGCGCTCGCCTCTCAGTCGTATCCGGCATCCTGATGACATGGGCAACGCCTCAACAAATCCCGACAACCCTTTCGGCAACGCAGCCGAATTTGACAGGAATGTTACTGGAGCGGGAGGACCAGTGCGCCTGCATATCACGGAGCTGGAAGACAAAATGCGACGGAACGAGAATCAGACTATATCTGAGATTAGTGCAAAAGTAATCATTGGTGATAGAGACAGCTTTGGGGGAAATTGGTGGGAGTTTGCGGTCCACGGCGTTCACTTCTTGAAGAGCGGCACCGCTGTCTTGACTACTACCAGCGATCGGTTTGCAGGCATCTTCGCTCTGCCCCATATGCAGGTTTCACCGTATCTGTATGCCACGTCGCAGGAGTTTCTCAACTGGACCATACATGAAGCGATCGAGCGGCAAGAGAAGCGGACATATGTCTTGTGGAATCCATGGACGTCTACAATTGATGGGACCAATGAAGGCTTTTTCCAAGGCCGCCATTGCGAGTTTGTGTTTTATCTCCAAGAGTTCCCGAGCCAGTACAATATCGACATGGACTGGCTTGAGCATGAGCTGAGATATCCTACTGGAGCTCCGATTCCGCGCCAGATGTCGCATACGATGTCCATGGTGGGCTTCTCCCCGGATTGTGGGCTTGTGATTGAGTCAAAGGGTCCGCCAGACTTTCCACCCTCGGAAGCCATGCATCTAGTCGGCTCGAAGACGGAGGTTTTCAATGAACGGGCTAGACACAGCATCATTGCCTTTGCGATTAGTCTGGCGTTCCAGCTCTGGTTCACCATGAAGCAGATGAAAGAGACCGCAACACCATCGATGCGCAGCAGGGTCAGCTTCTACACTATTGCCATGATGGCTGTGGGAGATGGCTTCACATTCCTGATTCTTATCTTCATGTATCTTTTTCTAGGCACTGCGCAGCTGGCACTTTACAGCATAGCATTCATAGCACTCTTTTCCGTGCTCACACATCTCCGGTTCTTGATGGATATTTGGTCTGTCCAAGCTGCAGAGAGAGCTCGTCAAGAGCGGCAACATGCATCGACAGCCGCAGCTTCAACGCCAACAGCAGCATCTGGCACTGCCGTGCCTGCAGCTCCTACAGGAGAAGGATTGCCACTACCAGCCACTGCAGCTCGGCCACGCCCCCCTACGCCTATTATCATTGCACCGGACCAGGATGATCCTGACGAAGATGTCGACGCTGCTCCGAACAACACAACTCCAGGGGCTACTGCTAATGCGAATGCAAATCCCAGAGCTGAACTTGGGACATTGTACAGTCGCTTCTGTCTGATGCTGATTGTGCTTTTCTTCGTGACCATCCAGTTCGCAGCGGCACGCACGACTTATCGCACCATCTACTTTGACGTTGTTTCATTTGTGTACCTGTCCTTCTGGGTACCACAGATTTACCGAAACACGATGCGGAACTGTCGACGAGCATTGCGGTGGGACTATGTTGTTGGCACTAGTGTGGCACGAATTGCGCCTGTGGCGTATTTCTACATGAGAGACGACAATGTGCTATTTGCAAGAACAGACTGGAAGGCCATGGGGGTGTTGGTAGGCTGGGTGTGGGTGCAAGTGGTGTTGCTTGTAAGCCAGGAAATGCTGGGACCTAGATTCTTTGTCAAGGACGGATGGGCACCGCCGGCATATGACTACCACCCGATCCTCCGTGAGGACGAAGAGGGGGCGACTATGCCTCTAAACATAACGACATCGAGTGAGTCGCCGACAGTTCTGGATGCATCGCCGTCTGGGGGCAGCGCAGAAGGGGAGTCGACCAAGGCATCAGGCGAGTCCAAGTCCAAGGGCAAGAAGGTGTTTGACTGCAGCATCTGCGCCAATGAGATTGAAGTGCCCGTGGTACCCGCCGGCGGAGACGAAAACAGTGTGACGGGCATGGGGGGCACGAGTATGATTCTCCAACGACGGCAGTACATGGTGACGCCGTGCCGGCATATTTTCCACAGTAGCTGTCTTGAAGGGTGGATGAGGTATCGGCTCATGTGTCCGAATTGCAGAGAGAGCCTGCCACCTCTGTAGCCTGGGAAACGAATATACGCATTTAGAGCATAACACCACACAAGATAGGACTTGGATGAGCACGTGATGTCAGCCTCCGTGCTATGTGTGACGCACATTCGGCCAGAGACCGCGTCAACAAGTGGGCTAGCGCGTCATGATTAGCGCCCCATCACGAGTGGCGTCGCCGCCTTTGCCCTGCCGAAACGCTACGCAACGCAACCAACCCATGTGCATGGCTAACTGCCACGAGCTGCGTACAGTACTGTACATAGCTTCCGGGCTGGGCCGACGACGGGTTGGCAACCAAGCCTGGTGGTGTCTCGGACATGCGATGCCTTCACCATGGCGGCTTCGTTGGGCTAGGCATGTTATTATTAGCCTTGGGACGCCACACTTGAACGCCCCTTTAGGCAGGGAGGGACACGAGCTGGGGCTGAGCTTGTCCGTAACCCGCCTCGCGAACCCTGGTCTTTGCTGTGCATACGCAAACCTCAGCCTCTCCTTCACTCCACACTCGTTTCCTGCTACACGTCTGCTGTACTGTCGTATAACAACTGTGCCCGTTTCTCCCAAGCCTTGCTTTCCCACCTTTGTTTCCTTGTTTGCCTTGCGCCTAGCCCTTCCGAACAACTCTCCTGCCCGTATACACAATTGTTCGCTGCTGTCGCCTCCGCCTCAGCTGCATTACGCCCTTCAACCCCGCAGCTTATTGTTGTACATGCTACATAGATAATCGACGTCGCCTGCACCGCCTACGCTGCAGTAGTATACCCGCCATCTATTCGCGTGTGCATCTCAGCCTGCGACTGTTCTTGACGGCTTCATTTCGATTTCCCAAGACCACTTCCGGGGCCTGCCCGCCATGGCGGCCAACGAATACTACAGCAACCACCACAACAACAATGACAACAGCAATCTGTACGGGCAGTCGCAAAACAGAAACGATGCGCCTCTCCCTCCAGTACCCGGCAACCATGCACAACCTCCAGTCTCGCCTGTCAGCTCGCCCTTCGACGACCGGCCCTATCCAGTCCATACACATAGCAGCGGGGCCGTAAGTGGCTACCCCATCGATGCTACTCACTCGAATACCTCATACCAGTCGCCTACCCAATATAGTTCCACTGCGCATCTCAACGATCCGTATGCGCGACAACCAGACCCATTTGCCGACCAAAACGCAATACCGCTACAGAACCAAAACAATAGGAACGATAGTGCCCCTGCGCGATACGATGGCGATCCAGAGTTCTACGGTATGGGCGTAGAACCAGCGAGAAGAAGGAGCAAAAAGAAGAAGAAGGGCTTGTTTAGTGGGAGGGTGACATGGGTTGTCTACATCCTGACAACAGTGCAGTTTGGTGTGTTCATTGGAGAGCTGATCAAAAACGGTGCGTGTATACTGCAGGTTCAAGACTCCGCATGGGCTAACAGAAGACACAGGCATGCTAACCGGTTCCCCAATCCAAACGAAACCAAACTTCAACATCATGATAGGTCCCTCGCCCTATGTGCTTATCAATATGGGTGCTCGTTTCACCCCCTGCATGCACAACATCAAGAGAGTAATCGAAGCCAAACCTCCAGTGCTCGAGTGGCCATGTCCCAACACCACCGTCATCACTCCAAACACACCACAGTGTTCATTAGCTGAGCTCTGCGGCATGGGTGGCGGTGTTCCCGACCAGAGTGGTATAACCGACTTCAAGGACAGGAGCCACGAACCCAACCAGTGGTGGCGCTTTATCACCCCAATATTCCTGCACGCAGGCCTCATACACATTGGTTTCAACATGTTGTTGCAGTGGACGCTCGGCCGGGACATGGAAAAGGAGATTGGTCCCTTGCGCTTCTCACTCGTGTACTTCTCCGCTGGCATCTTTGGTTTCGTTCTCGGTGGCAATTATGCACCAGACGGCATCACGTCGGTGGGCTGCTCAGGCTCTCTGTTTGGCATTCTGGCACTTACCATGCTGGACTTGCTCTACAATTGGTCCACACGTCGTAGCCCCGTCAAAGACCTGCTCTTCCTACTCCTCGACATGGCCATTGCCTTTGTCATTGGTCTGCTACCCGGGTTAGACAACTTCTCGCATATTGGTGGTTTCTTGATGGGCTTGGCCCTTGGCATCTGCATCATTCACTCTCCCGAGGCGCTGCGCAAACGAACCGGCCAAAGCGAGCCGCCCTATGCGACAGTGGATACTCAGCCTCTCGCTCCCAAGGACGAAGGGCCCGCAGCCAAGATGACAGCCTTTGCCAAGCAACCTGTTGGCTTCTTCAAAGGCAGGAAGCCGCTGTGGTGGGTCTGGTGGCTTGTCCGCGCTGGAAGTCTCGTAGCAGTGTTTATAGGCTTTGTGCTGCTGCTGAGAAACTTTTACGAGTGGAGGAACACGTGTAAATGGTGCAAGCGTTTGTCCTGCTTGGTAAGTCATACCTCCCAAATTTTTGTCATGAGAAAATACGGACCCGGCTAACGTGTTTCAAACAGCCTGTCACGGTAAATGGAGTCAACTGGTGCGATATGGGTAATTTGAATCTCACCTCGAATTCAAACAGCAGGCGTGACCTGGGTACTGCCGACATGACGCAGCTCATGGGTCAAATGGCTGTAGGAAGTCTCATCTAGTGCAAGAAGGAACAAGATTGAGGACGAGCTCATGTCTTCTACTTTTTTATTCATTTATCATTGCTTTGGTGCAGACATGACACGTCTCTTGTTTTTCTTTATTTCTTTCTGTTAAACATAGAAAGACAAGCATTGATACCACGCATTGCATGTTTAGTGTAGCCGGAGTAGGGTCTGGACTACAACCACAAGGGATATGATTGTTTTGTGCTAAATACATGAGAGAAGCTCAAGAAGCTTGCTGGCAACTATTGTCTCCTAGTAAATCCTCTGGAATCAAATATTTTGAATTTTCACCATCGTACGGATGCCTACCAATTAAACCCCACTTTTGTGCTGACCTCTCCTTGACTACTAACCCCCTACGTTCTGTTGACCACACCTACCACTGTGAAGACTTGGGAATACCTCCAATCTGCATACTTGGACCAGCAGGACCCTCCCAATCCGGAGGCGTCGTAACCGTGTACTCCAAATAACTAGCAACAGGAGGCTTGTACATCTCCATGTGGCCCGTCTCATCGTTCCGCAGCAGCACATTCCTAGTGTTCAAGTGATCGGGCCGTATCTTCTCTTCAACGCCAAGGAAGCCGCCTGACAGTCGATCGAGAAAGATGTTGAAGTCTTCGGCCTTGTTGATCTCGCAGCGGGCACCCTGCGACTCGCAGTGAGCCATGAGTGCCGTGGCGCTGTTGAAGCACTTGAGGCACTTGGGACACTTCATGCGTATGACACGATGTTCGCCAAGGATGTGCTTGTTGAGGTCGCCGGCACAATCAAACGTTTGTCTGTATGCGTCAGTAAAGAATAGCGCCGGTCACATGCAGGTTGGGTTGACTGACTCGCAGATAAAAGGACAGTGATACTTGCCTACAATGGCATCATAGAACTTTTCAGGGTTCCAGTCAGTGCTCATAGGATCCCAGAAACGCGTGCGCATGATGTTGATGCCATGCTCCTGCTCCATAGCATCGTCGTGAGCCGAGATGGAGAACTCGCTGGGAGGGGCATTGGGCTTAGCATTGGGGAAAAGCATGGCGCTAGTCGACTTGCCCTTGCGGCTACCCCAGACTTTGAGTTCGCGCTTGGTTGAGGAGGCGGTAGACTCTTGCGCCACAGAGCCTATGCATGTGGAAGTGTCTGACTGGGTATCGTTGTTGTCTTTGAGAGCCAGACCCTTCAAGCTCAACACGATCTCACAATTACCATTATTAGTGGTGACAGATTTGGTTGGAAGCGGTGGATACGGGCCTAAGCAGGCTGGGTCGAGGGGCGTCTCCGAGGGCATATCCGGCTTTATGGCCTTGTAGTCGACTACCTCCATCTCTTGGTCGTCACCCAAAGGATCATCAAGCGACACACCGCCCTCTTCTTCATAGTCAAGAGCCGCCTCGAACTTAGATGTCTTTTGTCTGAATCGATTCAATGCCGGGCCGCACTTCAACAGCTCTGTAATGAGATGCTTGTGAACAATATGGCCCTGGAATTGGGATGCTGAGATGACCTCGCAGTAACCAAATTCGAGGTGCTCAATGAATAGGGACGCACTGTAGAAGGATTTGTGGCATCCGATACAGCTAAGCTTTTGAGCGACCTTGTGGTTGGACTCGATGTGGCGCCTCAGGCCAGACTGGCTCTTGAACTCATCACCGCACACACGACATGCAAGACCGTGCTCTGATGGGCGTGTGATCTTATGCATGGCATAGTCTTCGAAAGAGTCAAAGTCTTCATCACACTTGTGGCAGTACTCATGTTGGTCGGAATGCTTTTTGTGGGTTCTCATCATCTTCTCGGTATCGAAAGACATGTCACAGTCTTTGTACGTGCACTTGAAGCGCCGAATCGGTTCCAGTGAGGCAGGCATCTTGGTATCTGTCTTAAGGCCACCATGAGTCATCACAAGCCCAAAATTATGGTAGTGTAGCCGACATACCTGTGGGATGTCTCGGTTGATCTTCGGTATCCTCAATGATGAGACAATGTGACGTATCGGGAAGTAGGAAGAAAAAGACAGATAATAAGCTGGATCTCGGCTGGGTGCGGCAGAGGATTGTGTAAAAGCAGACGTCTATAACTTGAACAGTATATAACGAAGGGACGCTTTTATGAATTATGAGTGGTGATTGAGCAGAGGTGAGAGACATGCTGTGACGTGAGGTGGGAGACGCATGAGGCGGGAGCAACGAGTCCTCACAGCCACTGAGGAAGCTGCGATATACGATTACAACAAACCTCTCTCACCTGATGAATGAACATAATGCAAAAAAAAAAGAACCCCCCACGTCAAAGACTACAGATTCGAACTAGAACAAAACATCTAATTAATTGGAACTATGAACCACTTAGAATCGCGAGTATGGCAGCCTAAGTTATGGTTAGCCATGCACCACGAGCGTGCTTGGTAGTGTACACACCACTTGCCCCTCAGGGTAATCTTGGCCCATTCGCCCTTATCGTCGGTTTCCTTCTCTACCTTTGTGCTGAAAGAGATGGCGCTCATGATGCCATCGCCAAACTTCTCATGCATGACGGCTTTGTAAGCTTGTCCGTAATTCTGCACAATCTCGTAGAGGCGGTAAATGGTAGGGTCCTTGGGAGGCATGTCGAGGGTGCTGCCTCGGTTGGGGAAACCGCCTAGCTGCGACTCGAGCTTTCCAGCGTCGATCTCGAGGATTTCCGAGAGCTTCTTGACGTCTTCGGGGGAAGCCATCGCTTGGCCATAGAAGAGAGCGGCAATTGCAACTTCATCCCGTCCTACGTGCTTTGCAATGGCTTCAAACGTCAGGTTCTTCTTCTTCTTTGCCTCGAACAGCGTCGGAGATGATGGAGGGAGGCGAGGGATAAGTTCCTCCTGCGATTGCATGAGCACGGCTCGGCGTCTTTTCAAAGCATCTAGCGAAACATACATTCAGAGTAGCAACAGGATGTTGTGCCATGGTGATGGGCGTCGAATGGAAGCAGCGCGAAGCAGGAAGAGGGACTACAGGCCGAACACAAGTAAATGCACGAGATGCTGACCTGGCGGAGAGGGCAAGACGCGGGGAGAAGGCCATGATGTAGGATTGGATTAGTGTGCAGCAGCAATGTCAAAGGCGTCGTGTCACGGGGTAGAGGGAAGAGATAGGATGCTCGCGCTGCAGGATACTATCGTTGGAGGAGCAGATATACAAGGGTATCTACGTCATCCATAGCAGCGACCATCATGATTACGCGAACTTGTGGGGTGCATGGACAAGGCAAAACTTATAAGGCCCAATGGCTCTCCTTGTGCTATTTTACCTTGCACATTTGAGGAGACATCCTTTTGTTGTACTCGGCATGACGGTGCTACAGAACAGTGAGGGGTGAGGGGTATGAGTTACGGATACGGATACGGATACGGCGTCGAATGCACGTTATCGGCTCCCGTGCATCGGCGCTAACACGACGAAACCAAGGGACACGCCACTGATTGGTCATGGCCGTGCATTTCAGCTTGCCCGCTTACCTGCATGGCCACATACGTACTACGTATGTAGTCGTCCACTGCCCATGCTCACCTTCTCTGCGCTAAGCCCGTGATGCGGGGCTCATCGGAGCACCTCAACCTCCATCGCTGTCACTTCTTACAGCATTAGCAACACAACCACTCCAATACTGATTGGCACACGCTCCCAGCGCCTGTGGCATTTCCACCATGTCTCGCCGAGACGACGACTTAGCGTACGGCGAGTACAATGCCCAAGACGGGCAGGAGGGCGATCGCGGTCTCATAGGTGACATGGGCCGGCGTTTTGGCTTTGGCAGAAAAGAGGTCAGTACCAACGTCTTCTTCCACCGCCATGCTGTCATTGCATGCCCTAAATCCGATCCCGAACCCTGGGACTGCCCCACCATGATAGTCAAAGCGCCAGCCTGGCCTCGTCATTCACCAATCTTGCCTGTCTTCCTTGTCTTCCTTGTCTTCCTTGTCCACTGTTCACCGCCTAGCGTCCGATCCAAACGCTCCGAGGGAAGCTCAATTCTCAAACGAACTCCCTAACGTGGCAGACATAGAACACCCAGCCTCAATCTTCGTCCTCACACCAAGGCGGCGGTATGTCGTTCTTCAAGAAAATCCATGACCCTCTTCATGGCTTCGTCTCGGACCTAAAAGATGCCATTACGGGTGACGACAACAACAACAATAACCAACAAAATCCCCAAGCTGGCACATCTGAGCAGACGGGACAGCCCCATGTCACCCAAGAATACCATCAACAGCATCGTTTCTCCAGCTTCGCCCCCGAACGACATGGGAACGAGACCAAGTGGTACGTGGACGGATGCTCGTACATGTACGCCGTCTCCATAGCTCTGGAGCGTGCCAAAGAGTCAATCTGGATCCTAGACTGGTGGCTGTCGCCAGAGCTCTATCTCCGTCGGCCTCCTGCGAGGAACCAGCAGTATCGCGTTGACCGAATGCTGCTTGCGGCTGCCCAACGTGGCGTCAAGGTCAACATCATTGTTTACAAAGAGGTTACCCAAGCCCTTACTCGTAAGTTCTTGAATCCACTGCTGCCCAACTATCTTCATTCTCTCCTCCCGAGTTCGACGGACAGGTTTACCAAAGCGCTTACGCGCATCGGCCTGGATGTCATATTCAAATCGCTTGAAGAGTGGGAACATACAGATCCGCTGATTGCCCCACCTATTACAGTCTCCTCGGCTCATACAAAACACCACTTGGAAGATCTCCATCCAAACATTGGTGTTTTCCGCCACCCTGATCACCTGCCCGACGCCGCTGTCCTACAGTCGTCCTTCTTCGCCTCTATGAAGAACATGTCTTTCACCCCGGCATCACTCGCTCAGCTTCCTGGAGATGGCCTCAAAGCAATCTACGGTGCTCACGAGGGCACCGTCATGTACTGGGCGCATCACGAAAAGCTGTGTTTAGTTGACGGTCATATCGCTTTCATGGGAGGACTGGACCTGTGCTACGGCAGATGGGATACAAACCAGCACGCAATTGCTGACGCTCATCCCGGAAACATCGACAGAATCGTCTTCCCAGGTCAGGACTTTAACAACGCTCGTATGATGGGTAAGTTTCAATCTCAAACCACCTAGTTTTATCAGTATTCTATTGCTCTGTCAGACAAGTCTTAATCCAGTACTCATAATAACTTGCAAATAGACTTCCAGGATGTATCTCACTGGGAGAACAACAAGCTCGACAGGACCCAAAGCTCTCGCATGGGATGGTCTGATGTCGCCTTGTGCCTCTCTGGTCCAGTTGTCCAGGATCTTCGTACTCATTTCACGCAGCGCTGGAATTTCATCTATGATGAGAAGTACAGCAAGAAGGCTACCAGATACACCAGACTGCCGGATCCTAGCAGCGGTGCTCAGCAACAGCCAATGGAACAGCGAGGTTTCGAGGTAGAGGAAGGAGAGCGTGGTTTCGGTCGCAACGATCACGACGAGGAGGGCGAGCGGGGGCTGTTTGGTCACGGCGGGTTACGCCAGAAGGTGTACAGCAAGTTCGATCAGTATGGACAGGAGCACAGCTCGCACCATGAACAGCAACATTCGCACGCAGAACATAGCTCACAAAGGGGTGGTGTCGACTGCCAAATCACGCGCAGTTCGGCCAAATGGAGCCACAACTTGGTCAGCACTGAGGTCAGTGAAAAACAAACTAACGTTATAAAGGCGTAAGCTAACGATCACTTGCAGCATTCTATTCAAAACGCGTACTGCGAGATCATCCGCAATAGCAAGCACTTCATCTACATTGAGAATCAGTTTTTTATAACTGCCACGGGTGACCAACAGAAGCCGATCAAGAACCAGATTGGTGCGGCCATTGTCGAACGCATTATCCGTGCTGCGAGAAATGGCGAGAAATACAGGATGATCATCGCGATTCCGGCTGTACCGGCGTTTGCGGGCGACCTGAAACTTGACGAAGCACTCGGTACTCGCGCTATCATGGAATGTAAGTGGCCACGGACAGTCGTGTCGGCATCTAATACGACAGCACCTTGCTAACCACATTATAAATTCCAGTCCAATACGATTCCATCAACCGCGGTGGTCACTCAATTTACGAGGAGATTGCCAAGGCTGGATTCAATCCCATGGATTACATCCGGTTCTACAACCTTCGCAGCTATGACCGTATCAACTCCAGTCAGGTTATGCGGGAGGCAGAAGAGCGCAGCGGTGTTTCTTACACTCAAGCTCAGGAGGGCTACGACGCCGCCCACGACAATGCTCGTGACTACCAGGCTTATCGCCCTCCACCCACTGAGGAATATGGCGTATACGAGATGGAAGGCTCCTCCGCTCGTCCGCAATACCAGCAGTACGATGGCGGACCGCAAAGCCAAGGCAGACCAAGCGACTATGATCGTTATCAGCAAGAAGCAGTCAAGGTAGGTGGGCGACAAGGCCTTGGTGATGGACGATGGGACACTGTCAGCGAGTGTTACATGCTCGGGGGAGAGGACATCCGTAACGTACCTTGGGAGGGTAGTGCCGATACTGAGATGGATGCTTTTGTATCTGAAGAGCTATACATCCACAGCAAGCTCCTGATTGCTGATGACCAGACTGTCATCTGTGGATCTGCGAATCTCAACGACCGCTCCCAGCTTGGCGATCATGACTCTGAAATCGCAATCATCATCCAAGATCCTAAGCCGGTGGAGTCTTACATGAATGGACAGCCATGGCGCGCGTCAGAATTTGCCGCATCCCTTCGAAGGGAAATCTTCCGAAAACATCTCGGCTTGCTTAAGCCCCAAGACATGGAGCGACCAAATGCCAATTACGAGCCCGTTGGAATCCCTAACCAATACGATTGGGGGTCGCAAGAAGACCGCCAAGTTGTAGACCCCTTGTCGGACGAGTTCTGGGACCTGTGGAACTGGAGAGCGCATACCAACACGCAAGCTTTCGGAAAAGTATTCCATCCTGTGCCCACCGACGAAGTCAGGGATTGGAAACAATACGACCAATACTACTCTCGCTTCTTCGGCCAGGATCAGAAGGCCAAGGAGGAGAAGAAGCCCTCATTGTACAAGTGGGGCCACGTTGTCGCCGAGAACTTCAGTCCTGGCGAGCAGGGTGTGCGGGAGGTCAAGGAGATCCTTAGCACAATCAAGGGCAACCTCGTCGAGATGCCATTGCTTTTCCTCAAAGAGGAAGACATTGCCCAGGAAGGCGTGGGACTCAACGCTCTTACAGAGGAGATTTACACCTAGTGTAGCGGACTGGGTATGGCAGAGTGAGATGTATAGGTCAGGTTTGGATAGTTAAAGGCCTATACTGCAATCAAGTATGAAAGATAAGAGTGTCCATTTTCAGAAGTTATCGTATGCGAGTCGTAGTGTAGGTAGCCGTGGATGCCGAACTAGCGGGTTCCTGGACACTGGCGAGAATCTCGTAGTGGCGGATGTTCAACATTAGCGCTGATCACCCCTGGGCAGGTAAGCGTCGCGCATGTGATCTCCCCCGGATTCGCGCGCAACGCTTGTGCGAGTATCTCGGCCGCACGACCTCTTGTGGCGCGATGCCTCGACTAATGACAGCTCGTAATGCTGTAGTACTTATTAATATAGTACTCCTCACGGCGCTCTTCTTCCATCTCAAGTTCGAACTCTGGGACAAAAGCGCCGCTGCGCCTGGACAGGCCAGTCTAACACACCTCCCTGACGAACTCTACGACGAACAACGAGCCGACGAGTCGTCGCACGAGCCAGAGGAAAAACCTCTCCAGGCAAACGGCGGTGTTAAAGAACGGAGAACCGCAGTAGTCGTGGCTAGCCAGCGGGGTGAGAATGTAACGTGGCTCGACGAGTACTTTCCGGAATGGGAGAAGAACATTTACAGAGTCGACGATGAGAATGCGCCGCTCACAGTGCCTCTGAACAAGGGGAGGGAGAGCATGGCATACTTGACGTGTGTAGAGACCTTTGCGCACAGCATGATTCACAGACTAACATCCGTTGCCGGTACAGCTATATTATCGACAATTACGCGTCCCTTCCCGACAATATCCTCTTTCTTCATCCAAACCGCTACCAATGGCACAACGATGATCCCGACTACGATGGCTTGCCCATGCTGCGCCACTTCCAGCTGCCCTACCTCGAGAAAGAAGGCTATGTTAACATACGCTGTGCATGGTCCATGGGCTGTCCAAACGAGATTAAGCCATTGGCGGAAGCAGGCGAACACAGAGAGGCCGTACATGCCGGGGGAGACTACAAAAAGGCCTTTGAGCACCTATTCCCTGACAAGGAGGTGCCCGCAGTCGTGGGTGTGAGTTGCTGCGCACAATTTGCGGCGACAAAGGAGAAGATCAGAGAGAGGAAGAAAGACGAGTACGAAAGATATCGCAGCTGGATTATGGAGACCGAACTTGGCGATGCTATCAGTGGAAGGGTCTTTGAGTACTCCTGGCACAGTAAGTGGCCCTTTCACTTTCGGCTTCGTGTGACTCGTGCTATGAAGTCACGTTGTGCGGTTGCGGCTTTACGTTTTATGGTCGCTTTGATCATGTGCTGATTGTACAACAGTGATTTTTGGCAAGCCCGCTGTACACTGCCCCGACGCAAAGAGCTGCTACTGCAATGTGTTTGGCCTCTGCGACTTGACTTGCAAAGACCAAGCAAGCTGCGAGGGACGATTCATTCTACCGCCCTACTCCACTCTGCCGAAGGGTTGGCCCTTTGTGGGATGGGATGGCAAAGAGCGTCAGCGAGCTGCTTCTGAAGATTGAGCTGCAATGGTCGTCACATCTCGCAGCCGCTGTGTGCTCTTCCCACCATGATTGCGAATAGCTGTCAACAGCTCAAGGTAGAAGAGAACCAGACAGCAGCGCCTCACCCCTTACAGTTGTCTTTGCATGCCACGGCATATGGCCACGGTACTCAGGTTGCAAATCACTTCAACACTAGGCCATTGCAAGAGAAGGTCATACGAACTGAGGGTTGCAACGAGTACGGCATGGTGATGCAAGGACTGCTACTGTGCTCCAAAAGCAACCAGTATAGCCACGTAGAGCCCATTTGCCTACCGGGTCTGCCCGACCATGTCGGCGCCAATTTCTTGGCACATGGCACGATTTGAGCATCTTTACAAGCGGCTCGCTATCTCATGATGCCTGAGAGATTAAGCCCGCTTCTCATAAGAGTCGCTTAACAAGTACGAGGTCGCCGAACATACCTATTAGCGAGCTACAACCCATGCCAAATTCCTATTCGTTTTATTGATAGGCACCCATATTTTTGTATGCACCTTAGTTTGTACAATCTGCTGGTTGTGTGCATGATGCACTAGGAAGATGTCCCGTCTCCGCGAGCCTACTAGAGACACTGAAAAGCAGGACAAAGAGAGCCACTGCACAGCTAGACCAGGATTATAGCATGTTGGAGGATCGTTCCTCGCGTCAGATGCATCATGTGTGTGCATCATGTTGGTAATGGAATCAGGCTGAAAATCACTGTGCTGCAAAGCTTGATCGGACAAGGCTGGACAGGTAGGTAGTAACGTGCCCACACTGGAGAGCCGAGAAGCTCACCGGCTTGACGGTGACACACACACACACACAAACAACGAAGATAAACAATGGGATGGGATGGTAGTACCGCGTACGTTTGACAAAAGAAAGGTCGTGGCCGCTCGTGTTGTACGATAAGTGCGGGGGTTCAAGGCATACGGGTGACAGCAGGACCATGTACATGCTTGGCACTCGCTAGGCACCTATGCAGTCAGTCTTCACCTTAGGTAGGATGCGGCTTAAAACCAAAAAACCTTGGCATTTTCCAGTCAGCTGGAACATGTTGCGTGAGAACATCACCACTTTATTTCGGAGCACACAAGATCTTCCCCCTCACTCGATGTGATAGGTATACATATATTCGAAAATCTAGTTACCCCAGTCTGGGGGGGTTACACACAAACGCCCTCACCGGCATGGTGATTCTTATTCAAGCTTTTCCCAAAGGACAGCTCTCAGCCTGGTCGACGGGTAGGTAAGGTCGGGATTGGGCGCAGTGTGGGGCTTTGCTTAGTACCGCCTAGCTCCGGTTCTACTATCAAAGACTAAGTATTTGGAACGGCACTGTGGCTAGGATGCGGCTCTGCTGTGGGCAAACACTTGAAATGTCCCTTGTGCGGGCGTACCTCGTGTGGAAAAAAAAAAGGCATGTTCGAGTAAAATTTACAGATCGTCTTCTCAAGTTGCATTATTCGTTCCTCTTTACTAAAATAAACATTGGAAATCCTTGTTTCACGTCTTCTTTTTCAAAAACTAGCAAAAGTTCTCTCTATTATCCCTATTTGTCAACTCCCACTTGAACGCCTCTTTTGTCTAGACAAGTTCACACGCAGTCTATGAGTCTCACCTTGGACAAGCTCCCTTTTGACATTCTGTTCTGTGTTGCCTCCAGCCTGAGTCTTGAAGACATTGTCCATCTCGGCCAGACATGTCAACAGCTAGGCGCTCTGTTGGACGAACGGACAGTCTGCAGAAGCATAATCGAAGTAAGCAAACCGGCGATGAAAAAAAAGAAAAGAAAAACACGTGGCGGACTTGCGGTGCTTACAAAAGGGCAAATGCTGACGCTGGTGAAAAGATGGACTATCCATATACCGAAGAAGCAAGACTAGCTCGAGCGGAGAAGACGACGTACAAGCAAGCTGTCGAAGCGATATACGCCAGAAGACATGCTTTGTCTACTGCAAGTCCCTTCTCAGCCCGTGTCTGGGGCTGTGGAAACAGCTTTGTCTATGGCCAGGGGATTCTATGCGTACTCGAAGGCCAGACTGTGCGTCTCTCAGATCTCCGCTCACAGTCGCGTGACCTTCATCTCCACCTCGACGCGATCATTGGACCCATTCTAGGGCCCTCTCTGGCATCGCCTGTGAACTTTGACATGGACTTGCTCAACTATGCTGACGGGATCCTCGCTGTTCATGTTACACAAGGCGGCTCGTCAGATGGTGGTTACATCTTCGTCCTCAACGTGGCGCATAAGCAGCATGACGATAGACGAATCGTCCAAGTAGTGCGGCTTACTTCAAGTTCCAAGCTCTTTGTCAGACACACGGCTGACTTTCTCTATTACGGCACGCATACAGGGCGAGGAAGCGACGGCCATCACAAGTGGGAAATCGACAGTGTATGCTTGAATAACAGGACGAGATTGCCGGATGGTGCAAAACGACTGCTACTGGACAACTTTCACGGATCCGATATTGGCTCTACGGTCGCATTCGAGATACACAATGGCTACTTTTACGCAGTCTCGAACCAAGGTACCTTTGAGGTGGAGGAGATTGACTACACTTCCTTCTACCATGTTGCCCGCTTCCCAATCCATTCGCCGTTACCGGGCAGTGTTGAGAGGGACGAACGGCTCTACCGTCGCCAGCACAAACAGGGACCCATTCACGACTCGTGGACTGATCTTACACTGCAGCTCGATGAGCGTACAAACGAGACAGTGATTGTCGAGTCACGACGAGAATGGGCTGAGGCATCTTCACGCCAATCGCGCACATTCTATGTGACGAGGCTGGAATTTGGTAGGGAAAATGACGCAAAGGACGCGTATGATGAACTTTTATTACCTGAAGACGATGTTTACCTTTCCGTAATCGATTCGTCCAACAAACCTCAATGGAAGCCCACACCGGATCTCTTTAGCTGGAGCCAACACGCGGAATTTTGTAGCACTGACCCTGCGCCACGCTCCTTTATGCTTGCGAGAACAAAGTTTAGAGCATACAACTATGGGTGTACTACTTTCCTCGATCTGGTTGAGGATAAGGGGTGCTGCAATGACGCTTCGAAGCCGCCATGCCTTAGGCTTCGAGTAGGATCACGACGCGAGACAGGTGTCGATGATTCCCTAAGCGCTCGCAAGGGAAAGGCCACCATTGTCTCCAGCACGAGGCCAAACTTCATAGACAGTGGGACGCGGTACCGACAGTCACCTATTCGCATGTGGCCACCTCGGGTATCATGTTGCCCTTGTTCGCAACGTCTACACAACATACTCAACCCAGCGCTGCCGTCGAGTGGAGCATGGTACACAAGGAGCGTCACGGGAGTCCTCGACGGACAGCGCCTCGTAGTCATGGTCAAGCCAGGGCGTTCATATGGGCCGGGCGACGACAAGACATTGGGCACGGTGATTGTCGTGGATTTTGCTCGTTCATTCAACGACAGCAACAGCGTGCAATCAGCATCTACTGGCCCGGCGTGGATGACAAGAAGCGATAGTAAAATAGAGCAAGGGTCGAGCCTTGGGTGGAACTGGAGGCCAGGGCTTGAACGGCTGTGCAGGGCTGGAACGTGCTGACGAACGGCTGAGGCGAAGTGTAGGCTGCGAACGAGGGGGGGGGGGCGTAGGAATGAATGGTTTTTGAGGCTCAAGTGGTACGCCCACGACACTTACGATCATATAAAAAGGCACACTTTTGCCTGGTGAGATTTGCTGCAAGGCGTCGATGCATACATATGTGTATGCATGCGGGTGAGTCCCGCGTGGCTGGACGGCCAGCAAGGCGCCTGCACCGTTCATTAGCCCCAACCGTGCTTTGCTTCATCTGATCAGGCAAATTTATTGTCTTTCTGCATTGCGGTACCATCAACCTGCAGCTTTCCATTATCGTTGCATGCGACAATGGCACAAGTCGTGTACATGCAAGGCGACGAGGTGGTCTGAGAAGGAGTTAGCTACAAACACGCAGTGCTCTGTTTGACTTGTTTGCAGCACCTATGACGCAAGCCCAGCCTTTCACCCCCAAGTGCATCGACATATTGATAATCGCTGGATAAAATCAAGGTACACGGCTCGACCGCGCCGGGCCTAGGCGGCTGCGATAGATTGTTCAATAGGGATTCGCTTGGTTGGAGTAACACGGGCTGTCGTGGTTGATGTTGGAACTGGGACAAACGCTGACACTACGTCACTGCCCGCCCGCCTTGATAACACACGAGCACGGCCTCGTTGATTCCACACAGACTTCACCATACTTTGCTTTTACTTACTGCATAAACAACCTTGTGCCTGAGCAATTCGACCACCACTAGTTACAGCAACCATGGAGACCATTACCAATCTCGCGTCCACTGCCACCACAGCAGCTTCCAAGCTCATCTACGGCGACCAGACGCAGAACAATGAGACAGCCGGCAAGGAGCCTATCTCGGGCGAGAAGGGCTCGGGTACTGCCACTGACCCCTACGATCATGGCAATGCTGGTAAGTTTGGGGACTCTTCTTCTCTTGTGGTGTGACTCAGGCTGAACCCGCTATGCAGCGACCCCTCTAGCCACAGCTGATAAGAGCGACTATCTCAACTCCTCCAACAATGAGACTGCAGGCAAGGAACCTGTATCTGGAGTGTTGGGCAGCGGTACCGCTACGGAGCCGTTTGACCAGGGCAACGATGGTGAGTTCTGGGCCTTTGATGTGAACCGTTGTCTCTCATACTATCCAGTGCTGACTTCGCAAAGCCAAGGCGACTGAGAACGCATCGGAGAAGACGTCCGGCTCGGATGCTTTCCTGAAGCTGGACCCCGTCCACCAAACCCAGGCTCCAGACACCTCTGATCCTATCAGCGGCTCTGATCGCAAGGACGACACATCCAACGCTGGCATGCCGGTTCTGTCACTCGCTCCCGACACTGCCATGTTGAGCAGCGGCACTGCATCGAACGCAACCGAGACTACTGGCATAACGGACAAGGTTTGGAAGGAAAACCCACTAGACGACATCAGCCGTTCGGGTGCACCAGGAGCTGGTCCTGAGGCCCCCAGCCATGTTACTCCTGCGACTCCCGACGCTGCAATGAACACAACTACCAGCTCCGATGCTGCTTTCAAGACTTCGGCTCCCGACTCAGTGACGGCTTCGTCCGGTCTGTATTCTGGCTCCGAGCCCCAGCGTTCAGAGACTGATGCTGGTGTTAACGTTAAGACGGAGGCTGAGAAGGAGTCCGAGAAACGTGATACCCCGGCATGGACAGACACTGGCGTGCCGTCGGACAACAGCAAGTTTGAGGAGGATGTCGCTAGACAGCATGCAGCCTCTTCCAAGGAGTCTACTAAGGGTACGTTAACATAAAAAGCCAGGCGTGGTCTGAGCAGTGCTGACGGTGTAGCAGATGCGATAAAGAACGAAATCAGTCCCAGGTCTGAGTCTACTGAGAGCAACGAAGAGAAGGGCGGCAAGATGTCGCATTTGAAGGAGAAGATGAAGAACAAACTTCACATTGGCTCCAAGGACAAGTAGGCTCAGATGCTTCCGCTGCGCTGTTCGCAGCCGTATTTGTGTGATGACGACGAGATATGATACCACGGCGATAGACGCCATACTTACGAAGAAGTTTTTTGTAATAACGTCTCTTCAGATAGCAATCTAATGAATTGAGCAAAGACCCGCTTCCTTACGTGTACCATATCGCCCAATCAACGCCGCAGTTCAGCCTCGTGGCACTAACTAAAGCTAGCGGGCCGTCGGCAATCTGACCTGCATGACTATGTCCAACATCCCGCCTCATCACACGCCTCACTTGCCACCTGGGCACATCACATTGACGCTGTTGGGACAGAACGGACTGGGCTGGGCTTCTATCACGCGACTATTCATCGCTGTGGTTCTGACCCACCTTCCTTTCCAGCCCCTGCATCTTCCGAGTACGTTAACGGCTACGGCCTAGTGTAGTGCTCAGCCGAGGACTGCGCTGTACCCTCTCCATCCTATACCAATCTTCAATACACCTTTGCAATTGCTTTTCTTCGTGGTCTTCGACGTCTTCTTTTTGTGTTACTTTGGCAATACGCAACTTCAACATGGGCAATATCGGAAACGAAAACGCAGTCCGGAATGCTGACAGGACGAATGATAGAACAACACCCGAAAGTGAGACACGTATATCAAGAGATCTGTCTAGCTCGCCACATCGGCAAGCCTACATGGATGAATCAAACATGATCCGGAGAGCGGCGGGCAAGATTCCGAACGTGTGTATTGTTGGGGCCGGTGTTGCTGGACTAAGATGTGCGGATATCTTGTTGAAGCAGGGCGCCAAGGTTACCATAGTCGAGGGAAGGAATAGGGTTGGTGGACGTGTGAGTACCTGGTAAAAAACTTGTATGGGTGGATCTGAATGCTGAAGCACCTACAGCTATGTCAAAGCAATGCCTTAGGTCACCTGGTCGATCTGTGAGTCTACGATACTGCGAACTATTTTCTTTGAGTGAAGGACGTATGCACTAACAGGTTGGGAAGGGGTCCGAATTGGATACATGGTACCGACGACAATCCCATACTGGATCTCGCCAAGGAAACAAAGACTATGACTATGAACTGGGATGGCCGGCAGTCTGTTTTTGATAGTATAGGAAAGCACATGCCCGACAAAGAAGCGGCCGAGAACACCGAGCATGTTTGGGCCATCATCGAGCAAGCAATGAAGTTTTCAAACGAAGAGTCTGCAACTATACCAGCGGAGAGAAGCTTGTACGACTACTTCCAGGAGCAGGTTGCAAAGATGTTTCCGGGCAATGATGAAGAAGCGAGGAAGAAGCAACAGACCATTCTTCAGATGGCTGAAATGTGGGGTGCTTTTGTCGGCTCGCCAATCCAAACGCAAAGTTTAAAGTTCTTCTGGCTTGAAGAATGCATCGACGGCGAGAACCTGTTCGTTGCCTCGACGTATGACAAGGTTCTAAAGAAGATTGCTGAACCAGCGCTCAAGGGTGCAACGATGCTATTCGAGCACAAGGTCAAGACTATCTCGTCAAATGAGAGTAACGGACAGCCGAGCGTTACTCTTGAGCTCGAGGGTAAACAAAGTATGACATTTGACGAAGTAGTCATGACTGCTCCCTTGGGCTGGCTAAAGAGAAACACGAGTGCTTTTACACCCGAACTGCCAGGACGATTCAAAAAAGCCGTCGAAAGTCTGGGATACGGACATCTGGACAAGGTCTACATTACCTTTCCCACAGCCTTTTGGAACACTGCCCTCTCAACACCCCCATCACCACAACACGCATCAGCACCCCACGACCTCAGCAAACCAAACACAACAGCCACAACAGCGCCCATCCACCAAGCCACAGACTCGCCTGTAGATCCCGCCCACTACCCCGGATTCACGCACTGGACACACCCCACGTACGCGCCCTCGACCAACCCCGAAAGCTGGAACCAAGAAGCCGTCAACCTAGCCGCCCTCCCCGGCGAAACCGCGCACCCCACGCTCCTCTTCTACACCCACGGCCCCACGAGCCTGCATCTCGCCCAGCTCCTCGCCTCAAGCCCACGGGAAAAGCACACGCAGCTGCTCACCGACTTCTTCACCCCTTACTTCTCCCTCCTGCCGCACTACCGCCACGACAGCACCGACTGCCGCCCCACGGCCGTCCTGGCCACGGCGTGGGCAAACGATCCCCTCGCCGGCTACGGCTCGTACTGCAACTTCCAGACGGGCCTGCACGCGGGCGACGAGGATGTCGAGGCGCTGAGGAAGGGCTTGCCCGAGCGAGGCGTCTGGGTTGCCGGCGAGCATTGTGCGCCGTTTGTCGCGCTGGGCACCGTCACGGGCGCGTATTGGAGTGGCGAGGGCGTCGCGAAGAGGCTGGGTGAGGTGTGGGGGTTGGGGTGTAGCAAGGGGGAGACAGGGGATGTGTGAGTAGGTGAGAATGGATGGGTGGATGAATGATGTCTGTTGAGAGAGAGAGTTCTTTTTTTGAGGTGGCATCTTAGATGTTGTTGACACGAGCATATACAACGGTAGAAGGCATATAAAACATCTACATCTGTTACCGCTTCGTAACGATAACAGCTACCTCACTTCTACTTTTATGCCCTGTACCATAGCACGACTTGGAAAGAGGGGAGCATCGACACTGAGACGGCACAGTAGAGTCACCAATCAAAAAGTATATCCACGGCTGTAAAACATGTTGATTTGCAATATTCAAAGAACCGGCAGCCACAAAGAAACAGATTCACCGATACCCATCCATTGCGCCGTCCATAATTCGTACCATTGTCTTAATCAGCGCATTTCGTCTATGGTATCTTTTCTTCATCCCAAAACAGACTGCAGAAAGCCCTCTGAGGCGTTGTGCTCAGGTGCTTATTTGTAGTGCCATCGCCCTGCCGGCGGGCAGGCTTAGTCGTCGCATCGTTGCATCCTCTGCTCATACCGTGCAAGCGACTTGAAGCGCAAAGCTGGCAGGCGGCCACGGCTGACGTCGTTCTACTCGTCCTCCACGCCTTCGAGCAGAGTGTGTTCGAGCACGTCGCTCAAAGTAACAACCCCCTTGAGCTTGCTGTTCTCGTCAATGACAATGAAGCGGTGCACGCGTGACCTCCGGATCGTGTCGTATATCGTTGACATGTTGTCATTGAGCGAGCAGGTGAATATACCCGGGAAATCCTGCAAAAGGTTAGCGTGGCACTTGTATGAGTCTAAACAAGCAACTTACATCTGAACGTTTCAACAAGGCATCGCCAACGGTCAGGTTGAGGTCGTCGTATACACCGCCCTTGATGAGCGCTATTACATCCACAGCTTCAAACACATTGAGCACAGTGCCTGTCACCGTCAGCCACGCATTATCTTAACCATGCAAACACGCCTACCTGTTTTATCCAGAATGGGCACGCTAGATATGCTCTTCTTGACAAGCATGTGTATGACGTCCATGACAGGCGTGTCCATGGACGCGGTTGCGAGATCTTCATACGTGCCAACATTCAGCTCCCTGAGCGGCTTCCGTAACTTCTGCGTTTCCTTGACGTTCACGGCGATGAACTTCAATATGCGGTATTGTGTGATGACGCTGACGACCATGGTTCTGTGTGTCTCGTCATCGCTATCGACGATTGGTATACGCCGAGCGCGCGATTCGAGCATCTTACGGCATGCTTCGTATACTGGACGGTCGGGGTGTATAGAGATTGTTTCTATGGGCTTGACTCCGAGTGCTTTCTCGATGTCTGTCTTGCATCAATACATGTTTTGGTGTGCTTGGACCGAGCTTCTTTACCTCGCAAGCTGTTGAGGCGGAACTGATCTACTCGGGCCAGCGCGTCTGGATTCTGCCAGTAGTACTGGATGACGTTGATGTAGTCCGAAGTCGTAAGGAGCCCAGCAAAGGTGGATGACTTGGAGTCCCACAGCGGCGCTGAGACGATGCCTGCGAACAGCTCTCAGCTCATGATACTCCTTGCACTCGACGCTTCACAGGCTCACCATTCTGGTTCAGGATATTCAGGCTCTTCTTTACCAGCAGCGCGGTATCGAACACGATCAGGCGGTAACTGATAGGGAGCACGTCATAGCTCGTCCTCGCCCTAAGAAAAGCTCGGATGGTTCTCTACTCTCTTGTCAGCCCCGTCACCGCAACTTTTTTGCCAGCTGAGCGTTGCCATACCAGGCCATCTAGTTGCTCACGGTCAATAGCCGAAAGCTGACGCGGTTGTTCTTTCGGAGGCAACGGAGCCCGAGATTGCTGGAGCAAATCCCTCGGTGTCACGAAAGCCGGTCGCGCATCGCTGCCGAGGGCGTTGGTCGTTGAGTCTGCCGCGTCGACGCCGGACATGGTTTATCGCGATGCTCCTCGGAGCGGCATGGGGCGTGTAACTCCGGTAGTAATGGGTTCGGGGCAAAGTTACAGGGGGACACTGGGCTCACAGAACGCAAGACTTCGGAAATGTCGTGGAGGATGGCGGAGGTAGACGCCCCACGATCGTCACTAGCGTATCGTGGTCCTAGCAAGTCCATGCGCAAACATGCGGGGCAAATCAACATGTGCAAGTAACATGGCGCCTATTCCAGAGTCCAATACAGTGTCTTGACTTTTTTGCTTGATTTCGACTTGAAAAAGCACAGAGTTCGGAGGTAGCGCTGACCCTAAGAAATGCATACGGAGCAAGCGCAAGCCATCCACAAGCACGCCTAGAAACTACACGTTACCGCCACTTCCTCATCGTGGCTATACGCCTCTTCGGTCGCGCATGCGAAGATCCCAAACCATAAAATGCATCCAATACACCCTGAGCTCGTCCTGATTATACATCGTGTTTCCTGGCGGCTTTTGCAGCCTCGAGACTTAGCTCGGGACCAGGCTCAGCCTCAGTTTCCTCCATGATGATCTCCTGCGTCGCATGTTCAACTGATGTTTCTGGCTCACCAATCGACTTCCTTGCCTGTGCTACGATGGAGTCTGCCTCGGTAATGCCGCCTTTCACAGCTGTCTGATCTTGGTCCAAGCTTGTCGTGGCCTCATTCTTCCGCTGGCGAAGGGCTTTGTTGTCAAATCGCACAACCATGCAGGACAGATTGTCGGTGGAGAAGCGCGCTAGAGCGTAATCGACAAGTTTCTTTGAGGCTTCTTGAGGATCATGAATGTGGCGGACAAGATCTACAGCTTCTTGATCGGAGCAGACGTCCCAGAGCTGTACATGTTAGCGAGTACAAAACCACCCAGACACGGAATGACTTACACCATCGCAGGCGAGAATGAGAAATTCATCCTGATCGGCCTGGATAACTGTCTCCGTGGTATAGGGATGTCCAGTGACCAGGTCCTTCATGTATGCATCGCCCAACGCCCGCGTGACAGCGAGGACGCCGTTGACGCGGTTGTTGAGTATCAAACCACCAGCACTAGCCACACGGCGTCCTTCGTTCTCGTCGCTGCCCTTGTGGTCATACGAAAGACGAAGAGCTCGGCCATTCCGGCAAAGGACAATGCGCGCGTCACCCACATTCGCCGTGTACAAGACGCGTTGCCGAGTGGCCTCGCTCCGAAGTTTTGCTTCCACTTGTTCGGCTGCAGGCTCCGAGGCAACGGCATCGGCACCTTCTTTGACCTCGCCGCCTTCGCCAGCTTGCTTGATAGCCGAGACCGCCGCGGGTGCAAAGAGGACGGAGCCGGTCGACGATTGTGCATTGGGCAAGCGGTCCTCCCATCGCAAAACGGCAATGACGGCAGTGCAGCCACTGTTCTTCAGAGGAAGCTTCTCCAGCTGCTGGTCGACGACGGTGAAGGTCTGGTCGAGAAGTTCGGGTATCGGCGTGTTGGGGTTCTTTCGAATGGTCTCTTCCAGGATCAAGTGAAGCTTCTTTCCACACCAATCGGCAGCAAACGTACCCGCATGACCGTCAAAGATGGCAAAGTAGCCATTGTCACTCTCGACTACGGACTGCGCCAGAGGGTCCGACTGAACCGAACTCGCGTCCGAGACGGCGCGGGGTTTCTCGTTGCCGTATGAGGGAGCCGGGGTGCTCAGAAAGTTGTATAGGTATGCATGTGTGTCCTCCATGGTCCGTCTGCATTTCTTGTTCTTGTCCTCAGTGACGCCGACGCGGAACGTGGACCGTGGGCCGGGGGCGGACTCGCCGGCCGAGTTGTTGAGAGAGCCCTGGGGCACGCTGAGGGCAGCGTCTGACTTGCCTAGTTTCTGCATTGGGGTTTGGGCAGCTGGCTTTTCCGGCGTGTGGGTGGCGGCGGCGGTGGACGACGAGGTCGAGGTGGGAGAGGAGCCGCCAAAGTGCAATGACTGCTTCGCGCTGGAGAACATGTCCCGAGCACGCGACACACCACTGGTCCGTCGCTTCCTCTCGGTTGGAGCAGCAGCGTCGCTGGCCTTGCGATCCGTCGCAGCGGAGCCGTTGCTCGCGCTATGTGTGTCGGTCGTGGATGCTGCAGCCGGCCTGGGCGCGTCGTTGCTTGCAGGGGTATCGATGGCGGCACCTTCGTCGTCTTTTGCATTCCCGAACATCTTCGAGAGCAAGCCGCCTTGGGCGCTCCGGCGCCTGTTACCTGCCAGCTTGGGTGATTGCGACGGCGCTGGTGTACCGGGTGGCGGCGACGAGGATCCAAGTGCAGAGGGTGGATGCGAGAAGCTGAGATAAGCGAGACTCGAGTAGCAACAATATGTTGGGAAGAAATGTAGACAAGGCCAAGGGGAGGCGTTGCGAGAGGGAGAGAGAGGATGGGGCCTAGGTGTGTGTGATGACGTCGGGGGAGGGTGACGGCGGGGGGGATGAGCAAGAGTGCAGCCGGAAGTGCCAATTGGCGGGCGTGGAAGGCTTGACGCTTGAACGCTTGACGCCGGGGAAAGAGTGACAGCGCGTAGCAAACGGCCTTTAGGTGGCGGCGGATTGGGGGGCGATGCCAACAGCAGCAGCAGCAACAACAAGGGCGTCGTCGGGGTGGGCCAGGGGAGCAGTGAGGCTACGTCTATGTATGTATGTATGTATGTACTATGTAATGTACCGTGCGTCGGGTGCTGGCCTCGACCCCGCCCGTGCTGTGGGAATGAGGCCGATGGCCTGGTCGGCGAAGATAGTCTTGTGACTTCTGTTCCCCTTTGGGCGCCACGACTCGAAGCTGCCTAATAAAGACACCATTCATTCCAAGGCATTGGACGTTGGGCTACGATCAGCAAGATCTAGCCTCCCTGCATGCATGCCGCCGCCCTGGGTGGAGCCGGCTGGGATAGTGACTAAACCCTTACACATATAAGCTTGCTATATGTGGACTGCTTTGAGTACATCCCAGGGCCTGCGTCGATCTTCAAAAAAGTAACATACATGTCCATACATTCTTCAGGCTAGCTGTGCCGTCTCATCAAACGCAAGCATCAGTATCTGACTCGCGCGCCCCTCAGAGACTTCGCCGTGGTCGACCAAACGACGAATATAAGCTGTGAACTTCTCCCTGTGCATCGTTGCCCCCTCACTATCATGGCCAAACAGCTGCGCTGCCACTTTCTCAACAACATCTGCTGCTATGTTTCCAGCTGCCGTTTGCAACCCAAGGCCTACAACAAGTCGGGCTTTGTATATGAGACGGCGCTGTGAGCTACTCCAGCGAGATAGAGCAGACGACGCATCTAGAGCCAACATCTCACGATATAACGCCAGAATCTGGGCCTGGCACTTTACATTTCCATCTATAGCGCCATGGACCAGGGCCTGAAAGTGCTTCCCTAGCGATACTGGATCTAGCTTGATCATAATGTCTAGAGGCAGAGACATGTCAGATTTAACCTTGTGCTTGGATATAGATACGCTTCTGGAACCTCGTTGGCGTTGTTGCTTTCTCTTGATGGAATGTTGGATGTGAATTGTGGTGGGAGTCACTACTGTCATATGTATAGCAGTGGCCGAAGTGGCTTCTTCTAGCACTTCGTTGCTTTGTGTGATTTTAGTACTGTGTGTATCATCGCCATGGGTATTGACTAAAACCTTGTGACACGGAGAGGGCATCTCTACATCTTTGAATGAACCATACAAAGAGTCATTTAAGGAGGAGGAATCGGTTGGTTCAAGCTCAGGCTCAGGTACCAGTGAGCGGTAGTGTGATGGGACCATTGGTAAGTCATCAGAAAGGTTGCAGGATACAATACTACTACTCCTTGTAAGATCTGAGTCTACATGTTCGAGGGACAAAGACGACGCCACCACGTCTTTTGACTTCTTCCTCGGTGGCTAGTTCATCATTAGTACTCTGATAGTTTCAAAGCAGTTTATCATCTTTACTTACCACAACTGTGAACTCGTCGAATACATGCGATTCAGGAACTTCATTCAATGTGTGAGAAACACGCCTCAAGCACTGGCATCCCTCACAATGAAACCCGGCACGTAGAGCGCCCGAACTCACGATATCCTCTGGAACAACGCACTTCTGGCACCGACCTTTGCGCAACATGTGCTTACAAAAATGTCCAGTAGCAGTGTCGACTCTAGGCAGGGAGATCGTCTTAATGATAGACTTGAGGCGACAGCAAAGACCATGTTTCTTCATATGCATAATTGTAAGGGAGACTTGGGAGCAAAATACTAGCTCTGTCGGATTTTAACGCTTAATGATGAGTGCCTTCTCAAATGACCTTCATTAATCCCTTGTTCTCAAATACAAAGCCCTTGTTACGAGCATGAGCCTAATTCAAGGCTGTTGAAGCCTCAGAGGATGGCTTTGTCCTCGTGCCGCGCCCTAGCGCCTCTTTCCTATTACTCCTAGTTGCACAACAGGCCTTTTCCGGATATCTCTAAACCCTTGGTGGCAGGTTCGTTTGCCAAAACCATGCCTTTTCACTAACGCCTATTGCTTCCTCCTAGAAATCGCACGACTCAGCAAGCACCTGCGCCAGCTCTTCCAAAGCCTCCTGGTCCTCTGTTGTGAAGCCATTGAGCTCCGCACAATCAATGTCTATAATCGCTACAACCTGCTTGAGTATTAGCTTCCGTGTACTTTGTAGTTTCCGTCCACAACACCATTGTACATAATAAGACAAGAAAAGGACCAAGGAAAGAAAGAACCCAAAGTCACATACCTTCCCATCCTTTACAATAGGAACAACAATCTCACTCCGGCTTGCCCCATCACACGCAATATGTCCAGGGAACTTTTCAACATCTTCAACCAACTGCGTCGTTGCTTCTTTCGCCGCCTTCCCACAGACACCCCGGCCAAAAGCGATGATCTGGCATGCTACCTGACCTTGGAAAGGGCCAAGAAGAAGTTGCGATGGATTTGATGGGTCAGTAAAGTAGAAACCTGCCCAGTTGACGGCCGAGGAGGGAGCCGGCAGTGAGTGATATGCATGCCATAGAAGGGAAGCTGCGTTTGAGAAGTTGCTGTTGTAAGAAAGATGTGTCAGACGCTTTCTGCTCTCTTTCTGTTGGAGTCTACCACACCATGCTGTGGTACCGAAATGGAGTAACTTACCAAACCTAGAATCTACGTTAGCATGTAGTCCAAGACCTAGGTATCCTGAAAATATAATCCTCGGGCTCGCCATTGACAATGGTACTTGATGAGTACATACCCAGTTCCTCTGCCCATCAAACAGCGCCCTCGCTTGTTCTAGAACCTGTCCATACACCTCCTTCTTGCTCATGCCTTGAGCGAACGTGGATGAATCGGCGTGCACCTATTCGTCGTTGTATTAGCAGCCAACACTCTAAATCCAGCCGAGACCTTGGCGAGCCACAAACATACCATGATGTCGCTCTCTTAGCTGTTGAGGACGTTCCAGACGTTCTTCGTCATACACACACTGCAAGTGCACACACAGACACACAAACACACTTGGATTTCTCTCAACGCGATCGCCGAGGCTTGCCGGGCGAGAAACCCACAACTTAGCTTAAATCAGACCCCTGAGACCGAGTCTTTTTTTTCTTTTTTTTTAAATTACTGTTGCGACCTTGATTTCAAAGCAGTGGACACACGGTTAGCGAGGTGCTAAATTCAATAGACTGTTTTGCGAGGGCACGCATGACTGTTGCTATGGTTTAGGAATGTGGTTGGTGCTGAACAGGGTTAGACTACAAAACTTGCGATCGCGTCATCGTTGGGTTCAGACGGAGCCGTACCCTTGGAACGCTAAGACGACCTGGTTCCCTTTGGTATTGCGAACCGCGACAATTAGACATTAATTTGAGTAGACTGCCGTGTAAATAGACGAGGCTACAATATAGAAACACAATGATGATCATTAGCATATGAGCACTATACCAGTGCCTACAATAACTTTCGAAGTTCGTGATAGAATTATCTCAAACGCATGGATATCTTATCAATCGATGAATTCTTTTCATACCCCAAACTCACAATATTCCACCTATTTGCAACTCCCCAACAAATTCCAGCCAAACATCAATTCCACCCGGGCCAATCGATATCTTCACTCATGTGCAGCCCGAGTAATACTTCTATCCCAGCGCAAATACCACACCACCCCCACACCTCTCCACAGAACAGAAGATTTCCGAAAAAAAAAAAACAATCTCCACATGTCGTGGTAATTTGTCCGAACCCAGCAAGAAACCCCGACAAAACTCGTCTGCGTGCAAGGAGAAAGACTTGATTCGAACGTACGGATCTGTCGTCGTTCGCAGGTTTTCGAGAATATATCCAACATAGCACAACACAAGGCTTCATGGCAATCGGTCGGTTGGCGCAATGGTAGCGCGTGGCCCTCCTATACAGAGCTGTAAAGGCCAAGGTTGCGGGTTCGAGTCCCGTGCTGATCGCAGATAAGACGAATGACTTGCTACACTCGCGTCCGGACATTGTGGACGTGGTGGAGAAAGTTTTTTTGTCGATGCTGGATGTCACGTGATGCTATCACAACGCATCACGTGAGAGGACTTGGCTTGGACATAAAGAGTTCTTGCTGAGGGACGGAATCATCCGTACCTGGTCATCTTTTAGCCTGTACGTTCTTCATGGCTGCACCCGCTCCGAGCGGTTGTTTTTGCCAACGTCCCACTGTAGCACGTACATCACGCACGAAGCATATCAAGCCAGAGGAGTGTTGCTTTTGAACAGTTTGAAATTACGCTCATCATTAACTCATACACGTCATGGACATATCCGCAGCTAGATTACCGCGAAAAGGGACAAGACTACAGTAAGACCGTGCAAGAACCGTGACCGGTGACGAGACAGTAGAAAAGTGAAGAAGAAATGAACACTCCGTGCGCCACCCCAGTAAGTATCAAGCAGAGATATCCCAAGACCGATATGCGCATATTGGCAATCCAGAACGCCGACCCATAAACGATATTTGTAGCGCCGAACCTGACGGCATGCTGATGGACGGGCAATTGACTTGGACAGAAAACGAAGCGATCACAATCGTAACAAATGTGGTGCCCCAAGGCGCCATGCTAGAACTCCGTGTAATGAAGATGGAGACTCAGAAGTTGAAATCCAGAAACGTTCCTTATGGTTTGGTTCGTGAGATGGCGTTGCCCACGCTGCCAACGCGGCCGCTGGTTTTTCGTACGCCTGCTTTGCCGTCTGTGCTTCGCCGCGAAGGGCTCGAACGGACTTTGGTCATGCTGATGCTGCCATTGCCACTCTTGTCCTTGGGTGTCTTTGGCCGCGCGCCGGTTGGTGCGGTGTTCTCGAGGTCACTCTCCTCGCCATAGCCAAAGGAGGTATGCGTCACTGAAGTCTGGATGACGGAGGTAGTGCTGAAGGCGCGGCGTTGCTTGTCCTTCAGAGTAGGCGAGCGCGCTGGAGAACGCGACGATGTTCGCCGTGCGATCTGACGGAGGTGGAACTCCTCATCTGACTCGCCGTCAAAGCGCGTAATATCTGCCCTGACCTCTGTGTGCGACTTTGTGAATGGCTCATTCTCATCGATACGCTGAGGCGATTGTCGCGATCCGTTGCCGTAAAGCTTGCTAGTCTTTCGCGGCTGGCCAGGTGTTGGCGCAGGCAGGTTATCCTCGAGCACGCCAATATGTCCCGAATTGCTTCGCTCGTTCGACTCGATCTCGCCCAGGGCCGCGCGCTTCTGCGATCCATTGGGCGGAGTGAAGGTTTGCCCGTTGCTAGCAAGGCGTTGCTTGTGCGGCGACTTTGTGGGCGTGGAAGGCACCATCTGAGCATACTTGGCCTTCATGGTGTCCTCGTACCACCACTCTCGGAAAGTGCCCTGGTTCAAGTGAAGCCAGTGCTGCTGAGGACCAACAACCATTCCTGGGCGCATAAAGCGCATGTAGGCGATAATCTCGTTGGCAGTAAAGCCGTGCTTGTAGATCAGGTATGCGCCGATGAGACAACCAGTTCGTCCCAGACCAGCTTTGCAGTGAACGGCGATGCCTCGCTTTTGTACCGTAATCATCTCATGCGCAAGGTTGACAAACTTGCGGACTAGCGATAGAGGTGGGCATGTTCCATCATCGAAGATCATGTTAAGATGTTGAATGCCCAGCTTGGTGAAGTACGAGGAAGAGTACAGCTCCGAGTTCAGTCGAACGACTAGGCCGATGTTGCGCGCGCAGAAATGCGACAGTACGTTCTTGAAGGGGCTAGGAAGGTCGGATCTTTGGACCTCGGCGATGTTGGAAGGAAGTGTCGCATACATGGGCGAAGAAGTGGGAATCTCGTGGGTGGGCTTTTGCTGCGGTGAGGCGAATGCAAGGAAGTCGGGGGTGATCCAGTTGAAATCTCCCATGTCTACGCGCTCATACTTTTCGTATCTGGCTGGGTCAGCAACAATGATTAGAAGCAGTAAGGGCACACATACTCCTCCAGACTGAAGTCCTTGAGGCCACAGAGGCCTTCTTCCTTAGCCTTCCATACACCGTAGATGACATCCTGAATGTTGAGAACATAGTCGGCCTGGCTGTAACCGGCGTCACGGAAGGGCATGCAGGGGGGATCCATCTGAGCGATGGGTGCCAGGGCAAGGTGAGGCGGCCATGACTGGATGAGGACCATGTAGCATGCCAGGATACAAGCAGCGTTTGCGCGACCTATGCATGTTAATGGGGGCGCAAAAGCGGCAGTGTTGGAGTAGTCTTACTCCTCGAGTCGGCATTGCTCCAGAAAACAACTGCGCGGTCCTCGTTGGCGGGATCGCCTAGGACTTCGTGCAGCTGCACGGCGAACCGGTACAGGTGGCCGATGTGGAGTGGGCCGAAGTCGCCGTGGAATGCGTTGTACAAGAGCGTCTTGTCGATGCTGAAGTAGACGGGAGGGAGTGCCTTGTGAGCCGTCACGGTAGGGCCGCCATGTGCGCGCGACGACCGCTTCGACGGCGACTGGGACTGCTTGGGGTAGGGAAAGGGCGTAGAGGCATCTGGAGCATACGTATACGAGGCCAGATAGAGACGGTCCTGGATGTACTAGAGGACGGGTGGATCAGCACGAGTTCCAATGGTGCATTGTTTTGGCGGTTGTTATGCTGCTCACCTCGATGACCTGGCCGTAGCTGGTCGTGGACGCGCGAGGCATTTTGGAGGATCGCTCGCGGTGAGAGGACATGAAGTGGAAGCTGCGACTCTCAAGGTGCTTGTCTCTTCCAGTTGGGGCAGCGACGACCGGCTATTGCACACGAGGATGTTGGGACGAAAGCAGCGATTTCGGCAGCGCGACGACGCAGCTGGAGGGGCAGAGCAGGAGAGAGGAGCTGTAGTGGTGAGGCTGGCGGCGTGGCGGCGGGAAGGCCGTCTGCTGTTCCTGCTGCGGTCTGGGTTAAGGAATAATTGTAAAGATGGCCGACGTGCGGATGAGGTAGCAAGTTTAAGCACATGTCTATGTTGTTGTTGTTTACTGGCGCACGGACACGCACACTAGCTCCACTCGCTGGTTTCGGGATGCCCGCCAACAGGATCACAACAACTCTGAACCTAGTGGCCCGAGCGCCATCACAACAAGGCACGAGCCGACGCCCTCCTACTGCTTGTCCGCCGCACTGCCCGTTGATGTGCTCCTGCTCATGCACCGCTTCGCTGTCCACTCGTAGTCGGTATCTTCATGGCCTGGACCGTTCTCGTCTCTTGGGAAACCAACACCGTCTCTCATCTCCCTTGCAGCTATCGTTCCGCACGCATGACCTCACAGGGTCCAGTGCTGTCGCCTGTCTGCGTCTCGGTCCATGCCGTAATTGCAGACACGTCTCCGCTGCCATAGTGATAGCAATAATAACAATCATGCCCTGGTCAGCCCTGGCTTGGTTGCGCTACTCCAAGGGCCTCGCCTTGTTTGCAAATAGTCGCACTCGCAGGTGAACTGCCGTTGTCCGGGAAGGTACATTCGACTCCTGGTTATCGATAAGACGCTTTGCTGCTCCTGATCACGTGAGCTGTGCATCCTCTGGAACCTCGCCTGACAACCGCTACCTGACCTTCCCCCACACTTCATCCGAACAACATCTACCGCACTCAGGCAAAAAAAGAAAAAAATAGCCTGGGCGGAAATGATACGAAGAGGCAGAACCGAAGGGTGGCTCAAACAGCACATTGATGCATTGCCTACCTGGGCCAATTTTCACGGCGTCAAGTTCAACAATGTCAGAATTGGACCCCTGTCTGGTTTCGAGGATAGGGGATCGACAGTCATCGCCGAGCACAAACTCCAAGGAAACAACATCGAACCTCTCCTCGTAGTGCCTAAAGAATTGATCATCTCCCGCCAAAACATAGACCTTCTTGCTAAATCGGACCATCACTTACGTCATCTTCTTGAAGCTCTTGGAGACTTCGGAAGGGTGCGTGATAGAATTTGGCAACCCATGAACTGCTCGTGATAGTAACGCTTTGCAGACAACAAGAGGCGCCGTGCTCTCCTTCTTGCTTCTTCAGGCTACCATCTGCTGCCCAGACACAAAGGATGTGGGTGTGCTAAACCCCCTCACAGAGTACATCAGATTCCTCCCAGATGAACTACTCCCCACTTTTTGGACAGAGGAGGAGCGGGAGCTTCTGGTCGGTACAACGCTCAAGCCTGCCGTTAGCGCGAAACTCAACAGTCTATTGCGCGAATTCGAGAACTTGCGCACCGCTACAGAGCCTATTCCATGGTGTAAAAAGTACTGGTGGGACGAGTACGAGGGAATGCTCACTTTTGATGACTGGATGCGTGTCGATGCCATGTACAGATCTAGAGCATTAGAGTTTCCAGGCGCCGGCGATTGCATGATGCCATGCGTCGACATGGCCAACCACGCATCAGGCGATGCAACGGCCGCCTTGTATGAGACGGATGGTAACGGAAATGGCTTGCTTTTACTCCGAGAGGGGAAAAGAATTGAAAAAGGTGGCGAAGTAACCATCACGTACGTCGCCATGAATGAATCAGTGTATTGTGCTGACAATTGTAGGTACGGCGATGACAAAGGCGCATGCGAAAACATCTTTTCATACGGATTTCTCGAAGATGAAATGACCTCCGCGAAAGTCATGTTTTTAGATCTTGATATTCCAGACGATGATCCCCTAAGACCTGCAAAAATGTATGTCTCAAGTGAAGCGCCAGGCTTCCGCGTCTTCGAGAGAGACGGTGCGATAGAGTGGGAGGGAGACTTCATATGGCTCGTCGTAGTCAACGAAGAAGACGGACTGGACTTCAAAGTCAGACAAACCACCGATGGCAAGAGGGATATCCAGAGTTTTTGGAAAGAGGGTGAGTTGGATACTTCAAAGCTACGCCAGCACCTTGAAGAGGAAGCAACATGGGACGTTTTCCAATTGCGTGCGATAGTACTCTTGCAGAACCGCATTGATGCACAGATCGACATGCTCAGGGGAGCCAAAGACGTCAAGCGCGAGGCCACTGTTCGAGAAATACCATGGAGACTGGCGGAGCGACTTCGAAGCTTAGAACTGGACATGCTCCAGCGTGCCGCGTCCACTCTTGACAAGCAAGTAAGAACCAATCTTTCTTTGCATCCAACCCCGCACGCTTCAAACAAATCATACAGTTTCATTGTCCTTTTACAGGATGCAATCTTCACCGCCTTTTTTGCAGAGTGCATGTTAGCACCAGGTCGGCAACTTGCGCTTGATCGGCCACAGGTGGAGACCGCGTTCCTGCAGCTGCCCCGTGCAACCGCCGGTGACGGACACTGACACAAACTACAGAGAGCCAAATTACTAGACTCACCGATCGTCATACACTATCTGGGCTTGGATGAACAGGAAGAAGAGGAAGAGGTTGACTTTTCTTAAGCATTTGAGGCTTAATCGAATGCTACTCACCTTGTAACGTGCATGCATTCAGCGGGGAAGTGGTGATAGTTAGGCATCACACAATAGCAACAACGTCTACCAGAGAAGATGAGAGAAGCGTAGTCTTTCTGTCATGCATGTTAGCCCTTCTCGATCATGTCGAGCACATCTTCTCCTGCTGTTGGTGCGTCGCTGTTCAACGTCATAATCTCAGCACTTAGGGTGCATGTTAACATGCATACGGCGCAGTTGGTAAGATCACGCCACGTCGTACGTTGGGCAGAGATCGGCTGCTTGACACCAATCAAGGGCATACCCCGAGTTTTTTTTCCACAAAGCTACGACAACTGATCGGCTTCATGGTTAAAAAAGCTTGACTGGGATGAGCCGCTTGCCACGTTATGTACCCAGCAACGTTCTTCTGGAACAGTGCTAGGGTGACTCTAGGCTGCGGTGATTTGCTTGGGTGAATTCCAAGGGCAGGTAACGCGCGTGGCACATTGAGTACATATGCAGCGAGTGGTGCCCGTACTCCTACGAGCAGCGAATGGTGTGTGCTTCTAGCGGAAGGCTTCTGGCGCTATGCCCTTCAGAAAGATGGCTCTCGGGTGAACTCGAATATAGCTAGTATGACGCAGGCGTAGGGCATCACAAGGCGGATGACTGGAAGAGGGCACAAAGAGGGCACTAGGGCTGACGCCCATGATGTTCTAAGAATGCAGCCCTGGATGTTCTCTGTTGTTGAAAGCCACTGATCAGGCGTGCTAAGGGCCGCCGAGAACGGCCGTCGTAATTCTGACAAGCGACAACCATCCCCGCACGTTGATTACAGCAAGTCAGGATTAAGGTTTAGTGGCTAGTGATGGGCGAAAATGCGTCGGCGAGAACACACACACGCTGCTCGTCTGTGGCCTGATGGAATGGCGCCTTTCCGCCCCCGCAGCTACCCACAAATTCCCCAGGATCCGACTAGGCCAGGGTGGCATGTGGCAGCTTTAACAATACATTTGCCAGCCCGCCCCGACTCTTCCGCCCACCCTTTACCCCCTCGTGGAATCTGTGCACACGCTCAGCTCGACTTTATCCGCCGGCTGCTGCAGTAATAATATACGGCTTTCGACGACAACAGCGACGACCAAGACGAAGACAACAACGACAACAGCGACAACAGCGACATCCTAATTTTGCAGAGCACGCGCCCTCCACCAATCCAGGCCTGCCGGATGACAGAACGCAACACTAGCCATTAGCGACCGCCCATTGGGCCTGCAACAAATAGTATCATCACTACTCCCACGACGCCCAACATCGCCACCATGCCTGGAATTCTGCCTATGAAGGTCATCAAGGTCGGCTCAAGCTGTCAGAGCCGCATCGCCCAAGCCTGCGATCGTTGTCGCTCCAAGAAGATACGATGCGACGGTATCCGCCCTAGCTGCACCCAATGCACCAATGTCGGATTCGAGTGCAAGACGAGCGACAAGCTCAGCCGCCGCGCTTTTCCCAGAGGATATACAGAGTCGTTGGAAGAGCGTGTCCGCGCTTTAGAGGCCGAAGTCCGCGAACTTAAAGAACTACTCGACGAAAAGGATGAGAAGATTGACATGCTCTCGCGTATCCATTCGCATTCTCCAGCATCACAGTCGTCTGCAAAACGACAATCTCCGCAGTCTCCGCGCTGCCCCGAGGGTCGTAATGAGTCACAAGAGAAGGACGATACGTTCAAGGTGCAGCAGACGCCACATCTGCTCGACGATCCAAACCATGATTCTTATTTTGTAGGCAACTCAGCCGGGCGAACACTTGTTGGTATACATGGCCCCCTGCTCCCTCTCTAGCAGTATGTCATGTCTAACCCTTCGCAGAGGCCTTTAAGCAGAAAGCACAAGAAGCAGGCAGACTCTCAACCGATGTTGACTCGGGCATCTTTTTCGGTGCAGGTGCAAAGCCAGCCGCAACTCAATCTAAACAGATTGTGTCGTTTAAGGCTCCTCCTCGTCTAGTCTCGGACCAAATGATCAACATCTTCTTTCAGGAGTGGGCACCTTTGTTTCCAGTCCTCCACCGCCCAACCTTCTTAGCTCTATATGAGCAGTATGTTGCTAACCCAGACGCTGTGACCGATAAGAAGTCTATTGCACAGCTTAATCTGGTGTTTGGAATTGCTGCACTTTCGAGCGACGTAAGTATTCAACTCCTATCGCGTGCTCGGTCACAAGCTGACATTTCATAGCCTCGTGATGGCCAAGATGTTGATTCTTTTGAAGCTCAGTGGCAAAGCGCAGTTGAGAGCTTCTTGATGAACAACGACGTAGCAACGCTTCAGTGTCTTGTTCTTGCTCAGATTTTCTGCCTCCTGAGAGCTGATTACTCTCGGCTGCTCAAATACAAGGGCTTAGCTGTTGGCCTGTCACAACGCCTTGGCTTGCATCAGTCGCAGAAGCGCTTTGCACTCGACGCACTGACGTGTGAAACACGCAAGAAAACATTTTGGTCACTCTACACTGTTGACTGGTAAGTGTTGTGCGACCACACATCCGCAGTCACAGCGCTGATCCCCCTATAGTCTTTCCGCTGCACACATTGGTCTCTCGACGCTGATCCGAGACGAGGATGTGCACTGCGAGTATCCAGTAGACGCCGATGACGAATACGTCACCGAGAAGGGGTTCCTGCCGACCTTGCCCGGCGAGTACACCAAACTCTCCAGTGCGCTAGCGCTCTTCCGCCTGGCACGCATTCTGTCCAAGGTCCTCACGGAGCTATATCCGGGATCGGCGTCACATGACATCTCCTTCCGCACCATCGCGACGCTGGCCGACGAATTAGCGGACTGGCAAAGCAACCTTGCACCTCACCTCAAGCTCACGTTCGCACAGGATAAGCCAAGCACCAACGTTACCAGTAGCCGTTCACCTATCTTAGTAAGTACAGTCCGCATGTTACTACATGTCTGAGTACTTACAACATCAGTCTCTTGCCTACCATCACATCAGAGCATTGGTGTACCGTCCAGCTGTTGTTGCCAACCTTGGAGACAAGGCCTCTTCAGCTGTGGTAGCCGTTGGTGATGCCTGCAAACACATTGTGCAAATCGTGGAGCTCCTCGATGAGCGCAAACTCAGCTTTTCCTTCTGTCTCAACCGCAATGAGGTCCTCGTGCAGGCTGGCTTTGGCCTCCTCTTCCAGACACTCAATCTTGCCCGTGAAGGCAAGCTCATCAAGGACAGCAATCGCCTTGTTTGTTCCGTCATGGATATGCTCGAGCGCGGAAACGCTGCTGGCTACACACACTTCCGCCGCATAGGCTGTGGCATTGTGGCCGTACCACGTGTGGAGCAAATGCCAGCACCATCTCTTTCGCGACACAATTCAGATCAAAACATGGGCGCACCTCTAGATGCTTTCCGTGCCACACAAAAGTCGTTCAAGAATTTGGCTGCACGCTTCTCCCCAGGCGCCTTGAAGGCTACTCGTGCCAACGCCCAGGAACCACGCCGCGCAACGCTTCCTGCCCTTTCGCCCCACGTAGGCTCTCACCCCAATCACTCGGCGACGAGTTTGTCGTCAATCCGATCGGAACCCCCGAGCGCCCGCTCAGAGCCAACTTTGAGCCCATTGTCTCACCGTGCATCCTTCTCAGTGCCAAACAAGCGCCGCCCAAGCCAACCTGCCAGTCAGCAGCAGCAGCAACGCAACATCGACTACATGTCTTTTCCCATCGATTCATTGGCCAGTTATACGCTCCCAAACAGCAATCAGGCTATCAAGTCTGAAGTTTCACCATCGGATTGGGAGCGCCTTCTCTCATCACTAGACAACGGCCAAACAAACATTTATGACACCATCTATGGTGGCCCGCCAGCCGATGCTCTGCTCGATGTCACACCTCTATCTGCTACTACGGATAGCAACGCGACATGGTCGCCAAACGTCTGGAACTGGAGCAGTTATGCTTCAGAGGCTCCACCGCCCCAGAGCGTCCTCAGCTTCAGCGACGAGAGCTTGACTAGCGGAGAAGAAATCAACAACCCTGCTTGTGATTACGGGTCTACGCCTGGCAGCGATAGATTGTACCCAGGTATCATGATCCCCGGCGATTATGAGGACGCTGCAAATCTAATTGGGCTCGACGGCACCTACTGTGGATTATAGGTGGGCGGGCTATAATGATAGCATGACATGATGACGGGTATATATATATGGGGGATTCGTGTCTGGTACATGTGGTCTGGTGTCCATGATGGCGTGTTGGACCCGGTTCTCTGCTTGATTTGGCTTTGTGCTCTTTTTTTCTTTGAATTGTTTGAGATACCATGCTCTCGGCAAGAGCAAAAAAGCGACTGAGCGATGCGGTTCTGGAGTTATTCTCTTTGCTACGGTACTTGACAAAATGTATAGATCGTCACTGAACAAGCACATATAGGTTCGTAATTACTTTCAAGACATTAGTGTCGCATATATTTATATCCTGGTTTCTTCATATCCCACCTTCATTTTCAAATATATGGAGGTCAATTTACTCCACCCTATCCATGTCCTCGGGAGATGACATGAGGCAAAATACAGTATATACTCAAGCAATTCCATATACGTACTTGCTAGGTTTTACCCCAGGTTTCATGTTAACACAGCATCAGGGTCCAGAATAGAACCTTCTACAGCCTAAATTGCCCTAGACACACGGGAACTGCAAAGAACAAAGAAGCGTCCAAGCTCAGCATACATACCGCCCTGCATTTTACCACACCCCCATGATAGTGCTAAAAACACCACTCATCCTTGCCCAACCATTTTTTCTTTTTAATTATCGCGCGGCAACTTCACAAACACACATACACACACACAACCACACAACAAGGCATCAACACACCAACACACAGATAGACAAACTTTGAACCATCTCAAACCCCCATGCATCCATCTGTCCATGCCCCCTCGGCCCTCCTCGCAAAACCAACACACCCACCCTTACCCCTTGTCCGGACAAAAGGATGCTTTCCATCCCTTCTTTTTTTCCTCAGCCACATGACATGTACATACATACATACTACATGTGGCGTTACCCACATACATATATACCCACTTACACACATACATGCATACATGCATACATGTGTGAAAACCAGCTAAACCCACATCAAGCAGTATGTATGGTATATAAGCAGATAGGAAAAAAAAAGTCTCACAAGGGGACTAATTGAGGTTCCTTTTTTTTGGTTCTTCTGGCCAAGTTTCAATGGCGCGCACTCGTGGCGTTCGGTGTGGACAGGGGGGAGGTGGTTGGATAAGGGATGGATGGAGTTGTGGGCGGGCAGATGGGTGGGTGAGTGGGACCGGGGGATGGGTATAGGGGGAGGTGCGTGGTTATTTCCCAGCCTCATTCGTGAGTGTGTATGTGTGTCTTGCACGTGGACAAGATTATGCGGGGTAGATTTGCCCGCTTTTTTGCAGTTCTAGGGGCGGCTTGCAAGGGGGAGAGGGAGGGAGTAAGTGTTGGGATATTTTTGTTTTGGGGTATTTTTATCTTGTATCGTACGATTGTAGAAGGTCTTTTTCTCTCTCTCTTAGTTTGCTTTTGTGTGTGTGTATTGTTCTTCTTCCAGGGTGGAAAAGTAAGAGTCAACGGTTGGACATGGGTGTCTATAGTAAGTACTTTATTGATTGCGCAAACCTTGGTTGATTAGGTCTCTTACAACAAGGGTCAGTTTTTGCTTTTCTTCCTTCGCTACGCAATGTCAGGGACAAACGGAACGATTGCCAAATGACTGCATCACAGATCGAGCGATGATTCTGCTACACATTCACAATGCGCAAGTGCTGTGATCGCCAGCAAGAGTGGAGACAAGACACATCCAACGTCATGCAATCGCGATGTTACAGGGATAGTGAAGGCTTTGAGTATTTCTGTATTCAGTTGGGGGCTTGCCCAAGTAGGCATTCTTTCCCACCCTATGAGATAATAGCGAGCACTCCCGTTGCCTAAACTTTGCGGATCCGCATGTCCGTTGTCCTGTTTTGGAGGTGAAACCTGCGTCAGTTGCGGTGGTTTACACGAGTCGAAAGAGGCTAGAGACGCTGGAATGCGGGGTAACCAAGTAAGATCATGCGATTGTCATTGCAAGCGCACAACTAGTGGACTAGATACCAACTCTTACTGAGGCGATAATGAGGATGCGGCGGCAGCTGAAATGCCCTGCAGAATCGGGGGATTTCGGAGACGCTAGGTGCGACGCTTATCTCCAAGGAAAGACGAAATGAAGCAACCCTCTGCGTTCCAGAACGGGCAAGCATGCGATTGCGATATCGGAGCTTAGCCAGTGTGAAAGTTTGTTTAACCATGGCGGCCCTGACTAAATCGACTCGGGTCCCCCGCGCACGCACAGATGTTTGTAATGTCCCTAGCGCAGAAATTCGGCATTCAAGTAGTCGACGAAGACTTCTTTTATCCTTGCTTTAGAGAAACTGTGTTGCCGGTTCAGGGTGATGAATTGGCGTCGTATGCGCTGGAGCTGCGGCAGCGTCATTGGTGTCGCGGGCAGTTCAATGTGCTTGTCGACATCCGCTACAGTTATCTCACCACCTCCTTCGCCAGCGTGATCTTTTTGGTAAACCATTATCTGCGCGAGGATGTCTGACGTTGTCTTGTCAAGCTCGTAGAGGTAGTTCTGCTCGGTCGCTGGTTTCTATTGCATGTTAGATCAAGGTAACGAGGGATGGGGTCAGGATACGTACCAGCACTGTCGCCATGTTGGGCCTGACAGTCTTCATCTTGCCGTCACTGCCAATTATGGCTTCCCATATTTGCTCGCACGGCGGTGTCTCGTCTTCCTCGACGACGATGAACAACGGGCTATCCCACCGCGTCATGCCATTGGGCTCTTCATATCGGAAGATTAGGTTCTCAAAGACATCCTCATCGTATCCCCCGTCGGTTTCCTGATCCGCCAAGAGCTTCCGGTTGTTTTCGCGGCAGCGGTCGGGCGGCGTACCTACATGCAGCTCGAGGACTGTCAGCAAGGTATCCTTTGGGGCAATTGTGACATACTGACAACGCAGCTGGGAGTTTGCAAGGCTTTGGCCTCGCAAAACAACTGGTAGCGGAAGCCTTTGATGTAGTTTAGGCCGTCGGCGATAACGATGTCGTCGCGCGACAGGAGGCGCTTGACGGCAGAATATTCTTCCGCGCGTGCATCTTTTTCGGCTTTGGCGGTGCGGTAGACGGAGCGCGACACGCCGAGCGTCTGATCGTTGATGAGATGGACCTTCAAGCGAGAGGAGCGGGCATCGGGGGGCGAGCTGGCGATCCTTGACTCGAAGAATTGCTGGAGTTGGACGGCTCTGGTGGTCTTGCCCGCGGAAGGGAAGCCTTTGGGCGGGTTAGCGAAGAAGGTGGCGGCGGGGGTGGAAGGGTGGAACCTGAGATGAGGACGAGCTGCAGGCGTCAGTAATTAGCGAGTCTGGGGAAGGTTGGACGAGGACTGACGGGCATTGTGCGCGCAAGGCGAGAGAAATTCCTGGCTAGAAGTGGACGGCCGCAATGCCTAGGGAAGACTGGCGCGTCGAGGCCATGGCCAGCATCGGCAGATTGAAAGAGTGACGAAATCCACAGGCCATGCTAGTGTCTTGGTTAGTTTGTTGGTTGGCAGCCCCCCCGAGCCGCGGTCCAGGTGGTCTTGTCGTCTTTCTTTTCTTGCTTGCGCCCTTGCTGCGCTGTGTGCTGTGTGCTGTGTGCTGTGTGCTGTGCTGTGCTGTGCTGCTTTTTCTCGCCTGCTCCCGACCTTCACCCTCGTACGTACGTACATAGATACATATATAGTGGCCAGACAAGCACACGCCGTCATTTGGTCCTTCTAGCGTCGCGTACAGAGATCGCCAGTGCAGGCTAATATCCAAGGGTCCCCGTACGTACATACGCTACCACGGCTCCACTACTATTTACTTTATCCCTCCCGCTCGCCTCGGCCGCCGTTGCAACCCATCCACCGCTCTCTTCTACCCTGCTCTGCCCTGCCCTGCTCTACGTTGCTGTGCTCTTCTCTGCTCTTCACGACTCTCTACCCGCCAGCACACCAGCCCAAACTCACAGCAATGTCCAACTACTCGCAACACACGTACGGTGCGCCCACTCGGCCAGCCTTCTCTGCCCTCCAGTCCTCCAGTACTGCTTCCCAAAACTACGACAGCACCGCCGCCTCCAGCATTGCCTCGCGATCGTCCACAGCATCTGCGCCGCCTGTCTCGCCCTCCACTAGTCCCCAGAGCCAAGCGTACTTTGGCTCTCTCAACCAACAGTCATACCAGCAACAGCAAAGACCTCAGCAACAGCAACGCCTGCAGGCCCAGCGACACCCCAGTTTCGAGTACCAGCCCAATCGATCAGGAGCAGGTCAGACTGCAGCCGAGACTACAAACTACCTCAACCAGGCTGCGCTTCTTGCAGAGGCTGCAAAACGGGCACAGATGGCTTGCGTCATGCGAGATCTTGATGGCATGGAACTATGAGCAGGGAGATTGCTGTTGCCGACATTGCCAGGCTTCAGCAAGTGATGCCTCGTTATCGTCAAGTTGGTGCTGCCTTTCTCTCCTGAGTATCTGCCGATAAAAGTCGGCCATTAACCGTTACTTCACTTGCAACCCAAACGGAGTGGGTCCCGGACAACAAAGTCTTCAGATCTCACGAGGCCATCACCCCACCAATGCCACCGGCAAATGCTTGCGCTGATTGTCTGTTCTTGTTTTTTGTTTTGTTTTGTTTTTCAATTTTCCTATTGGAAGTCTCTTGAGCCACATCACACTGTCAGTTAATTCCACGTATGGCGAGCTCCTTCGTTTGTTTCGACCTGTACATAGTTCTCGACTTGTCGGCCCGACTAGTCATCTCATCCTCCTCTTTTTCTACCACATTTCATAGCTTGGAGTTTACACGGCATGGCGAACACATACACCGGAACATGCTCCTTTTCACATGGTAGCATCGCTAGATTAGACTGTGCGGGGAACGATCCAATAAGAAGACAATGGGTCTTATTTTAGTATGCATGCAGGAGGGGACATAGATCAATGGAGAGCTTGTTCCGATATTGTATGCATCAACCCTCCCTCGCTCTGTCACGAGCCGAGGTCAACTATATATTCACAAGATACGTGACGTCAACATCAAGTTTAGCCGTGTGCGAGTACGCGGATGCGTGCCTCTATGCCTTGGAACCAAACCCAGACATGCGCGACATGCCAGCATGCAGTGACAACTAGGGGATCCCCAGTCAACGTGTGATTGGAAACTCTTGTCGCGATACAGGGTCTGTTTTCGCGCCTGCATATCAGGCCACTATCTTGTTCGGGTTAACTTGGAGAAGAATAGGCGCGAGGAATGAATTGGAATTCCACAAGTGGAGCCTGGTAGAAAGCTTCGGCACGCTGGGCATGCCAAGTGGAGACATTTCCTTAGTCTGGAACGAGGCGTTGGTAGCTTCTCCAGAGTGGCCCACACGGTCACGTGGAGACTTCGTCTGCCGATCTTCGCGCTGCATCATCTGGCAGCTAGAACCAAACCCACACACACAAACATCGGCGCCTAGCCACGATGCCGTCGTCCGACTACGCCACAGCTGCAGGCGGCACCCTCAAACTCAAAGGTGCTGGGATTGACAAGAAAAAGAAGAAAAAGAAGGCCAAACCTACGCCCGACTCTGCCAAAGCCGCCGATGAAGCCTCGACGAATGTCGCGAAACGACCTAGACCCGACGGCGATGCGTACAAATCACCCTCGAACACACCTGCCCGCTCACTGTCACCCGAGACTGTAGAGCGTTCGATAAGAGAGAGCGGCCGTAGACAAAAGACGGAGGCTGAGAAACGACACGATGAGATGCGACGGAAGAGGTTGGAAGAGAAGATGAGGAAGGAGGGTGTCAAGACACACAAAGAGAAGGTCGAGGAGCTGAACAAGTACCTCAGTGGCTTGAGCGAGCACCACGACATGCCCAAGATTGGACCTGGCTAAGGCACGACAAACGTCGGACATTTGCTGTAGCATGCGCAATGCTGTAGCAGGAAATGGATCATGTTAGTTTCGTTTTCACAAAAACCACGAACAAGCGGTAGTGTGCACAGTTGTGGGCATATCAAGATACCTGCCAGGGAATATGACCGTGCGAAGGATGTATGAAGAAAGAAACGCAAGAGGGGCCAATTGCGGCGCTTTTGAAACTTCAAGCTACAAGCAACCCTGCCAACTGAGCATCGTCGTGCAGGATAGTGCGCTGGCAACAGAACTGCCATGTATGTTACACATCTCTATAAAGTTTCCGCCCGAATCACTGGAACGCGTTTCTTCTCCTGCAACGTGCATCTCGGTCCCCGACAAACAGACGCCTTGTGTTCACGACGGGGCCTGACAAGTGAATTAGAAGACGGTGACCAGTCGGCGTGACAGCGAGCACGCAACGGAGAGGGCCAACACTAAATACGTGCACCCTTGCAGATAAACCTTACACAGAGCGGCTATGGCTCTCATTCGGAATGCTCCGGTCCTTGTTCTTCGATGACTCTCATACGCTATTGGGTGGGCATGAGTGCTTGTACCACTAGACGTAAGCTTACCATACATGGATATTTTGCCACCGGTAACGTTTGAGGGGACGAGTCGCAGCGTTATCAGACTTGGTGATAGGGCAGCATGTCTAAGGGAATACATAGCGGATTTGACGACTTATGGCGTTACCGGCACACTGTCACGCCCGCATACGAGGCGAGACTCGACTCCTAACGACAGCTCGACAGCCCGACAGAGTCTTTCTGAAGACCTTCCAGACTGAGGGGGGAAGCGCTTCGGCTTCGTGCTTCCATACAGAGAGATTGTGGCTGATTCTAATCCACTAGTCTTATCAGAGTCGCGGTCCGCGCGCAGTCTAGAATCGGACTTGGAGACGCGGCAACAAGTCCGGGATGTTTGCCCTTTAAAGTTGTTCCAGAAACGCTTCCAAACTGAGGGGTATCCGATGTAGTCAGCTATTTGGAAGCCCGCGATAGTGGCTTGCAATGTGATGGGTTGAAAGTTCCAATTCACCTGCCGAGAACGCTTAGTGTGTGCGGCAGCTGCTTGCTCTGGCGCCAGTGAGGCTTGTCCTTAACGCCAAGTTTCACATCCAGCGAGCTAATCGGCCTTACAGTCCGTACGGTTCTACCGATTGCTGTACGCTAGTCCGGCACCCATCATTCCCTCGACAGCGTCCCTTGCAATCAAGTTGGGCGCGAACAAAAGCTGTAAAGAGCTGCCTATGATGACGACGGCGACGAAGGCGACGACAGATTGCATTGCTCCCAAACCCAGTGCAAACCAAACGAATTTTACAGCAAGCACCATCTACGTTGGACTGACGAGGCTTCATGCTGTGGTGCATCACGCGACGCAATCTTATCCCTGCCCCTAGTCCGGTTCTTATCAAGCACCCCGGTCCAATTCCATCCATATGGTTACTGCAAGGCTTATCGTCAAGGCCACACCTTGTTCGTTGCCATTGCGCTATTAGCTGGAGAAGACGCCCTCATTCATTCCAGAGGCGGGCTGTGCCGCGGCTATACGCATATTGTGCAAACCACCAGTTGCCACTATGGTCTAATCCGCGTTGTATCGCCGTACGCCCTGGTTGGCCTCGTTGCATGGTTATCGGCTGGGGGATGTGATACGGCCGTTAAAGGCCGATTAGTATAAAGACAAACTTTGTGCTTCTGCCTCCCCGGCTGTTGAAACTACCCAGCTTCGCTTTCTTCCTCTCTCTCTCCCTTTCTCTCTTTTGTGCCACTGTTGGATCGCACTCCTGACAGGCACGGACTGAGTCTCACACCCTTTTAGCAGGCCTTGCATACTTTTGAAGGCTTGTTCACACTCATACCAGCTGCCAGAAAGTGGTCGTCATGTCGGTCACCGACAATGAGAAGCAGCACTATGCTGTTGGGGGTGAGTCTCCCATCGACCATGGCCTGGGGCACGTCGAAGACCGTAAGGACAACGCGCTCGCCGAGGCTGCTGGTATTTACGGATCTGCCCAGAGAGCGGAGGAGTTGGGATATGTACAGCGTGGCCTCAAGTCCCGTCACATTCAGTTCATCGCTTTGGGTGGTACCATTGGTACTGGTCTGTTTCTTGGTATTGGCGGCGCCTTCGCCCGTGCTGGGCCTGTCTCGGTCCTGATCGGCTATACCCTCACCGGTCTTGTTGTTTTTGGCATGATGCAGTGTCTCGGCGAGATGGCTACATGGCTGCCTCTTCCCGGTGCGATACCACAGTATGCTGCCCGGTATGCGGATCCTGCTCTTGGTTTTGCTGTCGGTTGGAACAATTGGTACAACAGTGCCATTACCCTTTGTGCCGAAATCTCTGCCGCAGCCCTACTCATAGACTTCTGGGACCAGGAACAAAAGTAAGTGTAATACAAAGCCACAGATGCCAATAGATGCTGACCCCATTTCTCCAGGTACAGTCCAGCCATATGGATCAGCATCATCATCGTCATCATCATAGGTTTGAACATCTTCGCCGTTTCGATATATGGAGAAGCTGAGTTTATCTTCGCCTCGATAAAAATCATCACCATACTGGGACTCCTTCTTGCTGGCTTGGTCATCATGCTCGGTGGTGCCCCTGACCACGATCGGAGAGGCTTCAGGTATTGGAAAGAAGGCGCCATGAAAGAGTACGTCGGCCATGGTAGTACTGGACGCTTTACTGGTCTCTGGTCTACCCTCGTCAACGCAGCATTCTCTTACGGTGGTGTGGAGATGGTTGCAGTTGCAGCTGGTGAGGCAGCTGATCCCCGCAGAAATATTCCCAAGGCCGTCCGTCGTGTCTTCTGGCGAATCCTGTTCTTCTACGTCCTGGGAAGTTTTATCATTGGAACGACCATCAGTTCGAATGACCCCCAGCTGACCGATGAGAACGCCAAGGGTGCTCAATCTTCGCCATGGGTCATCGCGATGAAGAACGCCGGTATTCCTGTTCTGCCTCACATTGTCAATGCCGTCATCTTGACTTCTGCGACTTCGTCCGGTAACGCCTTCTTGTACACTGGCTCTCGCTACCTCTTCAGTATTGCGCAAAACAGGCAGGCGCCCCAATTCCTTCTCAAGTGCAACAAGAGTGGTGTACCAGTCTACTGCGTTGCAGTTACAGCCTCCATCTCTTTGCTCACATACATGAGCGTAAGCGCTGGCGCCAACAAGGTCTTTACATGGTTCCAGAACCTGACTACCATTGCATCGCTCTTCACATGGTGCTCAGTCTGCTACACTTACACCCGTTTCCACAAGGCGTGTATCGCCCAGAATGTCGACCGCAACCAAATGGTGTTCAAGAGCAAGTGGCAACCTTATCTTGCCTGGGGTGCCTTTACCTACTTCGCGCTCATCATCCTATTCAATGGCTTCAAGGTGTTTACTACCACTCCATGGGGATCTGACCAGCTCACCGATTTCTTCACGGCCTACATCGGTATCCTGATCTTCGGTCTCCTCTTCGCATTCTGGAAGATTTTCAAGCGTACCAAGATGGTAAAGCCAGAAGAGGCGGATATCTGGAGTGGTAAGGCAGCGCTCGATGCGGAAGTATGGCCGGAGCAGATCCCACGTAATGCTCTTGAGAGGTTTTGGTTCTGGCTTTGTTAGGCGAATAATGTGCTCAGCGGTTGGACAGCGGGTCAATAGGTATAACTCGAATAGTATTACGAAAAACACGCGAGGAGATAAAGCGTGTATGTACTGTTACATGGTCAATACCACACACTTAGCAAGTGCAAGGTTATCAACGTGCTCCAATGAACTAGACGACCGTCAATGCGCTCAAAAGAACTAGACAGAGGTGTCTATTAGGTCGCATTTCAAACGCCTCATCAATGACACGGACAAAAACCTGACTCGGTAACGACATTTGCGAGAAACTGAGGGTAGGAAGCCCAGACTACTTCTGGGAACTTATGGTAAAGATATAGATAAACTTCGTACCGCGTTCAAAACCATAGTTGTCCACCAAGCTGCTGCCGTAGGTGCTTTCTCATGGCTTGATGCCCTGATAAAAGGCGCATAGGAAAAAACGCACTTATTCTGTGTAGGTGTGAGACGGGGTGCCTGACGCGTGCGTCGTAAGCAGACATGCCCTTCTCTTCGAATGCCGTGACACCAGTGGAGGGTTTTGTTCTCTACAACTGTAAGCGCATATGTACTGAAGAACACATGGTGCTCGCTGGCCTATTAATTGCCTATGAATGCGACGACAGTATGCATCCCAAAGACTCGGCGACCAGCCAGACTGTGACGCATGCATGTATCCACGGTGGCGGAGAGGCCGCGGGTCGAACGGGCGGGTTTAGCCCCGATGTTTTCTGCTACTCCTTAAGTCTAGTGCTCCCTACGGCTCTTAGCCCCCGACTTTTAGGCATCCTTGCTTGTCATACAACAACCTCGTGCACACCAAGCATCAACTCATCGACGTTCTTGCTCGCGGTCAAAAGCCTGACACCAGCCTCTTCTGTCGATTGTCGCCTTTTACCTGGAACTAACTTGTCTCCATTCTTGACTTTTGATCTCGCGCTAGTCGAGTTAACAGATGACAAAGATGGAATTGCACAGCTAGCAAGAGCAACGGATCATCTAAATCAAAAAAGAAAAGAAAAAAGAAGACTAATGCACAGTCCTCCATACGTCCATACGAAAGACTTCACGTTCCACTGCTCTAGTTCTGTCTGCGCTTATACGAGCACAAGGATTTTGGAACGATATGACGGAGCAGATTAATGAGCCCACAGAACGGCCGAGCGCGCGCAACACCTGGGCAATAACAGGCCAAGTCGTCACCAGCCCTGAATCTGAACAACCAAGGAAACCCCAGGATCAGCCGTTAAACCGTGCTTGCGAGGCTTGTCGGATTTCCAAAGTTCGATGTCTCGTCAACCCGGACGCAAGCTCGTCTCAATGTCAGCGATGCGCCAAGGCCAACCGGACTTGCGTCTTTGCGCCGCCAGCAAAAAGGCGACAACGAAAAAGAACAGACGTGCGCGTCACAGAATTGGAGAAGGAGATACAGCAGATGCGCAGCCTTTTAAAGAAGAAAGCGCATTCGTCCAACGATGCTAGTGAACATGAGTCGGGAGACGACGAATCCGACGAGCAGGAAAACGCTAGAAGAAAGGCGACTCCATCCGCTTCACAAAGGCATTCGAGTATAGGGACAGCAACACTGCCGTCAACAAGGCCTGGCAGTTTTGCCACACCCGCTAGCAAAGCATCCATACCAGAACCCACCGCCGCCAGCGTACCCAAAGAATTTCTTGGATCATCTGAGAACGACATAATAGATCGTGGCGTCATTTCTGATGAAATGGCTCGTGAACTCTTGAGCATTTGGCGCAATGAGCTGGTCGCTGCCTGCCCAGGTATCACGATCCCAAAACATTGGGATGTTTTCGATCTCCGAGCAAACAAACCCGCACTCTTTCATGCCATCATGGCCGCTTCTGCGCATTCCAAAGGCCCGGCATTGTCCGACAGACTCCACGAAGAGACAGTGCTCCTATACGCACGTTCTGCTTTCGTCAAGGGCGAAAAGTCTGTCCAGGCTATCCAGGCACTCATAGTCACTGTGTCATACTACTCGCCCTCGAAGACTCCCGGACAACTTCAGATATACCAGTGGATTAACATGGCTGCCTCGATGGCGCTGGAGCTGGGCTTGACATCAAAGCCAAGAACCCATGAACAATTACCAAAACGTGCCATTCGATCTCTGCAAAAGATATCCTCACCAGAAGAGCTGCTAGAGCATTGCCGCACTATCTTATTGTTGTATATCATCAGCGCTGGCTTCTCGATGAGACTGAAGCGGCCTAACATCTTGTTGTTCAACAGCTGGATGGAGGAGTGCTTTGGGATTCTTGAAAAGTCAAAATTGCTAGATGACAAAAGGATAGTCGCGTGGTTGAAGCTGCAGAGGATTGCTGATGAGGCAAACACAGCATTCGGCTTTGACGACGCAAGTACCAGTTTTAGTCTCTCAGAGCTGCGGATGCAAATTATCTTGCGGATCTTTGAGCGGAGGATGCAAGATTGGAGAAAGTCGGTTTCTGATGACGTGATGACGTGTAGGTTCAATATCAATGCTTCCGAGACATCTGTTTGACTAGGAATTACAGTATATCTTCAGATCGAGTATTATTCGAGCATGCTCTCCATGTGGGAGTTTGGCATGGACGGAGGTCGCTTCGACGGTAAGCCATGATTACACTGATTCAAGGAGAGATGGATACTGAGCAACGAACCCAGTCATCGAATTTAGAAACAGATATGTCACGCTTCCGGCCTTAGACGATGACTCTATACAACCTGAATCGCTCCTCTCCCGCTCAGCCTTACAAATCAACGCGACAACAAAATGTATAGGACTAGCACAAACGATACTAGACCTCTTTATCGCGGTCGACGATGATGAGCTATGCCAATCGCCCAATGCACTCTACGTGCGAGCAGTATACTCGCTCGTCACCTTAATGAAAGCCGACTACGCCGTCGGCACGGACGCGGAGATGGGTGAACTACTAGAAAGCCAAAACCTTAGAGTAGAATACTACCTCGACACAGTACTTCAAAAGACCAGCGATGCTGCCGGACCGCAGAAATGCCGAAATCCCAGTCATTGGAACATCTTGCTCGAGGCAAAGCTAAAAAGCTGGTGGGATGAGTACCAAGACTGGCGGAAAGAAGATAGGCATTTTAAAAGGCGAAAAACGAAATCAAGTCCCGAGAATAAGGGCACCGGTACAGAAATAGGTAATCAAACGTCGGCGCCCTTTGCAGAAGCAAATCTTGAAGCCTGCGCCACATCTGCAACCAATCCATCACCACACATCACACCAGAACAACAACAACAGCCACAGCAACAGCAACAACAACAGCAACAGCCACAGCAACAGCAACAACTATCGGAATTACCAGTACCAAACTTCAACATGGCAAATGCGTATCCGACCACGGCAGCACAATGGAACACCACCGAAATGGATCTCGACACTGCCTCGTCGACGCAAGCCATCGGCGGCGACCAAACCGCCTTCACGACCGACATGGGCGATTTCTCAGCCGCCTTCCAGAACGGCGACTTGTACCTGTGGAATGATTTGACGGCCGAGAACTTTGGAGGGTGGGTGCCGCAAGGGGGTCCGTATAGCGGCATGGGCTTGGGAGATGTGTATGGTCAGCGGTTTTAGAAAAGATAACTCAACTTTATCCTTGATCCAAGAATGTCGTGTTCGTCACCCGCGTTGCATTCCGCACATGCGGGTTGAGATTCCTTGTAAAAACTGATGTGATTTCATTCCAACGTGCCTAGGAACATCAGATAGGTTAATATCTACGCAAGCCCATCTACGACTTGTTCTTGGACGCACTCTCCTCCACCCACTCGATGACCTTCTCAAGCAGCCCTACATCAGCCTTGGCCTGATCCAGCGCCTCCTCTCCCTCAACAACGAGCGCGCCCCCACCCAATGCCAGCTCTTTCTGAAATCTTGCTGCTGCCTGTTTCAGTACATCCAGGTACTGGGACTGAATGCTGTATGTCTGCTTCAGCTCCTTGATTCCCAGAGTGTCATGGAGATGCTCGGCCTGGAGTAAAAGGTAGTAAAAGTTGATTGCCGCAACATAGAATCCTAGTTCCTGGCGGAACTGCGCCCAAGAATCTTCCAGGCTGGTTTCAATGGCGTAGTGCTTTGAGAGGTCGGGCCATAGGTATGGGGCGACTGTGGACAAGGCGACGGGTGTGGCAAATATATTTGTGTGTTCGTGTTCGTCGTCTGCAGAGTGTTGCCGAGGTGCATTTGCTTCTAGGGTCTCGCCTTTTAACCATGATACGGCGCTTGCTTTGAGATTCTCATATGGGCAGTGCTCAAGCGTATCACGAATGAAGGTTAGGCGAACGAGATCATGGGGGTGAGAGCGCAGAATGGTTGTCGTCAGATAATGAGCATGACCTCGTAAGCTTGGCGAAGGTGAATTTGCGGAAATGAGAGAAACTGTTTGCAAATAATGAGCAAACAACTCGTCATCCTTGGGTTCGCCAATATTGTTTCTCTGCAGTGCAACGAGACCCAGGGAAAGAATCGTGTCGAGTAGTGCCTCTGGCTCCATGCCAACGGTCTGAGGTCCTAGAGTCCCAACAAAGTTACCAAGTATCGCAGCATGTCCTGGGAAGATGGCAATTGATGACGGCTCCTCGTCTTGCGTGGCTGAAGCATATAGCTCCTGCTTGACGTTTTGTGCAGCAATAAGAAGCAAAGCTCCAGTTCTCGAAAGTGGAATGTCTGCGGCTGTGGCAGGCGGCTCGTCTTCAGTGCCGGGAACGCCCCGCTTCTCCTCGTCAGAATCCATTACAGTTTGTACCAAGTCCTCGTATTTCAAGCCCAGATCCTGAGTCAAAGCTACTATTTGGCCCAAGATGGCGACTCGTGAAGTCAAATCCTCGTCATTCGCAAAACGGTCCGCGTATTTCTGGTAGTTGGGCTTGTTGGGTATTCGCTCTGGTTCATAGCTTTCCATGAGTCTACTTGCCCACGATAGGCCCGGAACATCATCGTCTGATTTCAAAGACAGTACGTAGTCTTCGAGGATGTGAGTAAGGAATGACTGTAGCAGGCGGTTGACTAAAGCGGTCTCTTCACTACTTGGTGCATCGCTTTGCGCTTCCGGATCTGGCTCAGATTGATTGGTGTTTGTACGTAGAAGGTTTCCACTGCTTCGTCTCGATGGCAAATGCGGCCTCTTAGTCCCGGAAAGCGTCTTGACAAACTTGACCGCAGACAAAGTGAGGTCTTCGATGTGGGTGTTGGCCCGGTTGTATGCAAGCAAGACAGCCTGCAAACTGGTGGAGAGAAAACGGCTGGGATACTTGGTTCTGACGCGTCGATGCAATGTGGCCAGTATGTCGAGGAGAATCTCAAATTTCAAGACCGGAAGGGGCGGGACTATGGCGGGCTGGAAGGCGGGACTTGTGCTTGACTCTCCTACTCCAACATCGGGGGCTTTAGCCTTAGAAGCGCCATCCTCGTCTTCATCGGTGTCTTCATGTGGCTCCTGGAACTGGAGCAATCGCAGCGCTTCCGTGACCTTGAGAACACATTCTCTAGGATTGCCCTTTGCAGCAATGTCTTGCAAGCACTCCTCCGACAAAGGTAATAGAGGAAGTAACAAATGGATCAAGTCCCAGCCAATGGTTGCTGTGAGATCAGTGTCTTGAAGGACCTGGTGTAGGACGGGCAAGTTTTCTTCGGAAAGGTTGTACTCAATGATGGTGAGATAGGTGATGGGATCAGTCACGGGCGGGCGCGAGGCTAGAAGCGGATGCTGGTCCTGGTGAGCGGGATCCTGAGTGTCGGCCATGGTTTATTCTGTTTGATGCCAAGCGGCGTCTCCGGACGGCAGCTGGTTTGAAGCCTGAGGAACAATGCAAGTGTTGAGCCAGGCGGGAAGTGTTCCTGGAGTTGCTGGTCGAATGGCCAGGCCCTGACGCAATGCCAGCCCACTTAATGCGCGGTACACGCGCCAGCCCCGCTGCCGCTCTGCCAAGATGATCGCTCCTGCCAAAGTTCACCGCGACACCGTTTCGCGGAGCTCCAAACACCGCAAGCCGCAACCCCGCCATCTTGCCCGCCATGGATGAAAAAGAAGAGACCAACGAGCCCCTCGACCTTGTGCGCCTCTGTATCGACGAGATTGTCATTGTAAAATTGCGTGGCGACCGTGAATTAAAGGGCAGACTTCATGTATGTCTCTGCGAAGCTCAATCAATCATGAATTGGAAGTACATATAGGCATAGATGCTGACAGTGCGGCGCAGGCCTACGATTCCCATTGTAACCTAGTTCTTGGAGACGTCGAGGAAACTATATACATCGCCGAGGAAGAAGAGGATGACCAGGAGCCCCGCGTGCGAACGGTCAAGAAGCAGAGTGAGATGCTTTTTATAAGAGGTAGGCAAAGGACACGGGGTTTGTGTACCTGCTCATAACTAACCGTTGCCAGGTGACTCTGTAGTTCTCATCGCGCCGGCTGAAGGAATCTCGCAATGATGATTCCCTGTTCGCATCCAATCAGAAACTGAACCTTTGCACAAGCCTGCCGCCCATACCATCCACCGCAGTAAAACCATGACCAATGAAGCAGTCATCAACGAGATACCCGAGTATGGAGATGGCGGGGCGCATCGCTTGGCACAGACACGAAGTCATGGTTAGGACTGACGGACACGGCGCTTGGAAGCCTAGCTCTCTGGACACTGGCTCCAAACTTGCGGAGGGAAGCCATTCAGCCAGTCTTGCCGCGCTCGGAAAAGGAGGGCGTCGGAATACAACTCAAAGTCAAATACAATTCACCTCTTAGCCCTGTTATCTTCTTCCATTCGTACAACATGCTTGCTTCTTCACAAGAACACTACTGTGTTTAGCAAACGACGCCAGCAGCACCATCACAGATCGAAAAAGCGGTAGTTTGAAGATGTAAACATTAAGCGTTTTTCTTTGACTATTGTCCAGTCCAAACTACGGACTTCATTGTGACAATCAGAAAACGCAGATAAAACCAAAGACGCACAGAGTGCTATACCCTCTTTGAACTCCTGTGTGCTTCCAGCACCCACCAACCGCTAGAACCCATTGAAGAGAAGTAAGAGAAAGAAGAGGGAAGAAGGAAGATAACCCCAAAAACCGAACATGAACGTGCCGCGAGATGTGCAGGATTAAGATAATGCGGGTGGAGTGTTCATAACCTCGTGGCTTCGTCACAGAGCCCAAAAAGATTTCCAATGTAAGAAGATACAGTCGAAGAGAAGTGTGTGTGTGTGTGTGTGTTCAACGTCCACCCGTTCTAGGAACAGGAGAAAGCAGCGGATGGCGAGGCTGCTTCTTGAGGCGGAGCACGAGAGTCGAATGGAAATTTGACGCGAAAACAAAAAGATTTAGGTCGGGTATCCATAAACACCATGCGCCGAATGTCCAAACGAAGATTGGACTAATGTAGGATGGGCCGTCTGCCCAAGTTGAGCATGCTCCGGAAAGCCGCCAAGGCGCCGTATGTCAGAGAACAATAAGCAAGAATGGAGAAGATTTCGGTGATGACCATGTGGGCGCTGATGCTGAGTTGTAGCCGATGGACGTGCTAAGGCTGTCGGCTTCTTGACTGACGGGTGCTGGTGAACCATCTCGGTGAGACGCGCTGTCACACGACCCCTATGAGCCAAGTTAGAACACAGTCAAGCCAAGACGACATGGAGACGAGTGTATTCACTTTCGCCTCCAAGTCTGGCTCGCCAGGCTGTCCCTAGACATGAACGGGAGAGAAAAGCCTTTTGAAAGTTCTGCCTCGACAAAGATGGAGGCACGCTTGTAGCGCTTGTCGGTGTACTTCTCGTACACAGCAGCATGGTGCTTCTGGGGGTTATCGCAACACTCAAGGATGACGGTTAAGAGTTGTCGGAGCTGGGTCAGTGTGTACCCAGAGTAATGTACGTGCGATTGTGACTAGTATTAATTAGCATCTCTATCAACAAGAAAACACGCATAAACATACCCAATCGCCCTTCTTCAGCATGAAGCGTGCCAGACAGTGAGCGCCTGCTGAGAGGAAGCTAGGGGTGCAACCCACGAAGCGCTCATCCATGATGGTGATTTCCAAGAAGTACTTGGCCAAGGTGCGTGTCTCCAGGTCGTAATCGTCCGCTTTGCTTATGCGGCGAAGAAAGCTCATTGGACCAGGCCATCCCAGCTCAAATTGAAGCATACTAAGCATGAAGCGCTCAGCTTTGAGGACTTCATCAGCCGTGTAGGCGCCGTCAACCATGTATACAATCTCCTGCACTGACGGGCAATTGATCTCCTCGTACTTGGCTGCGACGAAAAGAGCAGTAGCACCAACGAGCTGGAGTTTGCCGAGGGAGACCACCTTGCATGAAAGAAAGCGGTCGACATAATTAACAGCAAGGAACAGGGTCTCGGGCAAAAGAGTGAAGCGGTTGTGGACCTGTACAAGCCAGTCCATCAGGACGGACCGCATGGACCACTGAATCTCAGCCTGATGATCCATGTAAGACGCGTTAGGCTTCATGCGCTCTTCGAGAGAGTGCATGTATTCGAAAATCTCTTCACCATACTCGGCAACCATGGAAGTGTCCCACTGCTCGTCTTCAACGTCTTCAGTTGTCCGGTTTGCCTCGACAAATAGCCGCGCAGCCTCCAGTTCGCGTTGCGTCTTCGCCGTTATCCGAGGGGCAAGAATAAGGGTGACACCACCAGTTGTGTTGTCGCCGCGCGATCGAAGAGATCTAGCGGTGGTGTAGCCGTCGGCATCGTAGTATGTCTCTTCCTCCTCCTCGTCCCAGTACTCTTCTTGTTCGAGGCCGTTAAGGCCGTTTGCCTTGGCAAGCTCTTCGTTTCGTTCTTGCTCTAGAACACGCGCCTGTTCTTCGAGCGCGTCAAGGTACTCATACCTGTCTTCCGCCTTGTTATTTGACTCGGCCTTCTCTTCCTCTTCTGGAATAGTCGCAGGTTGTTCGGACAGTGCGGTGGCACGGTCCACGTTGGGAAATGAAGATGACTGTGCAGGAAGAGATTGGTGCGAAGGTACGGATGCGATCGCTGCAGCGGTCGCGGCATTTGAAGGCGCTTCTTGGAAGACAGCTGTAGATGATTTCTTTGAGAGTGTCTTGCGAACGTTGGTGGTGGATTGGTTGGTGTCGGTGCCAACTTGTTTTGGGGCCGCACACGCGACTTCATTGGTATCTTTGGACGCGTACTCCTTGGAAGAAACGCTTACTGCTGGTCGTTGTGCTGGTCGTGCAAGCGCACCAGCTTTGGTTGTTTCCTTGATCGTAACGGGAGCAGCATCTTTCAGAATCTCAAGGTTCTTCTTCTTGCCCGTTATCTGCAGGTCGTCTTTCGCTGTAGGTTGCCGGGTGGTGTTGCTAACATCGCCGAACACGGTGCGCTTAACTGCTGCAGCCTTGATGCCTCCGACCTGCATCAATGCAGATAGAGCCGGTGTTGATTTGTTGCGCGAGTGCAGAGTCTTGCCAGCAGGCAACTGGGGTACCGCGTTTTCGTCGCGTATACGAAGAGCCCTCATGGGGCGTTGTGGCTGTTGACACAGTCATGTTAGCAAAGCTAGGAGAAGAGCAGTGCAAGTAAAGTAGCATAGAGGTGCGAGTGAAGGTTGCTGACAAGGCACCGCGTCGACGCCTTGTTCAGAAATTGGAGATTCTTGTAGAAGCGCAGACTTACCTTTGCGTCCATTATGCTCTTAGGCGATCAGCTGAGGATCAGATAGTCGCTAGATATGTGTTATGTTGACAGCGACGGTTGTGACGAAGTGGACGATAGGGGCAGCGGAAGTCGTAGCGTTACAAGTCAGTTGCCCACATAAAGAAAACTCTCCATATAAGTTGGGGGTCAATGAGATAGGCAAGACGACGTTGTCGAATGGCACGAATAGTGGTAGTGACAACGGCAACAAGAGCTCGTAAACTTATATGGAGAGTCTGGAGCTATGCGCGTTTGGATGCAATGTTTATTTACCGACTGGTTTGAGCTCTGGAGCAGGGATGACGGCGCTATACCAGAGCCGCCCTAGTAACGGCGCACGGCCCGCTCCTGCTCGATGGCGCTGACCAGAAACGTCATTGCCGAGGCGAACGCGGGAACCCTCAAGCACATCAAAAGCGTTCTTCGTCTGCGCCGCCGCCTGTATTTGGTCGCTACACACAAAAAGCTACTCCTACTGTCGAATATCACCTAGATATGGCATGGAAAGTTTTTGGCTCTTTTGCCCAGGTTTTGCGACCGCTACGCGTACCTGCTTGAACCCCTCATCTTTGACGCGCCGAGTCTGGATTAGCTGATCTTCCGACGCGACATCACGTGCTCACGTCTGAACTGACGGCCTTTCTCTGAAACACAGTGTTTATCCAGTTCAATTGCCCCAACAACATACAGGAACACTATCCTACTGTCACGGATGGGTTCGGATGGGGTTGCGGTAACCGCGTCGGTCTGGAACCTGGAGCGTTGGCCCGCTGGCCGGCGCCCACAGCCTATCGATCAGCGCACTGCCACCAAATTCCAAACTGCAGCCTACGCTTGCCTTTATCGCGGCGCCGTTGCTCCAGACAATGAGCAGGCAGGCTTTGTGTTTGGCAGACGGTGAAAGAGATTCGTTCCGAGTGTGGCGGGCGCATGTTTCTTTTGCTTCGTCCCCGCCACGGCCAGTCAAGGCCGAGAGCTTCACCGACAAAGTGATGTGGACCGACGGCATCCGTAGCGAGATCGCATGGAACCAACGATGCGCACAACGTCTTTTCAAAAGGTCCGCGACCGAGATCCCTACCAAAATCTGTTTGCGCCAAATGCGGGAGCCCTACAGTTGTTCGTCAACCCCTCATTAGTTTAGAGCGGCTGTCCGAGCTTTTGGCCACAGATTTGCGAAGTCGCATGCCGCGCTACCCATCTATGTACATCCGCCATGATCGCTCGGGCACATGCAGGGTTGGGGAATTTTATCAACAGAGACAACAAGCAGCAGCACTATGCTCAGACATGTTCTTTGTGCTGGGGCCGGGTACGACGACTATGCGCGGGTTGATTACGGGACTTCGCGCTACTAGTTGTATCGTCACTATGTGTGGGTCGAAGATCATCACACGATTTCGGATGCAGACGTATAGACATAATCCCAGCGCCGCGCAGTTCACAAATCGCACGAGCCTTTGGAACAGCTGGCGGCGACTCATTCAGGGACAATTGTCTACAAAACGGATCTAGGCAAGCAGGCTTGTGTGGCATTGATTGTCGCATGGCGATCTCTCCAATAAACGCTCGGCACCAGCTGGCAACGAATCCACAGCGCTTCATCCACAGCGGGGACCGACAACCTTCTGTAGCATTCCAACCATAATTCTGTGCGAAGGCGACCCAGAGTACGCCATTGCTGGACCCCAAAATGCCCAGCGTAGCCCTTGCGGATATCAGGGTGCTGAAGCCCTTGCGCTTCTTATTCACATGCAGCGCATGCTTGTACATGGCCAACAAAGCAGTGTATCAGCTTATTGGCCATACTCGGTGCCATCCAGCGCCCTAGCAGCTGGAAACCGTTTCCCCAAGTGCTCTGGGATCCCACAATCGACTGACTTGTCCTGTGGCATGCATTCTAGCTCATGTACCCATTGGGCGCATAGCTGGCGCCGGGGCTCATCTCATGTTTCGGCCTCGACAGAAAGGCTCTACATACATACGACCAAGACAGATGATGTGTTATTCGGTTTCAATGCGTTCGTAGCCCACTTGCGTGGCTAAGGGTGGCCTGTCATCCCAAGTAGTGTATATACTAGTCATCCACTGAGGCGCAATCGCATATGCTCTCAGAGGGGGGAATGCGCTGTGCTTTCGGTGCCATTTTCATCTTACAAGTTGCATTCCAAGAAGTTTTCACTGCAAAGGCGACTGTCAATTTGTGGTTTGAGGCGCATTCGGAAAGTGCGTCGTGACCTTTGAGCGGTCCTAGTCGGGGTGGTCCTTTAAGTGCTTCGCTTCGGTGCCATTGCTCAACCCACCTCCAACGCATCTCGGTGGCAGTCCACAACCACCACCTTCTCGTAAGTCTTCAACCTTGTCATCAAGCATCTCATCCATCTGGGCTCGCGATCTGGTATCTGGATCGCTTCAATCTCGGTCTGCGCATTCCGGCCGCTAACCTTACGCTGTCAGCCAGCGGCGACACACGGGATCGCATCGAAGCCTACACACTGCCTCCCCGCGCTCCTTGACACGACTTCAGGTATGTACACCTCTCCGCATGGCCCTGCGACCGGGTTGGCATCGATACCTCGTTGCGATGCGGCCCCTGTGCCTCCCGCGCTATCCTCCCTGGAGTCCGTTACTGGGCAGCGGTGACGAACCCCCCAACGGCCTTCCACCCGGCACACGCGCTGCGGAACAAGACAACAACCATTTCAGATGTCATCAAAGTGAACAAAGAGCCATCGGCTAACAATATCTCTTCTAGGCACAACGCCCGCCTATCCTTCCCCGACCGCCATTCATCCCAAGCTCTTGCGACACCGGCAGGCTTGGTGCGCCCCCCCCCCCCCCCCCCCTAGAGGCTTTAGCATAAGTGGACAATACAAGGCCCAATGGTCATGCAAGTTTCCAACATGCTTGCTGAGCCTCGGATTGCTGGCGCACAACGCTTCCCCGAGGTGGAGGACCTCATAGCGGGCCGACATCACGAAGCCATGCAGTCGGCGATCAGCTATGACATGATGCCTCAGAGAGAAGACTCTAGCATCATGGACGTTTACCCAAGCACCGAGACTGGCTCGGCGCACGGCTCCTTGTCGCCCTCTAAGCAGGTGCCCAAGAAGCACGTCAGCTTCGAATTGCTGCTCCCCCAGTCCCCAGCCCACAAGGCTCGACTACCAATGCGGGTGGACATCTACCCTCACGATACAACAGACTCGATCATCACAACGGTTAAGAACTTCTATGGTCTGTATGAGCGTCGCGGCGTCATATTCGAGGACCGCCATGGCAATACACTCATCGCGCGGTTCGAGAACTTCGAACATGGCATGACCGTCTACGTCCGAGTCTCTCCAGAGAGTCTGGATGCAGACGAGTATTCTCCTGATCCGCGACAAGCCACTGTCTCGCCCCGCCGTCCTCGACCTCACCTCGAAGAAGCCTTCCAGATGCTCCCCCCTCTCCATCATAGCCAAGCAGGCGCAAGAGCGGGGTCTCGTCATGCACGCCAGAGCCATTCTCCACACCCGGGCCGCGGTCGTAGGAGCGCTTCAATCAGCAAGCGCATGCGCCCCTCTACAAAGAGCCGCGGAAACAGCTCGCATGGAAGCTTTGCTGAGGCCAACGGTGATGACTACAGCGACAGCGAGGGTGAGCACGGCTCAGTAACTAGCTCGCGTCGCTCGAGAAAAGAGCCACTGGCAAGTGCTGAGATCAGTGTCGACAACATAGTCGAAGGTGGGCGCCGGAAGCGTGCGAAATTTGACAGCTCGGTAAGTACCTTGGGTGGGCATGTATCGTGCAATAGTCTGACACCCATTCCTTCCGCAGGAGCTGCCATTGTTCGTTCCGCCTCAAGTACCAATGACTACTTCTCTGTCATCCGCGTCTCCTCAGCGGCGTATTAGTGGTAATACTGCCGGTTCACCATACTCGGTCAACCAGCAGACATTCTCATACTCACATCCGCTGCCATCGCCGCAGAGCTACAATCAAGGTGACAGTTCATATATGCAAGGATTGGTCACGCCTTACTCTGCGTCAAGTGGTCCGGCCCAGGGCCACAAGTCTCGCGCGCGGGGCTCGGGACAATACTCTCACTATCGCTACTCTGGCAGCAGTGGGATGCTCCCTACCCCTGACACTACTCTTGCGAGTATCAGTGTCATCTCTGATGAAGATGTGGCCCGTCAGCTCATGCGCTTGGGTGACGCATCCAACTTCTCCACTCATGGTCGTACTTCAACCTCAACGCTCGACGATGCCTTCAGCGGAAAGGCTGACGCAGCATCCTCGAGCGACGAAAGTGCTGATGGTAGCGAGGATGATGCCGAGCTTCCAACCATCCCATATAATATGTCTCGTGGAATTCACGACATGGCTCGTGTCTACGACGATGCTGAGAGCAGCGGCGAGGATTATGAGGACGAGCGAGACGGTTCCTTCAAGGGCGTTAGTGATGAGATGATGGCCGATGAGCACAACAATCAGCATGCACAGTCGGGTGTTGTCAAAGCTCGATCCATTTCGAGCAAGTCTGGAAAGCCCAGCAAGTCCCGGGCTGTGTCCAAGAGCAAGAGCAAGATGAATGGCACCAGCAAAACCGCGCCAATGTCGCCATCATCGCTTCCTTCGCAGTCACGGAAAGCTTCCAATGCGTCAATCAACTTCCAACATCAGCTCGCTGTTGATGAAGAAGATCTTTCCAGCAAGCCACGATGTCAACGCTGCCGCAAGAGTAAGAAGGGCTGTGATCGCCAACGCCCTTGCCAACGCTGCAAAGACGCTGGTATTGGTGCCGACGGATGTGTCAGTGAAGACGAAGGCAACGGCAGGAAGGGCCGCTACGGGCGCCACATGGGCGTCTCAGTCAAGAAGAGCTCAGTCCCGTCTGCGACTTCAATGGCGCCTCCTCCAGCATACGACTACAATATGGCCATGGACGGCGTTCACACTCTCAGCACGTCTTTGGACAAGAGCAAGAAGCGCAAGAGATAAGAAATCATCTTGTGAAGATCAACTTGTTGATATGCTAACGTCGAGCAACTTCTGCTTGCGATCAATACTTCCATTTCACGTTGTGCCACTCTGTGGTACTGCCCCCAGCATCTTGTCATCACTGTATCTTACAGCACCACCGCTCGCTCGCTCTCTGTCTCTCTTTTTGTTTTTTGCTCTTTGTCGCTCTGGTGTTCTGGATAGCGAATGCTTGCAGTGTGTCTGCTTGAGTGGTATTTTTAGCCCCTTCCCGTTCCGCTCCTTCTCAGCAAGTCAAAAAGTGTCTTTTGGCGCACTGCCTGCACAGTTGCGTATCGATGGAGTGAGCCGGAATTGGAGATTGTCACGGTGTTACAGGACTAGATTGTATTGGACTGGTCGGAAGGCAATGGTTGGGTAGAGGGTTTGGCCGGGCAGAGGGGTTTGTTTTGACTGTCCATACTACTTCGCTTTGGCGAATGTTTTCCTGTATACTACTTCACAAGGTTGTCTGACAGAGTTGTGGCATCTAGTCGGTTATGTCCAATAAAGCTCTTAAAACAAAGTCGCTTTTCTGCTGTTGAGAATGATGGACCCCAACACCCGAGTGTTTGGCGTGGACGTGTAGTCAGTGCTGCCAGGTATGTGAAGCCCACGTAACTAGCTCGTGAGAAGAGTATCGTTTAGATGACATATGTCATGTGTATGTCCATGTGCGGCACAGGCTGTCAAGCACCGGTGAGTATCTATTTGGTATCGGCTACACTGCATTGGCTTACAGGGATCGGCGGGTAGCAGGGTTGGAGGCTGTGCAGCCTGCAATCAATACTGCTAGCCATAAGGCGTTCATCCTCCGCTCGTATTGTACAACCAACCGCCCAGTCACTCGTTCATGTCGTAGTCACACTCCCCCATCTATCTGCCCTCACGTGTGGACTTCTCCCAGCGAGGTTGCGTAGCAACGCGGCAAGGCGACGGCCACGATTGACTGCTGCTCCTGTGTCGGCTCCTGTGTCGGCTTCCTCGTCGTCACCAGCCACAGCTAGCCCTGCGCCGCTCCGATCACCGTTGGGACGCCACAGAAGACGGACGCCATGGCCGAGGGCTCCATCAAGTCGCGCATCGCAGCGCTGAACCTGGAAGAAGTCCATACGCCTGTTCCTGGCGCAAAGCCGATTTACACCTACGATGCAGCCACAATCAAGAAGAAGCCACCGCCGCCTCCTCCGCCCGGCGCGCGACCGCCTGCCTACTCACGCCAGACCGTCAACAATCCGCCAGTCCTCAGTAATGCGCCAACCTCTACACGGCAACTTGGCAACCAACCCGCACCAGTAAATGAAGCCGCAAGTCCAAGGAGCTCGCCGGCGCTGCCTCCTCGACTGCCTCCGCGCAATGGCAGCACGCCTCGACAGACGCCAACACTGCCCCCGCGCAAGGCCTCGGAGTCGAGCGTACGGAGGCGCGAGTCTTCTGAGTCCATTTCCACAATCGCTTCTGGTATCTCGACATTGTCCTTGGGCTCGGTGATGACAAACGGCACGGGACACAGCAATGGAAGCACAGGAACGCCGTACCAGGTCAGGGCTCCAGCATACGACCCAACCAAGCTGCCCCCGCTACCCCCAAAGAGGGCTTCTGAGGACCCCAAACAGAGCAAGGCCGTTCTGAATGCGATGAAGAGTACACGTGATCATATATCCGCGCGAGCCCTTCCGCCGCAGCTTAAAACTCCAGGTAAGTCTAGTAAACCAGCAACCAGACCTGAGCATATGCGCACGTGTTGGTGGTCAACACGAGTCACGAAGTGAACCAATCGCACAGCCTACCACGCTACATCAATGCATACTTCAGATGGGAAAGACACTGACTATGATCGTATACAGGCCTACCAGCCCGTCCATCTTTGCCTGCCAGGCAATCAACTCCTCGCGAGCCATCGCCTCAGCTGGCCCCAACCCTCCCACAGAGGCAGTCATCCAGTGATACGCAACGAACGGGCAGAGCGATCGCGCCGCCACCACCACGACGCCCTCCTCAACGATCTGCATTGGAGATGGGCTTTAACAATAAGGCGCCTTTGCCTCCTCCCGTACCCTCAACCCGGCCGCCGATAGTCACATCCCAGTCCGCACCCTCCCCTGAAGCACCGCCGCCTGTACCACTGTCATCCAGACCCAATTTGGACGCAATAATGGCCTCAAAGCCAAAGCCAGGTGCTGTTGGAAGCTGCCTCAAATGTCGCGACTTCTCCGCTCCGGACAACCATGCTGCGCAGTTTCCACGCACTCAACTTCCTTCTTCAGATGTTGGCTGGCTTGCTCACCAGCTTTGCTCCCAATTTCCTTCGCCCACTGACAAAGCGCGGGTCATTTTCACCTGGCTGCACCACAATGTGGATTATGATGTCCACTCGTTCTTCAACAACACTGTTTCTCCAACTACCCCAGAGAAGACCATCGCTTCTGGTCTAGCAGTATGTGAGGGTTATGCGGGTCTCTTCGCTGCTTTAGCTCTAAAAGCAGGTCTCGAGGCCATAGTCTGTTCTGGCGCCTGCAAGGGCTTCGGCTATACACCACTAGAGCCTGGGCAGGCTGTGCCGCCTTATGAATCTACGCACGCCTGGAATGCTGTCAAGATCGACAACGGAGAATGGAAGCTTGTCGATCCATGCTGGGGAGCCGGACACATTGGATGTCAAATGCGTGGTGAAGGGTGAGTCTCACAGGCAGTGGTTCCGCTTGATATTTTACTGACTTAGCCATAGATATGTAAAATCGTTCAACGCGCGCCAGTTCATCATGGATAACGACGAATTCGGACTTCGTCACTTCCCAGGGGACGCCTCTCAACAGTTGCGCAACGATGGGCGTGTCATCTCTTACGAGGCATTTATGCGAGATGATCAAGGCGGCCGTGTAGAAGTATACAGCGATTCTTTCAAGGAGCACGGCATAGGCGAGCGAACGTTTGAGCCTTCGCAAGCACAGATCAAAGTCAATGACCCCCATGGACCGGCCATGGTTCGATTCCAGTTTTCAACCGTCTGTCCGCACTGGGACAACGCCCGTCACGGCAAAGGTCCGCCCTATATCATGCTTCTGAGCATCGCTGGGAGAGATGGTCGCAAGCCGGATTACAAGCCCTTCAACACCGACGGGCGTACCTGGTGGGTTGATGTGCCTCGAATCGAGCTTGGTGCACCGGGTCAAAAAATCACAGTCAATGCCATCACCGAATTCAATGGCAAGGACGCTCGGGGCATGAGCATTACTACCTGGAACAACAAGCAAGGATACTCGTGCAAGTTTGGTGGTGTGGCTGCATGGGAGCTTGTCTAAGGTTCACGGGTATACCTTACCGACTCACATCGTGTCAAAGACATGCGAGCTGGGTAAGCATCTCAAGATGTGAGTGTAATGAACAAGGGAAAGAACGTGTGGATACCCCTGGGTTTGGTTGGCGTTTGGCAAATGGTCTAGGCTTAATGTATCTGGAGTCCTACAATTATGACTACGTTGGCTGCACTTATAGCTGGACTGGATCTCTATACGTTGCATGTGCTGTATTTGTATCCCAGGGCTGCCGTTTGCAGCATGTGAAGACGTGCAGTCTTACGTCAGCAGCCGTTGTGTGGCTTGCGCGTGGCTGAGTTAGCGGCTTAGCCCGATCGGCGAAACAGTGAGGTTGGGTAGGAAAGTAAGAACGACAGGGTGTGCGCGCAACTTCTATCCTTCACCTCCACTTGTCCAAATCCGGGGGTCACCCTCTCGTCGATACACTATAGAAGCCCCTCCGAGGTTCTCCACGTCCACGCCCTACCCGATCGGCCCATATCACTCGAGCGCTCGATTACTCAGTTGCTGTGCCTTGCGAAGTTCCGCTTCGTTTAGGAATCGCCCGAAGGGCTTGAGACGGCATCGTGCGCTCCCTTAGCCAACATGGCTACAGGCTTTGTCGGGCTCTCGGTCGCAGTGACGCTTCGGAATCCTCCTGGGGCTGTCTTGCTTGGTGTCGTGAGTGGAGTCGACCAGCAGACGGCCACTTTGACTCTTCATGATGGTATGTTTACAAACTATACTTAGTTACCGTAGAGATCGAGACCATGTGCTCACAAACGACAGTCTTCTTTCCCAGCTCTGGCCACCGTCTTCCTTCGTACACCGTCGAAGGCCACATGATTGCTGACATCAAAGTCAATGCCTCTGCGCCTGCTCCTCTGCAACCTCCTCCGCCACCATCTGAGCCCCCGGCATACACACAATACCCCCAAAGTCATGTTCGAGATACCCAACAAAACACCAGTCAGCAAATGCCGCGCCTTGTCAACCAACCGTCGTCGATTGCGCACACTGACCAGCCCATGAATGCCCGCAATGGCTCACGTCAATCCATTTCCCAGCCAGCCCAAGCTGCGCCATTCGTTGATCCTGCGATTCTCAGTGTGGGAAAGCGCACTACTACTGCACTTTCTTCGAACCAGCTTGCGGCACCTCCACCTCAGGAGGCTCCTGCTACACCAATCAAGCCCGTAGTTGGCGCAAGTGCTGCACCTTTGCCTAAGAATGTGTCATCGTCTGCCAGTCATCTGAAGCAACAAAACATTCGGAAGCCAAGTGCGGCAACTCTGGAGGGGCCTTTTTCGTCGCTGGACATTGCAGATGCAGAGGAGGCTGACAATGAGACGAGGAGTGCTCGAATTGCGCCACGTAGAGCAAGCATCAGCAAGACAAGAACAGGCAAGCCCATGGATGATGTGAGCCCTCAAAAGAATGAAGACGGTGGCAAGAAGACTCGAAGAGGAGGCAAGTCTCGTAAGAAGGAAGTTGCAGCTCAAGAGAGGAAGAATGGGGCGGACTTGCACTCTGCTGGTGGCATCAAGAAAGGGTACGTGCGCTTGTCGGATACAAAGCAGACGCGCCAATCGTTAAGTCTACATGAGCTGACTAGCAATAGCAAAGGCAATGGTTGGAGAAACACGCCCATGCTACAGGCCGCTGAGGAACCACAGACTAGGACACCTGGTGTAATAGGTGGCAGGGTTGGCATTGCCGCGGCGAACGCCTCGAATCGTAAGACCAAACGACAGCAGGCTCTCGATGCTACCAACGGTTGGGCTACAGAAGATGCAACCGACATTCAGGATATGCCTGAATTCGACTTCCAGAGCAATCTCTCCAAGTTTGACAAGCGCACTGTATTCAATCAGATTAGGAATGAAGATACAACAGCAGACGAGGACCGTCTAGTCAGCTTCAACCGCTTGGCGAGACCTGGAACACACGGTGGAAAGAACTTGCATCCTACAGAGAACGTGCTGGATCGGAAGCTGAAAAGCACGACCAACACAAGCTCTGAAGAGGAGTCGGATTTCGGTAGTGGGCGAAACTCCAGGCGGGCAATGTCCAGGGCTTCCCTCAAACGGGCGCCTACACGACAAGGCAGCAGTGTCCAGGCAGACATGGACATCATGAGCTCAGGAGTGCTTCCGCGCACCAACCGTTCGTTTATCAACCGACCCTACGCTTCTTCACACGCCACCGGTAGCCCTAGGCCAGGCCGCACCGCTACACCTCCAGACTCACCTGCTGAGTCTAGCACAAAAGGCTGTCTACGTCTAGTTTCGAATAATCGCAAATGTTTTGCCATCACACCAGGTGGCATGTTGGCGGTGGAAGAGACAGCTGAAGTAGAGTTTGGCCTGACCGAAGATCTCATTGCAGAAAGTTCAGGGAGAGGCATTGCCGAAGTCGCCCTCACGGCCATAAATCCAGGTGGCAGACGACTGGCGCGCGACAACCCCAATGCTAACCCTGTTATAGTCGTCTTAGCAGGCAATCACCGTGGTGGGGCACGAGCCATAGCAGCAGCGCGACAGCTCGCTCAGCGTGGACCAAAGGTCATGGTCGCACTTCTTGGCTTCGAGCGCAACGCCGACTGGGACAAAGACATACGGCGGCAAGTTGATATGTTCCGAAAATTCGGCGGTTCGGTCCGCGCATGGAAGGATACGGAAGAGGCTCTCAAGCGCCTGCAAGCACCACCCGAACTGATCATCGACGCCTTACTTGGTCGCCACAGGGAATTCGAGGCTCTGGGTGACGAAGACCAGGGCGTCGTGCTGAGAATTGTAGGCTGGGCGAATAAGTCCCGCGCCGCCTGCCTGGCTGTCGAAACACCATCAGGTGTGGGTGGATCCACGGGTGAAGTCTCCATCCTCGAAGGCGAACCCCTCGAAGTACGTGCAAAGTACATTGTCTGTCTTGGCGCGCCACGAACAGGGCTGCTGAAAGCGCTCCAACATGGGGCTGGACGCGATCCAGAATGGCTTATTTGGATCGTGGATATTGGCGTAAACAAGCCATGGCGCAACGCTGGCATTAGTGGTGGAAAGGGGATCAAGTTTGGTGAGCACTGGGTTGTCCAGGCTCGGTTCGAGGAAAATGCAGCCGGAGAAGGTGTTGCAAGGGCGTAGGTTATTGAGAGAAAAAAGCGTGTAAGCGTTGGAAGCAAGGACGTAGAAAAGATGCGGTTTCTCTCTGCGTCCTCGAGTCACCGATCTATGCATTGCATGGGTGTTGTCTTTTGTCTCTTAATCAACCTGGGGAACCATAGTTGCCTTCTTCTCGTGCGCTTGATTTGTCACGAGGAGGTTGAGAGAGAAAGGAATATCAACAACATTTGGCTTTGGCTAGAGCTTTTATAGTCATAGTCTTGGTGGGACCGCGTAGGTGACCTTCGGATAGAACGCAACAAACTCAGTACCTAAACCTTGAGTGCAGATGCTTGTTTTCCTTGATCCCATTTTTTGATATCCAAACATTACCACGACGGAAACGATTGGTAGCGTATTCCGATGCACCACCATTGCCGTACGAGACTTGGTCTTTAAGCCCCACAAAGCTCTAAGATTGTGAACAACAAACGTTATGAGATTCTTCCTTGTGTGTGTGTGTTGCAAAAACAGATGTCGATATAAAAGGGGGGAAAGTATCAGGATTACAGCAGATTTACTCCGTCTGGATCGGTTACTTGTCGGATATCTAACTTGAAGAATCTCTAGCTAAACACCACTACTACGACTTTAGCCTATATATTCAGCTCTGGATAGAGATCGGAAAATTGTCCCCAGAATCCATCCAATTGCAGGCGATTGGAGCCTGATCGCCCTGGCAGCCCAGAGAAGCAGTCAGCAACGCGAACGAGAGAGAGAGAGAGAGGAAATGCAAATTAAGTGTGAATTGTCTTTTAAGACTTACAATAGTAAGCCAGGAGACATGGATACGTACAAGGGGTCGGAGACGCGGGCGGGTAGATAGCAAACCTAGTAAGGGTAAGGAAAAGATTAGATGGTTTTTTTTTCATCTATCTGGTACACACGAGAAGAAAGAGATGGGCCTTATCAGTAACCAAACTTAGTTTTAAATTGGATAAAAGCGCTAGGTAGATTGTGGGTCTTACCTGCTGGCTCTCTTCTCCGGTAGCTTCTGATATTGCCGCCTGCTATTGATATGAGACAGAGCCCCATTTACAAGGGTTCTGGCTAAAGTACTCCTAGCAAAAAATACATACATACGTACTATGTGGGGTTTCGGTCGCATGTGGGGAAATCGGTGGTAAGAGCAGTTTGGGGTCAGCTAATATGGCACCAAATTTGCTGGTTTCAGCTCATTTTTTTCTTTCGTAATGTGGAGGGATGGCGAAGTAGCATAATTAGTAGTCTGCAGTTTTGAGACGTGGGACTGAAGAAGAGAAGTAGGAGAGAAAGAGCTAATAACACTCAAGTCTACATAGTCTTTGGATGGTATAACTCTCTCTTCTCTTTTTACGGCTTCTAACCCTCAAATTGACTTCATTGTCTTCGTTATCTAAGGCCCCTCTGATAAATTGCTTGTAAGTTGGTGAGTATTCGTCCAGAGGTTCTTCTGTTGCCGATATGATATCACTGGCTTTGTGCCTAGCCTATGCCAGACGACACCGCTCGCTCTTAGTCGGCAGGCTTTCAATAGCATTCTGTGCACTAAACTTGGATAGCAGCGACTTCATCTACCATGGAATGGCAGTGTCGTGTGTGTAGAAACCCAGAGAGCACAGCCCAGCGTCTGACAAAAAAAAATCTGACAGCATTTGCGCGCAGTTTAAGGAGGATTGCCCAGTGCAAATTTACAAGTGAGATGCAGTGTTCTTCCAAGCACGATTCTCTTCTAATCCGGTAACGAAGCCGCAAACTCTCTGCACCAGGTCGTTCACAACGTGTTCCGGGTCCTCGTCAAGGTTGTGATGAGCGCCTAGGATAATACCGCCGTCTTCATCATCCACCATGCGGCCTCCCTCTCGCATTATTCTTGTCCACCGCTGTATTAGTGCTTCTCTGTCGACCGAAGCAGGAACATATGGGTCTTCTGAACCTAACAGGAAGCACACTGGCGTACTCCTGGGAATCCTGCCAAATGTCTTGGCAAAGTGCGCGTCAGAAAGGTCGCTGGAGAAGTAGTCGTCGTCACCGCCCTTGGCAAGCAGCGAGTATGCGCGATATGCACTGAGAGGTCCACCCATCTCTTTCAAGACGGCATTGTCCTCTGGTGATAAAATCTCTGTTCCCCTTCCTGCGTCAATCAATTCTTTGGCTTGCTTGATAGCTGCTTCCAGCGCCTCTTTCTTCTCTCCCTCTTTGGCGAAATCCTCCCATGCCTCGCGATCACTGACTCCACCTTGCAAGATGACGCCGTCTAGCCCCTCGCGCTTTTCTTTCCCCTTGCCTACGAGATATTCCATTATATCTTGACATCCTGTCGAATGACCCATGACAACAATCTTCTTGCCTGGCCTCAGCTGCTTGAAATACGACACACATTCAGCCAATTCGTGGGCGTCGCGAGAGAGCGAGCTAGTGCCCCAGCCGCGGTAGGAGGAGCCAAGCAGGACTTCCGCTATAACCCAATTGGAGGGAAGTGATTTGGCTATTTCGGACGGATAAGGAACGGTGAGGAGACCGTCGCCGAGACCGCCTACCCAAAGGATAGTATTTGGCGCATCGTTGGAAGGGTTGGGATATGTGTGCTCGAATGCGACACGGCGTTTGGAGTACTTGTGAACAGTGCCGGGGTAGGCCATTGCGATAGTCTCCGACGACATGATGGATGTTATCGAATCAATATATAAACAAGAAGTGAGAAAAAGATTGAGCTTCTCGCCCGGTGGCGTGCGGTAGTGTCGACAAGACAAGGTGGCTACCACAATTCAATTAGGAACAGCAGTCCGCGTGACGAGAGATGGAGACGCGATGTTCACTGAAGTGGGGATCTCAAGCCTATCAGAATTGGCGGGGTAGCGGATCTGAGGCTGAGAATCATCAAAGCTACTTGACACAGCACAAACCCTCGACACACAACAACCGAACCCATGACTATCGCTACTCAGCCCTTTGAAGCTTTCATGCGCCATTACCATATGTGCGGCATTTCAAAAGTCACCAGACCCTTTTTTAAAAGGAGATTTCTTCAGCCTGAACCCCTTTCTATCAACTATTTCTAAAGTAAGAGTGCGTGGCTCGTGAGTCTAGAGGCGTCGTGGCGGATAACCAAATCCACATTGGACTACACCTGAAACTTTATATAGCAAGGTAACTGATGCCATTTCATGGTGTCGCCGGATTTCGGTCGTCTAGAAGAAACTCATCCAATACATATTGATCGCTCTAGTTCTATCTTGATTGTTCGTATCGGTTGTTTAAGCACTCCAGGTACCGAGTGCTTTGTCTATTACCCAAGATTCCAGACTTCTCATGTCATGGCTTTGACTTTTCTTCGCAATCCACAAAACTGAATTCTCTTGTCTCGCTGTTCACGCCGCCATCTGCCCAGCTCAATACATGATGATGTGGTCCATTGAGACCAAGCAATAGAGGCAACCAGTCTGTTTAGCGTTCATCCAAAAACCAAAAGATCAACGTCGGCACAACCATATTTTCGGGTCTAGACCGTTAGGAGATCACTGGCGTGCAAGTGGGGCAAGAAAGAAGGTTCGGGTACACCACGCAGGTTGTCACAAGTGTAAAACCCCCAATTTGTTTTACTTTAATATCAACGAGTATGCTCCCACAGTGGGAGATGGGAACGCGGTCTTCCATGGTACTACAATAGCTGGCGAGCCTCTACTTTCAGCTACCAGCACAAGAGTCAATGACACGAGCATCGAAACATCCAGCCCTCAAAAGGTCCAGCCCTCCTCGACGCCACCCATAGAAACTCTTGTACTCTTTCGCCTAACTGACTCGCGAGGACCTAATGGAAATGAACCACATGATCATCTGCTGCAGACCGAACTAGATGGCTGGGAATCAAGACACCTGGTCTTCCCTCCTCGGTAGATGCGCTCTCCAGATGGGATCTCCTTCCCACTTAACCTGACCTAATCTCCGTTCAACTTCCACCACAATCTCGCAGTACGGGATCCTTCTCTTAAAACTGAATGTTGTTTGGCAAGTGTTGCATCCAATGCTAACGCGCTTTGAGAAGCGACCTTCCATCATAGTCTCTCCACGATCACCTAATATGCGTTCAATAGTTTTTGTATCGGATGTGGCCATATGTGGACAGATCTGGAGGTTCAGGAGAGCCAATGCGTCGTGCGTCTGTTGAATTGAAACACGCTCAGTCTAGGGTGTGGAGAGTAGTACGAACCTGGCTCGAAGGGTAACGGTGAAGGTTTAGGGAAAAGGGATAGTGTGGGAGGATGCGTACACCGACCTGGACCATTTCTCCCATACGAGTGTTCGTAGCATTCCATGCAATGGAAAAAGTGCCTACACTTGTTCTGGTGATCTTTCCTCTTGTTCTTTCGCAACATGTTGGCAAGTTCCAGAAAAGTAAACTCGTGGTGCGGACACATGAAAAACAGGCCGTCAGTCGCTCGGAAGCAGCTGCGCAGATGTCGTGGTTGTGCCATCGTATCATCTGGGAATCTAGAAGCACTGTGTCGGCGAGAGCAGCTCACACAATACATCTGACCGAGACCACGTCCTATCCAGGAGAAGAGACAGTGGTCTCGACCGTAGAAATGGTCCCTGTTTTGTCTACAGATGGCTTCTTTGACAAGCAGTTCGTTGACGCCCAAGGGAGCGCGAATGGAAAGTAAGGCATTGGCGTACTTGTAGCTCGATAGCACGAAGCAAAAACGGTCTGCATAGTTCAGGAACGTCCCAATGTACTGGACGAGCTCATACGGCAAAGCGTACATGAAGCTGTGATGTGCGTTCAGACTGTAGTTCCTAGATGCGCGCCGAGCTGTGATAGACGATGGTAGTCTCGAAGTTAGGCTTCTATATATAACGCCGCGCCGGTAAGTGGTCATGATGGGTTTTTGATATGAGGGAAGAGGGAAACTCCAGACCTGCCACCATGTTCCTTGATACGAACTGCACAGAAACGAATCGGTGGCATTTTCGCATATGAATTAGAAGGGTCCGCCAAGGGTGTTGCTCCCATGGCTGCGAGGTTGTCAATTAGCCAGTCAGTTGAAGCGGTTTGTAAAGGTTGTGTCGTAATCGTTAAATGCCAAGTCGCGCCAAGCATGCACGTAACTTGAGCAAAAAAAAAAAAGGATTAAAAACATACGACAGCGGGGATTCGCTAGTGGTCACCCACCTAACTACTAATCCGCCGATCTCAAGCTTGAGTACCGCTGAGCGAACGGGAAGCGCTAGGATCTTGAGTCTATGGCCGTATGTACAAGTAAATCAAAATGTAGCATATATAAACCCCACGACCGAAGGGTGTGTACTAGGAGGACTAGGAGGCTCTTCATACGAGCTGACAAGGCTGTGAAATCGCCACGACATAACCTTAGTGGATATTGGCAAAGTCTACTTGAAGCCCATACAACATAACAGCAGGCAGAAGTCTATCGTTGCGCAGTTAAATCTTGCCTGTTAGTACCTGAAGAGATTCATGGGTCGTTTTAATGATTGATGGGTACAGTAATTGAGCAACTCATTACGTGCACAAGTCGGCCCATGAATGCCCACAACAGAAAGGGGACCTGTCATGAATTACTGCGATGGCAACAAACTCATAACGATCGTTTGTGTCAATGTCAACTGTCGAATAGTTGGGATACAGACCTCAATATACGCTTCCGACTACCTTGAGTCGAGATAAGTCAATACAAACGCATTCCAATTGCCATTTATACAGCGGCAAATCAAGCGATCCATCGAGTAGAAGAGAAGTCAACAGTTGTCCAAACAATTGCATCTTCAAGAGTTCTAGACTGTCATTCCACCGAGCTGCGGTTCGGGAATTCCCGAACAAGGAAGCCGGTGCCTCTCGCTTCCTCTGGCATGTCGGAGTTCGGGGAAGCCCAACAACCCCACTACAACCCCAGTTACCCCTCACATTCTTGTTTGCGCGACCCCACTTGAAGCTCCTAGAGCCTGTCCAGGAAGGATCTGGGAAGACATGGCAGGCGGGCAATTGTCCGTGTGGCCCTCGGCACACGTCAAATGACAAGAAGGACTAGCAATCGGGACGGGCGCTATGTTGAGGTGTCGTCGGATCGGATACTTAGTGAAAGTTGGGGGTGAATTTCTTAAGAGAACTTGGCCCCCTCATCTCACGAGATAATTTGTTGCCTTTCTACTTCCAATTTGCGTATAGGATTGAGTAGCCTCTAAACAAGTCAATATGTCGTGTACGCGTCCAAACTTCCCATTTCCAGTCCATCATGATGGAATAGAGCACAAACGGCTAACAACACTCCAGCAAAACACTTTATTCACGATCCTATGCACCTCGTCAACACGGCGCTCCTGAGCATTCCAAAGACAAACCCTTCTGTGCAATGCGATATCAACAACAAGATCATCTACCGCAAAAACGGAGCGTCGCAAGTGTCCATTGTCTCTGGCGGTGGTAGCGGCCACGAACCCTCTTTTGCTTCATTTGTTGGTGCGGGTCTCCTTTCCGGCGCGGTAGCAGGCACAATATTTGCATCTCCAAGCGCAGAGCAAATACGAAGATGTATCCTGCACCGTATCCAGAAAGACAAGGGTGTCCTTGTAATTGTAATGAACTACACCGGCGACGTGCTGAATTTTGGTATGGCCGTGGAGAAGGCACGCGCTGCTGGCATCGATGCCGACATGGTCGTTGTGGGCGACGATGCTGGTGTAGGGCGAGCAAAGGGTGGAAAGGTGGGACGGAGAGGTATCGCAGGGACTGTACTGGTCCAGAAGATTGCTGGAGCGCTTGCGGCCAAAGGGTAAGAAACAATGTTGGTTAGACAAATGGCAAAGACGCGACTTGACTAACAAGGCGCAGTGCGAATCTCAAAGATGTAACACGAGTAGCGCAACTTGTCGCCGACAACACCGTCTCGATTGGATCCTCATTAGCACATGTTCACGTGCCAGGTCGCCGGGAGCCCGAAGACGACGAACTGAAGGATGGCCAAGTCGAAATCGGGATGGGCATTCATAACGAAGCCGGCTCGGAGCGCAAATCCACTGACCTTTCTGGTCTAGTGAAAGTGATGCTGTCGCACTGTCTCGATGTCGCAGACCAAGATCGGAATTTCTCTTCCATCACTGCAGAGGACGAGGTTGTGCTGCTGGTCAACAACCTGGGAGGTGTCAGTCCCCTCGAGCTGAGCGGTATAACGAACGAGGTTGTCGAGCAATTGGCGAATAACTTCAACATCAACCCGGTTCGCATACTCTCGGGCACTTTTATGACGAGTTTGAACGGACTCGGCTTCAGCATCAGCCTACTCAAAGTCGCAGATACGGAATCGCTGGGCGCTTCCATGCTTGAGCTGCTTGATGCGCCTGCTGAGGCGAGCGGTTGGTCCGCAGCAATTAGTAGCAGCACATGGGCAAGGCGTGGAGAAGCAGAGAAGATTGAAGAAAAAGTAGACGAAGAAGAAGTTTTACCTAGTGATTTGAGTGGTAAGTACTACAGGAACGGCACACGACTTGTACTGACGCCGAACAGTCAATTATGCTCAAGCAAAATCAGCATTGACGACTGCACTGAACAGGCTCATAGCTGCCGAGCCTGATGTCACCAGATACGATACAATCGTGGGAGATGGCGATTGCGGGATCGGGCTGAAACGTGGCGCGGAAGGTAGGATCTTGATCACATGTGCACTGTTGCCTGATGCTGACATCCTGTAGCAATTCTGAAAATGCTAGAATCGGCAAAAGAAACGGATGATCTGCTAATCCTTGTGAACAACATTATTCAAGTGGTCGAAGTAGCAATGGACGGGACGTCAGGCGCAATCTACGCCATTTTCTTGAACGCACTAGCCCACGGACTACGAAAGCATTCGCCTTCTTCCCCACAGCCAGTCACCCCTGCGATCTGGGCCAAAGCTCTCGACTCATCGCTCAAAGCACTTGGCAAGTACACGCCTGCAAAGCCTGGGGATCGAACGCTGATGGATGCTTTGTATCCGTTTGTTGAGACGCTATCCAGAACAGAAGATATCGACCAAGCAGCCACAGCGGCGCAGAGAGGAGCGCAAGGAACGAAGGGAATGAAAGCGAGCTTGGGACGGACGGTGTATGTTGGAGGCGCAGGGTTTCAAGAAGTCCCTGACCCTGGAGCGCACGGTCTGGCCGAGCTTCTGCTAGGCCTGAGTGACGGATTGAAGAAGTAGAAGTTGAGGGGTATCGTTGTTTGATTCGTTCGGTGGGCATCGCCGGCTTCGCGGCGGCGATTATATAACTTTTAATGCATTCGAACTCTAAATCGCACGCGTCCATCTTGCACCTCCATCTCAACACCGGGTCGCGTCTAGATCCCTATGACAGCAAGACCAGGATGACTGAATCGCCTCGGAGAAACCTAACCAGAGTTAGCAGATGGTGGAGAAGGTACAGATTCCTCCCACTTACAACTTGGAAATGAAACGATCCTTGTTAACCTTCCTTCCGTAGCTACCGTTAGCTAGCCGTGGTGTCTCGGTCCACATCTCCTTGGCGTTCTCGAGGACCATGTTGCAGTGGCGGTCGAAGGCTTTTACGCGTGCGAGGATCTTGCGGTTGTTTCGGCACGAGATTAGAACTTGTGTGCGCGAGCGAACGGCGGTCTGAAGAATAGAAAGAGGACCGGTGGTGAGCTCATGCTCTTCGACTTGGGCGACTTCATATTCACTGTGCAGCAATATCAGTATCTCTGCACGATTGAGCGATACGGTAGCGAACATACGTCAATTCAGAGCGCGGCTTAGAAAGAAGCTCCCTGTGAGATGTTAGCACTGAACTTGCCCTCAAAGCCAGGGTGATTCTACTCACTGGATCTTCGGGTCAATCATCTTGTCGAGTGATGCGGAGAATGAAGTGCAGATCTGAAGGAAATGAACCTTCTGTATCTAGTCGCTGTTAATATCTCGAGTCCTGAGCTTCTGCCTACGAATTTTGATATGCAGCTCGAGCAGGTAGTGCGCAGGGATGGAGTCGAGCAAAAGAAGTGCACAGACCAAGGGCGGAAATACTGACCTAGTATGAAGAGGGAGGACACCACGGCAACGAGCTTGGATGAGGTGGAGCGGTCGGCGATAAAGGTGAAGCAGGGCGATGAAGTGATCGAGCTTGGCTGAGACGATGCTGGGGCTGCAGTTTTTCCGGTGCCGAACCAATCAACACGCGTCAGGTGGTGGGGCAGCGGAACTGGACCCAAGGTGCGTCACGCGTCTTTGCCCTCCCGGCGTTAGCGCGGCGCGGATAGCTCGAAACCTCCGAGCTCGTGCCTCCATCTTCACTTACACCGCACGACCTTATTAACGACTCCCTTTTGGTTCCCCTTCCCTCGCTGTTCTACGCGTGCTGCCACCTGTCTCGCATCTCTCGCGCACTGGAATATATAAGGACACCTTTTTCCCACGCCCAATTTGCTGCCGATTCGCTTTTAGTCTCGCTTCCTTGTTCATTAAGAACGCGTCCGCGATGATCGCACGCCAGCCACCGATCGCGATACGACATTGACCACCTCTCGCCCACCTGCGACACCCTTCTTTTCTTCCACGACACGGCCTGTCTATCCTCACGTCAACTCCATAGGCAGCCATGTCAACTCCCTCAAGCATCACGCCAGAGACCGGTGCCATGCAACATGCACCATCTCCTGCTGCTGGCGCCGAGGATGGCGTCATGGACGAAATCCCGCGCCGACAAATGCGAGGTAAACAAACTCAGCCTGACGTCACGCTCTGATCTAACACAGTTGTTTCTCCAGTCAAGGTCTTGTACACATTCGATGATCAGAACAAATCAAACTGTCTTGCTCGTCTGCCAAATGTCCTGAATGTACCTGTCGTTTCGCTGGACGAGACGACCGAAGTGGGAGTTATCGAACTCAAGACATGCATCCAGGCTATTGTCACCGCAAGGTAGGCTACAGCAAACGCTCATTGGTCATACAGAACACACTGCTCACTGCTACAGCCCTGAGCTTGTAGCCAAACTAGGTCACGATTATACCGTGTACGCTTATGACTTTTCCGAGTACGAAACACCGCTTGTTGGACAGGGTATGCTATCATGGCTCCTCGCTTCTGCGTCGTCAACACCCAATGCTCCCGCCAATGATTCTCAAACCATGGTCACTGGTCGCGTGTGCAAGAACATCCTTGGCATTTTCTCGAATGGTATCAAAGAGACCTTGGAAGTCAAGCTGAAGCTGGTGCCTGTTCCGACATGCATGCAAAAAGAATATGTGGAGAACATGGAGCGGTATCACAGCCTCAGCCAGCTGATGCCTGAAGGATTTGACTACAATGCCTGGTCTGACTTCCTGAAAGAGAATCCTATGCTTGGTCATCTGGCTCAGCCAACTAAAAGCCACTCCGCTCAGCCTTCGCCGCGTCATTCTGTTGGCGGCGTTGAGCCTTTCCATCAAATGCTTACCCGACAGAGTCCATCCCAGGAGCCACTCCGTAACGAATCTTTTTACGACCAATCGAATACCCCTTTCATGTCCCAACCGACTAGACCCTCTAGCCCTGCCATGAGTACCATCTCATTCCATCACTATCAGTACAATCCTCCTTCACGCCCGACGTCACGAGCTTCTGTGCGCAGCGAAGCAGCCCCTCCAACCCAGCAATACCAGTTTAGTGATCCTTATGTTGTGGAGCCGCAAGACGATGGTCCCCCAAAGAAGAGAGCTCGAATAACACAGACCACGAGGCCAAGGAATACGCCTTTAACTGCTCACAACGACTCACTTAGAGTGACTGCTAGCACAGCAGCGTCAGTACGTCTTCTTAAACCAACACTTAATGCTCCAGGTGCTGCAGCGGAGATGGTCCCACGTGCACCAACTCCCCGTCCAGGCGATAAAATAGGCCAGCGAGGATCCCGTCGTCTACCAGCACCGAGCGCTCTAAGACATGCATCAATCGATGGGGGACGTCCATACATGTCCCCTTATGAGCCTAGTAACTTTTCGGATAACACAATGGAATCTGCAGACGAAAGAGATGCAAGTCCCAGCGAGACTCCCAATGAGATGCCCTCATCGCCCCCAATTGCGCCCCGACGTACTGTATCACCGGCTCCTTCTAGTCCGAACCTACCAACGCTACCTCTTAATGATTCAGGCTTTGTTAGCGACATGCCAACAAGTAGGGATGCTGATGGTATGAATTGCGGGGACACTTCATGGCCAGGCCATGGAGCAATGCAATATCGCCGAGGATCAGCCACGCAGCCAATCACTGAAAGCATCGAATTCAATATGGGAGGTACTCAGTCATTCGACTTTGACACCATGGATCAGGACATTCTCAACTGCGTGTATTTCCAAGGACAAAACACTAACAACGAAACGGATCTTCTTTCAAAAATAGCAACAAATGAGCGTGATAACAACTCAGTCAATGGACGGCCTACTACTGGTGACACGTTCCCATCCGGATCTATGGAGCAGGCCCAAACTCGGGAAAAGTCACGTGCAACAGTTTCTACTGCTGGCTCACCCGATGGCATTGTATCGCAAATCTCCCCTGCCGCTGAAAGTGAAGCGCAAGTGTACAGCCGCTCCGCCACCCCAAACCTGCCAGCGAAACAACCCAAGCAACCCAAGTCTCGAGGGCTTCCGAGGTCGCAAACCTGGTCTGGGACTGGTGAGCCTATGTCTGACGCACCAACACCCTCAGAGTGTGGCTACACCCGGAGCGGCTCTGGTGCTAAGAGGAAGCGATACATCAAAGACCGACTGGACGCTGCTATCAGAAAGGGTGAAATGCCACCGCATTGTGTGAACTGCGGAGAAATCGATACACCTACCTGGAGAAAAGCCTACACCCGAGTGGAAAATGGCTCACCTAGCGGCATTGAGCTGTCTACTGATTCCGCTGGCACTGATATCATCGCTTACGAAGTAATTGAGCCAACCCCCGAAACAGATGGCGAGCCAAAGTACCGTATCTTCAAGAACAACCTGACTCGTCAAGACAAGGACATGATGGCAGCAAAGTCTCATGATGCTTTCCAAGAACTCAATCTGTGCAACCCATGTGGACTATGGCTTATCAAGAAGTTTTCGATGCGGCCGCAGAAAGTATGGGACAGGTCCGCGCGACTAGCAAAACGCAAGAGGGAACAGAAGATAGGAGCACGCTCCAAGTCTACCATTGGTGATGAGCTTATGTCAGACGCTGTTTTGCCAGAAACGGAATCTGCCATACCAGTTGAGCAAGAGCTAGGCGGGACATCCGTTGACGGAACATACGATAGAGAGATGGCGCCACCAAAAGCTTCATCCGGCACACATGAAATGGATGGCGGTAATGTCCAGGCTGCTTTCAGACGAGCTATCCAATCCAGTCCTGCTGGCGTTAGAGGAAGTAAGGTTTTGCCCATCAATCTCGATCAAGATCTTACGCCAAAACCTACGCGGCGATTGCTTTTCCCTTCACCTCGAAAGCAAAGTCAGCGCAAGAGTCTGGCTCAACAAGCGGCGCCTCCTGTTGCCACTCCCATGCACGTTCATGACGATGATGCGCCCAAGAAACCCCGTTGCCAGCGGTGTAAAGAACTCAAGCGAGCCTGCGACCGAGAACGACCATGTGGTCGATGCGAGAACGCTGGAATAGGTCACGATGGCTGCATCCCCTGCGAGACAAAGAAAACGAACTGGTTTGAGCGGCCCGTAGTACAAGCAGCGGTGATTGAACAAGAAAATCCTGATAAAGAGAATTGCCCGCCACCACCTACAGCGGAGCCTGATGAGCTCGCCCACCTCTTCGAGGAATCCCGGTCTCCGAACAAAACGCCGAAACAGGATCGGATATCTCAAGATCTCTTAAAGACACCCACCCCCGGTACTCGACAGCGCGTCGCCCTGACGCCGAGACGAGGTAACGAAAGTGGCGAAGTTCCTACGACGCCCTCACGGAGCACATTGACTCCTCGAAGCAACCGTGCGGCAACTGCTGCTCCGGACACTCCGTTTACACGTCAGCTTAACGCTCTTCTGTCAGACCATCCTATCTCATCACCTTCTCAAAATTTCGACTTCTCCACGTTTCCCATCTTCACTCCTCCCGGTCATGATGGCGTACAATTCAGTGAACTCCTACCTGACGACTTCTTGTCGAGCGACATGCCTATGAGTAGTTCACCGTCAAAGACTGGGTCCTTGGGCCTAGGTTTCGATCTATATGAGGATCCCAATACATCTACTGCAGGGATGTGGAACGGAGGGAACATCTTTGACAATGAAGCCATGTTGATGACTATGGAGAATGGCTCCAAGTGCTCGAGTACAGACGTTAACAATGGCTCTGATGCAGTTGCACTGCTGAAGATGAACGTGGGTGGTATGACTGTCGATTTCGCGGCCATGATCGAAGAAGTCGTTGGCACTGCCAACAAAGACACTGATGAGCGTGAGAACGAAGACGAGTCCATGGAGGACAGTGTTATGTCTGCGCGCAAGAGTACCGAAGCGGAAAGCGAGGGTGTTGGTGGCACACCTGAAGAACCTACTTCTGTTTAATCCCGTCCACGAGTCCTTGTTACGGCTCCATGAATTTTGTTTACCTGTCTGCTTTTATTGTATATTCTCACTGTGAGAGGCGTTCAGCGATTTGATATGTTCATGCTGTAGCGTATAGATGCCACGAGGAAACGAGGCACACGATTACTTTTTGTACAATAGTCTTTTTTTTTATAGCAGAAGCGGCAGCTCGTTGGCCTAACACCTGAGGCACGAGTTGTAATAAACGGTCAGCGTACTGTACGCGCATTGGAGGATAACCAACAAATATATAACATTTCACATGATTCCTTTCGTCAAGCAATTGAGGTTCGTAGTGAATTGGAAGAGGCTCGATATATAGTCAGCGGGTTTAATGCGATGTCGTAAAGTGGAAAGCTACTGTAATGCGGTGGTGGACTTGAGAACTCGTTGATCGCATGCCAGATGGATGTTGTGTGTTACACTGACGAAGATTCATCATCGCTATGCTGAAAAGAAAACAGGCGTCTTGTGGACGGCGGAAGCGATTTGCTTTATTCTCACTGCCACATTTTTCTCTTGGACCCGACCCTGTGACGCCAGAATATCAGATATCGAAGTCGGGATCATGATGACTAGGATACTATTGTTGAGCTACCGAAGACTGTTAAAACATGTCACGATGAACATACACAATCGAGAGACAGTGTGTTTGTTAACAACCTATATCCGTTGCGTCACGCGAAAAGAGTTCTTACTCAAGACAAGATGATGATAAGAGTAAAGTATATTTTGTTCGAACGCTGGCGCACAACTATCCCGCCTTGGTAAACACGCGCTTCTAGAACCATTCAATCGTAACAGAATCTTCCCTCTCCCTTGCTCCCCTTGCTACCCGATACTGTATTTACTGGGACGAGCCGCCGGAGATGGTAAGCACCTGTCCGTTGACCCAGCCACCATCCTCGGATGCTAGGAAAGCCACCACCCTTGCCACATCCTCGGGGACCGCACACCTACCTAGTGGGCAGTGGTTCGCCATAAGCGACTCAATCTTCTCCGCTGGCCAGTCAGGTGAGCCTCCTGGGATGTAGTGCCAAGCATTCTGAGTGAACATGTCCGACTTGATGCCACCAGGTGCGACACCATTGACTGTGATACCGCGCTTTCCAAAGTCTGTAGCGAAAGCCTTGATGAAGCCAATGACAGCCATCTTGGAAGCGTTGTACAGAGCGTGGTCCTTGACACCGAGAAGCCCAGCAGCGATGGAGCTCATCAGGATGATACGGCCGTTGTCCTCCATGTACTTGTATGCAGTCTGGCCAACGAAGAACTGAGCTTTCGTGTTCAAGTTGAAGACATGGTCGTATTTCTCCTCACTGATCTCCTCGGTCTTGTCCCAGCTCTCGGTGCCAGAGTTGCTCATGACAATGTTGATCTTGCCAAAGGCCTTTTTCGCTTCCTCGAATAGTCGGTGGATCTCGGAGACTTTGCTGACGTCGGCCTTGATGGCAATAGCTTTGGCTCCGTTGTTGAACCCCTTGATGATGTCGCATACTTCGTTGGCTGGGCCCTCTGATGACACGTAGTTCACGACGACTGAAGCACCGCGCTTGCCCAGCTCAATGGCACAACCTCGTCCAATACCACGACCAGCACCCGTCACAAGGGCGACTTGTCCCTCTAGGGATGCAGTGGGGACGGTAACAACCATTTTTATGGAATCACGTGTGGTGGATTATGGGAAGTTGTAATTGGGAACAAAGTATAACACTTGTTGCTTGGCCTTTGCTTTAAGCCTGAAGAGATTCGTGGATTGATTGTAATCGTAAAGATGAAAAAAAAGTGATTGGGTATCTTGATTAATTTTCCTTCATACTGTAGCATCTATATAAATGCATCCGATATCTCTTTCTTCGAATGCTGGTGTTCACGGTGTTGCGGTCACGGGCGGGGATCCGAAGGAACGAAGACCGAAAATGGAAGCCCGCCAAAGGGACCTGCGGCTCTACGCTCTCGCGTCCGGCAAACGCTTTGTAGCTGTGTGTTTTACCTATACAAGGCTAAACGGCCCGGCAAGTCTAGTTTCCGTTTCAGACATCGTAGTTCATGTGCCGGCTGTGGTGCGGAGCTCGGAAGGGGAGGGGCCATTGTTATCCCTGCGAATACAAGGAAAATGTTGAAACTTCGACGATGGAGATGCGGCGACAAGTCCGATATCATCTTGGCACCTTTTCTTGCAAGATTCTTTGATCGATACCTGGATTTTAGCAGTATGCAAGGAATACTAATATACAGTTGCTATTGCGATGAGCGGTAGTTGCCGACGCAATGCAGGAACATTGACGGATCCATCCATAGCGCAGGTTTCCACAAGCAACCAGGAACCAACTTCTTCATCATCTTCCAGAAACTGTAGCATGAGCAAATCGAAAGTTGCCAAAGATGATGCGATGCAACAAGACGCGATACAACGCTTTACAGCGTTTGAGACGAGAAGGGAGGCGGTGACCGCGGCCGAACACGACGCGGCATCGGCACCTACCTATCGATAGCGCACGTCACTCCTCCGTGTCTGCCCCACTGTGTCTTTCAACTTCACGCATACAACAGATTGTTACTAACATTACAGCTAATATCCTTCAGACACAAAGATGCATATTCTTGTAAGCTAGTTTCTGACTTACGACAGTCAATGGCATCGGTTGATCAAATAGTAGGTCACTAACGATGATGGACCACCATCAGATGCATCCTCGCCCTACGTGCATTCGCTGGTGTCAACACTACAAAAGTATGGCCACACCGTGTCAGTTGTTCTCCCACACACGCAGAGATCTTGGATAGGCAAGGCACATCTCGTTGGAAAGTCGGTATGAAGCCCTTTTACTTTGTTGAAGCAACTCTTGCTCTACATGATTATCGTCACCGCCAGCTCTAACGTGGTCGTAGATACAACCAACGTATTATCGCCCCGCACCCCTCCAGACAAGTCCCGACGGCCGCCTTACAAATCACGGAACGACCCATAACTCGCCCCTTCCGCCTTCTTCTAACGACGAAGAATGGGTGCTCGTCGATTCCACCCCCGCCTCGTGTGTACAGATTGGTCTGTACCACTACTTCACCGAGCGTGGGCCAATTGACCTTGTCGTGTCTGGCCCCAACTACGGTCGCAATAGTACTGCTATCTTCTCCCTCTCGTCGGGTACTGTAGGCGGCGCCATGGAGGCCGCTGTGTGTGGCATGAAGAGCATAGCACTTAGCTACGCCTTCTTCGACCGCAATCACGACGCCAAGATCATCGGCGGTGCTAGCGAGCTCAGCGCAAAGCTCATACAATACCTATGGGACAACTGGGATAATAACACGCATCTGTACACAGTCAATGTGCCCCTGGTGGAGAATGTGGGAGAGCGTAAGATCCTGTGGACCAACATGCTTCAAAACAAGTGGAAGAGCGGCAGCTGTTTCCAGGTGGTGGAAGTACCTGCTGAGGCGGACGAAAAGGCAGCAGATGTTGAGGGACAGATACGCAAGCAAGAGGAGAAGCTAGGCAAGAAGGAGCTAAAGTCTAATTCGGACATTCAGGGTGGAGTAAGCGGCACGGATTCAGGAAGGGACACGCCATCTGGTCAGGCACACTCGAGGTATACACACAAGCACTTCAAGTGGGCGCCCTCGTTCAAGGACGTGTATGAGAGTGTGGAGGAGAGTGAGCCGGGTAACGATGGGTGGGCTGTCGCGCAGGGATTCACCAGTGTTACTCCGCTACGGGCAAACTTCATGCACGTCAATGGATTCGAAGGGGAGATTAAACTTTAGTGGGTGGGGGAGAATTCGAGCAGGCTGCTCAGCTTGCTGTGGGAAAGTAGCATGCGAATATTCCAAAACACAGGATCCGATTCCAGGTGAGAGTGTGAGGTTAAGGAGAAAAAATCTAGGAATAGATAACTTAGATCAGCAAGGCACGCCATGCACATTGACACATTCTCTGGTTATTCACCGAATTAAAGCAAATAGGCTCGTGATTCTCGCAAGTTGACCTTGAGTCTCGTCATCTACCAGGGGTATCAAAAAAAGAAAGGAAAACGTCTCAACGCCAAACGGTTGCAGTGCCCAGACACCATAACCAATAGTTGGTTATAACCAAGGAAAAGAACATGATACAGACAGGTTATTCAAAGTTGAAAAAGGCGTCGTCAAAGGAAGACTGCTCCGGATTCGCGTACTCGTCCATGTTGAACAGGTCTTCCAGGTCGTCTGCAGCCATGGTACCCATCATGTCGTCATTGTTGTTATTATTGCTATTGTTGTTGGTCGTCTGCTCTTCCACCTTCTTTTCTTCAGGCGGCGGTGGTGGTGGCTGTGTGGCCGGGTTAGGCTCGTCTGTCTTTGGCGCAGGCTCTGGTTCTGGTGCTGGTTTGACGGCTGCATTCGCATTGCTGTCGGCGTTCGTGTTGGTATTCGTGTTTGTATCCAGGCCTGGCAGGTCCGGCATGGTAAAGTCCATGTCCATGTTGGATGTTTGGTTGGCGCTGTCGTTGTCGCCGTTGTTCGCAAAGTCTTCAAGACCGCGTAGGAGGGAGGAGCCGTCGTTGCCGCTGTCGAGGTTGAAGTGCATGTCACCTGAGGCATCCACCATGTCATGGTCGGGGTTGTGCTGATCGGATGTGTCCATGGTATCGCCAAACATGGCGTCGAAATCAAAGTCAGACTCGTTGGGGTTGTTGGCTGGGGGTGTGCCATCGAACAGCGGGTCCTTGGGCGGCTCGGTATTTGTCTGTGCCGACGGTTGGGGTGATGAGGGTGGTTTCGGGTCATGGCTGGCATGGTCGTCGCTGCTGCCTTCCTTTTTCGAAGCGTCCGCCTCTGTGTCCAGGGCGGTAGCTGGCGCGGATGCGTCTTGCGTTGTTGATGGCGCAAGTGGTGTGGGCGTGGCGGCCTTCTCTGGCTTGAGAGGGGCATGGTCTGTCACTGGGGACGGGTTCCTCGCCTCTGCGGCCAGCCTCGCCTTCTCTACCTCGTGCAGTTTGGCGGCGGCCTCCTTCTTCTTGCGGTCCTGCTTCAGCAATGCCATGTCGCGTCGGAGCACCGTCTGCGCCAGGCGCACCTCGTTCTCGAGCTCGTCAAGAGCGTCATGGAAGCGCTCGGTGGCATGGGGCACGACGCGCTGTAGCTGCTGCTTCATGCGACCAGAGCCGCCGCCAGCCTGGGTCTCTTTGAGGAAGCGGCCAGAATGGAGGAACTGCGAGAGACTGTCAGTACGGGCACGCGTCGAGGCTGGTGGGCAGGCGGCGTACGATGAGATTGAGCATGCTCTGCAGCGTGTCGATGTGGTGTTGTTGTTGTTGTTGTTGCTGCTGCTGCTGTTGCTCCTGTGGGAGGGCGCCTGGGTTCGTCGCGGCCATGATGGCTGGCTGGCTGGCTGGCTGGCTGGCTGGTGGGAGTGGTGGTGGTAATGATGGGCGTCGGCTCGCTGCGAACGTGGTTCGGTATGCCGGCGGCAGCGGATAGGTGCTGGGCGGGCTGACACGTGCGGGCATGCTGCAGGTGCTTCCGCAAGTGGGGCCCGCTAGCACCCTTTTCTCCTCTATTTACGGCCTTTTCCCTTGCCCTCCGCCTACCGCCCACCACCCACAGCCGCCTGACAGCAGCTGGCAGCGCTGGATTAAATCCCCCCAAAATGTACTTACTTACTCAATGCCTGACCCGTTCCCACCCAACCCCCCCGCCCCGGCTCGCTGGCCGGCAGGTGGTAGGCTACAGTAGCTCTCCCGTGGCATTGGGCGCTTGTGGCCGCGCGAGCCTAATTCTCGCGACCCTCGCTCACCTCCCAACTCGTCTTCTGTTCCCTTTCTTCACCCCACAGTGGAGACCATAGCTTGCCATCACCGCTCGGCGTAGGGCTTTCGCATCTCCTATCTCTCTTCCTCTTGTTTCCTCTTCCCTTTCCTAGTGCTTTCCGCGTCTCTGTTGGCTGTCTGTGCTTGCGCTTTCCCATTTCGACTTTCCTTGTCGCCTACCACCCTCCCACCACACAGCCCTCGCCCCGCCCCAGCTCGCCTACCCTCCGCGTGGCCTCATCCGTCGCCGTCTCCCTGCAATCGTCGTTCGCGTCGCATCACTCCCCAGCTTCGGATTTCCAGTCCTCCCTCTGCTGCCCACTTCTATCTTGAGAGCGCATTTTTCGCGATACAAATGGCCGACCAGCAGAATCCCGGCGCCCAGCTGCCCCCTCCTCCCTCCACCGGCGGTGCGCCTGGCTACGACAACCAGGGCCAGGCCCAGCAGCACATGCCGCCTCCGCCGCTCGCCCCCGTCATCATCCCCCAGAACAACAACCCCATCCCCACGGCCATCAGCTCGCCCATGTCGGGCAACCCCATGTCCCCGACCAGTGGCCAGCCCGGTTACGTTCCCCGTCGCGCCGCCCCCGAGCCTAACAAGCGCGCTTTATATGTGGGAGGACTCGACCCCAGGGTCACCGAGGACGTGTTGCGTCAGATTTTCGAGACGACTGGCCATGTTCAGAGCGTCAAGATTATTCCCGACAAGACTGCAAGTTCTCCTTCTGTAAGATACATCTCCGAAACCGCTGCAATCTCTTGACAGCTTTGTGGCGCGGGCCGGGCTTATCTTGCACCTGCTGCAACAACTCAAGTGCCGCTGACCGCTAACAGTTCAACTCCAAGGGCTTCAACTACGGCTTTGTCGAATACGATGATCCAGGTGCGGCCGAGCGTGGTATGGCCACGCTCAACGGTCGACGCATCCACAACAACGTAAGCAATGGCCGCTCGAGAGCGGAGAGACAGAACATTGTCATAGTGGCCCGTGTTCTGACCCAGAATAGGAAATTCGTGTAAACTGGGCGTACCAGTCTAATAACACTGCAAAGGAAGACACTTCTAACCACTTCCACATCTTTGTTGGCGACCTTTCCAACGAAGTCAACGACGAGGTCCTTCTCCAGGCTTTCTCCACCTTTGGCCCCGTGTCCGAGGCTCGTGTCATGTGGGACATGAAGACGGGCAGGTCTCGTGGCTACGGCTTCGTCGCTTTCCGGGATCGCGCCGATGCTGAGCGTGCCCTCAACTCCATGGACGGAGAGTGGCTCGGTTCTCGAGCCATCCGCTGCAACTGGGCCAACCAGAAGGGACAACCTTCCATTTCCCAGCAGCAGGCTATGGCCTCGATGGGCATGACACCAACCACTCCATTTGGCCACCATCATTTCCCTACTCACGGCGTCCAGAGTTATGACATGGTTGTGGCTCAGACCCCTCAGTGGCAGACGACGTGCTACGTCGGAAATCTGACACCCTACACCTCGCAGGCTGACCTAGTGCCACTTTTCCAGAACTTTGGTTATGTCACCGAGACGCGCTTCCAGTCGGACCGTGGATTTGCCTTCATCAAGATGGACACGCACGAGAACGCTGCCATGGCCATCTGCCAGCTCAACGGCTACAACGTCAACGGCCGTCCTCTCAAGTGCAGCGTAGGTTGACTCGAACTCTCCTTTGTATCTCAACTTGTTTGCTCACATTTACAATCTAGTGGGGCAAAGATCGTCCTCCGACGGGCCAGTTTGAGGGTTACTCGCCTGCGGGCGGCCCTAACTCAGCTTACCCCCAAACGCCCAGTGCGTACTTTCCGCAGTATGGTGGTGGGCCACAAGGTGGGCCCATGTCACCTTCAGGTGAGCGGCACCGGAGGAAGCTGCAGTATCGAAACAAGCAATCTAATGCGCGGGCAGGACCCAGCCCCGGCGGAGCACCCTTTGCGCAGCAACAGCAGCAACAGCAGCAGCAGCAACAAGCCTTTGGTAACCCTGGCATGCCATTCCAGCAGCAAATGCAGCAGCCCGGTAGCGCTGGAGGCTACGGCCGCGGTGCTCCCCAGCAGCCGCAGTGGGGCCAGTCTCCTCAGGCTGCCTTCAGCCAGAACGGCTTTGGGGGATACCAGGGCTAGTAAGACTCTCCTTGCTCCAAACTCTTTTTGTTCAGCGCCGTGCCATCTATTCTTTCGACAAGCCCGGTTGTTTACGAGGGCTCTTTTGTTTGGATAGCTCCGATTTCTAGGTCATATTTCATTAGCTATCTGGTCTCATGTTCTTAGGCAAGTCGTCATCTTAGTCCCGTTGTCCAAAAAAAGGTGCGAGGGTTGTGGTCTCCCGGCATAGTTGGCTACCCTGTGGTATATTTCTTGTGGGATATGGTCTACGGTCGTTTGTGTGGTTCAAAATGAATCTCCTTTCTCATGTTAGCATTTCCTTTGGTGCGAGCTTCGGCTGGTTCCACGTTTGCCTCTTCACTATCCACTATGATGTTGAATCTTCTTATCGATACCAAAAGCGAATTCCTGTTCTCTTTGCGGCGTACGAATGGTCATGACCGCCCTCTCTCTGACTGTTTCCGTTAGTCGGTAGGCCTTCTTGATGATTACTATTCTTTTTTCATATTGTTCTTGTTCGGTTTAGACTGCATTGTCTCTTCGAACGGCATACGCGGGACGCGCCGAGTTTCCAATATAGGACAACGCTGTGCGGAGTCATATTCCAAGGATCCCTAGGGGATATAGGGCCTGGCAAAATGGGCGCTGTATCTGTAGTTACTTGTATCAATATCAGTATAGTCGACTGTGTCGGCATTGGACGGCTCTGTCCACATAGCAAAATTGACATTGACTATCAGTCACCCACTATAGAGAAGCACATGTTTTGTAGGACTAGGCTAAGTTTGGACCTGAACTGTCATCCATCTGCCCTACGACGACCCTGCATGTACTGCCAAGCATCATCTAACATCGTACGCCCAGAGTACGTGATAGTGTAGAGAGTGCACGTGATCCCAGTACTTAGCGCCACTCTATCCGAAGGTCGCGTCAACCAGTCGCGCGTTCTGTGGGCCCGTTGCACTAAATGCTAACAATCCCACCCCACCGCGCGCCGTGAAAGGCACGGAACACCCTAGACACCAATACCAAATCGCCCTTTCTTTCTTTTTCGTCGACGCGCTCTCTACTTTGCTGCATGCTTTCTTTCCTTGCTAGGAGAGGTGCGTCGCTTAAATCGTCCAACCCGCAAGATTCGCCGCTCTTCTCCCTGGTACAACCCGCCCGGACGCACTTGCCTCATACCCGTCTGTTCCTGACGCTCCCTCGTCGCGCGCCCCCTTCGACCTCACCACCACGATCACTCAAGGCGGACCGCCTTCTGAGCGCCCTGTTCACTTCCACACCCCACATCTACAGTGGCAATCTCGTCACTCCTCCGTACACAACAAGAACCATGTTCAAACAAGCCGTGCAGGTACATGATGCCATCGCGTCGTCCTCGCCGTCAAATAGTGCCTGTAAACAAGCGCCACTCGGGAACGCCTTCCACCGAACCGGATCAACGCAAACATCATCTGCGCGTCCCCTAGGATATGGTGTGAAACAGAACAATATTGCGGGGCTACAAAAACCATCGGGTCCCAATACGCAGGGCGTCAAGAGGACTTCTGCTGGCCTGGCCAAGTCACTGAGTTCACACAACAATGATTTTGACTATCCTACTCTCAGCATTGGAGATGCAGGCAAGGAGAATAAACTCCCAGCCGCCTTCCACACACCCAGCACAGGCTCCGGCGTTCTTGAGACTGTCTTATTCGACGAAGACGATTTTGACAGTGACGTGGATCTCGACGTAGAGGACCCAGCGACCAAAGGCACTGTCACCTACCCCACATTACCCAGTGTCCCCTCCACCGATTCGAGAGACTCTGGATACAATTCAAGGGCACAGACTGCCGATACTAAACCGGAATTGGACAGTAGCCAGTCGATACCGTGGTCATCTTCCCCCATAGAACACTTCAAGACGCCCAAGAAGTCCGAACCCTTGAAGGCAAAGCGAAGGACGCTACCATGGCCAGAGTATCAGAAGACCCAGCCCTTACAAGAAGAGGATGAGGTCGGGCCACCTAAGAAGAGACAGTCTACAGAACCCGACAAAACCGTGTCAACCCCAGCATCAAAGGAAACAAATTCACAATACCTCTGGAATACAACGGCTAGTGGTTTGAAACAACAACAAAAAGCTTTCCGGGAGAATATGAAAGCACAAGCCAAGTCGCATCAAGGGACTGACGATGATGTGAAGGAAGCTATCAAGAAGAAGAAGAACAATACAGTGGCCCGTATCTTTCTTAGTGAAGAGCAACAAAATGTGCTGAAGCTTGTAGTAGACTACAAAAAGAGCGTCTTCTTCACTGGTTCTGCCGGTATGTCAAAGAAGAGTGCCCATGGTACGGATTCAATGTACTAACCGCAACAGGTACCGGTAAATCAGTCTTACTTCGTGAAATTATCACAGGATTACGACAGAAATATGCCCGTGAGCCTGATCGAGTCGCAGTCACGGCATCGACGGGTCTGGCAGCATGCAATATTGGTGGTGTTACTCTACACAGTTTTGCAGGCATTGGGCTTGGTAAGGAGCCAGTTGAGGATCTTGTCAAAAAGATTCGACGAAACCAAAAAGCAAAGCAGCGATGGATGCGTACAAAAGTGCTCATCATGGATGAAGTCTCCATGGTAGATGGCGACTTGTTCGACAAGCTGGAATCGATTGCACGAACAATTCGCAACAACGGCAGGCCGTTTGGCGGCATTCAGCTTGTCATCACGGGCGATTTCTTTCAGTTGCCTCCAGTACCAGAGTTCGGGAAGCAGGCCAAATTTGCGTTTGATGCAGGCACTTGGACTACGAGCATTGAACATACGATCGGCCTGACTCATGTCTTCCGTCAAAAAGACCCAGTCTTTGCGGGCATGTTGAATGAAATGCGAGAGGGCCGGCTAACACAAGAGTCAATATCTCGTTTCAAGCAGTTGGAGCGTCCACTCTCAACAGAAGACCAAAGCGTCGAAGCAACTGAACTCTTCCCTACACGCCAAGAGGTTGATCGTGCCAATGCTACACGTATGCATCAGCTACATGGAAATACGTTTACATTCGAGGCTCGAGATGGCGGAACTATTACCAACAAGGAACAACGAGACAGACTTCTTCAGAGTTGCATGGTTCCAGAACAAATACATCTCAAGAAGGGTGCACAAGTCATGTTGGTCAAAAACATGGACGAAACGCTAGTCAACGGCTCACTTGGCAAGATAACAGGATTCATGACAGAGCAAATGTTCAATCTCTATAAGGAAGATGAGGATGCTTTCTTAGAAAACGGTCCTTCAGACACTGCTCTGAAGACGGAAATGGCCAAGAGCACGCTTGGCCTCAACACCAACCAAATCTACCCTGTTGTACGATTTGCTATCGCAGATGGCACAACGCGCGATTTATTATGCAAACGCGAAGACTGGAAGATCGAACTGCCAAACGGCGAAGTGCAAGCATCACGGTCACAAATTCCGCTGATCCTTGCGTGGGCCCTGTCCATCCACAAGGCCCAAGGTCAAACTCTTGAACGCGTACGTGTCGATCTTGGCCGCGTGTTCGAAAAGGGTCAGGCTTATGTTGCGCTTTCTCGTGCAACAAGTATGGCTGGTCTACAGATTCTGCGCTTCGATCCAAAAAAGGTAATTGCCCACGAGAAGGTGCGATCATTCTACAGTAGCCTGAGTAGTGCCGAGCAAGTCGAAGGCAAGGCAAAGAGCAAAACCATACTCGGAAAGATGCAAGCAGCAAAGACAAAGAGGACTGGAAACGACGGCTAAGGCTAAGGATAAGGCGGCCAAGTACAGACATGTTGGTCCATGATATGTTTGCATTAGTGGTGTTTACTGGGTTGGCCAGGGCGGCGTGTTATGATACAGCAAGTGCTGCCTGTTAAGAGAACAAAGTCAGCTTCTACGACGTATAATACACAAGATTCCACTTTTCCTTTTTCTTAGTTTACGAATGTCTCCTTGTTCCTCTCATCTAGACAAGTCTCTTTAGGGACAAGAGCAAGGAAGAAGAGTTGAGGTTGGAGCAGTGTCACTTACTCAAGAAACATTTCGTAATTCACGCAGCAGGCTCAGGATAATAGCAAGACACATACATTTCGTTTACAAGCGCAGAATGAAATTGATAAGACCCTAGAATACACGCCATCAAATGGATTGCCAAATGCACGCCAACCCGCGCCATTATTTACCGCCCTCTCGCTCTCTTGCTTTAGAAGCAGTCCTTGTCCGTTCTTTCAAAGAGATACATATAGTAGACATAGCATGTCGCAAACATGGAATGTGTGCGTCATGCATGTAAAACATTGTCGTACTTAGTGTGTCGATGCTGATGCTTGTCTCTTGCAGATGAATGTTGTCATATCACGTCTGCAATGGTAGGCTGCGTGAACATCTAGCAAACATCCTCACCTCCAGCCTTGGAGTTCATAAGCAGAGCAACGATGAGTCCGTAAAGACCTATAGCGCGCGTTAGTGATCGTATTTAGTATGGAGCCTGATGAAGATGGACGTACCCAGAACTTCAGCGAAAATGAGGATCAGGATCATTCCGACGAACAACCTGGGCTGCTGGGCGGTTCCTCGTACACCAGCGTCACCGACAATACCGATGGCAAAACCAGCAGCCATACCCGACAGACCGACAGCAAGACCAGCACCGAGCTGAATGAAGTTGGAGAACAGCGAGGAGTTCTGCTTCAGGCCGTTGGAGATAAGCACGGACACAACGAGACCGTAGATACCAATGATACCCGCCATGACAACGGGAATGATGTCTGAGGAACATATTAGCTGCATTCATGCAAGATACAAGTCCGCGATCAGGGTCGCATAGTTAACAACGTACTCTTGACAATCAGATCAGGGCGGAGAACACCCATAGCGGAAACACCAACACCGGCCTTGGCGGTTCCGTAGGCGGCGCCGAAACACGCGAAGACGATGGCTGACGTGCAGCCCATCGCGCCGAAGAAGGGCTATCAATCATTAGCCCGAGTCCTACAATGTGTTCGCAACAACCGTCGCATCCTATTATGATGAAGTAGGGCCGGCGCGGTTCTGGTCGCGTCCGTCGGGAGGCGAAATGGAGGCTGGTACTCGAGTACTTACAGCATAGGCAGGGCTGTAGAAGCATTGTTAGCTCAAGTCCTTTTTGTTTATCGCAACAGGAGCTTCTCTGCTTCGCTGATGACAATGATAGGCCCAGGTTATGCCCAAGAGGCAAGCTGGAAGCTGCCTGCATCACAGACAAGGGAGCTCCGTCAAGACTCACCAGAGTTCGGACGACATCTTTGCGGTGATGTGAATAATCGACGAGTCGTCTAGAAGGGCTTGGAGATCTTTGTTGAGATGGACGCGTGCGGTGGTTGCGGCGACGGAGGCGTTTGTGATGTCGAGGAGTGGTGACGACGGTCGGCGAAGAGCTGTACGCCTGGCACGCTCGCTTGACGCTATCCTCACTCTGGCACTAGCGCAGCACGTGAGATCTGCCAAGGCAATCATCATGGGAACTTTTTTGATTTTCTACAAGCTCTAGCTTTTGAACTATCCACCATCCTCACCAACGAATATTTCCCGGGCGAGCGAGCAGTGTGAGTCGCCTGCATACTGCGACAAGTCGCATAGACTGATCGAATCTAGGAATCCTCCTTCGGACGAGCTTCAGCAGTGAACCCTACTCTAACCTTCTACCGCCCTACATATCACCACTTTCGAAATGGCCGAGGACAACAGCGCCGCGTGGCCCCAGGCTGACCAGGCTTTGTCGCAAGAGATTCTTGATCTCGTCCAGCAGGCGACCCACTACAGGCAGCTGAAGAAGGGTGCCAACGAAGCCACCAAGTATGCATACCTGTGCAACTATAAAAGAGACAAGTACAATAACTAACAATCTTCATTGTAGGACCCTCAACCGTGGTATCAGCGAGCTGATCATCCTCGCCGCCGACACCTCTCCTCTTGCCATCCTGCTCCACTTGCCTCTTCTCTGCGAGGACAAGAACGTACCATACGTTTATGTTCCCTCCAAGATGGCCCTTGGCCGTGCTTGCGGTGTTGCCAGGCCCGTTATCGCTGCCAGCATCACGACAAACGAAGCCTCTGTAAGTTCACAAAGCAGATGCGGAGAATTATTGTGCATGTGCTAATGAAACATAGGACTTGATGGGCCAAATCCGCACCCTCAAGGACAAGGTCGAGCGCCTCCAGATCTAAGTGCCCCGGGTACTACCAAACAAGCTTGCTGAAGATACACTTGGGAATATGGGGTTGGGGTCCACAAAACTGGAAGGTCTATGTAATGACAAATGCACTGGAGGTTCTGGATGAAATATTGCCGGGTATCTCTGTATGTAGACCGAGAATGAAATGCCGAGCGCAAGTCGGCATGGACTCTGCCAAAAAAAAAAAAAGGACAAGAAGTTTGTGGACTATTTCCTTTCACGACTGCGCACCTTCATGATGTGACTCTTTTTCCACATACACTCATGCCAGACTCATAATCTACACCCATTCGGATTTGGCACATTCAAAAACAGTTTTGCGATGGGTTCACGACTTAGGACTATCGCGACAAGAAACCACAGGGTATCATTCAAAGCATTCATCATGATAAGCTCCTTCATCGACTAACCGAGGTTCGTTCTCGTCATTGCATCTCAATCTCAACTTCCTTCTTAGCCTCTGGATTGTGACTTGGTTTGCGGCTCCGACTCCTGTTCTCAGCTTGCTTCTCGACAATGCTGGCCCCGGAACCAAGACCCGGATCTTGAGCTGACTCTTGTTCTGCAACCTGCTCGGCAGTGTTTCCGACGTCAGCCTCTGCTTCCTTCTCTGAAGAGTGCTCGGAAAGTACGACATCGGACCCCTTTGTAGCTTCCTCCGTCTTCTCTCCTGCTCTTAGATCTGTGCTCAAGTCTGAACTTGGTTTGACCGCTTCTCGTGCCATGTCTTCGCTTGGTCTGCTATTGCCTTGTGCTGGACTTGTTCCCTTACTTGCATTTGCATTTCCAGTGATGCCTAACTTCTCGAAGCTCGTCATTACTCCTTGCCTCAGATCTTGTCCGAGCGCAGCGGCAGCATCGAACGGTTTTGGCGTACTAGAAACTTTTGGAGACCGGTCACCGACAGCATGGGTAGGTGGAAGATGGTCTGACGTGCCAGCACCTGTTGCACCTTCCGCGGTTTCAATACCCGTAACGATGGGTTCCTGTACTATCGGTGTGCTGGAACCACTCCTATCGTTACTTGCATTACTTGTTTGTGGCATTAGGTTGGGAGGTGCTTGAGGCCCAAACACGTTCATCTCCTCATCCGTGCGACCAAAACATTCAGCCCACCACCTTGCTTCGCCTTTGCGAGGAAAGATCATCCTCTCTTTACCACGAACAGCATCGTCTACTTCCGGGTCGTATTTCGGATTCATAAACTCTGGTTTTCGACACAGAAAGTAGTCCCACACGCTTCTAGTTCGCTCCTTCGCCCTCGTCTCGACGCGCTCTTTCTCGTTATCAAACAGAAAAGTGCCGTACTGGCAGGAGTACAGATGGTATAGTAAGCGTCTCAGGAAGCGCTCGTTGAACTCGAATCGGGTTGGGTGCTGGTAATGTAGTTGGTAAACGCAGTCAAGGAATTGATGAAAGACAGGTGATAACTCGTTGACCTTGGTAACCCGGTGCTCTTCTGCCGCACCAGTCTGCGCGGGCTTCGATGAAGGAGCATCAGAGAGATCAGGGACATTTTCCGAAAGGTTGGTCTCTGGGAGCTGATTAAGTGATTCGTTGGACTCGTTGTGACGGTTGAAGAGACCTCGCGCACCCCGAAGGGCATTTTCAAAGGCGTTACCACCCCCTGGACCATCATGTTTTCGCTCAATCTTCTCGTTTTCGATAGTGAACCACTTCTCGTGACTCAAAAATCCTGATCGGTGTCGGAACATGTGCCCAAAAGATAACCAGTCCTTTTCTACAAGAACGATGAAACCTTCCAGTGTCCTGTAGTATGGGTCCAACAATATCTGGCTAAGTGCACTCAGCTGACTTGTACGATCCCACCCATCCGAGCAGTGAATCAGGACGTGTGAATGCATGATCCCCACTGTGCGAGCTATCAATGCAGTGCCATCCAGAATGTTGGCTATGTGTTTGATCCAGTTGCTCTTAGCTAGCAGCTGCCTGTTTGGGGGAAACGGCACCAGATCCGACTCCTTCAAAGCCTCTACAACCATATCCAAAGACTTGCGCATAACATGGATATTGTCAATCCCAAGATAGGCCTTCTCTGCACCAGGGTAGTAGTCCATCTTCTCCGAACCCAGACCAACAGCCTGCATGGCATAGGCATTCACTGTCGGTCTGGCGTCTACAATCAAGTTTCGCTGCTGAGCTCCGTACACTTTGGGTAAATCGGCATCGGTTTCCGACGATGCAGTCAGATCGTCTACAGTGGGTCTTCCGGTATCTGCTGTCCCATCCCCTGCACCGACAAAAGAACTATTAGCACTAGAATCATTCAGATTCACAAGGCTTGTGTCTGGAGTAAACTCCACAGAGCCTGAGGGGGTAGTTGTCGGCCTCCACCCACGATTAGTTGCCCAGATAGCTGCGACAAGCCGTTCGTCTTGAGGATTTCGGTTTCCGCGGAGACCAGGCGTGGGCTGTGAACTTCGCGTTATAGAGCAGTTGTTAATAGGGTGACGATATACAAGGGCGGGTATGCGTTGCCGCGAGCGGTACTCGCCAGCGTATCGAAGAACACTGTCCGAGACATTGGTCGGGACGACGATTAGGGCGGGATATGTTGCGGAATACTGTGTCATCTGTCAAGAACTCTCCCAGCCGTGGTTGTCGCATGCCAAGTACCTTGTATTCTATGTTGACTTCGGATATGCGCCAGCCCTTCTCAGTGTCTTTTGGGCTAATTCCCAAACGCTTCCACTCGCGGCGTGCATCGTAAATGCTCCATCCATCCTGTTTGTCTTCTGGGGGCTTTGGCTGGTAGCTGAAAGCCAAGAGCTTGTCCAGCCTCCCAATCTTACACGACAAGGCTCGTATGCTTTCGTATACGTCACGTGCCTTCTTTTCGTCGGGAAAGAAGAAGGCAAAGAATGTGAAGTCTCGGCATCGAATTCGAATCGAGGATTCCTGGCGAAGGACCGGGGGACAAGGTTTGAGAACGCAGTAATTTATCATAGGATACGTTATCCAGACTTCTTTTTGCCGCGGCGGCTTCGAGTTTGGAGGGGCATCTGCAGGAGGGCTGGGAAGATAGCTGAAGACAAGGTGATGGGGCATAAGGTGTAGTGTGCCATCAAACCGTGTACCTCTCCGGAGAAGGTATACGCCTTCGACCTGGAGTGACAGTTAGGCTTTCCAAGTTCCAGGCACACTGAGACGCATACCTTGCTGATGCGTATGCGGTCCATAGCCGCGATGTTGCGCGCGCAGTGGCCGGCCGGAGACGTGACTCGGGTATTTGACCACGATGGTGTGAGTTGAGGTGAGTTGCGGGGTTGCGATCGCTACCAGAATGAGGGGTTGTATAACGCGAGCATCTAGGAGGGAACACAGACGCAGACGGAAGCGTCAAGCAGCAGTCAGGGCTGCAGCTACAGGTGAGTGCGCATGGTCGACATGAGCTTGTCCGCATGTGCCCGCCCTGTCATGCTCACGCCTCGTCCCGCTGCGTCTACTAGTATCTTCTTGGCCTTCAACGTCATCAGACTACTGCACAGATGCTCACACGTATAGGCTTATTTTTCTACGCTTGTCGCCCGATGACACGCACATGAGGTTGTTCCGCCCACTGATTCTGGTATAGCAAAATACTTGCGTCTCTGTATACAGTACGCTCAGGTTATGAGAAGCCAGCGTCGAGATCACACTAGTGGCATCGGAGATTGAACAAAACATACATTTGCTGATATGCTATAGTATATCCAAACTCGCTTCCCCAACAGGCAGAGCAGACATGAAACTGCATTGTTCGTTCTGAAAGGTCACGACATATTCGGCTTCGCCAGTGAGCTTACCTGTGTCACCATACAAGGTCAGATGTTAGCTACTAATTGTATTACATATATAAAAAACCAGAAAACACTGCAGATACTGCCAAATGTGCAGCGAGATTCTTGCGACTATCAAAAACCCTAAAGCCTGTGAGTATAGATACAGGATCGGCTAGAGGCTGATCCAAAATCTAAGCTGTGGTGGTTGTTACGCTCAGGCATCTAAGCCGGAGGCGGCGGTGGGGGTGGGACGTCGCTAGGTGGGGGAGGAGGAGGGATGTCACCCGGAGGCGGCGGTGGCGCGGAGCCAGATGGTGGTGGTGGCGGGGGAGGAGGGCTTCCAGCAGAGCCGTAGCTCTGGAAGAGAGGACCAAGGCCAGGTGGAGGGCCAGAGGGGGGTGGAGGAGCACCGTAGCCCGGAGCACCACCATAAGCCCCGGGAGCACCCATTCCGGCACTCTGGTCGTAGCCGTAGCCGCCGTATCCATAGCCAGCACCAGCTGAGGCGGCTGGGGCACCAGCAGCCCAAGGAGCTGCGCCGCTGCCGGCGCCATAGCCTTGGTCGTAAGACTGACCACCACGACCGCCTCCACTAGCCCAAGGCGGGGGAGCAGAAGAGTTGCTATCGCCACGACCACGGTCGTCATCGTTACGCGCCCAAGGTGCAGAACCGCCAGTAGGACCACGCTCCCAAGGCTTGAGAGGACGCTCCCCTCCATAGTTGTCGCCACCGCCGGCACCGTTGTTGTTGTATTCGATTGCGCCACGAGACTGTCCACCACCACCCATCTCGGCCATGAAGGCGTCGAGCTCGTTCTCGGGAGCGCCACCAATTCGTGCGGGTTGGCCACGGTCGCCGAACCGATTGTCGTTGCGCCAGGGCTGTCCGACCTTGCGCTCGGGACAATCGCGAGCCATGTGACCAGCTTGGCCACAGACACGGCAGATAATGCTGGCAGTGAAGTTCTGCTTCTGTGGGCAGTCGTATTTACGGTGGCCAATCTCTCCACAATTCTGGCAGGCTTGATTCTCGTCGTCTCGGAGGGTACCGTTGAGGGCGGCAAGCTCGCGGAGTTGGTTGCGCTTGAGTTCGTTCTGACCTTCGGGGATAGAAGCAGCCTGAAACTGTTAGTATTGCTGCAGATATTGGAATGTAGGAAAACTTACAGTCTCAATGACATTGTGGATAAGCTTCTTGGCCTTGTTGACCTTCTCTTCAGTGTCGGCCATGATCAAACAATGCAGGTCTTCTTCCTGGTTGCTGGTGTGAGCTGCGTCAGAACGTCCTTTGCCCTCCTTGACGGAACCCTTGCCACGAATCGCAATCTTTGCCTGGGATTCTGTCTCCATTTTCTTGAGTGTGTTTCCACGGGGGCCAATAAGCAAACCAACTGTTAGTGCAAGAAGCTGCGGTTAGTGTATGATCAAAAAAAATAATGTATGAGCAAAGGATTGGGTTAGTGACATAGCTGTACTGCAGGTGCCACTAGATGCGCATGAACATCCAGCAGTCTGAGCAGGCCGGTCAAGACAAAGGCTAGGGTGGAGCAAGATAAGGAAAGGGGAGTTAGAGGGGTTAGTTTCGTACTGAAGTTAATCTCCGGATAATCATTGACCGGAACATAGACTTTCTCCTGTGTCTTAGTAGGGCGCCTGTAATCGGCAGGTGGATGGTAGTTAGGAAGTGTCTTCATCGCCTTCTCGACGAGCTTGTGGCGCTCATCTTCAAGGCGCTTGCGATAGCGGAATTCGCGAGTGTTGACACGGCGACCGAAGTTATCATACTGGGGCGGAGGCGAGGGAGATCTATACTGGTTAGCCATGGAACAGATGTAGGAAAGCATCGAACACATACCTGTCACCATCGGCTGGAACAACATCGTTGATTTTCAGCTTCTGGGTAATCTCCTCGATACGCAAATGCAGAGTGTACGCGTCAAGCTGCTCAGTAGTCATAGCCGAATAGATGGCCGTGGGCAAGCCCATCAGGCCGGCAGCCTTGTTTTCGCTCGCGTCGCCCCATCGGTTTCGCTTCTTGCGCTGTCGCGGACCATCGGAGCCTGCAGCAAAAACGTTAGTAGAGGGTCTGTAAGAACGTAGGAGACTTGACATACTGCGCTCTGGACTGCGACCGCGCTTCAGCTCAGATAGGCCCTCGGCGGGTGCTGATGGATTGTAACCGCCATCATCATCGCCGCCTCCAATACGACGGCGAGTTCCTAGTGGAATATTGTTAGAACCGGTGATTCCTTGGTTGCGCCACGACATGGTTGCTGCTCGAAATGAAAAGTTGCGGGCGACGTGTTGAGAAAGTCGAGGAAGCCTTTGCGACGGGGCAAAGCTTTAGGCTAGGCAGGGAGCGCGCTTGTCCGCTTTAGGTTATGCCGTTCGGGTCGCGTAGGCTGAACCCGTCATGGAGCATCGGTACTCTCACAACATCCGCATGGTCGCATGTTTTTTTTTGTTTCCAGTGCTCATCATATGTATAGTCAGATAATGCCGTCTCTGCTTGTATGTTTTTGTCTCCGCTATTGGCCTAGAATAATCTTTGTTCTCGCTGTCCGGACACAACCACGTTGAGAAAAAATGCAAACCCACATAAGTAGATCAATGCCGATAGGCTCGGATACTCGTCTGTTATTTGTCAATCATCTTGGTTCCTCTTCAGGACTCATCTCACATTGAAGGCTTTCACGTCGGGCAGACATACACAAGTATTTACACAAGCGTCCACATACTATACTTTGTTTGGTTTGTGAGATGAGATCAGAAAAAGCAGTCGCCCAGATCAAAGTCATCATCGGTAGTAATTTCAACCATCTAGTCCACAGAGAACCCAGTGTTTCTGGACACTATATCCCTAGGAAATGCATATCACGCCATTGGTCTCCGCGTATTGTTTCGTCTTATCCAACGCAACAAATCGCCTTGTATCGCTGTGTTGTTAACGTACGCATGTTGCTTTATGCTCTATAAGAACTTGAAGGTGTCTCGGTTCTATTGTCTTCTAGCTCGAGCACAGAAGATGTCATCTCCTAGTGTCGCCGGACATTTCTAAGCAGGTAGAGCTCGTCATGGTCTGCCCCTCATTGAACCCCACTTTATTAGCATCATAACCGCTTGATTAAAAAGCGCCGTTGCACTAGCACGCCATCCAACATCACGGCCAAGAGATAAATCCGTTCAACTGTCACTTGTTTTCATCCAAGCATACTCACTGCTGCCGCGAATATGTCTCAGCAATCCGATATCACGCTTTACACTACCCAGACGCCGAATGGCATCAAGATCTCCATAACCTTGGAGGAGCTAGGGTGCGTATAATTTTATCTTGCAAAAGTACCTGTTCAACTCTACTCGCTTTGTTCTACACGCTTTGTCGATTTGTGTATGTTTTTATGTCTTTAATTGCTCTTTCTTTTGTCACATGCGTTGTTCAAGTCTGCACAAATTGGAGGCTTGCACTGCATCACATTTTCACTCAATTGCGCGGACAATAAAGGTACAGTGGGTGTACCATGATGGAGAGCGAAGTGTGATCTTCGTGCCTTTGAGCTCTCTCAAATGATATCAGTATCATTTGCAGATTCTTGTCACAAAAGCTTCACTCTTGTTCCCACATTCAAAACGAAGCACAGATATGAAAGATGTTATTACCTTTCGCTGTACATATTCTTTACCAACTCATGCCATTAAAACCGACACACCTGGGTTGATGGCATGATGCACGAGTCTGGACGGAGCCCCTAAAGCTATGGTCACGCATTCCACCCATTTGGTATATCGTTTATCAACTTTTCCTTGTTCATCAATTTGCTCTCGGTGGGATCAGGGACTTAGCAAAGGAGGCTATTGCCGAGAAGGACACTTTCAAAGTAATCGAAACACTGACATCTGCCAGTCTTCCCTACAAGGTTGAGAAAATCGAGATATCCAAGAACACGCAAAAGGAAGACTGGGTAAGCACTACGTGGCCTCAATTATATTATTCTGCCTCCAAGAGCCTATATTGTTTTTCTATTCTAACATGGCACTAGTTCCTTGCCATCAACCCCAACGGCCGCATCCCAGCACTTACCGACACCTTCACTGATGGCAAATCCATCAACCTCTTCGAATCAGGAAGCATCATGCAATACCTAGTCGAGCGCTACGACACTGAATACAAGATCAGCTTTCCCAAAGGAACAAGGGAGTGGTACGAGATGAATAACTGGCTGTTTTTCCAAAACGCCGGTGTTGGTCCTATGCAGGGCCAAGCCAGTAAGTCGAGCAGCATTTCATGGATTATCAATACATTTGTAAGAAGGAGGCAGTGGTGCTCGCTATATCATGCACCTTCTTTGATGATCCCTGAACCGATGTGCGTCGCGCGTCAGACGGGTCATGAGGTGCGGCACGTCTGCCTCGGGATGTGGGGATGGTGCGGATTGGCAGCGGGGAAAGTTCCAAGTGAAGGCAATAGCCCTATTCCCGCGAGGCCACTCAATCCCATACCATCCACACATCTGCAAGAGTTGTCAAGCAATGCAGAGATGAGGCGCCAAGTAGTATATACAGTACGCCTAGGCTAACAGAGAATGACAAACAGATCATTTTACGCGATACGCCCCTGAGCATATTGAGGTAAACAGCCTTTCCCTTAGTGTGTATCAAAGCACGTATACACGTAAAAGAAAATAACACTGACACGCTTGCGTTTCTCCGTCAAAAGTACGGCGTGAACAGGTACCAAAACGAGACACGCCGTCTCTACTCTGTGCTTGACAAGCATCTCGCTTCAGAAAACAGACAATACCTGTGCGGCAGCAAATGCACCATTGCAGGTAAGTAGCGCGTGCTATATTTGTGTTCCCCCAACTTCCATTATCAACATGGTCTCACCCTGTCGAAAACCTCGTCCCCCCAATGCATAACAATCTTGTATCCTGTCTTATCATCACCGATCGTTCGATTTTCCTTGATTCGAAGAGAGAAGGGAAAGAAAAGAAAAAATTGAAACCGGCTCATTGCAAAACCTTATTCGGGTGTGGCTCTCCCGCAGATGCCTAGAAAGCAAACGAGCGAGGAATCCTACCTAGTGCTCACCTCGTCCCGCCCGTCTCCGCCTACTCCTTCCCTGCAGTACCGCTCACCTAGTTTCAACATGCCGTCTTCTAACACAAAACCTTAGACATTGCACATTATGGCTGGGTAGCGGCTGCCGGCTGGGCAGGCGTCGAGATCGAAAAGTTCCCTGCGCTCCAAGCCTGGCTGGACCGCATGGAATCACGTGATGGGGTAGAGAAAGGCCGCCACGTGCCCGACCCGCACACCATCAAGGAGCTTCTCAAGGACAAGGCCAAAGTAGAAGAGCATGCTGCTAAGAGCCGCCAGTGGGTCCAGGCCGGCATGAAGGAGGATGCTGAGAAGCATAAGTAAGTCGAGTTTTCTGTTTTTTCTTTTGAAAACAACAGTTTGACCCTCAAGAGCGAGACGTTCTTGATGTATTTGTGGAAGCGGCATTCTAGCTGGAGATATATCGGGCGGGGGAGTGCTTCAGACATATTGAACGCTTGGAATTTTAGGTTTGCTGCTATTCCTGGTATCTTTTTTGCACCAAGACGTGTTTGTGTGTGTGCGTGCGTGTGCGCTGTATAGCACTTACTCACTCACTCACATTCAAATGCAATCCTTGTGCCTTTCCTATTCAGTCTACCAAGCACCCAAATAAAGAAGAAGAAGGAGAGAGAAAAGCGTTAGGCGTTTGTCGCACCACAAGTCATGCTAACCTACCCCTCCCACGATCCAAGTTCCAGACTCTAGGGTAAACCTGTGTGTGGGCCTATTCGAAAGAAGCTTGAGCGATTCGCCAGACGGGCTTCTAGAGTCCCTCAGCTATGTAAATGGGGGCTTCTAGATCGACTTTAGGAAGCAAGGGTGTCTATACATATGTGGGAAGGGCGATCCGATCCGATCCGGCGGCCTATTATGATGATCGTGAAACTGCCCACGAAGAGAGAAGCATCGCGGGAGAGTGCGGATGAGTAGGTATGTACGTATGTATGTAGTAGGAGATGCGACATTTTCAGCCCGTCGCAATGCCAAAATAGGGCACAAGAAAACCTAGTTTATCTTTTCTTAGGCGCACGCTTGCGAGATTGCCGAGGGGAGTGGCTTCGGGAATGAAGAAAACGAGATGCAGTAATAGTAGTAGATGGTGTCAGAATGGAGGGTTACCATAGCGTTGCGTGATTCATTGCATGTCAGGGGTAAGCTGAGTACCCCCTTGCTACTGGCTGCTCAGATTATGCAGCAAGGATGATACAGCCAAAGATATCACGCTATGTCGGCACGATGCTAGCTCCCAGGCAAGCTGGCTTTGCAACCATGGTTGTATGCAAATAACGCCGCGAACCATGTCATGTATCGCCGTAGACGTGCCGATTTTCGTCCACGTTGACGCTTCATTTGTATGAAACAGTTCAATGGCGGCGACATGCGTTTTGTTGTATTTCGAGAACACGATCAGCAAGCTGGACCGGGCGGATGCTTGTATGGAACCATGACGGGTGGGCTTTGGAATTTCCCAAAAGCTGACATCCGAGAGAAGCGGGGCGATACTCGGTCAGAACCACAAAGGTTAACTTGCCTTGTAAATGAGAGGGAAAACGAAATCAAAGAGAGAGGGTCTGATCTATTGTGGGTCGGTGAAGAACCGTAAGCCGCCTCTGACATGTTTGACAAAGACATCAGAAGACGGTGTGTTTTCAGCCCAGGGACGCTCAGAGCACCTGCATCATGACCCATATTGGGATATGCCTTTCATCAGCAGGGCAGGCTGGGTTGTGTCGAGTCACAAATGGGTGAGACCGCCCCCTCCCCTCCCTTCGCTCCATCAAACGACGTGTTCATTGTCGAGCTGGCGTCAACTTACATTCGTCAGTCGCCATCCACACACATCCACCCACCCACACCCACACACACCACCTATAGCCTACCCCAGGTCAATACTTTCCCCCGCATTAATTGTCGATGATGCATAATCGTGAGCCGCCCATGCGACGCGGCGCCAACAACAAGTTAGGATTCGCTGAAGGCGCTCCCGTCTAAGCCTCGAGGGCGGGTCTGGGGGAATCTTGGTTCCCAGCCGTGAGGGTGTCGAGCCGTAGCAGTTGGACTACGGCTATTTTGCGATTCGCACAGCCGCTGCGGTACGCGGCACCCACCCCCACCAATAGTGGTCGTGCTTGATCAGCCTCGATGGCAACGGTTAATACCCTACTAGTGAAATTCAAATGGGATGGAGTTGAAATGATGATCCAAGCCTCCTAGCACAGTTCTGTTGCACGGGCTACATCCACTGATCCGAAATCCCAAGCTGACGCTTGCCCCTCCCACCCACCCAACGCTTCCCTTCCCTTGCCTTCCCAACATCCTGGCTCGGATTCGCGTTTCCGGGTTTCACTGGTGGGAGAATCTGGGGTGCATGGCGAAAAGCAAGACACGATATGCACAGCGGTCGCGGCATCTTTACGAGTAGCTTGGTGCGCCCGGGTGTGAATGCGTTGCCAGGCTGGTACCGAAGCGTGGGTCAGGACTTTCTTCTTCTTTTTAAATCGTCGTTCATCAGTGGCTCAAGGGTTGGACCCTTAATATAGGTAGTTGGTATAGCGCGTCTGTAGGGCCTGTCGATTTCAAATTGAATACAGGCATTTTTCACTACAGTGGAAACATGTCTCTCATGTCCTCCCACTGGGAAGCGCGCGGCGCAGAGTAGCCTTGTACGGGTCTAGGCGGTGAGCGGTCAAGTAATCTACAGGGAATGAAAGCGTGTCGCTCTTTGCCTTCGAACTAATACAGCAGGTCATTGACGAGCTGTGGGCCAAGTATTGGCATGTGTGGGGAAGCTGTAGCCTTGGTGGCGAGAAATGTAGCAGCGACATGTGCCATGTTTGCAGACTTGTGAATGGGTCGTGGCCTCTTTTCAAGGGCATCTTGCCGCCCTGATTGCCATCAGAGATGGAGCGGCCAGAAACAAGCCCGGGTCTGATATGCTGAACACGGTGTCGCTTACATGCAGGAGGCTGAGCTTGGTCACAATTTTTAGGCCCAAGTGTGGAGGTACGGCCGTTGTGCACACACAGGACTCAGCGTGCATGCCCTCCCCCCCTCGTGCAATAGTGAGTGGTCAACGTGTTGCACAGTCTCCATGCTAGCAATTCGGAGTCTTTCAGAAAGAAGCAATTTCAGCGTCTACCGGCCAACTCGGCCGGACACTTTGGTCCCTGAGGTGTAGCAGCCAGGACTGCACAAGCTTGTTCAACGGCCCGGCGATTGCACCCTCATCTCCACGCACCAGACTCATTGCGTGTGACGGCGAGATTAGACAGAAATTGCGGCGATCATAGCATGAAGCCATGAAAAGAAGGACACGCCTCTGCTTAGGCGAGGGGTCTCGTCTTGGTAGAGATGTGTTCAGCGGATGACGCTAAGTATGTGGCTGAAACAGCAGCTTATAGAATATTTTTGTGATGCCGTCAGTCAAGAAATGAGGCCTTTCAAGATTGCGGGTGTTTGCAGAAGGCGGGCGTGATTTTGTACCTGCGGAGAGAGAGCACGAAAACACCGGGCTGGCCGTGACAAGTTAGAAGTGGGTCCACTGTCCTGCAGACCCACTGTGAATGCAGTGCAGACAGGCAGACAGGCAGCCGGCAGCTGGGCCGTTCACGTTTGGGAGCGCGGGCATGGTACGTTTACGGCCAGAGTGCGGTGTTCCACATGTGGACAAGATACGGTGACGTTGGGCTGACCACATGCCGGAGCCGGGTTTGCAGGCATCCTGGCCTCGCTTAGAGAACCCAGAAACCCGCATCGGCTTCCCCTGCAGAACGGGAGCAAGCTGTTGCGCTGGACAGAGGGCGAGCAGTATGTATGTACACACTAGAGGCGTACAAGACACACAAGACAGGTAGGTCCCGGCAGGCTCGAGTTAGCAGGCGGTCCACGTCGCAAACTAACAAAGGACGATGTGGGTACTCTCCAGTATGTATGAGCTGCTCTTGGGGCGAGGCCTTTGCCCGGGCGCCTTGGCAGTGCATCGAGGGGCAACGCCTCCCACGAGGAGTTCGCCCTCGGCACTGGGTTTCATGTGCCATGGCGCGCTGCATATCTTGACGTCCTGACGTCTTCTCCTGCACGTAAAACAGGTACACCAGCAGCGCCATGAAACGAGCCACTGTGCTGCGTTTCAGCAACTGGTGGCATGGCAGGAGTAGAGGCATCGGGCGAATGCGCTATAGTCGTCGAGCGTTATGATACTGCTGCTGTTGCGCAACACCGCCGCGGGAGCGTTTGTCATGGTCAGGCGCTACAAGCCACAACCTGGAGAAGGTCCCAGGAACATATTGAGCGTCGGTGTCGGACAGGGATTGGCGGGAAGCTGACGTGCGGTGAATACAACGACAGCGCTAGGCGCGAACTGCTAGCAGCCCCGCTCTGCTCTCCAAAGCACATGTCCCACCGGTTAATCTCGTTTTAGCCGTCCCAATGGCGCGTCTTCCCACTGGCAACGGTCCCCTGACGACTCGATCCTGATGCTTGCCACGAGTTGCCCCAGAGCCTGGTTGCCGCAGCCAATGGGTCGTAGCTCTCATCCGTGGCATGCATGCTGGAATTAAACATTCCGTCTCATGATATTGCTCTCGACTTGATCTCGCTTCTCGAAGCCCGCGTGGACGCATGGAATCCGCAAGCCACAGATCGTCACACTGACCCTGGAAAATCGTCTTTGCAGCCTAGGACCTTGTGTAGTCGGCCTGTATCCTCGGCACCTATAGCTTTGTCGGAGGCCCACATATGCTCCCCAAGTATCGCATGACCCGTGGTCGTCCCCAGATTTCCGGCTGCCGATTCCTTCGTCCTCAAGTACTCTCCTACGACGTCACCCGCGTGCACAAACTGTCCCTTCTCTCCTAATCTTTTCTTCTTGACTTGGGTCGCCACCTCGGACTAAACCAGTACGTCAGCATCAGGCTCGGCGAGGGGGGGGGCGGTGGGAGTAGAGCGTCCAAACGCTGACCAGCCATCTAGAAACAAAGGCGGCCGCTTGGAGTCACGCCAGTCAATCTGATTAACAAGCCCAAATATGGAGTCCACAACATCAGATACAACCAAGATGGAGCGTCGAGGCTCAGCACCAGTCAAACGCAGAGTAAGCCGGGCATGCGATCATTGCCACCGAATGCGCACAAGGTGTAACGGACAGGCTCCGTGCTCGCGTTGTATAGAACTTGAATACGTTTGCCAGTACAACCGTGAAAAGAAACGCCGAGGAAAAGTAAGCATACATGGCTTCTTACATGCCCACGCTTGCCAATTAACAGCATGTCGAGTCGTGAATGTACCACGGCTACCCTTATGCATTCAGTAGCTGACGAGTCATAGGTTCCGCGACACATCCAAAAGCAAAGAGAAGAAGCGGCTGCCGGTGCCGGCAACGGTGGTGGTGGCGGCGGCGGCAGTCCACAGACGCCTAACGGAATGAATGGTTACTTCGAGAGGCCCAGTGTTATGAATGAGATGGAAGAGGATGTGTGGTCGCAGTCCGAGGCGACGCCTGTCGTACAGCATTTCCCAGCCGGCAAGCCTGCTCTTCCCACAGGTGACTGGCAAGCTTTGAATCCTGGCGCGACTTTTGATCCTCCTGTCAACCACATGATGATTGATCCCTTGCTCCTTGGATCTAATGCTGCTTACCCGCCAATGCATGCCGAAATGCCACGCGAAGAGCTAATGTATGCCATGAATGGTACGTTGGACCAAGAAACCTCGTGTACTCTGCACATGGTACAGACGATTCACCCATCCCCCAAAGTCATGCGAAGTATTTCGCGGGTTAGCAGTAGATGCGTAGGTTTGGAGGACTTACTGACAGGCAGCAGGCATGCATCTCATACCCGGCTCCAATGGCACACCAGTATCGATCCCTACGGAATACGCCAACATGGCTTATCACATGCATTACCAACAGGCTGCACGACAATCTTCGCCTCACAGCTATGGCTCTGCAGATACCGGGTCGCCGCAATCAGGGGTTAGCGCCAACTCTTCGCAAAACAGTGGTCCTATGCTTGCTTGCAGATACCCTGTTTTGAAGCCATTGATACCCCATCTTGGTGGCATCATAAACATTCCGACCGCATGCGATCTTCTTGAATTCTATTTCCAGAGCTCTTCTTCCGTTTTCATGGAGCCCGTCTCGCCATACATCCTAGGATCCGTCTTTAGAAAACGAAGCTTTTTGCGGCAACACAACCCAAGGCGATGTAGCCCAGCGCTCCTGGCCAGTATGCTCTGGGTGGCTGCTCAAACAAGTGAAGCGAGTTACCTCACCTCTTCGCCTTCAGCAAGAGCTATCATTAGCCAGAAACTCTGGAAGTTGACCGTAGAGCTTTTGAAACCCCTCGTCCACTCTCCTGCTTCACACGGCTTTACCCCTGGACCTGGCATTTCGTCCGCTGGTCACGACGCTTTTGGCGTTGATCGGGTTATAGGACGGTATGACGGAAGGCCGGACGGAGCAATGCCTCCCACAAGCACGCTAGACGATGTTGCTACATATATCAACCTTGGAGTGGTTACTTCGGCAAGCGAATACAAGGCAGCTTCATTAAGATGGTGGAACGCAGCATGGTCGCTGGCTAGGGAGCTGAAGTTGGGCAGGGAAATGTCTCCAAAGCCACCCAAAGAGCACGAAGGGAGTGCGACTGACGGAGAAGTTGACGTTGGTGCGCCGGATGGTCCCGGTACTCAAGCGCCCGCAGGCACCCCGGCTGCAGCTATGATCGAGGAAATGAAAGAGGAGAGGCGTCGGCTGTGGTGGTTGCTGTATATGGTTGACCGGCACCTGGGACTCTGTTACAATCGCCCGTTGGCCATGCTGGATAACGAGTGCGAAGACCTACTTCAACCAGTTCCGGACACTCTTTGGCAGCAAGGCGAATTCTACACTGGACATGCAGGACCACGGAAACGGGGACTCAACTTTCAATGCACATCGTACGTATAACTTCCTCGCCCGGGACTTGAAATAGGATCCCGGAAAAACGCCTCGTGGTGAAATGAGCATTGCTGACCATGATGCAGGCATGATGTGTTTGGCTTCTTCTTGCCGCTGATGACTATTCTTGGCGATATTGTAGATCTGAATGCGCAGAAGAACCATCCCAGGTTTGGCCAACGGACATCTTGGGAAGTTCATGAGGCGGAAATTACTCGCCAGTTAGAACGATACGCGTACAGCATTGAAGAGTTCAAGGCACAATACGGCTGTGGTCCCAACGAAGAACCACAACCAAACACCACACCGGATCCTGTTCGAGCCGAGTGGATTCACCAGACCAAGAAGGTCGCCGCATATGCCACCCACATTATGCATGTGCTCCATATCCTGTTGCACGGAAAATGGGATCCAGTAGCACTTCTGGAAGACGACAACATGTGGGTGTGCTCGCAGTCGTTCCTCGCAGCCACGTCCAACGCCATCACAGCTGCACATGCAGTTGACGTAATTCTGGACGTGGATCCAGACCTATCTTTTATGCCCTACTTATTTGGCATGGTAAGTGAAAAGTTCTGTATTTTTTGTGAAAGTTTGGACAGATTTCAAGTCGCCCAGTTCCAATATTGTCTTTAGACAATTTCCAGAAAAGCTGGCTAACCAACAAGCAGTATCTGCTCCAAGGAAGCCTTATTTTGTTGCTCTTGGCCGACAAGCTATCGACCGAGACCAACGACAACGTGATTCGGGCGTGTGAAACCATTGTACGGGCGCATGAAGCGGCTGTTGTGACGCTCAACACAGAGTATCAGGTAGGCCGCTTATGTCCTCGAGTTAATGTATATGACACTAACTGTCAGCAGCGTAACTTCAGGAAGGTTATGATCTCGACATTAGCGCAGATCAAGGGCCACGGCCACGCGAGGGAGATGACGCCAGCGAAACGGAGAGAGGTGCTATCCTTGTATCGGTGGACAAGCCTAGGTAATGGCTTGGCAATATAGATATGGGTTTAGGATATTTGGGATCCATGGAGCAAGAGAATTTTTCAGGCGTCAGGAAGCGAACTGGAAAAGAGTTTGGTTAGCTGAAACATGGCAGCCCAGGGCTTGTACGATTATGACTTTTTGGGGAATTGCGTGGTTAACGACGGGACGGAAAAGGCGCATCGTTCCGCTACGACTGGACTGGTACAGAGATTTGTTGTTCAATAATGTTCCTTGGGCGATTTTCTTCTGGTAATAGCGCAACAACAGCCTACGGGATTCAACGTCTCGTATTTTCCATTGCTCTCCTCCCCAATTGCCTTCATTGCTGGTAGTATTCAAACACGACGGTGCAATACGCGAATGGGCGAGACTCTGGCCGTTGCCCCATATGTGCGCATGATGGTCCTCATTCTGCTTGGGCTAGGCACGTGGAGACACGTCCTGGGCCATGCATGAATCAGGCATGGAGCTGACGGAGATGCTAGCGTGTTCGGCGTAGCTGCTGCATTCGGTGGTCGCGCCGACGTAGTGTCCGGCCAGAGTTGACTTCGTCTGTTCATTGAGGGGCCGCCGGGCAAGTTGCCGCTATGTTACCGCAGATGCGTTGACTGTCGGTCGACGGGATTGCGTGTCGAAAGAGGCTGTGGTGTGGAGAAACTAGTGGGAGTTGCCGGGCGTAGGCTACCTTCTACCAGGGAAGGTGCAACCTTTTTTTTTACTCTGCTGATCATGTGACGCCCATTCGGACAAGGTTATGGTCTCAAGCACGACATTGATTCCGACTGGCCACATATTCAGGCGCTCAACAGCCAACAATAGGAATAAGAAAACGAAGAAAAGGAAGGAGAGGACATAGAAGAGGAAGTAAAAAAAAAGGATATCTATTTTAAGACAGCTACGTACAGCAGTGGAAGCTGTGTAAATGGATTCAGGTACTTTTCCCCCCCAAATACCAGCAAACAAAGAGCGTAAAACAATATTCCTGCAAAGCAACTATAGACTGTTCTCTACATCCATAACCTCCTTGATACCCTGTGCAACTGCATCGACCTTTTCTTGCGGTAGCCTCTTGAGCGGCTTGCGAGGGTAGCCTCCGTAGCCGTAATATGACTGGATGGCTGACTTGGTTCCGGGGATAGCCGACTTTGTCAGGACCCAGTCGCCCTTGCTCAGCACCTTTTGCAGCTCAAACGCTTCGTCATACTTGCCTTCTGTCCAAAGGTTCCACACTTTGACGCATGTCTTGGGGACGACGTTGGCGCCGCCGGCAATGATACCCGAGCCACCGCTAGCAGCTGTTTGAGCGGTAAAGTCAGCCATGCCACCAAACGCCATATAGCTGCCAGCATTGCTCTTGGCTGTACAGGCATTGGTAGCAAGAGCTACACGGGTGAGCTTGCCCGTGTTACCGCATGTAAACTTGGTGCCAACAATATTAGGGTGCTTGGCCAGCTTGATGAGGAGATCGCTGTCCATGTCGATGCCTGCAACGGCGCCAGGATAGTTGTACAGAATGAGGGGAAGTGGAGAGCCGTCTGCAACCTTGGTAAAGTACTCGTAGATGGCGTCCTCGTCTATGGCATAGCGGTAATAGCTGGGAGGGAGGACCAGGACATACTCGCCACCAGCAGCCTCGGCTTCCTTGCAAAGCTCGACAGTGAGCTGGATGCCATGCTCAGAGGCGCCTACGATAACAGGGACGTCTTGGTAGCCAGCCTCGTCAAGAGCTTCACGGGTTGCTCGTGTGACTGCCGTCTTCTCGGCTCGTGATAGGTGCACAGCCTCTCCGTTTGATCCCATGGTGACAAGACCCACAAGGCCAGCCTCGGCAAGCCGTACTGCGTGCTTCTTGATGACGGGAATATCTAGTTCCTCGGTCTCTGGGTTAAAGAAAGTCATAGTAGGCGAGTAGATGCCTGGCCGGAGAGGCGTGCGTTGCTTGCTGTGGCCATTGGAGCCGTTGCCATTAGATGCCATGATTGGAGGATGAAGTCAGATCGAGATGAACGCTGGTGGCGAGGAAGATAGATATGTGTTTGTGTCTGGAGAGAAAAAGATTGCGATTATTAAGTGGAAATGCAAGTCTCGGATGGGTAAAAGTCAGCGGGCAGCAATATGGCGGGTACGGGTTCGGCCAGCTTTAATAGAACAGCGAGATGGAGACAGTCGGCGCAATAAAGATCAGAAGAGCCAAGTGCGGCAGAGCCTAATCGTGGTACCGTTGTCAAGATGTCGTCGGTTGCGCGGCCTTCATTCGCCCAGGGCTCCGACTGCGAAAGACAGCGGGAACAGGCTTGTGGGCCATCTGACGATTTCGGGCTACATGAGCGCGAAGAGCGGGAATAGAGTGCAGGCATTTGTATAGTAGTGACTAACTCGCCGGCTGTCAGATGGAACATGGCTGCAGGCGAGGACAAGGTGGCATGTCAAACACTGTGACGACGCCGTCCAGCGCCGTCGTCTAGTCTTCACACGCCTTGCCCATGTTCTTCCACCAATCAGCAACGCACCGTTGACGTGGGGGCTCTGGCTCTACTAGCGGCTTGGCACTGGGGAAACTTCGCCAGCCCCACCCCAAGCACTCGTGCTATACACTCTGGGTATACGCAATACACACACACGCGCCCCTCTGCTGACACTGCTAAGTATTGGCCAGTGCAATGCCAGCAGGCTGACACCGACTACAACAGTCCGAGGGGGTCGCTTGGAAATGCGGTAGCCTGCGCAGCACGGCGCAACACTGCTGTTGTTTGCTCGTCTTCATATACAGCGCAGCACAGCGCACCCAACCCCACGAAGAACATGTTACTCTAACGTCATCCGGCCGCGGCTGCCGGCAGAACGCGTGCGCCACTCGTGCCCCTCGTGCCCCTCATCGCGCTTCTGGGCCGTATATCTTCCGCCCTTATCGACAAGCTTTCAAACGCCGACGACGCCATCGGTCGGGTATTGGTCACGCTCTGCCCTTGAAATTAAGCCCTCAGCTGGTCCTGCTTCCTACTTGAATCTCTGGAAGTATTGAAACACTCGAGGCTGCTCTCCCAATTGCTTTTCCCATTTATTCCTCCGCCAGACAAGACATCCATCATGGCGCCCGTAGAAGTTCTCATGGTATGCAGGCTCCCCGTCAGCACGGCATCTCATCTTTGCTCGCCTTCTCTCCTTGCTCCCTTAGGCATGTGTCAGGCCATGTCATACAGAATGCTGCATGCGGCTTTATCGGTCACGTAGTCAAGCATCTACCGTACGAGCACAATTTAGCACAAACACGAGCTAATGCATCGTCTAGGTCGGTACTGGAGAGTACACGACAGGATTCGTCGGAGGTGGCGCCTCAAAGTCAGACAAAAAGGTCGGCGTCGTAGGATTAACCCTGTTTGACCTCCGGAGACGCGGCAAGGTGGGCAAGCTGTCCATGGTTGGCACATCAGGCGGCAAATTCCCGGCAATCCGTGAGTTGCATGCTGCCCGACTATATATCACCATATGCAAGATGCTGATTACTGTCAGGCGAGCATCTCCAAAAGAACATCTCCGAGGCTTACAACAATTTGGACGTGTCTTTCGAAGAATTCCCAAAGGAAGGAAAGACTGACCCAAACGCCTACAAAACAGCAATTGACGCGCTCCCCAAAGGCAGCGCCAGTAAGTCGCGAGTCCACAGTGCCTTGCATCATCATTTCCATTGACACTGATTAGTTACAATCTTTACGCCCGATACCACTCACTATCCCATCGCCCTGTATGCCATCGAGCGTGGAATACATGTTCTCATCACAAAGCCCGCAGTGAAGCTGCTAGAGCATCACCAGAAACTCCTGGAGGAGGCCAGGAAGCACAATGTCTTTGTTTATATTGAGCACCACAAGCGGTATGATCCTGCGTACGCCGATGCGCGCTTCAGGGCGCAAAAGCTGGGCGATTTCAACTACTTCTACTCGTACATGAGCCAGCCAAAGTATGTCCTCTCTTCCTCTTTCATTTTCAATCTGCCTCGTAAAGGCCACAGTAACTGATAAAATCCCCAGGAGCCAGCTAGAGACCTTCAAGGCATGGGCTGGTGTCGATTCCGATATTTCCTACTACCTCAACTCCCACCACATCGACATCAATGAGTCCATGGTTCCCGGCTGGAAGCCAGTACGCGTCATGGCTAGCGCAGCCAAGGGAATAGCTACAGACCTGGGCTGCGACCCCGCTACCGAGGACACCATCACATTGCTCACCAATTGGGTGAAGAAGGATGACCCGAGCAAGGTCGGAACCGGTGTCTACACAGCTGGCTGGGCAGCACCGCAAAAGGCTGGCGTGCACTCAAATCAGTATTTCCATTACATGGCATCAACTGGAGAGATTCGTGTCAACCAGGCTAAGCGAGGCTACGATGTTACCGACGATGAAAATGGTTTGCTGTGGTACAACCCGTGAGTTTTAGGGAGCATGGCAAAAAGGCACTGATTCGCGTATTGACCATTTTCAGTTTCTACATGAAGTACGCCCCTGATGAAGAGGGCAATTTTGCAGGCCAGATTGGCTACGGGTACATCTCGTTCGAAAAGTTTATTGATGCTGTCAACAAGCTCAACGCGGGTGAAATCACCCTCGACCAATTGGATGCGCGGCCATTACCGACCCTGAAGAACACCATTGCGACAACAGCCATTCTAGAAGCTGGCCGAAGGTCTCTAGACGAGAATCGTCCTATCGATATCGTTGAAGAAAACGGCGTTTGGTCTTTGAAGTAGATCACGCTAATCGATAGTATAACCAAAATTATGCTATCCACATGAGCGGAATGTCCCACATTGTCTCAGTTACCTCTTCGCTCAGCTATTTTCTGATTGACTCCAGCTATGAACTGCGGAATTGCTATGTACACACCATCCCATGTCACCCGTATGGTGCCGTCCATTATAGCGCATTTCTATCTGGTACTGACCCACTGTAGATGGACTCCACTCCTGTGCCCCGGATTTCAGATCATGCCAGGGCGAGTTTTAGTGCATCCCCGCAATGTGGCGTCTGCAGAGTCAAGGGCCTTCTGATCTGAAGATCGAAGAAACGATCGGGGTGTCTTTAGCCTGTTCCCGCGACCGACTCGGGTGAATTCACTCCGACAGAACGGATAGGCTAATATGGCATCTCAGCCCTGACGTCCCTAGTGCCTCTGTTGTCTTTGCATAGACCAATGACTAACCATCCTGGCTCAAGTTCGGCCAAAGGCGTGTCATGGCTGTTTTGGACCTTGACTACACGTTACGAGAACCTTCTTCGCTAAGCCCTGCGGCGATCTTTGCTTCACGGGAGTAAACAGTGGAACCCATTCATGCATCACAGATGTCATTCCGAGCCATACTCGTTATGTTTGCTGATCCCGTCAGGGTGGACAAATACTCACCTACCACCCGTTCCCTTACTTAGCGAGAGAAGGAGGGGGTGGGTGTGCTGCAGCTACGATGTGACAGTGACATACTGCTTGCGCATCATCACTACCAATTGGAACAAGCTTCACGCAGACCCTGCTTTGGTCATGTGGTCTTAACCGAGGCCTTACGTTTACCATAATATCTTCTCAGTTGGCTTGGGCTTCAATGAACCAAACTTGTATGTTTGGAACTAATTTACCGGAAGTGACTATAGATGTTACCAGACGTGTCTGTCAATACCCATATTAAATATCGGTATTCTTGTTAGAAGGTGTGTTAAGCAGCACGTTTCTGCAAACTTTCAAAAGCGTAGATTTAATCAAGTAGTGAGTGTTGAACACATCTGGGTTTCGTACAGCTTGCATTCTTTGTGCCAATGTACCTTGACACAAGCAGCACGCCCATTAGTTTCAAAATCTAGTTCGCAGTAACTGATACGTTTCTCATCGTGTTGGAAATAGTTTATCTGAGATACAGGCTGCTCAGCGAGAAACGTACTCAGCGCAGAGCCAGCATGATTGGCATGATATGGCTCGCAGTAGGGGCTACACGAGCAAATCAGATCAACAAGAATACACTGTGACTTGCTAAAGCTGTCGACCATCATATCCTGAGACGATTCCTGGTTGATGCAAATGGAAGAGACGACAGCGGAGCATCTGATTCGTTCGTGTGCATGCCACTACTAACGCGTCTGTACAACGCACTACCGACTCTCGGAAAGCGATCAGTGTTCAAATCATTGTTTCGACATTGGTATCCAGTCTACCTATCGAATTCACGATGAGCCGCAGTAGAGGTTCGAAAACGCAGACTATTCTCCTAGGCTGTGGAAGCTACTCTAAAGCGCAGCAAAGTGAAATATCTTCATCAAAAAGATACGCATGAGTAGTTTGAAAAAAAGTGATTACCAAACAGAAGCATCGACAGAAGATCCAGTGGCACGTAACAGCATTGTCGTGACAATCCTTATAAGGGTTGCGTAGTATGCTCGACGAGGTCCATAGGAGCAGAGACATTCGAATACAAGGCGCAGGTGCGCTGAATACCTGTCACGAGTATATCTACAATAATCCTCACGGCTAATTCTACACTTTTTTGTCCGCAGAACAGCCGCTGGCTTATGTACTTTAATTCAAGCGTGTATTCAACCGTAGGAATGCAAAATCCCCCTTGTTCGAATGCATACTTGGTTTTCCACCAGCAGCCGCGGCTAGTGTACGCGTTCTAAGATTTAACATGTCACTTATAGGTGGACATGCTAGCGAGAGGAGCGACGTTGCATATCTGTAATATCCTCAGCTTTTTTTACGGTTGTAGTTGATGGTATTAAGAGAGAGGAAACCCGCTTATTTTGGTCAGCCACCGGTAGATGTCTACACGTACAAGCGTTGAATGTGCGCTGTGGCTCGACAGGATGTGACTTTGAACTTTTCTACGGTACTGCGCTACTCTATAATTCAGAGAATATTGTTTTCGACAAATCGACACACCGGTCCTTCTTGAGACGCACTTCGGGCAAAGCGGACATGTCTCGATGAATTGCTTGAGCTAGTGGGTTACTGCTATGTAACTCGCCATTGGGGATCTTGGTGCCTGGTTTTAGCTGACATAGGCACAAACACTTGAAACGGTTGAATCATGTTAGCAAAGACTCAGCACTTCGCATGATAGAGTATTGCCTCACAGCATCTAAGTCTTTTATCTCATTTGTAAAAAACTTTATACTCTCCTAGTCGAGCATCTCGAGGACCGGCCATCTCAACATCATGCTAGCACGACACATTGCTTTCTCCCTCTGCGTTTCCAGTCTGCCCACTCGCCATCGCAGCTATCGGCACTGAAAATTGCATTGATGAGTCTAACTCTCTCGTGGACGTCTTCACTCGTTCTTTTCGCGACCAGGCCGACGAATCTCGTGACATCTAAGATGTTCAGCCGAAGAACGAATGCCTCGACCGATATCGTGCCCTGACCTGGACCACATGTATTAGAGGTTGAAGGCTTGTATTCAATGCCTCGTATACGCCAAACTTCTTGAAATATGGGGTGGCCTGTAAGGTTGACGAACTATATGGGGGCTTTTGACACAGGCCCAACTCCATGTCGGAGAGTAGTTGTTAAGGATAGCAATATGCTGCTCACCATCAGCAGGAAGATCAGACCTACTGGTCGTCCAAAGTAAGTTTCTGTTCAAGCTCACCCATTGGTACTTGGTCACACTCGCATGCTGTTTTAACTCTGCAGCTCCCGCCCAACTCCCAAGCCGAAAACCGCAAGAACGGGTAGGAGAAAGTGTGAGCCCCTGCAAAGTCCAGCCGCGAGTCTGTAATACGTCCGATGTGTCTTTTCATCTAACGAAGACCTACGATCAGCATGTAGGAACCCCATCACAAGCCTCCTGAATCTTTCTCTGGCATAAACATATCCGAACTCGCCATTGCCCCAGTCACAAGCCAAGTGGAACGACTGACGCATCACATCAGAAATAAATAGGCCAGTATCGCTATCTGGAGAACCCAGAGCAGCAACCGTTATGACTGCATTGGAGTACACATCACACATCAATGCGGCCTCTTTCTCCCGGTCGTCTTTGGAGTCATGGATGATGCACAGCGAATCGATCCAAACATACGGTAGCCCAATAGCTCTTGCGACAACGATCGCATCCCGACACGTCTTTGGTAGTTACGAGAATACGAAACCATCTTTTCGAGCCTATAGTGTCTATTGCGTGGTTCATAGGGATGACAGAGTGGTTTAGCTTAGGGCATACTGGGTAGCGTGTGGACATGGATAAGAAGTAAACAAAAGATAAGGTAAATTCACAGGCAGCACAAGGAAAGGCTAAAAGTATGATGAAAAAGACTTATCGTCGACACAGAGAGACAGCAATCTGAGACGAGCGCAGCCTTTTTCCTTCTCAGTTCTTTCTTTTGAGCGATCAGTGATGCTATTATCAGTCTACATATCAATCTTCTATTGGGAATGTCATTTTAGGCAAATAAAGAAAGGTATTATGACATGGCTAGAAAGATGGATATTGTATTAATCCACTTTTGCTCATTTTTCTCTCAAACACATATAGGAAAGTTTGATTAATTGTCCTTACCAACCTCGTCCAACTTGGTCATCATACCCTGTACTTCCTTGACGAGTGCCTTCCTTTTCAACCTGGCATCTGGATCACCCCCCGTATCTACACCGTCCAGCTTGAAGATGATCTGCGTCAAGATCGTCTCACTCAGCTTCTTATATTCAAATGTCTTCTTTGCCTTGTCTTCGGGTGGGTTCGACATGAACTGTATGCACAGTGGAACCAACTCTGTGTGGAACTTGCTGGCAACAGCATCGAGCTTCTCTATCGGGGTCTGAGGTTGGGCAGGTTTAGAAGCGCTTTGTGGAGGTGCAGAGGTAGGGCGGGGCGCAGCGTTGATGTGTGAAGGTATGGGGAGATATTCTGCGCCAGCACCAGCGGTGGTGTAGCCAGGCGTCGAGGTGCCGGAGGTGTTTGCGGATGAAGCGCCCTTCTTCTTACTTTTTCTGCCACCGCGCTTGCGAGACTTCTTCTTCCCAGATGTATTCGCGCCTGAATCGTTGTCATCATCTTCTTCGTCTTCACCTTCACTCCAGGCGTGCTGTTGTGCATCTTCTGAAGCAGACGCATGGCCGCCGATAGGTGCCTCGCCCACTGTAACTAGGATCTCGCTACCACTGCCATCACCACGCAGACCCTCCTCTCGTCCAGTCCGCTCATCATGCTTTAGATTTCTACCCTTGTAGAACATGCGTATCTTTCGGTAGTCATCAACGCCCAACTTCTTTGCCGCGGCCTGTCGCACCGTACCGATCTTCAAATCCCCATCACGTATGCTATGCGCCGGGAAATGTGTAGGGTAGTGAGTACGTCCGTGCTTGAAGATGAGAACATCTGTCTCTCGCTCCGGGTTCTTGTCATCCCAGTCTACAATTTCAGGTGTTTGGGCCTGTCCGTTTCGACGCAAGTCTTCGTTTGTAATATACGAGAAATCAGAGTCGTTTACAACGCCAGAATTAGGAGAGTTGCCTGGGCGGCCAAAGGGCGAAAAGCGTCCTCCCCAGCTGCCACCGGCACGAGAGAACCAAGACATGGCTACGATGATGGAAGCTAGTGCGATAGCAAGTGTAGTAAGGTAGGCCGGATCGTCGAAGCGAGGGTTGGTTACGATCTCGGCGATGTCGCTCAAACCGTGGTGCTGCAGGAAGCGGATAGCCTTTGATAGTGCGTCTGTAGATTGATGATCGGTGCTGCGTGAGGAAGAATCTGCGGTGTTGCCTACTAAAGAGGTGTTGCTGAAGAAACTCAAGGATTTCTTCAATTCGTCAACTAGACTGTTCAGCGACGCCACGGTGGCCAAGTGAAAGCGCCCTGCTAGTTAGCAAGGCGTGATGTGTCCGCGCGTACTCAGATGACGTAGTAAGTAGTTGGGAAAGTCCTTGTGTGTGCAGTGGGGGCTTCTGCAAGCGGTCAGAACTGCTCGTCGATCGGCCAAACGTATTAGCGAAGTGACGTCGCATTAGGAAAAGGTCCGACTACGCTGCGCACGAGACCTAGGGCAGGGCTTAGTCAGCATTAGTGATCGTTCTACACGTGATGCAGGGCATCATCCATGGACAGCACAAAGCATAGAGTTACTATGAGTTGAATGTTCAATGTGAGTACACAGTTTTTTGTTCAATGTATAGTACACAAGCTAGACTTGGTCATCAAGACCAATTTTGTTGTATGCAGTGTCCATAGGACATGAGATCCTGCAAACTGAGGAACAGATTTTGACGGCTCCTATGCTAGGTAGAAGCACTCATTATTACACCCAGATGCTATGATGTAGGAAAAGAGACGAACTTCATGAAGTTAGGAGAGTGGGCATAAGTCGTGTTGGTAATCCCCCATCCAGAACGCCAAGAAGTAACAAAAACAAAAAAGTGAAGGAACAGGCTCAGGACAGCTCCAAATCAGACCTTACTCCGCTTAGGTGTGGCTAGAAAGGCCAGCCTAGATTTACTGATGGTGCCGGATCGGCCTCCTGGGGTGTTGCGTGGCAGCTTGCTAGTGCGAGCGGGAGTCTTCGGAGTAGACGCAAGGGTGTGCTTGACTTTCTTGGTCGAGCGCGTCTCCTCTTCTGCAGGGCCATCGTTCTCCTTATCGGAGTTCTCCTGCAGAGTTTCTAGCTTGCGCTTGTTGCCTTCTGAAGCGTCGCTCTTGCGGACCATGCGGATCGTGCCAGTTGATGCAGGGCCTGGAAGAAGATCAGTAAACCAGATCCGATCAATCCAAGCCAGTCGTACGTACCAAAGTTGATAGCCTGTCCAGACTCGAATGAAAAAGAGCGTGGATGATTGGGAGTCTTACCACCGAACGTAAGGCGGCGCGACGGTGAGCCTTTTAGGGCTTCGACCTCCTGCGACACCTCTGGTTGCTTGAGAGCAGAACCCAAGTTGGGATATATTACAGCACCGGTGGGAACCTCACTTCCGGCCCTGAATTTCATTGGCGACGGTGATTTTCCCAATTCCTCGTGAGATGCACGCTGCAAAGTACTACTAGAGAAGTTGACGTGCTTCTTTACCGGCGCCGTGGCTGGGATTGCGGGTAAAGCATTGTCCAAGTCCAGAGACATAGGAGGCGACATATGAGTGCCTGCCGCAATCTTGCTGGGGTCATCCGAGAATTTGCGGCTCGGAGTACGGAGGATAGAGCGAACAAGCTGAAGGTTGTGACTTGCCTGCACAAGGTCAGTGACATTTCGAGGGACATGCAATGGGACCATATACCTTACGCAGGCTTTCTCTTGCGCCATCCCTCATGGCCCGCAATTGACTAACATTACTGGATGGGGACGACGTCTGGTCTGCGGATGCCAACTTCGCAACTCTGACTGTAGAGGGTGATTTGCCAAGGGCAGGAATCATTGAGGTGGTCTTCAACGTCTTGACGCTCTGTGAACGGGCAGCCGACGACTTTGTGGGTGTCATTAGACGAGCAGCCAGACGGGGAAACGCAGTCTGAGATGTGATCTTTCGCGCTGGAGTTGCAGTCGTGGGCGTGGGAGCGTCAGGCTTATTCTCGTGAGACACAGGACGGGCAGTAGAAGCATCGTCGGACTCGGTGCGCTTGACACGTTTTGCAGCCGGATCGCGATCGCGATCGCCTTCCTGTGAGCCCGGACGACCACCACGGGCGGGGGTTGCTATGCGACGTGTAGACTCAGAACGCGGTAGGCCGGGCCCGGCAAGGTCCATATTGGACTGCGTGCGTTTCAGCGGTGTTGGCGGAATCCTGCTTTCTGGATCTGTCGCGCTCGCCTTGGACAATGTACGCTTTAGGCTACTTTCAGGCTTCGTGCTTGATTCTGCAACATCGGTCTTCGATTGTGTACGCTTAAGTCTGTTCACCTCTGGCTTTGCAACGTCTGGCTTTGAAGGCGATTTCTTGAGCGGCTGCCCGATGACAGGTTTGAAACGAGCTGGGTCGGCACGAAACGCTGAAGGATGGTTGGCAATCGAGTCCATGTTCTTGAATTGCTTCATGTGTACATCACTGAAGCGGGCCATCTTGCCCTTGGCTTCTGCTTTTTTACGTTGGGGAGACACATCGGCTTTCGAAGACCATTCGCTAGTGCCTGTCGAGTGGTTAGAACGGGAGAAAAACTAGGCAGGTTCACTTCGTCGCATACCAAACAAGGCGCGACTACCGGCACCAGGTGTACCTGTGATGCCAGCATCCTTCAAGATGTTGCGTGAGCTGGGGCTCAATCCAGACTCGTCTGGTTTGAGACCCTTAAGCAGAGAAGAAGGGGACTTGAACCGGAAGCGGAAATCCGGCGATGACTCGATGTTCGAAGAGTTGGTTGCAGTGGTGGGTACAGGAGTCTTGGAAGGGGTAGCCTGGCCTGCCGCTAGACCAGCCGCCTTTGGCGGCGCAGTGTGCGCACCCAACGACTGGAATCCTAGCCAACGCGCCTCATCAAGAACCTTGGCTGTGCTCGCGTGATGATGCGCCGGGTGCATTTCCTGACCTGCAGGTTTGATGGGCGTACGGTCCTTGGGTGTGCGAATCTCCGTGGGTGCAACGAGCGACTTGGTCGAGTTGTTCTTATGCGGCGTAGGTGTAGCTATCGCTATTGCTGGTGCCGGCTGGGACGTAGGCTGGACGCCTTCAGAAGGCTCTGCCTGCGACGGCGTCTTCATACCGGGTTCTGGAAGCTCAGGAAGATTTGGAAGTCCTAGACCTGCGGAGGTCGCGGTGTGCGAGCTGTTGCCCGACTTTGTTGAGACATCAGGCGTGGTCTCGCGCTACGTAAGGAGAACGGATCAGCAGATGTAAACAAACAGCGTAGTGAGAAAGCAATGACTACACGTACCTTCAAGAGACGAGCAGAGCGACGCGTCATATTGCAGCGAGTGTTCAAGCAACCACAGGGCTTGAGTGAGCAAGGGAGTTGAGGGCGGAGAACGACGATGGTCTGTGGGTGGGGAGAGACGGGATGTGGGAGTTAATCGGCTAGGGCGTCGATAAACAAAGTGCACGGACGTTATCATCTACAATAGCCCACGACGTCATGATACGGCTCCTCTTGGTCTAGTTTGGTCATGTTTGCAGATGTGAGCGAGGCGTGTTTGAGAGCAGAAAATTCTACGAATATTTCGAGGTGCGAACTTGGAGTAAGACGACTTGTACTCACGGGTTGTTGCTTGCCACTGCAGAAGTCCAACACGCGTACAGCCAGCATTGTTAGAAATCAAGCAAAGAGAATGCCACGGAACTGACTGCGTTCCCGTTGAATGAGATCTGTATCGGCCATTCCATTGCGCCAGGTAATCTGAGTCGAATGCTAATACTTGGGCCCATCACCAGCCTTTCTCTGTCATCTTCCCAAGCAGTGCACCAGGTGGCTTAGCCAATCCTGCTTCAACACTCCTTTCTGCCTCCTCGCGCAAACACTCTTTGGTCGCCTCCTCGGCCTCTCTTTCCTTCTTCCCCTGCTCTTCGCTCTTCCACACAAAGTTGCCAGCTCCACCTCTTCCGCTCCTTGCAACGGGCAGTTCCTGGCCCTCGGGATGCCACGGCGTGCTGACTTGCGGGATGGAAGATGTTGGTATAGCAGTAGAATCGACAGGTTGAGTGAAGGTACCGTCTTTCTGCAGTTCAGTAGGTTGGTACCAGTTGCCTGCACCACCTCGGCCCATGTGTGCATAACTCTGTGATGAATTAGAAGGCTGCGCTGTGGTAGAAGGGCGAGAAGCTGGTGCCGCGAGCGAATTAGAGTGATTTGCCTCGACGTCCTGGATGCAATGTCAACTTGGGCGCAATTTCTAGATTGTAAGGCTTATATGATCACTCACCTCGGCAGCCCTCTTGCTCTCCTCCTGAGCTGCGTAGTAGTTCCCTGCACCTCCTCGTCCATATGCCATGATGCCTTATTGCTCGAGGGTAATTCTCAATGTAATCAAGGAGAGTTTGCTGGTCTACCAGGGCAATGGAAGTGCAAGTGAATGGATGTCTCGTCTCACAAGTGATGGCTGGCCAGCTGATAAGAAGGCAGAGATAGTCGCGGCTCACATGTCACAATGCATGACACGCGGCTCCGAGTGGGCCGTGTGGACACTATAATTAAGAGCACCCAGCGTTCTGGACAGATAGGAACGTGGGGAACGATGACGGGTCGTACCTATCCGATTTCTCAGTGTGGGGGATTACGGCCGACATGGGCCAGAGGCTTGGCAAACAGCGACGAAGCACACCAAGCAAGAACATGCAATGATTCCGCATAAGTTGAAGAGATGGAAAAATCGTAAAATTTGCATGTCAAGACTAACAAATATGTGGCTCGACAGTTGGATCGTAAAAGGCATTTTCCCTAGTAGTGACCATACAACGAACAGAAACAAGACATCGCTGTATCAACAAAACACCCTTAACCTATCACCCCAGCCGGTAGTGCTTCCTAACGAACGCCTTGACGCCAATTTCGCAGCCCAAACTCCACAGAGCATTATGAGTCTTTCTGAGCTACATCAGACCTATTCCCGTCCCTCTTGCACAGCGCGCAAGACTGGGTACAGATTATGAGCATCATCATCGCTCATGCGGCGCTCCTGCTCGCGCTTAACATCTTCTTCGTCATCGGAGTAGTCGTGCGACTCGAGCCTTTCCTTGAGGTAAGCACGGAGTCTCTCTATGACACGGATGTTCTCAACCCAAGATTGTTGAGATGAGTCACCTTGCTCAGTAGCGGTAGATGAAGACACGCTTGGTGAGCGAAGGGCAGGGTCAACCTTGGGAGAGTGCAGAGCCAGCTGGTTGACATTGTGGTGGAGGCTATCTTGCTCAGAATCATGGCGATCTTTGGGAGAACCGTTATCGCTTGAAGTGTCCATGGAGTTGCTCTCGGATCGATCCGGGGCAGCCTTCTGCAGAAGATTGCCAGAAAATCGTCGACGGTTGTCGGTGTCAAAGGCCGGTGCAAGCCCAGATGATGGAGCTGCGGCAGACATGTCCGACATGGCGCTGACAGACGGGAGGGTGGGATACATGCTACCGATTGAATTCCTGGATGTGGGAGAAACTCCGCTGGAGTGCGACGCGCCAGGGGAATGCTGAGAACCGTAGGACAGAACGCTAGAAGCGGGGGTCAAAGCCGGAGTCTCGGCGCTAGTAGATCCGATGGCAGTGGCGTGGGAAGATTGAGAGTGGCTAGAGGAGAGACCAGGCGGTGAGTTGCTGGAGCGGTAGCCGGCGCCAGTGTGAATGTAGTGACCAGGATGAGCAACACCAGCCGCGGCAGCGTGGTTAGGGTTCTCATAGACGGTGCTCTGCAACTGTTCCAGGAACTGATCGATGTTGAGGAGATCGCTCTTGGTTCGGAGGTTGGGTAGTGGCAGAGCGTAGGGGTGATGCATAGGTGGGTGCTGTCCTTGGGCAACCATGGTGCCTCCGTGGCCATACTCACCCATGCCGCCCTGGTAGCCGCCGGCGCCGAGAACTGGGAGCTGAACACCCTGTAGACCCATGAGTCGCTGACCAACGTCATAGTAGGTCGTAGGGTCAATTGCACGACGCTTGGCGTCTCCGAAGAACTCGTTCAGAGCGTCGTAAGCAGCACGCTTCCTGATCTCGTAGTCATTGTTGAGCTGCTGCGACTGGTTTACCGCATAGTAAACGGGTCCGTAGGCAGAGTTCTGGGGTGGCCCTCCATAGAAGCCAGCCGGAGCGCTACCCGGATGCTGTTGACCGTAGCCTCCATTGGGGCCAAGTGCACCATCGGGATATTGATATCCACTCGCTGTAGCGGCAAGCGCTTGCAAGTCAGCGACCACTGTAGCAGTCTGTTAGATACTGGAAGGAGATGGATGAAGAAAGGGATTTCAAGCTTGTGAGTAGTAACAGGTTATGTGAAGGTACTTACGTTTGCCGTTCTGGCCGGGGTAGCCTTGGGCACCGTGGGCGCCACCTCGGTTCGGCTCTGGTGAGCGGAGCAAAACGGAGTCGTCAGCGTGAGTCTTGACGTGCTTCTTGAGATCCTGAGGGCGCTTGAAGGCCTTGCCGCAGAAGTCGCACTTGTGCGGCTTCAGCGGCACGTGAACACGGATGTGAGAGGTAATGTGGTCACGCTTGACGGTTGTGGTGCGGCAGTTACCCCACTGGCACGTCAAATTCAGGTTGTTGGTGCTCTTGCGGCCAACGTGACGTTCACAAACGTGATCCTGATCAATAGTCAGCACACTGCGAAAGACGGATGTTGCTGGCACTTCAAAAGAAAACAAAAAAAACAAAAAACACGGGCGCGCGATTCAAGACGCTTTTGAGCGCACAGCGCCGTAGAATAGGCAGCGCCAGAGGCAGGGCGTTACTTACATAGAGCTGCTCGGCGGATGGCAGGCGATCGCCACAATTCTGCCACTGGCAGACAAGCTGATCGCCAGAGCCGGCGCCAGCGACCGAGGCGGGCGTGGGAGCATTCTGCTGAATAGGAGTGCCCTGGGGCTGCTGTTGCGGCGTCGTGGCCGCCGCTGGGACGGTGTTTTGGACGTCACTCATTCTTGGCAAAGAGTCGAGTTGTTGTTCTCGTAGAGAGAGAGAGTGTGTGTGTACAGAGAAGAAGGGCAAGCAGGCCACAGAGAGTCTTCGCAGGCAAAGCCGACGGTGGACTAGACTGCGGGGTGCAAGAAGCGTGTGCTTGGGAGAGAGTGAATAAGAGGAAGGGGGAAGAGCGCCGAGACAAGATGGATTTCGCGGGGGGCGCTGAGCGTCTGATGTAGGGACTGGGCAGTGCTCGGAGCGGAGCTGGTCACCTTGCTCCTGCCAATTTTCTTGGGGCCAAGTTTTAGACTGCCGCGCTAGTGGGCGCTTGGGCCTTGGCCGAATCAGTCTAATCAGCCGGCCACATCCAAAAAACCCCTCAGCAACGAATCGGCGGCCGCTGCTCCTGGCCATGGGCGACAGCTACGCCGAGAGAGCCAGCCCACCACGTCTGCTCCCCTTCCCCAGCCGGCCCTCCCGCTGGGAGGTTACGCGCTTTCACCACGGCGACTCGGGACCCTCCCCTCCCCCCCTCTCCTGCTGCCGCCGCCGCCGCCTGGCTGCATCACCGATACTTTGTTTTGGCGGCTTCCAGATGCTATCATGGCGAGCAAGAGCTGTCGCTGTAGCTGTCGACTGCCCAGGAAAAGCGGAGTTCTTGGACCACGGCGGAGATTCTTGTCCGGCCATGTCCTCTGAGCCGTCGGTAAAGATTGCATGCATTACAGTGGCGACTCGTACTGACAAGCATGCCCCGCCATCCTCTTGCAGACATTACAAGACAGCAGACGCAGCCGAGGCACTCCCAGGGTTCAGAGATGCTTTAACTGCTATGCTTCGTTCTACCTGTCGCCCCGCCGTTTGGCCCCATCTATTCAGGTACATGTAAGCAACTTTCAGCGCCCCATGTGCGTGTGCGTGTGCGTGTGCATGTGCCTGTGTTGTCCTCTCAGCCCATATCCCAGGTGCCACACATAACTCTGACGCCTCGAAACAGCGCCTGGACGGCCGTGGTTCACTAGCAACTACAGACCTCTAGCCGGTTCACGCAAAGGTAGCATTGCGTGTCCATGTGTCTGAACCAATTCACATCAAACTTACGCTGCCTCCATGGATCGACAGCTCTAACAGAGCCGCATCGTGCGCGTCTCGATTGGTTCGAGAAGCCGTTTCAAGCACGGCATCTGCCAACCAAGACACACGAAGCAGCAGACGTCGACAGTTCGGTGGCCCCAGGGGCGTCGATATTGCTAATATGCGAGCGGGATTCCGCTGCCCACTTGGCGATTGTTCCAGCCAAGAGTGCCCAGAGATTTTGAGGGTATTGGCATTATGGCTGTGCCAACTTCTGCCATTTCTGCTAGCCCCGTCTCAGGCCATCGCCGCGACATTACTCTCTGGCCCCTTGCCTCAACCAGACTGCTGCTTGCATTGTCACCAGTTCTCGTATATTGACCTGAGGGGCAAATCTATGTTTGATACGTTCAAGTCAGGGTGAAGTTGTTGCGGCTCGTACGTTATTTCTTGGCTGCACGTCAGCCTTCGCCACGAGAAAAGTATAATTTTACAGCTACATGCACGCCATCGCCATGCTCACCATATCCACCGGCTGGACGGGGCGCCGCTAGACCGAGTGGATTCCACACCCTGTTGACAAGTTCAGCCACCTTCGTATGCCAAATTTTGCACCGCCACGTGCATCCGACCATGCGTACGACGGCACAATGACGAGCGCCATGGACGCCCAAAGGTCTGTTTACGTCGGGTACAATGTCTTGGGTCTTATTGCGGAATTTCTTGGGAACCAAGAGCGGGATCTTGCGGGTGCAATCACTTGCCAAGCGGCACACATGCACACACACGCACCCTTAGCTGCCCAGATTGCGGTAGAAAACTGGCCCCTTATTGCCTTGTGAAGAAACGGGTGTGGGGCGCTGAAGGCCCATGACACAGATATTGAGCCAGACTTTGTATTCCAACGGTAATAACGCGTTTTTTTGCTTCGGGGAAAATCATTGTATCTCGGCCAGTGTAATCTATCCAGCGTGTCTTTCCATGTGGTGATATAATGTGCGTTTGTTAACACTCGTAATTACGGGGTGAATCTTTAGTGCTCACAGCCAAGACGACACAGGAACGTCTTTTTCTTTTCTTTTTTTCCTTAGGTATTAAGCAAATGTCGCATGCAGAGCCGGAGACATCCCACCTTTCGTGTGTTCGTAACGAAACAAAAAAAAAGGGGGGGGGTGGGAGGTAAGGGTGATGCTTGAATCCTTGTGTTTCCACTTGAGCATGCCTCGACGGTAGGTATGAAATCAATCACGCTAAAATAGAACTAGAATTTAGAGAAAAAGGTGCTGTAACGCTCGCGTAGCTTGGCATGGAATCTAATAGATGAATGCAGTGTGGGAGAGGGCTAGGGTAGGTGCGACACGGAGTATTTCGTAGATTAGAGTAATTGTTTCCTTTGTACCGTGACAGGTATACTTGTAGCGATGAGGGTACGTTAATACGGAGTGGAGGACAAGATTTGTCAAACTGTGTACTCGCCATTGAGTGTAGGTGTAATAAAATTACATGGTGGTTAGTTGCATCAGCGTGTATCGTCGTCACCTTGTCACCTCGTCATACCCTTTGTTTACAGCCGTAGCACAGGCTAAAGAACAGGAGAGAATGAGGTTGATTCTCTACATCTAACAGAAAGACGTGAAATCTATCGACATGTCCATCTTGCTTCGATCAATGTCGTTTTTTTCTTTGCCAATTATTCCCTCCTGCATCACAAACCCATCTCCCCAGCCTTTCCAACGCCTTCAAAGACGCCTGCCTCGTCCAGCTCCTGAACAGAGAGTTTAGACATGGGACTAGCGGCATCAGCACGCTGAAGCGCACTCTCGATACTAGCCCAAAAAGCGTCCAAATCGACAGCTCTAGGAATCCTGCAGCCGCCCTGACCCGGCGGAAGCTTAGTCACTTTGGTTCTGCCCAACTCACCGACCTTTGACTGGTCTGCTGAGTGGATGCCCTCGGTGACAACGTCGACTTGGAAGCGTTCACCGTCCCTGTCGTCGAAGATGGCCGGATTGTATGCTGCGGCTACGGCGAGGGGGTCGTGTAAAGGTGGGCCTTGGGTGATGGAAAATACTTCGGCGTATGTGCCTGCGAAGAAGGACATGGTTTGTGTGAAGAGGGCGCGCAACGGCGTAGGCGTCAAGTTGTCTTTTGGGGTCGAAGGATCCCAGATCTTTTCCCCGTAAAGAAGCGTCTTGCGGACTTTGCTGGTGCCAAGGACTTGGTGGGTTAGATCGAGTGGGATAAGTGTCGTTTTGAGTCGGAGGACGGGGTGCGAAAAGATGAAGTGGGATGCTTCGGGGTCACACTGCGGGTATTAGTACCAGTTGCAGCAAGTATGGGAGGTGGATGTTTACATAGACCTGTATCATGTGAGTTACGATTCGAGAAGACCAGTGTGAGAGCAGCGGCTTTTACATTGAACTCAGCGTAAGGTGTCCAGTTGCCAAACCTCTCCCCCTCGCCTTGTACCATACCCATTGGCGCGTCTGTGAAGCCTCCACCAACGGCGCCTCCCATGATGCTAAGGCCCTGGATGTGGTCCGCCAGATCGGGGTACTTTTGGAACAGCAAGCCGATGTTAGTCAAGGTGCCTGTGGAAACGAGCCAGGCCGTGTTCGGGGGCGTAGCGATGAGCGCCCGGTATGCAGCCTCAAGATGGTCGACATCGGTAGCTGCTGGCTCGACTGGCTGCGGCAGCAAAGTGACTCCACCTAGGCCGGACTCGCCTGCGCACTTATTAGTGCGTGTCTACGGGACTCTCAGTCGTGCAGGTACCATGTATGTCGGCCGCATGTACAGCATCGCGCGCAATGGGCTTCGCAGCGCCCGAATAGACCTTGATATCACGCCTGCCTATAGCCTCGAGTATCGCCCTAGTGTTGTATGTCGTCTGGTCGAGCGCAGCATTACCGTGTACTGTGCTTACACCAAGCAGTTGGACTCGAGGATCGTGAGCGCAGAGAAGAAGAGCGTAGGCATCCTGGGGTACGAGCATGAGCAATGGGTGGGCGGCGATGCAGCTGTCACACACTCACGTCATGTCCGGTATCCTTACGGGCGGGCGAAGGTCAGTAGTGGATACGAGGGAGAGGCAAACAGGTACACACGCAGTCGAGCCAGATCGGGGTCTTGGGGGTAGTAATCGACATTGTAACTATAGCTGCAAATGATTTACCAATGACGCCCGGTTTGGGAGACGACATGCAGTGTCACACGCTACTTGGCCATGCAGGGCGGCAGTTTTAGTGGGGTTGCCGAACCGCCTCTCCAGCTAATAGGCCAAGCCCGAGAGCTCTTGAATACACGCCTCTTTATTCAGCCCCAGGCCGTCAATCCCACGAAACGTCACGATTTGGGATCACGAAGACAAACGGTCGGAAAAGCCGGAAGTGGGGCGAAAGGAGGAGAAAAGCACTCGGTCCCATTGAGCACGTTTCCATTGGCTTGTCGCCATTTTGGCGCCGTCCGTCAGCAGTGCATCCAGATCCAAAAAGTCTGGTCTTCAGTGACACCGACCCTGTGGCCGTGACACGTATACAAACGCATCTGCATACAACAGCTGGCGCCATCTGCAAGAGACTCGCATTGTATGCTTTGACAAAACCAGCATGCATCTCCTCGGGCGCCACGAAGGCCACCACGAGGTGCAGACCGACCAGTACTGGGCCTTTGGATACTACTTTGAAACTCTCAACGACAAACAGAAGCACCAGCGGCGCGAGTATCTGGACTGGTACGGATTCGTTGCGCAATGGTCGGTGCTGGCCATCTTTGCGCTGTTCCAAATCGGCTTCGCCATCTCGTGGGTCATGAAGAGCGGCTTGAAGTATGATCAACCAAAATCGCCCTCGTTCGCAAAACCCCAAAAAGGCCGGTGGGGTTGGTTGAGACGAATGCACGGCGGGTGCACCAAGGCTATGTGGTGGATGCAAAAAGACATTGTCAAAGGCTGGACTTGGGGAACAAGGGGCGAGTGGATTGCTGCGACTGCTTGGACAGTATGGTTGCTGTACCTCTGTATTGCGCATACTGGAAAAGGTACGTTTGGACCCGCTCCCTGGCCTCGTCTTCTGTCTAACCAAGTATATCTAGACTATCTTCATCTGACGAAGCGTTTTGGGCAAATCGGCGCATCACAACTGCCAATTCACTACCTGCTAGCTATGCGAGCACCTTACAGTCCGGTGCAGTACCTGACGCGGCTATCCCATGAACAGATCAAGACCTCGCACCAGATCCTGGGACGCATTGTATTCTTCTTCTTCCTGTTACACACGGCATTCTACTTCAACTTCTTCGTTTTGTCCGGCTTTCTCGCCAAGCGGATCAAGGACTGGGACGTCATCTGGGGCCTCATCAGCATCATCCTCTTCTCCGCCATTAGCACCACCGCCCTTGGATTCGTGCGAAAGAGGAACTACCGCGTCTTCTACATTTCACACATTGCCATTGCGAACCTGATCATTGTCCCCATGTTTCTTCACGTATCGCATATCCGCATCTATGTGTTTGAGGTGATTGCAGTAGAGGCTCTACACCTCATCTTCCGCGCTCTGCGTCTCAAGACATATCAAGGCACCCTCAAGCTTCTTCCTGGCACCAACCTGGTTCAGGTTCGCATTCCGTTACCAGCGGATAGCAGCGCTCTTACTTGGAAGCCTGGGCAGCATGTGTACCTCAGCAAACCAGGACGAACAGGCAAGGCTCCCACATGGTACGATCAGTGGCTCGCGGTCAACAAGACGAATCCCTTCACGGTTGCATCTCTTCCATCCAAAGACAAAGAACTGCTACTTGTTGCGAGAACGCTCAACGGCAACACAAAATACCTTGGGGAACTCGCACGATCCTTGTCACAGGGAGGCGGCAACGTACCTATGCTGCCCACAGCAGGCGGCGATATTCCAATATTGCCGCTCACCCTTGAAGGACCATATGGCGGATCGACCCGGCTCCCAGACTTGTCAGATTACGACAGAGTGCTTCTGGTAGCTGGTGGCGTCGGGGCCACGTTCATCATGCCCCTCTACCGGAGCATTCTTGAGCTTCAGGGTTCTACGCCTTTGGGTACTCAAATCCGGTTCGTATGGGCAGTGCAGAAGCTCGCCGAGACACAATGGGCATTTCCAGTAAACTCTTCATCTGGTGACAAGCAGGAAGAAGGCGGGGATAATGATGAGGAGGAGCAGGATGAGGATGCAGGGGTGCAGGCGATGCTGCACGGACCGCGCAACGTGGAAGTCTATGTGACACGACCGTCGGGGCCAAACTTGCAAGTGGACACGAGTGCGTCTGCCACGTTTGCCGTCGATTCTGACGACGAGGAAGGAGAGGCGATTGAGATGCAGGAGAATGAACAGCTACTGAGCATGGAGGAGCAGATGGAAAAGCCGCGCAAGGGTATGGCTATCAAGAGTGCGAGGCCCGATCTCAGGGGCATCGTGGACGAGGTATTCAGCAAGGGTGTGAAGACTGCAGTGATTTGCTGTGGCCCGAAGCGGATGACGGACGACCTAAGGAGCAGTGTGGAGGTCTGGGTGAGCAAGGGTCATGACGTATTTTGGTATGATGAAACGTTTGGTTGGTAGCCAGTCAGCTTGGTGGCTTGCCGGGTTGTACCTGGAGCTGGAGACTCTGAGCATCAAGCACGGTGGTGATTTTAATCCTGATCATCTCTTTGGTCGTTGCATGATTTCCACTGTTGAGCCGGCCGTTGGCGCGGATCGTGGGTCGCGGGCGGTGGCATCGGCTATGCGTCTTCCCGACAGCGTGTTCCTTGAAGAAAGGAGCTTGAATTGGCCGTATATCGCTCGGGTTATGACTCTGCCAACGTGTGCTGCCAGCCTCTAGACCGGGCCCACACAGTCTAAGGCGCGGCATGCTGAACCGTTGCCGGAGACTATCTTGCCAGGAACGGGGAAGGCGCAGGGAGACGGAAGCTTGTCTAACAGCTGTGCATTGGCCAGTCGGCGTGCACAAGACGGGAGAACAATCAAAGCCCTTGATGCTCGTGCGCTGTCAATTTGCCCGGTTGTTGGTGTTGTCGGTGGTTGTCTTGTTGCTGGACGTGGGAGGACGGCCAGGTGGCGCCTGGGGCAGAGTAGAGGCTGCGCGCAGGTACTACACCTATGTACACACGTATGTTAGACGGTGCAGGGAGCGAACTGGTGTCAGGTGGCCATGGGTTTTTTTGCTTCTTCACGTCGTCCAGGAGTCGGACGCCATGATGCTTCGGAGACAGGGCCGCCAGATTAGTCGAGGCCCCGGGCAGGCTGTCGCCAAGCACGAATCATCGCCTGGCATTGAGCATGGGACACTGCACAGCACTGCTCTGCGCTCGCGCCCTCACGTCCTCTCCTCCTTACGGGCTCTCTCATCCCGTCGCGACTTGCTCACGGAATTTTGTTTGCAGCTGCTGGACGCTGAGCACGCGACGCCCAGTCTTCGATCGCTATCCTTCTTCTCCTTTGCCCTCGCCATTGTCTATTGTCCCCTGTATTTTCTTGCATCTTTTAATAGCCCGCCGCCGCCGCCGCCGCCGCTGCCACGACTACGACCACGACCGCGTGCCCTGCAGGGAAGCTGCTTGCAACGCGCATCCAAAGCAATCCCCCCTCGTAGCCTCGGACCAGCATCCCCACACCTTCTGCCTCTTTTGTTCTTCGTTGCCTATGACACTTTGCTGGTAGCCATCCGTGTGCTCCATAACAACAAGCACCCTCCCAGCTTCAACTGCCGTCATTTCTTAGTACACTCGCCGCCTCATTTTCGGTCCTACGGGCTGTCGACCTTCACTGTCACCGCTCTCTCCTCCCCTCCAACCCAAAACCTCCCCTGGCTGCAGCGTTTTCTATGGCTGCTCTCGCCTCCTCTCAGCAGACAGCAACCCCCATCCAGCAGTTGACGCCGCCTAGCAGCTCTCACGGCGGACGGGGCTCGTGGGATTTTGCTGTTCCCGTCAACCACTTGGTGCGTACCCACATTCACTCGTTGCCAAGGCATGCGTCATAGCATCTTGAGCACTCGTGGCCTTCGCACTAGATGCACTACTGTAGCTCTCGACCATGGCGCCTTCTCATCGCCAAGTTTGCCCACTTGCCACAAATTCACGCTTTCCCTGATGATGTCAAGGTGCATAGACTAGCCAGCTAACCGCTTGCACAGAGAGAATCGCTCGACCAAGATCGTTACATGTCCGAGTACGGCGCCTACGCACACGGTGCCCATCAGTCCTACAGCTCGCAAGCCAACGGCTTTGCACAGCCTGTACGCTCACCCACGTGGGACTCACAGGATCCGGGTCGATCACAGCTGGTTCCCGATCGCGTCAACGAACTGCACAAGAAGAAGAGCGGGGAAATGGTTGCTAGCAACAGCGACCAGGACAGTGTGTTGGAGTACTACAAGACTCACACCAACAACAACAATAACAACAAGAGAGGTCCCGCCAGCATAAAGGGAAAGCCCAAGAAGAAGTTGGCCAAGGGTGGCCAGACAGACCCCGAGTATGACGAAGACCACTGGATACACCGTGACAAGCTCAAAGAGATTGAGACTCGGGAACTAGAAGAGGCAGGCTTCAGAGTCGGGCGATCTAGCAGATCCAACAGCCGCCGCTCGGAAAGCACAGGCCGCCGTGCACGAGACCGTACAAATTCCGAATCCACCGAACGGACACAGAATGGCGACGAGCGGTCCGAGCCGAGGAAACGTGTATCCACTATACCTGCTGGGGATGAGGAGGCATATGAGGATCACCACGCTGCGAGCCCATCATTCCAGGGCGAAACTGTAGAATTCCAGCCCATGTCTCCCAAGGCGAACCACACTGTGAGGCCTAGTACATCTCGCATTCCACTGCCCAAGACGAGTAGTATACCTGTTCCTGCCTCGGTAGCAGAGCGCGATGCACCGCTTCCCCGGTCCAGAGCCGGTAGTACCCATTTGAACGGGGATTCCATTGCTACAATGGGTGCACGCGTGCGTAGTGGCAGTGTAGGCAGCCAGGTATTGCTCGACGACTACGAGGATGGACAGGAGAGAAACCCACGGTATGGCGGTCACAGACGCAATACCTCAACTGGAAGCATGTCCCCACCCAAATCACCGCAAAAATCTCCCGTCAAGGGCAGAGCACCGAGCAAGCCGAACCCATCTTCGTCGCGAAAAACCAGCGTTCAGAAGAAGCAGACCAAGCCTCGCACCACATCCGGTACTTCGCCTCCTAACAAGCGTCCTGGTACAAGTGGGGGCGGCATCGCAACACGCCCTACCACTGGCCATCGACCAGAAGGAGAGGCCCCATGGATAGCATCCATGTACAAACCAGACCCCCGTCTTCCCCCCGACCAGCAGATTATTCCAACCCATGCGAAGCGAATGCAACAAGAGCAGTGGGAGAATGAGGGCAGGGTTGGCTCAATGTACGACAAAGATTTTCGTTTGCTGAACGACGATGACATGGCGGGCAAACGGCTTTCACAGCTTGCCAATCTCGACCCTATCGCCATTGAGAAGGCCCGGGAAGAAGGAGCGTGGCCTCTTCCAAGCCCTACAAAGAACGAGTCATCACCGTTGGAGAAGGAGGACACCAACACGGCCAAATCTCCGAGCATGGAACAGAATGCTTACAAGCTCACCCCGACCATACCTCAGGGTACCGATCGTGCTCCTTCGCCCAAAATGGCTCCTCCCATATCACCCCCACAGCCAAGGCCTGAGGTTACCCGAGTGCCAGAGCCAAAAGAGGAACCCAAAGAGAAGAAGGGCTTGTGCTGCATCGTCATGTAGCTTTTCGCTACCTCGTTATACCCTTTCGTTACTATTTGTTCATACCAACTGCGTTCAAAAACAGGTTTCCTTTCGTATATGGCGTTATTGGCGCACAGCCTTGGCTGGGTGGCCCGCATTCGACCTCATTTCCAGATTCTGCGCAGACCGGGGCTGATAGCGTTTCAGCGATTTGTTTCATTGTTGTCATCTGTCATTTTCTTTTCCTTTTCTCTCAGCTCTTTGTATCTTTCATCCAATTGGCGGATGTACTGTTTTTTTTTTCGGTTTCAGGACCCTATACATCTATGAGCATATCCACATGGCAGATCGCCAGCAATTTCCTTTTTCACTTCATCATATACAGAGACGGACGTCTGATGTCCAAGACTAGCAATGGTCAGAGAGGAGGAGAAGGAGGAGGAGGAGGAGGAGGAGGCGGCGGGACAGGGCTACGGCAGATTCAAGCAGCAGCGACGAAGCCTTGTCGAGGTGGTTGAATTTATAGATATATAATGATACCAGTCATGCAACCTCAACTCCCTATGGTGATATTCTTGGTGAACTAAGTCCGATAAATACGAGGCGTGTGAGGAAACTGGAGTTTTCTACACAATGCATTAGCCGAGGCCAGGAAAGGGATTACCTTGTCATGAACTGTAGAGTTCTTGGTTGTGCTATGAGGAAAGACGATAAGTTCTCCCTTGATACAGTCTTGCTCACAATCATTCTCGTCACGTGATGTACCTCACCACTAGCTTCTCGCTTATCGGAGCTCCCCACACCCGACAGGCCAATTTCAGCTCGGCGAATCGCTGAACTTTTCGAACTTCTTCTTTATCATCACCACCCACTCTTCGAGGAACACCCGACAGATCAAAATCATACATCATGGTATGCAAGCCTCCCAACGTCCTTCCCCCCCCTCCCAGCCACCATGCGAACCACGGCTGTGTAGCTAGAGAAAGCAATGCAGCACGCTGCGCTTCTGCTAGCCCCTCCCCGCTGCCGCCCGTACTTGTTGGAAAGTAGTCGCTGACGTGAAGCCCCCAATAGTCGGACGGAGAAGACGATACCAAGTCCCAAGTCAGCGCGGCCGCCGAGGTCGAGGTCTCTGCCGATGCATCCGGCGGTAAGGGCCAGATGAGCGTGCTCGAGGCGCTCAAGGGTGTTCTCAAGCTCGCCCTCATCCACGACGGACTTGCCCGCGGTCTGCGCGAGGCCTCCAAGGCCCTCGACCGTCGTGAGGCGCACATGTGCGTTCTCAACGAGGCGTGCGAGGAGGAGGCGTACAAGAAGCTCGTTGTTGCCCTGTGCTCCGAGCACAAGATTCCTCTCATCAAGGTCCCCGATGGCAAGCAGCTCGGCGAGTGGGCCGGTCTCTGTACGTTGTTTGCCCTAGTAATCCTGATGTGGTCTCAGATCAAGAAGGGATTTTTTTTCTTCTTATATATATTCTTTTCCATTTGCTAACGAGAAATTCAACAGGCCAGATTGACCGTGAGGGCAACCCCCGCAAGGTCGTCAACTGCTCTTGCGTCGTCGTCAAGGACTGGGGTGAGGAGTCCCAGGAGCGCAGCATCCTCCTCAACTACTTCCAGACCGAGCAGTAAACGTGCCTCGTCTACGAGAGCACAATGCCCATCGACCCAACGGCTTTTTCGCTACAATCAAGACGTTTCCCGCTGCTTTGGTTCGGTTCCGTGTCGGGCATGGTAATGGAGTTTGATTGGGAGACGTGGGAGTCACGATGTGGCTGGTTGGTGGCATGGATTTAGACTGGCCTCTTGTTCAATATAGAAGAGTGCTATGATACCAAATGAGAAAGGATTCAACGTAGTTGGATGTGTGCCACTTTTGATGCTTGAATTGATTTGATCTAGTCGGTGTGAAGACAAGTTGTCTCGTTCTTGGACGTAACCAGTCGCGCTGTCTGCTATTACGCTCTGATGAGCTTACATAGAACGAACACATTGACAGTGTTTCAATACACGACCGACAAAGAGGCAAACAGACAGGACGAGAAGAAGAAGCGTGTTTCAATGTATGATATCAATAATCAATTCGCCTCTTCTATAGGGTTCCCACTAGTTTTGCTTTTTTCTTTGATGGTGTACTGGAAACATACATATACGGCTTTCCCCTTTTCCTCCGTTGCCTCGAAGGAATTGTTTGTGTCTATGCTACGCTATGCAAGCAATATATATATAGAGAGAGAGAGATAAGAAGAAGAAGAAAAGAAAAGAGAAAGAGAGAAAAGAAAAATTTCCATCTCTATGTGGCTAGCCTCGTTCCATAACAACAACAATAACAACAACGGCAATGACAATAATGACGACTCCTCGCGTCATTTCTCACTCTTCTCCTCTTCTCTCCTTCTGTCTTGTGAACCAATATACAAAGCAAGCCCAACGCTCACCCAGTCAATTTATACATCACGCACTCTCTGCCTTGGAATCTCCGTCTCTACCATTTCCAAGCCGCTCAGACTAGGGTACCGCTTAGTAAAGGTATCAACGTCCAAGTCATCAGCATTGTTGTTTCCAACAGGCGGTAAAGATTTGTTGTTGTCATTGTTATAGTCTCTTGCAGCGGTGGTCTTGGTGGGAGAAGAGGAAGACGGGACGACTGGAGTGCCCGTCTGGAGAGCTTTTGGCTTGGGAGCACGAGGAGGCGGGCCGGATGGGGTGCGCATGTTGTTGATTGCGGGTGGGGCTGAAGCGGAAGGAACGGGCGGCGGCATATTGGGTCGAATCGAGGACGATGTCGATGAAGGTTTTGCATAGTTGACGTCTTGCTGTTGTTGAGAAGGCACATTGACGGGTTTTCTGGCGACGACAGGAGGTTGTGGGCGTGTAGCCGTCCCGCTTTGGTCTTGGGGTCGCATGGGCAGCGGTTTGCCTGTGTCCGTGTATTTTCCGTAGCCTTCGGCGGTGCGGCTGGTAGGGGCTGGCTTGCTGCTTTCCTCAAGGAGGTTCTTGACACGGCTCTGGATAGTTGAGGCTTTGGATGGACCTGGCTTTGCCTTTCCTTCGGCTTGCAATGCCATTCGTTGCTTGTACTCTGCTGCTGCAGCTTCTACACGGCGCTCTTCTTCTGCCAACTGTCTCTTTTCCAGCTCCCTTCGAACTTCTGGGGACAAGTCCTGAGTTTCGTCAATAGCGCTGCGGTCATCATCGCTTAGTCCACCCGTAGCTTCCGAGCCTGCGATGGGGGTCAAGCCGCCCTTGGAGCTCATGTGCTGGTCGTTGAGTGGTGTCATGGGCGGCTGGTCACGCTCATGCTCAGGTGTCTTCCCAGTCGTCTCAAAGCGTCGGAAGGCGTCACCAAATTTACCCTTGACGATGTTGGTCAAGCTGCCACGTTTACCGTGTTTAGTTTGTGAGCTACTGCGACGATGTTTGTGGCCATGATCTTCCTGCTCCATGCTTCGGAGGAAGTCTACGCTCGATCGGACATTTCTCTCTTCAGGCTCTGAATCATCCACTGCATGCGAAGTTGTGCGACGTAACAAGGATGGCGCGTCGAAGTTTCGGCCGGCTGTCATCTCTCGGTCACGCAAATAATCGAGGTTCGACTCGACATGTATGCTGACTGGACGGGAGTTTGAGTTTGCGGATCTTGAGCGATCTATAGCAGAGCCAATTTCCATGGCAGATGGGCGTTGGCTCTCCAATGAGGGTCTTGCAGACGCAGGTGATCTGGGAATGCTGAGCTGAGATTTTGATCTTGATTCAAACGAGGGTCGCGCAGGCAAAGCATGCTCGGGCTTTAGTGCTGGACTTGATAGAGGGCTTCCCGCCGGCTTTTCAAATGAGCGCGATTGGCTCATGGTTCGGCCGTGCTGCGAGCCCAGAGGGACCTTCCAGATTGGGCGGCTGTTGACGTCCGGATACTTTTGTTGTGCAGAAACGGGAGATGCCCGCGGGGATGTTTGCACTCCAGTAGATACCATGTTAACTCTCTGTGGAATGGGCTGATGTATGCCCTGGCTGGACAATTGTGAGTTGTCGTTGGCTTCATGGGGTGCGGGTTTTCTTAATGAAGTAGTTCTGGAAAGACCGCCTGAAGATACAGTCGAGGAGGGTTTCACTCCAGGTGCAGAGTCGACCTTTGAGAGTGGAGAAGATGCAAAAGCCTCGTCTGCCAGTGCATCTGTAACGCGCTTGCTCAATTCTGGATCGGAAGGCACAGGCGCTTCTCCGAATTCAAACTTCTGGCCTCTGTCATGCAACAGAGAGAACTCGTCCAGAGATGGAAAGCGAGACGCAAGCTCGTCAGCTGCAGCACGTCTCACCTGAACATCCTGAGAGTCAAGTGCCGCAAAGGGATCAGAGGTGGTGCCTCTCATGGGCGATGGATTAGGCCTTGTCGCTGCTGGAGGTTGTTGAGCTGGCCCTGTAGGTCGACCTCTCCTCATGGGTGTGATATCCGGTAATTGCTGGACCTGCACCGTAGGAGCAACTCTTTGCAGACCCACGACCGGTGGGGGTGTAGAGACCTGAGGCTCGGAGGGAGGCAATTGCTGGTTCTGCCGAGTTTCTGATTGGGTCCTGCCAGAGTAGATCTGGCATGTCTTAGCAGATGACCACGGAACCAGTATCTCATACATACATCTTTGATGGGGATGGGCCGATGGCGCATCGAGCAGACCTCGGCAACCACCTGGTAGATGTTTGGTCGCTGCTGGGGGTTCTCACGCAACATTGAGCCTGCCCAGGGTCAGCATATGTCAGTGGCTTGCTTGAGCAATCACTCACCTATGAGTGCTTTGATCCTGTCTGAAAACGGAGGGTATGCTGGGTATTTGAACGAGGCATTGAGGATGGCCATCTGTCCCACCTCTTCAAAGGGGGTAGTGTAGTAGCACAGTTTGTACAAGAGCACACCCAGGGCCCAGATGTCGCTCTTCTCATCTATTGGCTGCTTGCGGTATACGTCAATCATTTCCGGACTGCGGTACTGAAGCGTAGTGTGGCGTTGCACGTCGTCTTCAATCAGCCTTCCCTCGGCAGCCGTGGTAGCAGCCGGGCGTGGGGGTGCGGTGGAGCCAAAATCGCAGAGCTTGTATATCTTGTTCCCCCCGACGGTGGTAATGAGGACGTTTTCGACCTTGAGGTCGCGATGGAGAAGCGGTGGTTTGAGGTAGTGCATGGTTGCAACACCCTCGACGACGTCGGAGAAGATGTGCAGAATCTCGGGCTCCGTCAACCTATGCTGCAGCCTGGTGTTCATGAAGTCGATGAGGCCTCCGCCCGAGCAGTACTCCATGAGCAGGAAGACCTCGTAGCCGCCAGACTTGAGCTGCGAGGCGTGCGAGTCCATGTAGGTGACAATCTTGCTGTGGCCTTTGAGCTTCTTCATAGTCTCGACCTCTGTGCGCATATTTGCCAAAGCCTCCTTGTCTGCACAGGCTACTCGCTTGAGCACCGCCGTCTCTGGTGTCTTGCTGTCGGTCTTTGGGACGCGGACCAGGTAGACGTGGGCAAAGCCACCCTCGGAAAGGTACTTTTCGATTGTGACGCGGTGGTTGCCGACCTGGACTTTTGTGCCGGAGGCAAAGGTGCCGGGAGGCCCATTGGAGACGGCAATGGGCGCGGGGGCGCGGTATGCAGCCTGTTGGGCCATGGGCATGGCGGCCGAGGGAGCATAGCGAGCAGACGACATGATGGGCGGTGAGGGAGACTGCAGCAGGGCAGAGCGACGGCGGGGGTGGGCTATATCTTGCGCATCGAGGAGACAGGGTGGAGGGCAGAGCAGGGCAGCGGGTGGCGGAGGGGAGAGAGGGCTCTGGTGTTGAGTAAAGGTGGCATGCGCCTGGATGGTTGTGATGGGAGGGTCGTGAACGGACCCCTGCAACCTGGGACCGCATGGGCAAAGCCACGCCTGGGGGGGTCAACGTCACAATCTACCCTTGGCTTGGGCCGCTGTGCTCGCCAGCTCCCCGCCAAACATCAACATCACGCATTCCTACATACGTATACAGTCGCTGACCACACAGGGCGCCAACCTGTGCGCTACAAGCGACAGGCGACAAGCGACAAGCGGGAGACGGGCAGAAGTAACCATGCCCACGCCGACCTGCTGCCAAGGCCCAGCGTTTGTTTCACTCGACGCATCCTGATTGGGCTCTTGTCGCCGGCGAATCATGTCGATGCCTGACGGGCTGTACATACTCGTGCTGTCGACACGATCAAACAGAGCGTCTTGCTGGCTTTTGCTTGTTGCCAGCGTGTTTGTACCAGTCATGCTGAGCCGAGTTTAGACACGTCGACGGATCCACGGCTGCAGAGCAACACGTCTCGGCCATGACGAGCCCGAACCAATGTTTGTCTGGTTCGCCCACCGCGTGAGCCGTGTCATATGCATCCTGTCAGTGCAGAGTACCTGCGCAGGACGCAGCCTCGTAGCCTCGTAGCCTTGCAGTCCGCGTGTCCTTGCGAATTGCTTTTGCCCTCGTTCGAAACGCGTGTGGGGGTGGATGAAGTCTTAACCTATGCAGGGCGCATGTCGGGGCTGGACGCACCGTGATACCGACTGTTTTGGAAGCGTAGTGGGAGACGAGAGACGAGAGACGAGCAGAGCAGAGCAGAGGAGAGCAGAGAGGAAAGCAGTGGACAGGGCAGAACAGGGCAGGACTTGGCAGACATGTGACGCATCTGAGGGTGAGGCAGCGACAGCGACAGCAACCGCGACCGACAGTCGTCACTGCCCAGGCGCTTGAAACCCTTTGTTTCCCATTCACTGCCTTGCTCTCCACGCCCGATCTCTCTCCCTCTCTGCTTGTACAGTACATATTTAGAGCTGCCGGCTGCACGCTGCTCTGCCCTCGTCTTCTACTCACTTGCTCATTCACTCGTCCACGCGCCGGCCCCTCCCCAGCCGTCTGCTGTGCATGTTGGCGTTGTAAGCGTACTGCCTACCTGCCTGCCTGCTTGCCTGACTCGACCCGCCGCACCCGCTGCCCTAACCGCTGCCTCTCGGCCTCACCTCGACAAGACTACAAACCCCCCGCGCACATCTTCACCACACTTCCCCACCCCCGAATCCTTGCTACACCCAACATGGCCATGGCCGAACACGCAAACATGGCCCGCGTCAGACAGTCACGGCGGCCACAGAGAGATGCCAGCGCCTCACGCTCCGACTCATCAGCCTCGACGTCCCCCGAGCGCGGCTTCGACGACGACGAGGACAAGGACTCGGTCATGCTGCAGTCCAACGACTCCCTCTCGTCCCTCGCTCCCTCGCTGTCCCCAGACTCTAACGACGACGAGGCCCGCAGGCGCGCCATCGAAGAGCAGAACCGCGTCTCGCCCATCTCCCGCCTGCCTGCCGAGCTCATGATTGCTGTCTTTGCAAAGCTGTCGTCCCCCACCGACCTCAAGAACTGCATGCTGGTATCTAAGACGTGGGCGGGCAACAGCGTCGGCCTCCTGTGGCACCGCCCCTCGACAAACAAGTGGTCCAACGTCCAGAGCGTCATCCGCACCGTCCAGACATTCAACAGCTTCTTCGACTATAGCAGTCTCATCAAGCGCCTGAACCTGGCCGCCCTGGGTCACGAGGTCAGCGACGGCACTCTAAAGCCTCTCTCGAGCTGCAAGCGTGTTGAGCGTCTGACCTTGACCAACTGCACCAAACTCACCGATCTGAGTCTGGAGGCCATGCTCGAGGGCAACAGATACATCCTAGCCCTAGATGTCACAAACGTCGAGTCCATCACCGACAGGACCATGTACACTTTGGCCGAGCACGCTGTCCGCTTGCAAGGCCTCAACATCACAAACTGCAAGAAGATCACCGACGACTCACTCGAGGCTGTCGCCAAGAGCTGTAGGCATCTAAAGCGCCTCAAATTGAACGGCTGTTCGCAGCTTAGCGACAAGAGCATCATCGCCTTTGCCAGAAACTGCCGCTACATGCTTGAGATTGACCTGCACGACTGCAAGAATCTCGACGACGCCTCCATCACCACCCTCATCACCGAAGGACCAAACCTCCGCGAGCTGCGCTTGGCCCACTGCGCAAAAATTACCGACCAAGCTTTCCTGCGCCTTCCTGCCGAGGCTACCTATGACTGTCTGCGCATCCTTGATCTTACCGACTGTGGCGAACTTCAGGACGCCGGAGTCCAGAAGATCATCCAAGCCGCTCCAAGGCTCCGCAACCTGGTCCTCGCAAAGTGCCGTAACATTACAGACCGCGCCGTCATGGCCATCACACGCCTCGGCAAAAACCTGCACTACATACACCTCGGACACTGCTCGCGCATCACAGATGTCGGCGTTACGCAACTAGTCAAGCTTTGCAACCGCATCCGTTACATCGACCTAGCGTGCTGCACCGCTCTGACGGACGCTTCCGTCACCCAGCTCGCAAGCCTACCCAAACTCAAGCGTATTGGCCTTGTCAAGTGTGCGGCCATCACAGACCGCAGTATATTCGCACTTGCAAAACCAAAGCAAATTGGTACTTCTGGTCCCATTGCGCCCAGTGTGCTGGAGAGAGTGCATCTCAGCTATTGCACTAACCTCTCCCTGGCTGTAAGTTTTTTTTTTTCTGTCATTGCGTAGTTGCGCCTTTGACTAACAGGCCCAGGGCATCCACGCGCTGTTGAACAACTGCCCCCGTCTGACCCATCTCTCTCTCACCGGTATTCAAGCCTTTTTGCGTGAGGATCTTCTCGCCTTTTGTCGCGAAGCGCCCGCCGAGTTCAACGACCACCAGCGTGAAGTCTTCTGTGTCTTCAGCGGTATTGGCGTTCAGCGTCTCCGCGTCTTCATGAACACCAATGGCGGAGAAGATGTAGACCGCGACACTGACGGCTTTGGTGTTGACGACGGCACCATGTACCACGAAGACGAAGACGGCGACAACATGATGACTGTGACGGCGCAAGCTAACATCATGGCCATTGATGAGGAAGACGAGTTCGGCAACGACAGCGAAATGGCCGGATAGGATTAGACGCTGATCGCTCGTCTGCTTTATTGTTCTCAGTCTGTTTACTAGCATAAGTCTGGAGTTTTGGAGTGTTTTGCGTCTTGCGGCATGGTTAGAGCGCCATAGGATACGATCTGGTCTGTTTCACGACAAGGTGAAAATGGAAACGATTGGCCCGAGAACGGGACTCTCGCGCTGCGGCAACGATTTATACCCTCTATGTTTAGTTTTGCTCATCGTTGTAGAGAGAGAGAGAGAGAGAGAGAGAGAGAGAGAGAGAGAGAGAGAGAGAGAGAGAGAGGGTGGGGAAGAGAGAGAGAGAGAGAGAGAGAGAGAGAGAGAGAGAGAGAGAGAGAGAGAGAGAGAGAGAGAGAGAGAGAGAGAGAGAGAGAGAGAGAGAGAGAGAGAGAGAGAGAGAGAGAGAGAGAGAGAGAGAGAGAGAGAGAGAGAGAGAGAGAGAGAGAGAGAGAGAGAGAGAGAGAGAGAGAGAGAGAGAGAGAGAGAGAGAGAGAGAGAGAGAGAGAGAGAGAGAGAGAGAGAGAGAGAGAGAGAGAGAGAGAGAGAGAGAGAGAGAGAGAGAGAGAGAGAGAGAGAGAGAGAGAGAGAGAGAGAGAGAGAGAGAGAGAGAGAGAGAGAGAGAGAGAGAGAGAGAGAGAGAGAGAGAGAGAGAGAGAGAGAGAGAGAGAGAGAGAGAGAGAGAGAGAGAGAGAGAGAGAGAGAGAGAGAGAGAGAGAGAGAGAGAGAGAGAGAGAGAGAGAGAGAGAGAGAGAGAGAGAGAGAGAGAGAGAGAGAGAGAGAGAGAGAGAGAGAGAGAGAGAGAGAGAGAGAGATGGTGTGGTCAGGAAGAGGGCCACATTTGTAAGAACAAGTAGTAGTAGTATCATGTATAGATAACGAAACAACGACTTGAGAACCTTGTTGAACATGAATATTTCTCCTCATTAACTCTGACAACATCATTGATAGATAGATACATTTACAAACCAATCCTTGCCTGTCCTATCAATCAACTCCTTTTCTCCCCCCCCAAAAAAAAAAAGCTCTCACTTCATCAACCCACACATGCACCCACAATCCGGCACAGGACACATGGCATGTTTAGCAAACCAGTCTCGCGCATGATGGCCATGAAACCCATGCGTACAACTCATGCAAAACACCATGAGACGCGCCTCGCGATCCTCTCCCTTGAGCGTCTCGTACCCGCCCTGCCGCGCCGGATCAGGCGTTCCCAACCACAGCATGCACAGCGCGCACCGCGGCATTTGCGCCGAGCAATTGGGACAGTGAAGGCCCGGCGTCGAAGATGCTTTGGATTGTTGTTGCTGTTGCTGTTGCTGTTGCTGTTGCTGCTGCTGTTGTTGTTGAGAATGAGACGAAGCTCCTGGCGGTTTAGCAGCAAACGATGAAGGGATGCTACGGTGGTGATGATGATGGTGATGTGCCGTAGATGGCAAAGGGGGTGCTCCAGCCATTGTAGGCAAGAGTCTGCCTTTTGCCGTCCTAGCATCTTTTCTCAGCGCGAGGTTCCGCTGGCAGTTCAGGCAGCGGATCGCCAGGCTGGGCTGCTGCGGCTTGTTTACGCTGCGGCCTTCGCGCGTGACGGACAGCTGATTGTGCTCCTTGATGTAGCGCGTGCGCTCAAGGAACGTGCGGTACATTTGTAAGTGCTCGAGATATGTGTCTTTCCAAAGCGTCCAGCGTGCGTCTTGGATGTACAGTGGACACGCGCGACTGAGGAGCAACACTGCGTTTTGCAGCCCCGAGCTGGGCTGCTGCGATATATGCACTGTGAGGAGGTCGAGCGATCGTGCTGTGAGGCCAGTTAGGAGGAGCCCGGATATATCTCCTGTTTGGATGGCTGTATTCGTGGCTTCGGTAAGGAAGGTGGAGAGCATAGGGTCAGAAAGGTATTTAAGGGCTACGGCTACGCGGTCGTGGAGCGAGATTTGCGGCATGGAGACCACGCTTGTCCAGTCCCCGGTAATGAAATAGGTCAGGAGAGACTTCAGATATGGGTTGGAAGTCATGTCTGCCATCCATGCACACGCTTCTCGTTGCTCGGCTGAGACACCTGAGGAAGGCGATGCGCAGGCAATGACAGCCGCGAGACTGATGTCGTCTCGTGGAAGCTTCTTCGCGGTAAGCATGGTGCGGAGAAGTGTCAAAGCGATATCCTTGTGGCCTTGAAATACGGCGAGGACAATGGCTTTGTAGATTTCACCGTTGGAGACGAGGTCGTCGCACGTTTGCTGGACGCTGGATTCCTCCAAGGACCAGCCGCAGAGACTGAGGCAGAGTTGGCGATTCTCCGGGTATTCAGTAGGTACACCTTGGAATGGTGGAAGCTCCATGGCTCTAACAATTTCTTTTACAGCATCTCGGAACATGTCTTGACTGGTTTTTGCGTCCGGGTCAATGAGTCGTTCGTCGTACATTGTTAGTTCATTGGCCCATATAGAGCTTACCCCAAGGTATTTCAAGTCAAGCCCGTTGCCCACCATGCCGTCTCCTGAGGCATGGGCATCCATCCTGTTCACTAACGTCCATGCATCAACTAGCAATGGGTCGTTGAATACGATGGCTTTGTTTTTAGTACAGTTGAGCGAGTAGCCCTCCTGCACGCGCCTTTTGGGTACCTGGAGCATGGCAAGGTAATCTGAGAGCGGAACTCTGGAATTGAATTCCTCCAGAAGTAACGGAAGATGTCGCTGGCCAGCGCTAATATGCAGTTCCTCCGTGCTGGCGGACAAATCTGTCCCATTTTGAAAATCAGTTCTTTGCTTTGCGCTTGTTGCTCGTTTTTGCAACTCGATCATGTCCTCTGCTACTGTGCCATGCGGCTGAGTCGGTTTAGCAATACGAGTGCGATCTTTGTAAATCTCCTCTAAAGCGCTGACATTGAGACGTGGGGGCGACGATGGTACTTTGAGCACTTCGACTTCGCGATTGGAATGCAGACCCAATGCACATTGTCCTTCGAGTCGGCTGCCAACACTCATGAAATCGTATGCTACTATACGCTGTTTGTTACTCTGCCGGTGCTCTTTGTCATGCATTGGATACCGCAAGTGGTGCACCGCTTTAGTGTAATAAGGAGATGCCCATGCGCGTGCAAAGGGCGTATCTGCAGTCTCTACAGGCTGGTGGGAGTGTTGAGCAAGCTCAATGACTTTAAATTCGCCAGTATTGGCCAGCACACCAAACGTTGCCCTCTTGGTGCCAGAATACCGAAGACTCCATATCGACGCAGATTGAGAGTTTTCTACTATAGGCTTAAAGTCCAGGACAGCGCCACTACTCGTGTTATCGCCAGATGTTCCACGCTGTTTGACGAATCGTGCATCCCAAACTGTCACAGTTGGATCGCCTGCTGAGCCCGCTGACAAAAAGTAGTTCTCGTCTAGTGGGTCTATGGCGATATTGTGCACCTGGCGCGTCTGAAACTGTGCAATGCCTGTCGTGCTGGAGTCTATAGGGTATGAGCAAGACTTGCGTTCGCCATTGCCAATGCAAACCCACCTCTGAGATCATAGATGCGCAAGTATTGTCTTGACACACCCGCCACGAGCATGTCTGGCTGCCGGTCAAAAAACTTGATACTCGAAATGGCCTCTGAGCTTGCCAGTTTCTTGTACGGCTCATCCTTAGCTGTGAATCGCGAATCATTCATATCGTAGATGTTGAGACAGACGTCATTGCGAACTCTGTCCAGACCTGCGGCCAAAAGGTTCTTCGAGCTGAAAGCAATTGAGTTGCATTTTCTTTGATGCCGTATGGAGAAAGAGTGGATGTAGTCGCTGTCAGGTCTGTCTGGATCAAGTATTACGATAGTGGCCTCTCCAGAAGTCGATCCTATAGCGACCATACTAGGATCTTTCTTAGACCAGTCGAATGCCGTGTAGTTTGGCAGTTTGTCGCGAATGCATATTTGTTTGTAGTTGACCTTGCTCTTATTGAAGTCATCAATTTGACACAGCCGTAGTCGGTTCCCCGCGATATCGATGATTATAAAGCGGGGATCGGCTTGCGTGGCGTGCGGTGACCACCTTATTGCTGCTTCCATTTTACAAACTAATGACCGCGGTTTCGCGATAATGTAGAACTAGGGATTTTGTAATGGCGTGAAGGGTGTCATGAACCAGCAACGAGTGGTCTGGAGTGGATTCGAGCGAGCGAATCCATGGATATGGTGTTGTCTCATCCGCTGCGGCAACTGTCTGCAAGACGGACCAGCATTGGTGAACGTCCGACGCGTGACACACCTTGGCGCGCGCCAGGCGGTCAAGCAACCTTAATTCTGCCGCCCCACTAAAACTTCCCTCTGCCCATTCCTAAAACTTTCTTAGTTAACACCTTTTGTCTCTTCAGTCTCCCACGATGTCGCAAAAGCGCAAACATGCCGAAGCATCCGAAACCTCGTCTTCCGTCTCTAAGCCGTTCAAGAGACATCGCGCATTCAAACCGGGAACGGGTCACCAAAAGCCAAAGAAGCGACCGCACGTTTCAAGTGACATCGACAAGAGCACCAGCACCCATGCTCTGAAGAGCAGAATCCGAGATTTGAAGCGTCTTCTAGCGCATGTTGACAATGTGGGCGACCACAAGATGTCAGCGAGTAGCCGAATAGAGAGGGAGAGGGAGCTGGAGGCGTGTGAGCATGAACTGAGAGAGAAGATTGAGAGTACGAGGGAAGCCGAGTACAGGAGCAAGATGATTGGGAAGTACCATCAGGTGCGATTTTTTGGTATGAGATCCCTTGCGCAAAATACATTGTCTACCAGAACGCTATTGCTAACGCGCGCAGATCGTCAGAAAGGCACCCGGATACTCAAGAAGCTAAAAAAGGAGCTTCAGGCTGAGGAAGACAAAGAAAAGAAGCAGGAACTTGCGCAAAGAGTACATAATGCTGAGGTCGACGTTAACTACGCCATATACTATCCGCTTATGAAGCCGTACGCCTCTCTATACCCAAAATCGAAGAAAGAAAAGGTGGCAGACTCGGATGAGAGCGGAGAAGGCGGTACTGGAGACAAGTCGAATCGCGAGGTTGATGGTCCTAAGGGCGATTTAGCCATGTGGAAGACTGTTGAGGAAGCTATGGCGGCAGGCACACTGGATGCGTTGAGGAATAGTAAGGAGGGCATGCCGACACTGGCGCCTGCAAAAGAGAAGAAGAGTAAGAAGCTGGACCAAGCCGTCAAGAGCAAGGAAAAGAAAATAGCAGAGAAACTTGCGGCGGCGAAGAATCGTCGTGAGAGGAGAGCACTAGGTCAACAGGTTCAAGAAGAAGCGGAGGAAAGCGATGGTGGTTTCTTCGAGTAGCATGCGGTTTTTGATCGCAGCATGGCATATCGCATTATACCCGACGATAACATTGTCAATACCATGAACTTTAAGCATATGTCGTACCAAAGAACACATCAATGGTCTATACAGTAACAGTAGTGTTCTATCCAAATAGGAATCAAGCATGCTGAGCAAGATAGTAGGACAACAGAGGGTAGGGTGATTTTGGGAGCTGTAGAGGCTGTAGCAATGCTACGGTGTCGCCGGTGCTTGGCGTATAATAAAGTTGTTTATCCATTCCCTGCGCATAGTCGAACCGTATCAATCTCCCCATAGAGGCTCCTTCTTGTGTGTACAAAGGATCGTGTTGTAGCTGGTAGAGAAAGGCGTATTTAGCCTCTCTCTCTCCGCTACTGGTACCTACCCCTCCCCATGCTACTCGCATACTACTAAGCGTGTTTTTTTTGTTTTGCTGCTTTATGTCTGCTAGTCTAGCTTTTGTTCTGAGCAAACAATGTTTGGAATTGCTTACCTAGAGGGGATGATATCCAAGTTGTGATAAGCATTCAGTGCGTGGACAATCTATCCACTAGGTAGGTAGCTCAAAGCGTAACTCACATCGGGCACTCGGGTATATAAATGATAGATAACTGTTCTCTGTGTAGTATGTTTCTATAGCCGTAAGAGAAGTAGGTGACGAGCTGAGCGTAGGTAAAGTTATCGTTCTTCATGGTAGTCAAGGGAGGTAAATACGACGTAGTTAAACGTTTTCTAATTTGATATCCTAGTAGGCCCCCGCAACCGTGCTTTCTAAGCAGGGTTAACTTGGAAGGAGATTAGGTAGCGTACTACTCTGCCACCTGAGGTAAGACATAGCTGCGACGATAGTGGAGTAGGGATAGAGCGATTAAATCCACACCTTCTATATATAGGAAAGTGGTGTAGTTGTGCATAGTGGAACAGTTTTGTTAGAGATACGGCTACCTTCAGCGTACTATATATGCAGGTACATAAATAGGGCATCGAACCTCTCAACATATCACCCTCACACATAGTATCTACAAAAGCACCCTCCTCCTCTTATTTGCTCCCTCCAAGCACCCTAACCGGATGCGCTTCGGTATTGTAAACCCAGCTATTCTTACCATCCTTGCCAACCTGCCACTCTGCATCCCTAACATGAATCATATACGAGTACTTGAGTACCTCTGCGAACCAGAAGCTCTCTTGGAAATTACTGAAACCGCCTCCACCAGCCACATTGACATTGTTAATCGAGCTGTACCCGCTGCCCACTCGCGTCGTCTGATTGATGGCGACGAACGCATCCCACGCCCAGTCCTGGTACTTGGGGTCCGATGTAGCGCGGTAGGCGTAGTAGTATGATTCAATGACTTCGGGACGCAGCTGGTATCCCGCGTCCTCGATGTAAAAGCCCGAGGAGTTGAAGAAGGCGGACTGGTTCGCTGGCACAGCTGTGTCGCTCCAAGAGAAGACTTCCGGGCCGATACGTGTAGCAGTGGCAATGTATGTCGCGTGACAGCCGTTTACAAGCTCGAGCCCAAAATCAATGTAGTCCTGTCTGCCGAGGACCTGGCCGCCCAGAATAAAGTTTCCACCATCGAAGCACCCGAGATGCTGGTTTTCAAAGTCGAGCTGAGTGCCCTCGTAAGCGGCGAGGAAAGTCAGATCAGGTCGCGGAGCTGGGTGAGAAGCTAGGTATTTGATGCTGCTGTCTACGGCGGTGACCCATCGGTCTTTCATCTCCGAGTATTTCGTGTCGTAGATGTACATCTTAATCAGGTACTCGTAGAAGGAGTCTGAGCCGCTAACCCAGCCACCGTCATCACTGGTGATTTCTCCCGTCTCCACGCTGATGGTGGACCCAAGCAGGCCCGGAAACGGCTCACCAGATGCTGGGGAAGGAGACAACAGGTATCCTTCTGCCTTTTGGGCGATATCCGCATAAGTCTGGTTTCCAGACAAGTCGGCCAGACGGGTCCATTCGAGGATCAGCGATCCTACTGTCGCTAGACCGTTTGGTCTTCCATCGTTGCCACGGTTATGGAGGGTGAGCACGTTCCATGGTACGCCAGAGGGTGTCTCGAACGCGTACGAAATGTTGTTAGCTAGGTTGATGGATTGCGTCAAGAGGGCCTCGACATTCGAGGCGTCGTCGGCGAGATGGGCCAAAGGTCCGCGGAGGAGATCGTACCCAGAGAGCATGCCACCAAGGTAACGGATTGTGGTCTCGAATAGCGAAACAGAGGTGTTCGTGACGGCCCAGTTGATAGTAGGAATGTGCTCCAATATTTGGTTTACCGTCTCTTTCTCACCCATGATGAGCGCTGTGCTGAGGGCATCTACGGCAGACGCTCCCCATCCGTTTCTGAATATTTGTTAATAGCTGTGTTTATATATTCGTATTCTCTCTGTTGAAGCCTATTGAGGGGTCGCGGTTGATGGATTGTTAGTACTTACCTAGAGTTGCTGCCGTTGTTGGTCACGGGACGTAACTCATCCTTCGGAAATGCATAGGTGTAGTATCCATCCCAACTCACTCTGAACACGTCCTTTACAGCCTGAGCTCTTTCTTCTGGCGCTGATGGTCCGGAAAGGGAGCGTTGAAGCCCTCCATAACGTTTTGCTCGTAAATCTTCTGGTATGTTTGATGGCAGAGCCGAGGCTACGGCAGCAGTGAGAGCGAAAGACGTGAGCCTGACCATTGCGGCGTGTCCCTGTCTGGTCGATCAAGTTGAGTTAAATAAGCAATATAGCCTCCTCCGGCGACGGCCTTTGGACAGGCAGGGTAAGGAACAAGTAAAAGGTATCAGGCAGCAGGCACGAAATGAAATGAAACGAAAGCAGAGTGCTATATGAATTAAGTAGAATTGGCTGCCGAAGTTTGTATATTGACGCTAAAATAAGGCCAGAGAAGTCCCGATCAGACCGCCATCGCGTGGAACCGAAACCCTATACCGGTGAGATAGACCATGAACCCAGAGAAATGTTGGGGTACCAATATTGAGCCTGTCTTGTCTGACTCGGAATAGGAAGGTGACGTTGTGAATGTGTGCCAAACTCTGTTCCTGTCCAGGCGTTCGTCTCGTGCTAGCAACGCATGACCAGGGGTTACCATGCCGCAATGACGGGGGTGTACATACGATGGTCATCACACGGTGCATTAGAGGCACCCCCTACGCGTTGATCGTCGTATGCTTAGGGGTCGATCTGTTGAGCTCCCGAAACCTACCGACATTATTCGACTACTGTATCTTGGATCCAAGTTACAGGGCAAGTCAGTAGAGGAGGATGCATGTTTATTGACTGAGGTTTACGGCTGTAAAAGAACGGACTGGCACGGGTGCCTAGGTCATCTGGGGAACTAGAGCAATGCGGGAGTGCAGCCATTAAACGTCGTGCCTGGACAGCGGGGTTATTGGATGGCCGGATTTACGGCAAAACGTCCGTGCACTGGGTCTTGTGGCACCGCTCCCGCATCCTTATTCCTACATCTAGAAGTACCATTCGTGACGATTCGGATCAAGGATGCCAATGCAGTGTGGCATGTTTGCCTGGGTATGTCATTTGATCTATGCTGCTCACTACTTAAAGACGCTGCTACCAAACGTGTGTATGTATGTGTGCAATCAAGCTGGCTCAGCCCAATCAACTTGCTCCGTGACCGCACCTCCTCCGCTTGTCGAATAGCTGATCTTCAATCGAAGTTTTAGTCTTGCTGGTGGTGGCTGTTGGGCGTCAGTAGGTATTCATCGAAAAATAGTCTGTGCACCACTTACGCCGTTGACGGCTGTGACCCGCATTTGCTGGGTCGCATCCTGGCCTCCATCCAACTCGCTTGTGCTGATAGGTTGTAGTTGCAGCTTTTGACTCTTGGGTACAGCAGCCTGCAGATTGACACCTGATAGTTGGTTGAGGCTTCCAGTGTTGCGGAATCGTGCAAGAACTTGCACTGCGTTGGCGTCACGCTTGAGCTGGAATGTGATTTGAAGGTCGTTCTTGTTGTATGCTGGATGTGCAGGCGGGCCGGATATCGCAGGCGCCGGATTTTGTGGAGGCGGCGAAGACATACCACCAAGACCGCCGAGTAGGTCAGACGACGCTGCTTGCGGGGGCGCCTGGGATTGCGCAGGGGCTGGGGAACTGCTTGGGCCAGAGTTGAAGAGATCCATAATGTTAGCAACATTCGACTGTGGCGCTGGAGAAGACGTTTGAGGGGGAGATGAGGCCCCGCCCATAATATCTGCGAGCAGATCTTGGCTGTGTTGTGTCCCATTGGCAGCACCGTTCGTGTCAGCGGATGGGCCAGAGTCACCCATGAGATCCAATAGCAAATCTTCGGTTGCTGCCTGTGCAGGCTTCTTCTTCGCAATCTTTGAGTGACGCTTCTTGGTAGCCTCTCCAAGCACACGCGACTCCTCTCGAATCTCGGGCGGAGGCATCTTTTCCAAAACACCTCTCCTGATCTGGTCGTGACCAAAGAGGTTGCCGTACTCTGCCGCACGCTGCTGTATCTCCACATCAAGGTTGGCTGCGTATCGTTGTAATAATCGCCGTAAACGTTCGATTTGCGCAGGGTCGCTTAGCCGTGTCGTCAACTTCATAGATGCTGTGACGATGTACTGCTGAACAATCAGACCAGCATAGCTACTACTGAGGATGGTTTCAAATAGATCGACAATGTCGTTTTCTTTTACTTCCTTGACGAGTTCTTCTTCCTCATACTGGCCACCGCGTAAGAGGGCATCGCCATATTCTCCGATCACCCACGAGCCAGCGAGGGTAAGGCCCTCTTGTGTGATGTCCTCCTTGAGTGCAGCATAGAGCTTCTGCACCGAGTAGGTCTGGAGGTCAGGTGTAGTAGCAATGAGTCGAACAAAGGATGACAGAATTTGCTCTTTGACATAGTTACCAGCCTGAATTCCGTGTTAGTAAAGGGCAGATGATCCAGGTGTTACTGACGTACCAGTTTCAGAACACGCAGCATCGTGTCGACATGCCACCTCTTGTTTGGCGCAAAGCGGTCTGCCGCGATACCAATCTGTGAGGTCATGACAGGCTTGAACTCATTGTCGGCCACTTCCAGGAAAGCCAACAGCTCCCGTATCAGCACCCGTACATTGCTCTCGTTGATCAAAGTAAAACTAAGATCAAGCGCCCTCCTCCGAATACTGATATCCGGGTCTCGGAGACAGTCAAGGATAGTGTTCCGGTGTCGCTGCACAGCGTTGGGTTCGACTGCGACAACTTTAATTAAGGTGTTGAGGGCGACATATCTGATGTTGTTGTCGCGGTTCGACAGGAACTTTCCTAGGATGTTCACACCGAGCACACGAAGTCCGGAATCCGCCTCAATGTCGAGGATAGTAAGCACAGCCTCGTAGAGGATCGAATTGCCGACGTTCTTAGAAGAGTCGGTGTTGGTGGCAACCTGGGCGAGAATATCGTTGATCTGCTCGCTAACCTGAGCATCGCCGCGGGCCAAGACACGCAAAAGCTGCAGTATCTTGCACTGCAGGAACGGATCAGTGATGCCTGTTACATCGTGCTCAGGAGCATAGCCGGAGGATGACAGTCCTTTCAATATCTTGACCAAGCTGGGTACGACCGGCCTGAAGATGTCCCGTACGCCGTTCTCGTCGTCCTCGTCCTCGTCTGCCTGGCAGAGGTTTTCTACCAAGGTGACACCACACAGCAAGACTCCGTGGTTTCGGTCTTGCAACAGCAACTTGGCCTTTTCCAAGAAATGCTCCTGCAAATCAGGCACTTTTCGACATATCCTCATGGCGCAGATTGCGGCTTTACGACGTATGTACGGATTCGCGCTTGATATTATCGTTTCGACTTCTGGGAATAGATCTCGAGCCATCTCGACAGAGGCAATGTTTCCAAGGGTACAAAGGGCGAGGCCAACAATGTACTGGTTGGCATGATTCAGGTCGCTGCGATTTGATCAGCATGCGCGAAATTGCTTCCAGCTCAACGAAGTGCCTACTTCTTCAGTGAGTTGGTCACCAGGGTCAAGACCTCCTGGTTTTCGTCTAGGAGCAGCATAGTACCCAGGTACCCTAGGCGCTTGTCTGCAAAGCGGGGAGAGGCCAGCAGCTTCAGACACTCAATCTGCCCAAAATGTGTCCTCTCCCCTAGTGTAAAGAGATACAGGAGCTTTGCGACATTGTTTCTCCTCACGTTGGAATCGTGGCTCTCCTCCCTGAAGCTGGCGCGGATGGCCGCACTCTCCTTCTGGACGACGGCACGCTCATCGGCAATCGTCTTTGCAGCGCGCACGTTGCGAATAAACTGCTTCACTGTAATTCTTAGCACATGTTCATAGCTGCGGGTGCTGCGATGCTTGGCGTACAGGAAGCCATTGCGGTGGCCTCTTGGACCCCACCCGAGCAGCGTTCAAGGGCTCGATTGAGAAGCGGCTGTGAAGAAGCGAGGGATGCTGTTCGGTGGGTAGGATCAATCGGGCACGGGCAACTCCACGTATTACTTTGGGGGGGTGCTTGGTTGTCGACAACGTTTGGGGACGGCTTCCACCTGGCCGGGCCGTTATTTGTTCCAGATGTCGGACGCACCTCCTACCGACAACGATGACAACAACGCCCACGCCCACGCCACCGCTGGCACGACAAACGCCTTGAACACTGCTAGTTGCGGCATTCCGCTGTTGTATTGCACTCATCAGACACTCTGCCCCGTGATTGCTCCAGAGCGCATCTTCTCGTCTCGCTCTCAATAAGCCGTGGGCACTTGTTTCCATTGTTGTATCCAGCTGGCGGCGACATATGCTTGCCACGCGAGTCAGGCACACCCAAGACAGCGTGCCCCAGCTACGCAGACGCCTACACGCAGCCATCGAGTTCTGTCTGAGTCTGAGTCCGAGTCCATCTACAGCGCATGCCGAATCAAACCATGCCGCTACCCGCGAGCAATGCGACTGGGCGTAGTCTTATAATCCAGCTTGGCAGAAGCTCTTGATTCCTGCTGCACTGCCTGCGGTGGCAAGCGCGTCTGACCTGTGATGTAACCAGTTCTGACAGCTAACGAATACTAGAGCACCATCGCCCACGACAGAATGCGTGCGCACAAGCAGCCCCCAGGTAAAGAGATCCACGTGCTGATGCCATCCTGTCAACACTGGGTCCCTGTTTTATAATGCTGCGCGGCTGTTCGGAAGTCTTGCCTTGCCATCCATGACCATATAAGGACCGAGGACCAGTAACCGTGTGGGTTTGGTGATCATATTCTGGCCTGTCCACGTTTCGATCCCCCTTTGCACCATCGCATCCTCGACATGCGCATACACTCTTGCTCATAATTGCTGAATCCACCATGGCCGAGTCTACCTCTGTTGATACAAATCACCACAATGGGGACACGGAATATCATGCGCCACGACCGCGCAAACCCACAAGGACCGACCTCCTTAAGCCTCAACTGAGCGATGAAAACTACAACAAGCTAGGCGCTTTGAAGGAAGCCGCTTCTGCTATCTCTAGGTATTACAAATGTGCTTGTTTTTTTCGCAGCAGACAACTGACTCTCAGCAGTGGCAGATCGACTCCTATACCCGCCGATGCCCCGCCCTCCGTCCAGGCTTCGTCGTCCGCGCGACGACAGATACGTGCCCAGCACAAGCAGCGCATGTTTCCTACCGTACACTATCAAAATCGCGTCTCGCACTTTGACCCAAGTAGCGACCATCATGACTTTCGTGGCTTCTTCGTCCTGTTCTGGATCGGACTTGCCATTATGGTCCTGACCTCAATGCTCCGAAACCTCACAGAGACTGGATACCCTTTTCAGATTAAACAGTGGGTGCTGTTCAAGGAAAAAGTGATTGAGCTTGGCCTAGTTGATGGCGCCATGGTGTGCAGTACGGCTTTGTCGCTGCCCCTCCAAAAGCTGTGTCTCAAAGATAAAGTGCTTCGCTGGAACACGTTCGGCATAGCCATACAAAGCATATTTCAGGTTATCTGGCTTACCTTCTGGACGACGTATGCTGCCTCCAGTTCGATTATATACCGTAAACTAACGACGATGAAGATATCCTTTTATTCGTGACTGGAGCTGGACGGCTCAGGTGTTTTTCACTTTACACTTGCTTGTAATCTTCATGAAAATGCACTCATATGCGTATGACATATCCACGGAGCCACTAATACTCGCCCCAGGCTGACCCTTTCCAGGTTCTACAATGGTCATCTCAGCGAAACCCTGCGGCGTCTGAACGACCTCGATACACCTGATCAAGCTAGCAAAGTGGCAGCAGTCCGATATCCAAGCCCCCGCACCCACTTGCACGAGATCCCACAATCACCATCCCAAGACGAGTCGGAACCCAAGGACGCGAACGCAGAGTACTTGGGTCATTTACGGGAGGAGCTTGCGTTGGAGCTTGCGTCGCCTCTCGGCAACGTCTCGTATCCCAACAACCTCACTCTTTACAACTTTGTGGATTTCATCTTCTGCCCAACGCTCTGCTACGAACTTGAGTACCCTCGAACTACCCACATTCGTTGGTCCGAGCTATTCTATAAGACGCTAGCGGTGTTTGGATGCATCTTTCTCATGATCATCACCGCTGAAGACTTCATCCTCCCAGTGCTGGATGAATCTGCCTTGCGACTTCACAACTCGAATGGCGCAACGGATTTTGCATTGATCCTGGGTGAGACTATTGGTCGTTTGCTATTCCCCTTTATGATCACCTTCCTCCTAGTATTTTTAGTCATCTTTGAGTACGTCCTGGGCGCATTCGCAGAAATCACACGTAGGTCTTCGCAGGATTGTAAATGTCTATCCGCGCTCACATAGTATAGGTTTCGCTGATCGTCAATTCTACGCCGACTGGTGGAATAGTTGTGACTGGCTCGAGTTCAGGTATGGATGCTGACAATTTTTTCCTTTTCCGAACCAGGGTCTAACGTACTTAACCAGTGCCGAATGGAACATCCCCGTGCATCAGTTCCTTCGTCGACATGTTTACAGTGCGTCTAAGAATCACATGTCACGGCCGTTAGCTATGGTAATCACCTTTTTCATCTCCGCACTGGCGCACGAGCTGGTCATGGGCTGCATCACCAGAAAGTTCAGAGGCTATGGCTTTGTCGCCATGATGCTTCAGATGCCGATCGTTGTGTTGCAGCGGAGCAAGTGGGTCAAGGGTCGTACACTGCTGAACAATGTTTTGTTCTGGTGCAGCATGATCCTGGGGCTGAGTATGGTAAGCTGACACCGCCCCTGCCGAACACTGCCGGATCGCTAACTATAGACAGATGTGTGCCTTGTATGTGCTGGTGTAGGTTCTGATGATAGAAGTGTAGACATAGCTCCGTGTGCATAGCATAGCGTGATTGGGTAGTTGCATCAGCGGAGATAGGATAGACTTGCGAATACCCTTGTTTCTTGTCCTTTTGCTCTGAAGCTACAAATAGCATCCCTGCACCTAATCTGCTCCAATTGAGCCACAGATCCGGTGTATCCGTTGGGGCGATTGCATATGTAAGGGACGAGTCTGACAATCGCGCAGGCTTGTCCGAAGACTCCCTGGTGTGACGTAGCGGCCTCGGTCCAAGTTCAATGCCGACGCTTGGCAGGGAATATCGGCGGAGCAGCGGGCGACCCCGCAGCCTCGCGCGCCACGAAGCAGCAAATGGCAGGGATGACGTCGAATCAACAACACGTGCTATCTGAGCGCGCCATGCCTCCGTCGTGCGCGCCAGATGCCTTGGAACACGACCAGCTGCGCTACTAGTCATAGGCGTGTGCTGTAGATGCTCAGTGAAGCTGATGCCGAGCAACCTCGACAGTTGTCCCTGCGTTGTAGTGATCTCATCGGCTGTCATCAGACCCGACATAGTTTGCTCTACGGCTACATCGGAACATTCACAGTCCACGTATTATACCTCATCCAAAGCGCAGCCACAACAGATCTAGGTCCTCCATAGCTAGCTTCTTCTCTCGTCTTCTCTGCAACATCCTTGGGCCTCCCTCAGCTATTCTCCAATTCTGATTGCATTCACCATGGCAGAATTACACGAGGCGCTCGCGTGCCTCCGGCCTAGAGACTTTAGCGACGTCCCGACCAACAGTCTTGAAGAATTTTTACCTGACATACTAGCAAAGGCAGAGCTGATAATCAACTCTGTACCTCCGCCTCCCAATGGCACGCCCTATGAGTCGGCACAGCGGACGCGAACCGAGCAACAACCCGCGACGAACTCCAAGGACCTCACCATATCCCAGGTACGACGGCCGCCGCCAGCTTCGGAACATGAGGAGCTCCAAAAGTCATGGGGCAAGCCTCTCAAGCTTGGTAATGCGGACACCGCTACGGGGATGAGTGTGTTTAAGATGGCCGGGAAAGATAGACATGGAGCGTGGTTCTCGCGGACCAGCGTACATGAAGGCCTGGGCTTCGACAAGTGGAAGCGCGCTATGCAGAGAGAGTTTCCTGAAAGTCTAAAAGTCCAGGGTGGTCCGGGCGAGGGCAATGTGAGGGGTATCGGAGGCGACCAGAGACTTGAGGATATGACAGTAGATGGCGTGGGGCAGCTGCAAGGTATGTGTGGTGTGGCAGATGGCCCAAGGCCGACAGAGAGCTGACAGTGTGGTAGTATATCAGCTTTCCGCTCAGTTTCCAGGTCCAACCTCACCTCGAGAGTTTATTACACTTCTTATTACCTCGGATACCTGTCTGACCGACGCCTCAAAAGTCGGAAACTCAATACCCAGACACTTCATGGTTGTGTCTATACCTGTCTCTCACCCAGATGCGCCCCCTCGCAGTAACATGGTACGGGGTTCCTACGAGTCAGTTGAGATGATCCGAGAGATACCATTGCCGGATGGCGACGCAGAGACTAACCCTGTCGAATGGATAATGATTACACGCAGTGATCCTGGGGGTGGCATACCTCGCTTTATGGTGGAACGAAACGTTCCCAGCAGCATTTGTCAGGACGCAATCAAGTTTCTCGACTGGGCTTGTGCAAAGAACGACGACGAATCAGAGATAGAAGTAGACACACAAAAGCCGCCCGAAACCACGCGCAGCATATCCGTGGCAGCTACAAACGGTATTTCTGCTGGTGTGGGAACCAGTATAGCGGATAAACCCTCACACCAGAGCAATCGGTCGGAGTTACAGCGTACTGAATCCACGAGCTCATCGAGTACCTCGTCAGCAGACTCTTTTGCCTCTGCCGAGCAATTTACGACTGCACGTGAGGGCCTTCCAGTCGACACATCAACTCCAACGCCATCAACGACATCTCAACAATCCTCGATAGCAGACGCGTATCCTCAAAACAAAGGACTTCAGAAGATTGAGGAGAAAAAGGATCAGCTTAAAGCGAAGCTGGAACAAGCCCACGAAAAACTGGAAAATGATCTACAAACGGAGAGCTCAAAGACGGAGAAAGAAATACAAAAGGCAAACGAGAAGCATGAAAGAGAGAGGAAAAAGCAGGAAAACAAGTATCAGAAAGAGATACGAAAATTGGAAGAGCGTCGAGAGAAGGAAACACGTAAACTGCTTGCGCGCCAACAGAAAGAAGCGGCTAAGAACCAACTCAGCAAGACCCAGCGAGAGCGTGACGAGTACAAGCAGCAAGTGGACATCCTAGAGCAGGAGAACAAACTGCTTAAGCTGCAGATTGGCGAGCTGCAACACGAAAACACTGCCTTAGTTTCTCGGCTAGGCAAGACTGAGGAGGGCATCAAGATCTTGAGGTCAATCAAGGAGCAGGAAGGCGATGTCAGAAAGAGGGCAGATTCTGGAAGTTCCGAGAGGAGCGGAAGGAGAGGGAGAAGCGGAAGAAGAAGTAAGATTTCAGGCGACTCAACAAGCACGCTAGGGAGGGCAGGCACCTCCCATTTCTAAGCTTGTGCAGAGTCTATTTGTCTTTTCTTTTCTCTTTTCTTAGCTCAGACGGCCATTTTCTTTTTCTTTTTTCCTAGGTGATATCTTTTTGTTTGGCAAGCGATGTACGCGTTTTCAATGACGAGTTCCGTTGACTGCATTGAGATGGCCCATAGCATAATGCGGTACAGACAACATAGTTAGACAGCGGTAACGTCGAGGCGCGGTGGAAATATGGATTATCGTGTTCTTACTTGAAAACAGAGGCGCTCTCGCCCTGCGCGATGTGCAGCTTGGCTTACTTACGAGCTGACCTACCTACCCCACTATTATAAGCGTTCTCGGTCTCCGACATGTGCACCTTATCTCAAATAAGGCGCAGCTCCCCCTAGCAAAGACAAACCACTCCCATCCACTACGCTGTGTTTCCGAAAATAGAGCGGCTTTCTAGAATACTTCCATATTTCTTGATTTCCAGCTTCGCGTTGTCCGCACCACGCGTTTCAGCGAGCGAACAGCTTGCGTTCCGATCACCGGAGGCGTGCCCGGTCTTACTTCTGTGCTTTTTTTTGGCTACCTGTGCTCCGGAAAAGAGACTCACACCGCAAGTGCTGTTGCAGAGTGTCGAGAATCTTTGGACAGAATTCTGCTTTCTCTTTCTGTGTCAAAGATACGGGTCTAGAGCTTCATACACAAGGGAGAAGAGCATCAAGATTAGAAGATTAGGGAGTTGGGCAAGTTAAGAGTCAGAAAGACAAGTGTACAAAAGAACGATCATCGCACACTCCCCGTCAACACCAGCTGTTTGCCGACTTTCCAAAAGCTCTATTACAACTCTTGTTACTAGGATTTTGGTCACATAAAAGCCAATCTAATTGAGCTTGGGTTGCAAGGAGAAGGAAGACTAGTCACAGGTAAAGAGGGTATCCGGCGGAGAATCAGACGTACGTGACAACAGCAAGCACAATATCGTCAGATACAAACAAAGCAGAACGATATGAAGCCCACCATTCTCGCCTTCCATGGGTCAGGCAGTAATGCCATGGTGCATTCAGTACAGCTGGCGAGATTGACCAGAGCTATCGGCTCGGATTTTGACATTGAGAGCCTAGAGGGTATGTTTTTCCACTATGTTTTACCGCACCTTTTTGCGATTACAACAACTATTTCTTCGGTTCCCAGAGAACCCAAAGCACTAAAAGAATTTCACTCTATGAAAGTGCTCGCAACTGCATAAATTGGGGTTCTTTTTAGACATGTACACGAGAAGCTAACAGACTTACCAGCACCCTTCCCCTCCCAAGCGGGCCCTGGCGTTCTTCCCTTTTTCGACGGCTGCGGCCCATTTAAACGCTGGCTCAACTTCACGGTTACCCCCTCAGAAATGAAAGAGGGAACATCGTCCAACATGTTGCCGGCAGAAGTGGAAGAGCTCGTCCGCAGCACCGTCCACCGCATCCACTCCTCAGGCGGCAAGGTAGTCGGCTTACTCGGCTTCTCGCAAGGCACTCGCGTCGTCGCCGGCCTGCTCAAAAGCGCGGAAATCGTTAAAGCACTGAAAGCAAAAGGCGAAGTAGTAGACGGACTAGATTGGTGCGATTGGGCTTTTGGAATAAGTGTTTGCGGGAGTTTTCCCCCACCGCTCATAGCCCCATCTGTGTCTTCTACACTGAAGACTTCGAAGCTCCCAGAGGCAGAGCAGAAGGAGCTTGTAGCGAAGAAGATTTCTACGCCGACGTTCCATGTACAGGGGGCTAAGGATGAGTTTCGGTGGGCGGGCCAGCTGCTGATTGAGCAGTCCTATGAGGTGGCAGAGGGGAGGAGCACGGTTAGAGAGTTTGATATAGGGCATTACTATCCGGTGCAGGCTGAGGATACTGACGAAATTGCCGCGTGGCTGGGAGAAGTGTCAAAGGGAGGAAAGGCGTAACGAGGGGTCGTGGTTGAAAGAAGAGATGGATGCAATGACAAGGCCATGGTAGCGTTAGACGTAGTAGATTTGGGTGAGCGGATAGAATCAATCGATGTCTTTTTTTATTTGAAGTTCCATTATTCCAAAGAGAAAATCCTGGTCTTACACCATTATAATCTCAATGTATTGCGCGTTTGGCTACTAGAGCAGCTCTCTTATACAAAAAAGCATTCTGGCCGCTTTCTTGCAGCAACAAGATAGAAAGACAATGGGTAAGATAACGAGGGAAGACAGACGAGAAACACAGTATACAAAAAGCGAGAGTCAGGAACCTGCCGTGATGATCAAAGTTACGGGGAACAAGATAGATGTTACGGACTAGATGCATGCCACAACGATAGCTCAGACTCAGTAAGAGGTATATACTACAAACGATAGAGATAAACGTGCATGCCTTTACACCAGAAGTCTAAACACGGAGGCGCGAATCTCCTCGCTTGGCCATTCAACCGTCTCTAGCGGTGCAACCCGCACCTGTCAACACATGTGGATATCATCGTAATCCTTCTTCCTACTATCATACAGCTACGCTCATCCCTAGCGCTAAAGAAACTCGATACAGTGTAAACATGTTCCTTTGACAGGCTGCATAAAGCAGGTTAAGACAAGCAGTATATGCAGAGGAAAATAGAATCAACAGCCTGAGGATCTTGTTTTTTTTTGGCTCCAACCAGACCGCCTATTGAAGGGAATTCTATATAGCAACTTACGAAGTGAAATGGTGAAGCCAGACCTGCTGGAGGTTTTTCACACTCAATGTGTGTTTCCAACGATTGGTATGAAAAGTCCCCTAAAAGCGGTAATTCTGTAGGATTAGTATTTCGAACGAGTCTTGATTATGAAGGTACTCGAAAGAAAAGTAAGGACTTGATCCGACTAGGATACTTGGGCATTCGCCAGAAGGGGAGGTTGTTCCCTTATTGTCACACTATGTAAGCATGTATCCAACATTCATAACACGAAAAAAAAAAAAATCGAGTCGGAAATCTTCACATGGTGAAAAACTTTCTTAGGAGAGTTGCACCTTTGCCATGATGGTGGTGGTGGCGTGAAGCATATCGGCAACCCCCCCTCCCTCCCCCATCTACAAGGTATCGGAAGTGTAAGCATACGAAATTGGTAAGTACTGCGCTCCCCTTCGGCGAGAGAATCAAAGCACAGCCAAAGTCGATTTTCGGACAAAAACCTCAGTCTGCTCTAAGTCGCGGACGAAAAGGAGAAAAAGAAAAAAAATCGTTCATAAAAGCGCCGCAAGCAATCTACTCTATGTCTATTTTTACCTCTCTCTCCCTTTTTCTTCTTTAATTTTTCCACAGAAAAGCCGAGCACCACTAGAGCAAATACTTACAAGGTAAGTAGGTACCTACGGGGAGGCCGACAGGGTTAGTACCTACCTACCTACCTACTACATACATACATACATACGCATGTACCCGTTTGCTAGCACCTCCGTACCCTATCTGCCCCTAATGCAACAAGTCTGCATGCTGTCAAAAAAAACGGAGGAGGCGTCGTGGTTCCCGAACCAGCGGTCTGAAGAAAGCACGGCCCCATGCATACATACCTAGTGCATGTGGAACGACATCATGCTGCGGTGTTTCTGGGTGTTTGACTCCCCCCAACGAAGATTATACGCTAGTGTGTCGAGGGGAATAAGCAATAGGGTTGTTGAGGCGTGCTAGTGTAACCGGTGAGTTGGGAATTGCGTCTTTCCGGTGGAAGCTTAATGTCGTCAGGCTATGCAGCCCCGAAACTTTGTATCGCTGCAGTTTCTTGCTCGTGCTGCTGCTGGCTGACTGGCTGGCTGGCTGGCTGGCTGTGTAGGTGCCAGGTGTAAGATTCAGTGCATGGTGTAGTAGCCGTCGGAAGCTGCACCTGCTTACACAGATGGAAGTCTAGATGGTGGGGGTAATGTGGGGCACGCTGCAATAATCCACAGTCTTGGCGACGTAGGTAACATACGCTCACGAGTCAAATCTAGTCTGATAAGGAGAGGTAATGAGCGTTATAGTGAACAAGTAATTTGTGATATTGCTGGAATTAGACAGATAATTTGGTACAAGAATGCTCATATGGGTACACAGAACAATGATCGAGGAAGAAAAACAAAGAACCCCGCAAGATACAAGGAAGAGCCACATTATGCCTGTAGTAGATCTTCGTCGACCTCCCAGTCATCCCACGTAGGCCTGTCGAAGCCATTAGGTCTTGAGCTGCGGAGGAAACCGTTCCAGTAACCATCAATGTTGACCACAGGCCGGATGGTTCTGACGCTGGCATTAAAACCTTTGCTAAAGCACTCCTGCATGTGCCTGTCCTCAAACAGCTCGGGGTGTGTTCTTCTCATGGTCTTCAGAGCCCGCTTGCCAACCTCGTCTACTGAATCGTGATGTCGTAGCTCGAAGAACTCCTTGTCATGCTGATTCTTCAGCTCAGTCATCGTTTGATCATCGTAAAGACCGAGCTGAAGCAGATATATGTCGTACTGGCACAAAGAAGTGCGACCGATGTAACTTCCACCAAACTTTGCTCGCCTGTAGAGCCCAACAAGTGCAGCGATGGTGCCCATGCAGCCTGTGCCATAGTCGCTCATAGGAAATGGTGGCACGACTGGCTCGTTCAACCCCATGGCCTGACCTTGCGCCCAGGCCACGCCAGTAACACAGTCTGCGATCTGTTGCCAGCCCGGACGTGAAGCCCATGGTCCAGTGTGCCCAAAACAGTTTTCAGAGACGTAGACTAAACCTTTACCGCGCTTCTTTGCCAAGTCAACAAGCTGTTGTGGCCCATATCCAAGACGACTCAAGCTGCCCGGCCGATAGCCGTCGAGTACGACATCTGCAGACTGCAAGAGCTCTTCGAAAGTCTGTCTGTCTCGAGGGTCTTTAAGGTTCAAGTCGGTCGTGTGTTTTCCGATGTTGGCATCCACTTGAAAGAAAGGCACATCGGACAGATTCGGCGATGTGACCTTTATCACTTCAGCACCATACTCGGCGAGGCCACGGCCCATTGCCGGTCCGGCAATGATGCGGCAAAGCTCAAGGACACGGATGCCTGCGAGGATTTGCGGCTTTGGTGCACGTGTCGATTGAAAAGGTAGCCGAGTTGCTGGTGTGGCAGATTCCAGGGTTTCTACCTTCCAAGGCGGCTCCTGAATCAGTGCTTGGCCGTGTTGAGTAGCACGGAAATCATCCCATTTTAGGCAGGTGACACCAGCTTGTTTGATTTGCTGGTTCTTTTCCTCTAGTTCCTCTACAGTAAACCTCTTGACGTGGTCCTCAATGACTTTGATGCATTCATGATAGTCTGTCAGGTCGGGGCGGAAGCCTTCCAAACCGACCATGTTCAGTGCTTTGGTTGCCTCGAGGGATCCATGGAGATGGAAATACTCTCCCGGTCTCTTGGTCTCGTAGAGGTTCGCAGACAGCCTGCGATAGAGAATAGACTGGGCTTGGAGAAGGTCGGTGTCTGTGTTTGTCAGGGGGGCACTGATCAGCTTCTCAGAATTGGCAATCCTTACCCTTGAGTAGCTTCTTGACCCTTGGATTCGACTTATCGAGGCCTCCTACGGTCGTGAGATAGGTCGAAAACAGAAATGCAGTTGCTCGTTCAAGATCGACTGCGATGTGCCGATCTTTTGGACCATTGTGGAGATCAGCTATGGCAGACGCCACACCCGCTTCAACGGCCTTGAGGGCGGAGATTGCTTCTGTCTGCTTCAACGGGCTGGGAAAGTAGGGAGAACCAGTGTTGGCGGTTGCAAACTTGACGTTGGCGATGTGTGGTAGTGACTCTTCAGGGAGGTTGTCCTTGGCCTTTGAGAGGAGTTGTTGCAAAGCGGTTCTAGTACCGGACAGCAAGGCATTTGTTTGGGTGGGTTCAGTATTTTGGTTGTGCTCAGCGCCTAGGTAGGGTGCCATGTTGATATTCCAACGTGTTCTCTGGTAGGGCGAGCGACGGCGACGGCGGCTTATGAGTGAGCCGTGGAAGGCATTGCAAGACGGACCGAGACGCCATGGTGGCTCACGACAGAGGCGTGGAAAAGCCGTCTAGCTGCATGTCGAGACTGGTCCTCGTAAGCAGGCGTGGCGATGGGCATGGGCTGCCAACCACGGCGTTGCATGTCAACGGGATGCTACCGAAGACGGATTGGGCCAGCATGGAAAGAGACGGATGGCGTAAGGATCGGCAGCCGGCTAGCGCTACCCGAATTGTGGAAAGGTGCTGGCCCAAGCTTTCACTTGATGCTTGGTGACGCTCTCAAGGGGATTGCATCCATAACCTTCAGCAGGACCATCGCTGCCGTCCAGTCATCGCCGGCTCGCGCGCCAGACGCTCTCCTCGGAACTGTGGGACCCCTTTTCGCGTAGCATCCGGCGGCGGGGATGTGACTTGCGGGGTGCTTTTGCCTTGTCGTTGCCATTCTCACCTCGAGTGCATCTTCCGATCATCCCATTGTTCCGTCGCGTCGGCAATGTCCCCAACGGCACTGAGCACTGAAGCCTGCACGTGACGACACCGACTGCTGCCGAGGCGTGTAGACTTTACATGATGACGCGACCAAAGGTTCCACCAGGTCCGTTTTCGCTTTGTGTCGGTATGTGTGACCGCCATACTAATACGCTGTGTGGTAGATCAGCGGCAGCGCACCGCCCAAGCATGCGAGAGCTGCAAGAGGAGAAAGCAAAAGGCAAGTCGTGCGCTTTCATCCCTACTCATCAATCACTGCTTCACCAAAGTCTGCCTCCGAGTTACATACTACACCTCCTCGGCACAGCACTTCGTCTGAGCCATGTCACTCAGCGGCCTTATCCCGGGAGACACCTGTGTACTTCCATCCCGCTATGTTCAACCGACCAGGATCGGATGTTTGTAGGAGTAGACTCGGACTCTCATTAGCCTATGCCATTCTCCGGAGATCATGCGTCAAGGCGTGACCTCTTTGGTACAGACGGAAATGGCTGTACACGTCCTAGTAGTACTTGTCTTGCCGCTCGATCAACACAACAGCACCCTGGAAACCGTCCAATCAAACAGAACCAAAGCTAACAAAGCCCAAGTGTAACGGCCTCCAACCTTGCAACACATGCGACAAGGTAAGCATTCGACTTAGTTGTGGGCCAATTTGCTGAAACCGGTCAGCGCAAATTCACATGCATATACACGGACCGAGACCCAAACTCTCCTAATGAGGATAGGCCACCCACTAAGAAGCGCGCACTCGAAACTGCAGGTGACGGCCAAAGCCCGCTGTACGTACATCCTTCCCTACCAGGTGAACATAGTCATGGGTCACTCAAGAGACACTGTGAAGCGTGCTTGCACCAGAATAATAGTGACACATGATGGATCTACCCTTAGTGGACCCCTGGGTTTATCGCATCGCAATACTAACTCAGCTCCACCTTCAGTACAAATGACAATTCAGCATCAAACACACCCACCAATGGACAGGCTCAGTCCTCACCGTTATCCCTACACCGACGAACATCTGCCGCTCCTCATCAGCCATCCCTAGTGTCACGTACACTAGGTTCAAAGCAAGAATCACCCTATCCATCTCCTGCTGCGAATCCTTCAGTGCCCCAATTGCCAGCGAATTATGACCGTGAAACCAGCAGACCCCCCATGTCAATGGGCAATACCCCGCAGGATGGCGGGGATGATGTTGCTGAATTTCCAAGCCAAAGTAGGATGCTACAAGACCCCACTGGACGCGTGTTGTACATCGGCGATGCCGCTACCCTGTCTTTCCTTCAGCTTCTTCGGATGATGGTTGAGACCGTAGCTGGGCCTTCTCCGTTTACCACTGATCCCCGTCGACATAAGATAGTGGAGGGTCAATACTCGCTACCACTTGGATATCAGCACACCCATCTTCTACCCGATGAGCGGACAGCCCGCGTCTTGGTGGAAGCTTTCTTCATCAATACTCATGGGCTGTTGCAAGTTTTCAATCGTGACCGCTTCCTTGAGAGCTTAGCACAATGCTATTCGGATCCACTTTCGGCGAGCTCCTCCTGGCTATGCCTGCTCTACCTAGTCTTCGCTATTGGGTTGACGATGGCGACGCCTCTATCTGGAAGTCCAGAGGCACTCGTCATTGACAAGCTCCGAAGTGAACATCTCGACAGAGCAGAGGCATTCTACTTGAACGCTAAGAACTTGAATGATCCTATGACTGGCTTGGAGGACCAGGACTTCTGGTCTATTCAAGCTTTGCTGCTCATGTCAGTTTACATGCTGGCCAAGTCGAAGCGAAACACTGCTTTCGCCTTACTTGGTATGGCAGCACGGTCCGCACTTGCCCTGGGTCTGCACAGGGAGGAGACTATGGTAATATTCAGTCAGGAGGAGCAGATACAGCGGAAGGATCTGTGGCGATCCATATTCGTTATTGACCGTCTCTTGTCATGTTCCCTAGGCCGCCCAACTGCCATATCCGAGGACGACTGCTCTGGCGACACTCTCCAGCCTTCTGATGGTGACTACAACCAATCATGGGCCTTCACCCCGAAGACAGTGTATGACTACAATGAAACTGGACCTCCCGCCCTGGAAGCTGCCGTTCGGAGTTGTAAGGTGATTGGTATCATCTTACGGAAAGTTTATCAGAGGCGTAAGATCAGCACTCGGCTTGCACAGGAGATTTCGGATATCTGCAAAAAATGGCCACGCGCGTTGACACCCATTCTACAGTGGCGACAGGCTGCAACAGCATCGCCCAGCCAAGGCGTGGCTATCCTGCACGTCAATCTGTTCTACTGCCACTCTATCATACTGCTAACCCGGCCCTTCCTGTTGTACATACTGAACAAAGAGACGCAACGTCATGTCGAGCAACCGGGAAACAGGGGACCTCGACCTTTTGTCCGCATGGAACGGTTCAGCGAGGCGTGTGTGATTGCGTCAGTACACACCATCCTGTTGATACAAAATGCCTTTGAAGCAGGCTACTTGTCCCGTCGCAACCCGGCCGTCATTTATTTCCTCTTCGCGGCTACTCTTGTCATCCTCGCTAGCGATTTCGCCGGCCTCTATCAAATCGACGTGACGGACAACTGTGTGGTGAACGCCATCAATGTCATGAGCTATTGTGCTGAGAGCGATCAACAGGCAAGTCGACTTGTGTATATTCTCAGTTCCTTCCGAGATGTAGTTGCGCAACAGCGTCTGCGACGCAAAGACAGCCAAGCAGGCAACTCGACGCTGCCGAGCATAGCATCACAACTGTACGGTGTACAGGCCCCACAGCAACAATCACAGTATGCCAGCCAGAATGTCACTGGCCTAGTACAACCCACGAATGCCATGGATAGCACACCACGACTCCACCAGGTCCCCGTACACATCTACCCGGGTCTACACACGGCACCGCTCAACGACCCGCCACTAACAAATCCAATCCCCGGACAGGCTCCGACGCAGCCCCAAGCCCAGCCTCTACCCAACCAAAGCACAGTGCCAATGCCAGTGCCAGTGCCATCGGTCCAAGCGCAAGAAAACACGGCCAACGCCCCAGAACAAGATTTCTCGGTGCACCTTTCGCCTATCCAAGAACCACCACCGCTCGACATGGCCACGTCTTCTATGTCAGTGCCTTCGAAGCCCCCCTCACTGTCGACGATGCTCGATCTCTCTGCGTTGGAAGCCACGCGCGTGCCAAGCCTGCACAGCGAAGAGAGCGGGCTAGATGAGCAGATTGACTTTGATACGCTGTGGGCTTGGCCGAGCAACACGCCTGCGGCGGTGAGCCCGAGAGGGGCAGATGGGGGTAGTGGGAAAGGTGGTGTTGGTGTGAGTGACAAGGTGCAGGGCATCAGCGATAGTACGGTACCATTGTTTGGGGTTAGCAGAGGGGGGGTGGTGTAGAGGGATTTGTAGGTTGGTTGCTGGGTTAGGAATGTGCTGGCACTCTGGCTCCGGAGGATTATGGTTTATTTTCAAAAAATATGTATATCGTCTAAGCAAGCAGTCAAGCTTGAGCGGATCGGTTGGGTTTATGACATGTGCTTGCTTGCTTGCTTCCTTTCTTTCTTGTTGGCATCATTTTCTTGAGAAGTAGTTTTGTTGTTTTCAAGTAACCATGGTACATTTTCCGCCATCGTTCATGGATGCTCATGTTAGTCTGTGAAACAACAATTGAACAAATTGGATAGGAAACACATCGTAGGATTGATGATGTTTTTACATCTACAACAAACCAACCGGGGTATACTAAAGAATCAAACTGCTCCCAAACTCCTGAAATATATACATGTAGTAGTGGTAATTTACTCTCGCCACTCCTTGGCGCATTGGGTGCACTATGAGATGTCAGCAAGAGCTTCCTTACAGCTTGAATGTAGGCACAACCAACCTTGTAGAAAGCAGTCATAGGTTCATCAGCACTGCGAATCTGCAGCTGGTACCAGTATGCTTCGTGGTTTCTGCACTTCTCGTTTGGACATTGTACTGTTTCCGTTGTCAGCACCCATGTCCTTCCGGCTGGGACAGTCTCGGCGGCTTACCTTGAGTCTTGTCGACATTGTCCCAAGCGCCCTTTCCTCCCAGGATATCCTCGACTTCCTTCTTCTTCATGTACTTGCGCTCGTAGTAGCGCTTGTTGATGACAAAGTGGTACGGGCAGGTGAGACATTCAAAGCGGTTCTGGCCCACGAAATCTTCGGTTGTAGGATCGCCTGGCGGTACAGCAGAGACGCGCAGCATGTTGCTGCATGTTGGGCAGACTGAGTGGTTGCTTGTTAGTTGTGACTGGGAAAAAAGGCTGGAAGAAGCGTATATCCATAGGGCTGGCAGCAGCAGCAGCAACAGCAGCGCATGAATCGACAGCAAGGGAGTATGCGACACTTACAAAGCAACATGATGGGCCGCGTGGTGGTATACTTTGCAAGCAAAACGCGGTCACAGGCAGAGTGGATGCATGTGTTTGCTCAAAAGATTATGGCGGGACCCTGGGCCGCTAAGACCGAGATAGGAAAAGTGCGGGGCGGCGAGAACACAGCCACGCCATGGGCCTCTAGGCTCTGGGCGGCGACGGGCACCTGGGAGGCGATTACTGGGCTGTCTCAGATTGCGGGCTTATGCATCTGGTTCCGGGGTGAGAGGGAGAGTGTGTGTGTGAGCGTGAGAGAGCCGCTAAGCAGTTACCTAACTGCCCAATCAACTACCCATCGATTTCCTACTTTATCGCAGCTTTTAGGCGCATACGTGAACAACAGCATCCCCCCTCTTCACCGCCCTTGGCCCTGTCGCCTTCTTTCCGTTAGCACTTCCGAGATACCCCGCCAAACAAGTCAACGAAACATTCACGCGTGCCGTTGCTGTGCTCGCACCCGTCAGCCACACGCCCTTGTCCAGTCACCGCGAGCACCCACGCCATCTTCTCAACATGGCCGACCAAGACGTATGTACATGGTTGTGTCGGCAGGCAAGCCCGACGCCAGTGCTGACAGCCAACTGCAGGGAGCCTCTCCTCGTGAGCTCGTTCTGGAAGCGTGCCGACGCAACAACACCGAACTCCTCGAGGAAACACTGGCCGAGCTGAATTCCGCCGCCAAAAAGTCGGGAAAGAAGCCTGCCGACTATGTCGCAGACATACTCAACAACGCGCGGGATGGGCTGGGCAACGGCTGTCTTCACATTGCTGCCACCTACGGAAGCTGTGAGTGACCGCACAGGCAGCGCCATGGCGCCACCACACCATCCATACTAACGCCTCTTCAGTCGAAGTCATCGACATGCTCCTCGACCAAGAAGGCCTCGAGATTGACGAGATCGATCGCATGGAACAGGACACACCCCTCCACAAGGCCGTACGCTACGTCAACTCGCTCGAAAAAGATGTCTGGCCCCACGGTCAGTCCATCGTCGCCATGCTTCTAGACGCAGGATGCGATCCGAGAATACGGAACAAGGCAAAGCTCAAGCCGCTGGAGCTGGTGGACCCAAGGAACACGGAGCTGAGGACCATGCTGCAAAAGGGAGAGTTTGCTATCCAGGCAGGCGGAGATATCGTCGACGACGACGATGACGGCCCTGCAGGCAGTGGAAGTGAGAGCGATTGAGACAAGACATCACGAGAACAGGTTGGGTATGAATCATCATTTGGCCTCCGCTTGGGGAGGGTAGCCGGGCTATCTTCATTAGAGTTGAGGTGTGTGTATGTGTGTATACCTCTCTCATCACCAGCTCCCGGCGTTTGCTATGGATCTGAGCATTTCTGTAGAATCAGCTTTGAGCCGTTTCAAATAAGCAGGACGTAGCCGGTTGATGGGCTCTGCGTCGCCATGACTCCTATCCTTGCATGCGTCCGTCGTGTCGGTACCAGGAATGGTCTTTGCCTCTCTCCCTCCTTTGCGCAGTGAGGCGTCTTTTTTTTCTCCCCTTACTCAGATCCCATTTGAGTGCAGTCCGCTTCAGTCTTGTTGCTACATTCTTGTTAGCATTTGCGCTCAACTACATCCTTTTCTCGTGCTTTGCTCACCTCAGGTGGCGGTCCAACAGGCCTGACCATTCTCTCCAGCAGCTGCAGCCTCGTCTTCTCGCGCGGTTGCCCTAGTCCAATGCTCATGTACTGCAGAAGAGGCGGATGTCCGACGTAGCTCGCGAGCGAGTCGCGCGCAATATTGGACGTCCATTCGTGTTTGGTAGTGTCTGCACTGCCGATACCGATGTAACGGGCTTGGAGCGCTTCAAGTTGTTGCTGTGCGCGGAGTTTGTCGGCCATGGTTTCGGTATAGAGGGAGATTCAAAAGTAAGGTTGTGGGGGTTCTTGGTTTGTAGGAAGTTAGGTGATCGCCGACGAGCGCGAACAAGAAGCCGGGGCTTAGTCATGACGCTTCAACAGCTCCATAGTCGCAACCGCGCTCATCACCATTCCCCACACTTTACAACACCTGATTAGTCGCATAACCAGTCCTACCAGAATTCACCTGTCGCAAAAGCATCGCGATTCGGAACAGAGAATCAACCATGACCAACGAAGACACGATAATGAGCAACGCGCCGCTGACACCACGCGACGAGCCCGAACTCACATCACCCATGGTCGACTTCTCCCCTTCAACCGTGCGCTACGACGAGGCTTTTGAAAACAGCCTCATGGAACTCATCCTCAACCCACCGTCTGCGCCATCACCACGGAAACCCTCCCAGGACATTCCTACAATTCCGGCTTCGCAACTACCCATACCGCTCTCCTCGCACCTGCGCACTCACAGCTCCGCCATACCGGGTTTATACCTTACCCACAAGAACGGATATCACACCGGGGGACCAGGGCCATCGCCGCATACAATCCAGGAGTTTGCGGATCGGTTTATAAGGGAGCACGGTATTGAGGATGCGGGGCAGCTGGAGAGGGTAGTCGAGGACGTAGTGAGAAACAAGCTAGAAGAGGCCAGGGAGCGTATGGAGAGGAGGAAAGAGATTGTGGAGAAGAACAAGGTGGTGGAGAGGGAGTTGGAGGATCTGAGGTTGCAGCGGAGTGCCGAGCTGAGGGTTATGGAGCGGGTTAAGGGGAAGAGGCGATAAATTACAAAAAGTATAAAGCTGTTTGGAGATCCAGCTTCGAATCTCCGTGAGTATTGAGTGGAAAGAGATGGGATGTTTGAACAGCGAGGAATTATGATACCCGACATTGCGATGTCACGATGAGGGAAGGCACATTGTTGATTCTTGGGTACAGCGGGACTGTGACTTTGAACGCATATGTGTCGGAATTTTCCTCTCTGAATTAGTATATATATATGGCCCAGCCACAGCGTTTACAGTGGAGTCGCCAAATTGATATTCATACAAGAGGCTGTTGTATTTCTGCGTGCAGCAGACCACATTCAGCCTATTCCGCGCCAGACCAACGCCAGTATCCATGATCAGCAATGCCCGTCATCACCCTAGCACTACATGCCTGGCTTGGCTTTCCACCCAACCAACACCTCCAAGATCGCGCCCCCCTCCCCCTTTCCTTAAGCTATACTCTCCTCGGCGAGTGGCAAAAGAAGATCTACCCGTCCATGACCACATGCAACACGGAGACGGGGCAAGGTAAGCAAGAAAAGCTATGGCCAATAGCGTCATAACCGTCCCCTTGCCCCAATCTAACAGGCACGGCAACAACGCCACTCGATTGGACCCTTGATCTTCGCTGCGCCGCCGCGTGGACTCGACATCGTGTGACGACTGGGCGCGCGAGAGAGAAGCAAGAAGACGGAAGACGATATGCACGTAATCTAGCTAGCGATCTGTTGCTGCTCTTTTTCCGGATTTTCTACTCGTTATGAGGGGTTTAGTAGGTGTGTGTGTGCTGGCCCGGGTGCGGGGAGTGGGGGGGCAGCAGGGAGGGGCACGCGACGCGAGGGTTTGTTACTTGGACGACTTTATTCTTTTCTCTAGTTAACCTCTTTCGCTTTGCGACTGTTTTAACACTATCTTTTTCTTGCTTACTGCGATGCAGCGAGTGAGATAGGATTGCGCTACTATTACTACAACTATCACTGTTACTACTACTACAGCTTCTCGCAATTTGACAATAGGCCCTTCTTCTTTTTTCTTTTCTCTGACGCTTCGATTCCCATTCTCTCGGGCGCACAACAATCTCGTCTGTGGTTTTTATTCGGACAGGCCACTGAATTATGGCTGGGCAACTAGGGAACCTGGCATGGAGCGGGTTCAAGCTTACGTTTGGGCTGGTGAGTTTCGCACAGGTCTGCACGATAGCGGCAGTCAAGAATGGGGCGCTCTGGGCAAGAGACAGCGCAGCGGAGAAGCGCGAATTGGCCGCTGCCCAAGACAGATTCTGGAGTCTGGATCGCGAGCCGTTGCCGGGTTTTAGACACGCGTTCTTTGAGACGAGCGCAGGACAGCAGATACACTATGTTGTGTACGAGGGGGATGGGTCGACCAAAGCGAAGAATGTTGCAATCTTTATACATGGTATGTGAACTGTAGAGGAACTACAGTGGTCTTTGTTTAAGAGAAAAATACACACAGTCTAACCATATCAACCAGGCTTCCCCGATTCTTACCCCATATGGCGGCATCTCCTTCAATCCCCCTCGCTCCAACAAGACACCATTCTCGTTGCCGTCGATCTCCCCGGCTACGGTGGCTCAGATAGTCTTCCAACCTACGGGCCGACCGAAACGCTCGAGGCGCTGAGCGAATTCATGATTCACATACGAGGACAGTTTCTACAAGAAGGCAAGAAAACAGTGGCTGTAACACATGACTGGGGCGCCGTCATTGGCGCTCGACTGGCATCAGAAGCGCATGTGCTGGCAGACCACTGGATTATAACCGGCGGAGCCATACCGGGACAACTACAATCGAATGCGGAGCATAGATTCCTACTTGCAAAACAGATGCTGCATACCTGGGTCTCATCCCCTTTCAACACCCGCCTACTAAAGAACGGATTAAACGCTCTGAAGCCCATTGCAGGCCAGTTCCAGCGCTCCTTTTACATCTTCATCTTCCATCTCCCATGGCCCTTTCGCAAAACCTTTGCCACATTCGGCAACTACTGGTTCCTCCGCATCTTGCACAGCCTAGGCAAAAGCCAGCCAGGCCAATCACTCAAGAAAGGCGTGCCCATGGACCTCGTCGCAGCCGCAGAATCAATGGCGAGCTCCACTGGTCCTGCAACCGCACAGCTTCAGACTAAAACACCCAATGGCGATACCTACGCCGCCTCGCTCGGACGCCGCCTCCCTGACCGCGGCATGGCCGAGAAAATCCGCATTTACCGCGAGAACCTCATTTTCGGGACGTGGGAAAAGTCGCTCGAGACTACAGCGGCATTGTACAATATCTCCTCGACTGTTGCTGCCTCGTCCATGTATTCGCCCAGCTCGTCAGCGGGTACGCTCGCGAACACCGCGCCAAAAGGTGCGCTCAAGGCTCCCGCTACAATCCTCATGGGCCAGTACGAACCGGCGTTTGATCAGCGGCTTGCGCTGGACAACGCGCGCGACTTCTTGGCCAAGGGGAGCCAGGTGGTCATTGTCAAGGGCGCAGGACACTGGTGAGTAAAACCGACACCTATGCAATATGCTCAATTCCCAATTTGCCAAAAAAAAACCCCCTCCACAAAAAATTGCGTATTGGTTGACCAAAAGGGGGCGGAGCTAATGATTTTATTTTTTCTAGGTTACAACTTGAGCACACTGGACGACGAATTCTGGAGAAGACGCTGCAGTGGGCACTACGTAATGATGCTGCGAGCAATGTGATACCCTTTGATACCATGAGCGATGTTCGTGTTCTGGAGTCTTTGTGAATCGGAGTAGGGAGCAAAGAAAAGCAAAGTTACGACCGAGCGAGGAAACAAACAAACCACTAGAGTTACCAGGATGGGATTTGGCGAGAATCACACGTATATATTTTGTGTCTCTTTATCTCGTCGCTAAAACAACGAGGAAAGGTATACTCTTCATGCAGCCATTTATGTGTCTCGACACAATTGTAAAATTTCTTGCTTCTGCTCAATCTATGAGCCCTGTGTGCAAGTCCATGAATAACTAACATGTAAGATGCTATCGTGCAAGCTCTAATCCGAATCCGGTTCGCCATTAAGAGTAAGCTCCACCATGCCACTGAGTAAATCTCTCTCTGGACGAATCGTCCAACGAGCAGGCGCCATGCTGATGAGACCTGCACTCATTACTAATGCAGCAATGTGCGGCTTGGATATCTCTTCCAGTACCGTCTGGCTGTCTCTTAGCAAGCTTGAGGGTTTGCCGTGTCGAGAATAAAATACACGAGAAGAAAGGAAAGGAACATGGGTATCGAGTCGAAAGAAGCGGGGGCTGATGCTCTCAACCTTTGATGCCGCACTGCTTGACCGCTGTCTGCGTGTCTTTTGCGTGGCCTGCACGGCTTCGCGTGGTTTCTTAGAGACAGAAAGCGATTTCCTCGCCTGTGTTTGGGTCTTCTTCTGCGTAGGTGGGCGAGATGACCGAGTATCGTCTGCCACAAAGGGACTGACAGACGCAACGTTGAGATTCATGACACACGGCTGCCAGCTCTCGTTAAACTCGACTGGCTCAAACGACCCACCCTTGTTACGCATGAAGCTCTGCTCGATGACGCCATTTCCTCGTAGTAGCGCAGGGGGAGAAGCAGTGTGGAAATTGTGTAGATGCTGAAGAAAAGCATCCTCGGATGTGTAAAACTCCTGGTTGCATGATCGATATCGATGTTGATGCTCAGCATGCTCCACGTGGAATGTGCGATATCCCGCGCCACATAGATGACAATGATGTCCTTTTGCCGAATTTCCTTCGGTTCCCAAAGGGGGTCCTGCAATATCGGCAGCCACGTCATCGAAGCTTCGCAGAAATCGGCAACTCCAGACGCGGCAATGCGAGTGTTCAATCATCTCCTTGATATCTGTGAACACCTTTTGACAGTATCGGCAACGAAAGGACTCATATGGTGATGCCGAGTAAAGGTTTTCCAAGTGGTTTTCTTTGCGTTCAGTCCACCAAACAGCACGATCAACTTCACGCGCAATGAGATGCTCGGCAACGTGCTCACATCTTTCAGACCAGTCCTTTGACTTCTTACCACAGAACCCACAGTGAAGCATAGGGTCGTCGATCTTCATAGGAGCACCAAAGCGACGCCACTTCAATGTGAGGTCTTTGCAACCAAAGTTGTGCCCCTCGGCAGCCAACAATCGCGCCTGGCAGCCGACTCGCACAGACGGATGCTTACTGTTCCCAAAGTGTACGTGATGCAGATGCTGGATGAAGTGGTCGCGGCGATAAAATGTTCGCTGGGATTCGGGCTTGCTCCGACATTGCTGGTACCTATGGCCGGCCATATGCGCATCATCGGGACAGGTTTGACCACAAAAAGGGCACACTTCGAGGACTGCGGCTGGTTTTGTGTCACAGCATATCCAAGTAGTCCGAAGCGCATGTACCGAGTCTTCATGGCGGATCCACTCGTATTTTGTCTTGAATGCTCGAGGGCAGAAGGTGCAGAAAAAGGGCAGATCTTTCTGTGGCTCGCCTGCGCTGTTGACGCCATTGATAGCCTGGCGGGGCGACTCCTTCCATGCCATGCGGCGTCTGCCGCGCCTCCGGTCTCGACCAAAAGATGAGATGTTACTGCGGCTACCGCTAGATGACACTGTATAGGTAGTCGGTGCAGTGCCCTCGGACGAAGCGACCGATGTGATGACAGACCCTCTACGACCTTGCCTCAGTGCTGACCATGTATCATCTTGGCAGCTTCCGCTGACCGAGTGCTCGGATACTGCAGCTTGTACTGCAGACAGCGCCAGGTCTTCCTCTTGATAGGACTGAGCAAGGTACACCGCCAAGGGCGGTTGTGGAGGTGATAGCGCATTATCTGTCTGCTTTTCCAAGCTTTCCAAGCTATCTTTTGAAAGTCTTGCATCCAACTGCTGTCCACCAATTGTTGCGCCATTCACCATTGGGGCTTGTGGATCTAATCAAGTAAGCGAAACCGACTGAAGATATGTTGACGCCTACGCACCTTCGCATCTTTTTCTTGCTCTGGTATTGTTGAACCAATTGCGGACCTTCTTAATGTCAAGGTTGGCCTGATGAGCAATAATGTCCATTTCCCATGAGCAGGGATACGCATTAGCAGCGAATTCTTCCTCTAGGATCTGTTTCGCCTCAATGGGGATGCGGCTTTGGGCACCTTTGCGTTTCGCCGATGCAGGCTTCCTGGTGGCACTGACAATTTGCTGAGTTGGTGTGATTGTGCTAGAAGGCGATTCTGCCAGTCCAGGAGAAGTGTTGACCTGTTCTACGGGCTGGCGCTCCCAGGGCAGAGAAGATTCGGGCTGGCATGCAGGCGAAATGCTGTCATTGCCGGCACAGCGGAGGTCTGAATGCGGGTTATCAATCGATGATGAGGGTGCGAGGGCGGAGTCTGGACCTTCACCAGTGAACGAGCCTCCAGTGAGCGGAGAGGCTGGGCCAGGATTCATATTCACAGGTGCTGACCATTCGGAAACCTCAAACAATGGCAACTGTCGGCCAATTCGACCAATGGAAGAAGAGTCGTGGGGAGCATTGCACATAGGGTCACCCCAAGATTGCGTGGCATCTGCGGAACGGGTCACGGCTGTTGGGTTCGTAGCCCAGTCCATAGTAGTGACATTGTCGGCAGACTGAAAGGGCAAACTCATTCCTTGATGAGATGCCTTGATTGCACGGAGCTCAGAATCGTGTTCAAGCGCAGCAAAGTCGAAGAATTCGTCCATCTTGACGCGTAACGGTTAGATGGAATGATGGCCCCAGTGAGCTTCAGCGGTGGCTTAGCAAGGCACAGACAAACAGAACAACATTCAAAAGGTGAGGGTCGCATGACAGAAACTGATTATCCACGCGATGGAAACGAGGCAAAGGTTCTGTGGCTATGGCTGTAGCCGTGGCTGCTGGCGTGGTGGAATGATGAAGTGGGCGCGCGGATCCTCAAGGCAACCACCGCTAGTCAGCCGCGGCCAACAGTCGCTGGCATGCAGGAGAGACGTTTACAACGAAGAGAACATGGGCGATTCTGAGACGTGGACAATGGGCAGTGGACAGTGAGCATGAGGGAACTGATGCTCGAGGGCCCTGGCAGGTGATATGTACCAACCGAACCGTCGGCGCCCGCCCGCATTCAACCTGCAAAGGCCCTGTTACCCAATACCGTTAGCGCCGATGGTTGCTCCACCGAAAAGTTCAACCCACCCGAAAAGCTCGCGACATGAACAGCAACCTCACGCGCACTGATCGCAGTCCATCCTTACAATGGCCGCTGAAGTACAACTGTTGCAGCCTTTGAAGCTGCCAAAAGGCCCTTCCACGCTCACCTCCGAGCAAAAATACTGGAACTCTTTCGCCTCGGAGCTCCGACTCGACCCTTCGCAGCATTCTTCGCCCGTAACCCACATCTCAATACCGCCGCCCCAGCCCGTAAATGCGCTTTCTACAACACAGGATCTGTTTGCGGTGACGACTGGATCGCGCGTTCAAATCCTCTCCTCCAAGACCCGGAAAGTCGTCAAGACCATCTCGCGCTTCGGTGTCGACGACATTGCGCATTCAGGAAACATTCGGCGCGACGGCCGCATCCTGGTTGCGGGTGGAGACAGTGGTGTTATACAGGCATTTGATGTCAAGAGCAGGGCCATCTTGAAGACATGGAAGGAGCACAAGCAGCCCGTTTGGGTCACACAGTGGAATCCGCAAGACTTGACTGGGCTGATGAGCTGTTCAGACGATAGAACGGTGCGATTATGGGATTTGCCGAGCGAGAAGAGCACGATGAAGTTTGATGGGCACCAGGACTACGTGCGCAGCGGCACTTTCATGCCTGCGCAAAGTGGACTACTGGTGTCTGGGAGTTACGATCAGACCGTCAGACTGTGGGACTCGCGCGTGGGGGGCAAAGCAGTCATGGTTTTCAAGCATGCAGCGCCTATCGAAGCTGTCCTTCCCATGCCCTCTGGAACCGCCGTTCTCGCCGCATCCGACAACACAATCAGCGTCCTTGACATTGTAGCGGCAAAGCCCATCCACATGCTGCGCAACCACCAGAAGACCGTCACCGCGCTTTCCTTGGCAAACAATGGCGAGCGCCTTCTCTCTGGTGCACTCGACGGACACGTCAAAGTCTTCGAAACCACTGGTTGGAACGTCGTGGGCGGACTGAAATACCCTTCGCCAATCCTTTCGCTCAACGTCATCCCTAGCCAGAAGGAGGATCGCCATATCGCCGTGGGCATGCAATCCGGTCTCCTTTCCATCAAGACACATCTCTCGGGAGAGCAGAAAGTAGTGGCGCGTGAGAGAGAAAAGGAGATGCAAGCGCTTATGGAAGGCAAGATCGAAGAGTACGACAAGAGCAAGAAGAGGAAGCGTGGAAAGGGCTGGGAGAAGCGCATCAGAGGTAAAGATTTTACAGGCGAAAGTGCCGACATCGTCATCGAAGGCAATGCGCGAGGAAAGATTACCAATGGACAGCCGTGGGCACATGCTTTGAGAAAGGGCATGTACACGCAGGCTTTGGACATGGTGCTCGAGTCAAAGGTATGTTTTCCTCTTACCTTCATGTTCCTCGTCTCCTTTTTGAGTCCTCTGTATTAACACATTCGGTAGGAAGGAAACGCACGCATGCAAGCCATTACGGTCCTGACCGCCCTGCGTCACCGTTCAGCTCTCCGCGTCGCCCTCAGCAACCGTGATTCGGTAACGCTGCAACCTATTCTGCGATGGTGCATCAGGAACATTTCCGACTACCGCATCACGCGGCTGACGACTGACGTGGCGCTCGTGGTGCTGGACCTATACGCCGACCAGCTTGGCAGGAGCGAGGAGGTCGACGACCTCGTCTTGGCGCTCATGCAACGTGTCAAGGTTACGGTCGAGGCTAGCCAGGACGCATGGAAGGTCAGGGGTATGTTGGATATGCTGGTGAGTAGCGTGGGTGGGGTCGATGGTGTTGAGACTTGAAGAAGAAATCTTGCCGCGTATCTCGTGAATGTCTCAGGTAGGAGGCGTAGGTTTCTGGAACTTGCATAGCGATGGCGTTTCTTTTTTCTTTTTGTAGGGTTTTGTCCATCTACAATATTTTTCCTTCCTTCCTTTTCTCATGCATGTGGACAAGAAATATGTGTTTGTGTGACTGGGGAGGGGAGGGGTGGTGTTTGAATATGTCTTGGAGAGGACAGAATGCAAGAACATGTAGATTCCAACGAAGCATGTATGTGTGCTCTGGAGATGATGGAATGGAACATGAAAATATGCTTCGCGTGTCTTTTTTTTGCCACTTTGATCATGTTCCTTGTGAGGTAGATAACGTTCAAGTGTGTTTATTGTACAAGCCGGAAGATTTTGTTTCTTTCTTTGGCCGGCTAGATTGAATACATAAAAAGGTCGTTGGAAGCATTCCTCATGCTATCTACCACAAGCAAAACTGTCGTTGGGAAGTGACGGGTCGGTCGGGTAGAGCGACCCAGAGTTTGCGATTGTCACGCTTCTTCTTGATCTCGTCTGAGATGCGCATGCGCGTCTTCTCTTCCTTGAGAAGGACGGAGAAGCCTGGGTTGAGATATTAGCATTGTGCTCATGCCATGTTCGTCCATGTCTATTTGGCATCACGTGCACAAAGACACAAGTATGCCTTGAAGCCTAGACATGTGGATATTAGACTTACTTGTTGTCCGGTGTTTCAGCATATTAATAGCACCTCTCGCCCTGAACTCTGGGCTCTTCCAGCTCTCGCCGGGCCCTACCCATGCCTGATCAATGTAGATCTCGCTAGGGTCCCTCACCACCTTCTTGCGCCCATCTTTCAGCTCAATCGTGGTGTCCTTGAAAAAGGGCACCTTTGGTTTCTTGAGTGCCACGTCAGAGTCGTCGCTCGAAGTCTTGTAGTCCCAGGTGTCCTTCGGCTTCCCCGCATCCGTGGCTTCTCTTTGCTTATTCCAGCGCGAGACAGCGGCCTCCTCGCCTGCCAAGCCCATGCCACGGCTTAGAATGGCTTCGTTTTGGGCGATTTCTAGACCCTTGATTACGTCGCGGGCGATCTTCTTCTTGGAGAAGCGGAGCTGCACGAGAGCTTCTGACACTGTCTTGCCGGCGATTTGGTTGACGACTTTTTGTAGCTTCTTGGTCGACGTGGGCAGGTTGTGCGACTTGTAGAGCGATTCGCGTTCGGTGCGGAGGAGCTTTTGCGACTTTGTCATGCGGCCGTGGCGCTTGACGCCCGAGATGACGAGTTTTCGTTCGAGGCGCTTGCGAGCGGTCTGATCGGGGTCGAGGTTCATGTTCATGAGGTTTCGCTCCTCCTGCTGCCTGGCCTGCTCCTGCCGCCGCGTGTACCGCGCCTTGAGTTTCTCTTTTTCCTCGAGACTAAGATCGTTTCGCCATCCTGGGATTTCGCGCTCGGGGAGAAATAGAGAAGATGGGTGGTTGGAAAGGTCTCCGAAGCGAGGGGTGGGGCGTACTGGGCTGTTGCGGCCGTCTACTGCGCCAGTCTCGAGCTCTTTCCTCTGTAGGTATTGTTCCAGGATGGGGTTGGAGAGGTCCTCGTCCTTCTTGCTGCCTCCAGAGGAAGCATTGCGTCGGACAATGCATGGAAGCGATGCAGAGGGAACCCAATGGGTCCGGGGACGCAAGGCGGCGAGGGCTAGGCGTTGTCAGTACCCCATGGTGCTACAACAATGCTGGCGAGACAAAGAGCAATTGGCTCGCAGGGAGGGGCAGGGAAAGGCAGGAGAAAGGCGGAGCAATGGCATACCTGAGTGCGCAAGCCGCCGCGAGGGTAGTGGAGCGGTCATGGTGGGATGCCCGACGCCACGGTGTGCTGCGGCGTTGGTGATGGGCGGGCAGTGAGGTTGACGGGAAATTCTGTGGTTGCGGCGAAAGGCTCGGCGCTTGCAGGGGGTGGAGAGTCTCGGCAGACGATCTTCATGAGCCAGACGCCAGCCGGCGACGGCGCGCTCAGAAGAAAGGTGTGTAGCTTTGGTGTCGTGCCGGCGGCTTGCAGGCTGACCAGAGCAGAAGATTGTTCTCTGCGGACAGGCTGCACTACGCACGCGAGCCTGGTGACGCGCAACACGCCCGCTGCCACATGCGCCGCCGTGGCCGTTTAGCCATGCCGCCTCACGCAGCGCCGAACCGCTTGCTGCATCACTACTAGATTTAGTTGCGGGCCCAAGCTTGTCTGATGCACCTAACCACCTTTTCCTCTAGATCATCACACTGTACGCCTTGTCACCTGTCACTCACGACGCCCGCGACGCCCTCGTCCCACCCCATCCCATTCGCCCGACCGTCGCCCTGCGCATCCCGCCCTGCTGCTCGCGTCGCCCGTCTGCGCCCGTCCCATGCCGTCCACTACGAATAATTCGATGCCTCATAGTCCCAGTACTTCGCGACGGTAGAAAGACAACACCGCAAGCACACCCCCAGCGCGCCTGACGCTTACGCCGTACACCATGGATATCAACTCACTCTTGTCGCCGTCGGACTCGCCAGCGGGCACTCCCACACCACAGTCCGCCCCGGCCGCCGCGTCGCCATCATTGCTGCCATCGCCGGGCAAGCGCACGAGGCGCCAGATGCCATCGCGGACGCCCTCGGGCCTCAGCCAGCACGTCATGTCGTCGTCCTCGCCGCAGCAGCACCACCAGAACCTTCAGTCCCGCGGCCCATCGCCTGGCTTCACCCAGATTGCCAATGGCGCAAGACCGATACACAGCGCCATGAGCACGCCGCAGCAAGTCTCCTCGCCTCGCGATGCGCGCATGACGCCTCCGAATCCCATGTACCGGCAGACATCCACTCCAGGTATGGATACACTAGCAGGTAGGTGCCCGCTTTCCTTGGCTCAGGACGTACTGCATCTCCAAGCCCGAATTGAACATGCAAGTAAGGCTTGGGTTAGGCAACGAGGACAAGATATATCGCAACCGGTTACTAACAGCCCAGCAGATCTCGCTAGCATGCAGCAGCAGCAGCAAGCTGCGCGCCAGAACTCTACAGTCCACCAGCGACCCGTCACGTAAGTCTTTGCATCAATGCCCTTCAAAACTTGTCGTCACCCAACAGCAATTAGACGTGTTTGTGGGTGACTGCTACAGATATAGCAGCTTGTGACGTGAAGGCAACCCACTTGCCGGCGGCCACTGGTGGTGGCTGCCTGTCCTGAGCGACACAGATTGCTTACGGCTTCGAACATCACATACTGACCGCGTTACAGACTCCAACACCTTGGTCAAAATCTCTCTGGAGACTCGGTAGTCAGCATCATGTCCGAGACCTCGCCGCGACCGCGCAATTTCGTCACAAGGTCTCTGGAGCCGCAGCTCATCGACTGGCTCAACCAACTAGACAAGACGCTGTTGGAAAATCCCTTCGACTACTACAGCCACGTCTCACTCGTCACCACGCTACACCAAGGCCTTCAAAATCATCTTACTTCTTTTGACGCCGATCCCAACGCATACGAGCTTGTCCAGACGTTGCGCGATGCCTACAAGACCATGTCTGACAAGTACCCATTGGGTGAGCTGCTGTGGCACTACCGACTGAACGATGAAAAGACGCTGGCAAGAGATGTCGAGGAGCGCATGGGCGTGCTCGAGTTGCACAAGCAGGCAACCCAGGAAGAGCCCTACAGCGCCAAGCTTTGGGCGGCGTACGGTGAGTATGTGAGCTACCTTGTCGCTTGCTCATGGGACCAGGTACCACCAGAGGAGTGGCCTGAAGAGGAGCGCCTTATCGGCCGTGAGCTTTTTCAGCCTCAACTCTTGTTGGATGTATTGCAGCAGGGCGCTGAGAGGGTCAAGTACAACCTCCAAGAAAGCAACCTCGTGTGGGACCGCTACCTGCAGGTGTTGGAAGAGGATCTTGAACGAGGTGGTTTCAGTCAAGAAAAGGCGAAGAGAGTAGCTGCCATTTACAACGAGCGCCTGGGCCAGCCTCACGCCACATGGGCGAACACGCTGTCGAGATATTCCTCTTTCAACTCTAGGTACAACCAGAGCCACTACGAGCAAGTCATGGATGATGCAGTGCAGAAGAACACGCACATTAAACAACAGTACGCCAATCGCGAAGAATACGAATTCAAGCTTTTGCAAGCCATCCAGGCAGGCGACCAAGCTGCCGAGTACAGTGCCATGACCAGGTACCTTAAGTGGGAGAAGCGCACTATGGGCGTCTACAGCTTTCACCTCGTCAATGCCCTCTATGAGCGAGCCACACTTCGTTTCCCTGTGGACCCATCAATATGGGAAGATCATGTCGAGTTCCTTGTCTGGCAAGACAACCGTTCCGTCGACCTACTAAATGTCTTGGAACGTGCGACGCGCCATTGCCCTTGGTCTGGGGCACTTTGGTCACATCGGTTACTTACACTCGAAGCAGAGAACAAGCCGTTCGAAGACCTCGAACTTGTCAAGCACACAGCAACCGGGTCGGGTCTTCTGGAACACACAGACTTGGACGAACTCATTAAAGTGCAGCTTGCTTGGTGTGGCTATCTACGCCGAAGAGCATTTGACGATCCCAGGGCGACAGAGGACGACGTCGATGTTGCAGAGGTCGGAATCCGGTCTGCATTGGAATTTGTCCGCGAAGTCGGTATGAAGAAGCATGGCAGAGAGTGGACCGACCCGAAATATCGTCTTGAGCGTACTCACGTAACCTTCTGGCTCCAGCGCGGTGACATTGATCAGGCCCGGCAAATCCAAGAGTCCGTTGCAAAGCACCAAGAAGACTCGTATGATTTCTGGTATCGCTACTACATTTTTGAGATGCTTATCTGGGCACCACATTCGACTCGGAGTAAGCAGAGTGCAGGCCATCAGCTCTTGCCGCCTTCCCTTGCAACCGCAGTCTTGGAACGCGGTATGAAGCGTTTGCAGACCATCGACCATCCGGAGCCGCTTCTTGAGATGTATGTCAACCATTGCGAGCAACACGAGACAGCTTTGAAGGTGCGAAGCGCGGCGATGGAGCGGCGGAGAGCGGAGCGCATCATCTCGGTCCGCAGGGAGAAGGAGCGTGCGCTCGCTGCTGCGACAGCGGTGCCGCAAGACACGCCAGAGAGCCAGGTGGCAGATGCTTCAAGCAAGCGCAAAAGGGAAGGTGGCGACGAGGAGGCAGTTTTGAAAAAGAGCAAGCATGGAGAGACGGAAGAGGCTGCCAACAATTTGGTCAATGGCCAGGCCAGAGTGACTAGTGAAGCACCCTCTGAGGTTCGCTCCGCCGGACCTAAACGAGATCGCGAGCATACTTCTATCATCGTCAAGAAGCTACCTCCCAATACGCCGCAAACTCGAATACGCCAATTCTTCACAGATGCTGGTACCGTGCGCAATCTAGTGCTAAAAGAAGAGAAGGATGGCTTGACAGCTGTTGTGGAATTCGAGACGCCTGAGGAAGCCGATTATGCACTGAGCAAAGAGGCAAAAGGCTTTGAAGGTCATGATATCTCGATTGAGCGAGGTCAGAGCACGACGCTTTACGTCACAAACTATCCCGCGCATGCTGACGAGGCATGGCTGAGAGCGCTTTACAGTCCGTTCGGAGAGATTGTTGGCATTCGATTTCCGTCTCTTAAATACGATGCGCACCGCCGGTTCTGCTACGTGCAATTCGCCTCAGCTGAACAAGCCATTGCAGCAACCCAGCTGGACGGTACCGACGTGGAGGACCTGAAGCTCGTCTCAAAAATCTCTGATCCCAATGCCAAAAAGAAACGCGATGGTGCTACGTCTGAAGGCCGTGAAGTGTACATCTGGCATCTCAACTTCAAGGTCAAGGAGTCCGAGATCAGAGATGCTTTTGCCAAATTTGGCAAGATTGAGCGAACTAAATGTCCCATCCACAAGAAGACTGGCCACAATCGCGGCTTCTGCTATATCGTTTATGAGGCGAAAGAGAGTGCTGACGCTGCTGTTGCAGAGATGCACGACAAAGAGTTTCATGGTCTCAAACTCAATGTCGAGATCGCAAGTGACCGACCTGCCACGAAGCCAAAGATGCAATCAACCTTAGAGAACCCAGCAGCCCCGGCAGTCCATGAAGCAACCTCTGGTCAAGGGGATGCACCTTCCGAGGCCGCCATCAAGCCTGCATCTTTCATGGACCGGTCTATTGCCATCCTCAACCTGCCCGATACTGTTCCCGACGTGCGCATCAAGCCACTCGTCGAAAAGTATGGCTTCAAGAAGATCAAACTTGAGCCTCATCACGGCGGCGCCATTATTGAATTCACGACTGTTGAGGGAGCTGGCAAAGCACAGTTCGAATTGGAAGGAAAGGAGTTCGAAGGAAGGAAACTTCGCATTGGGACGGTCCAGGACCTAAACAAACAAAAGGGAGAATGGAAGGCAAGTAACAGCTTCGTCCAACCAAATCGTGTCAATCGTCCGACGGCTCCTCGTGGCGGTGGCCGTGGACGAGGAAAGCCTGGTCTTGGGCGACCCATGATACCAAAGAGCGCTCTTCCAACCAACGGCGAGCCGAAGAGTAACGCAGACTTCCGTGCACAGTTCCTTAAAGAGCCTGCGAAGGACTCTAATAAGGATGCTGACAAGATGGAAGAGTAATGGCAGTGGGAGAGAAGAGGAATATAGGGTGGTTAGAAGGGGGGTTTACGGTTGTTGCATATCAAGGTCTCCACCAAAGGAGACCTGATCGGTGTTCTTCGTCATCATCATTATCATTATCATCATCTTTAAAGTGTATGGAAAGGGTCCAACACCACACACTTTTATGCATAATCTGGCGTTTTGAGGGAACCGGCTCTCTCTCTCTCTTCCTTACCTCCTGTTTTTTTTTTTTCTTTTTCTTTTTAAACCATATAAAAGCCGGTGTGTTGTCCACGCATCGGAAAAAAGGCTTGCATGAAGCGGTGTGAGGGGGTTTTCCTGGCCCATGTATACGCCGTCATTCTCACTCGTTTTCTAGTGCTGAGCGCTGTTTACGCGTGTGTCTGGAGGTGTGTGGGTAAGTATGTATGTATGTATGTGTGTACAAAATAATATAATGAGTATAAAACATTCTTCTTCTTCGCTTTTGTTAAGCGGGTTGTATATAGATTACGTGCCCTTTTTTTTTACCGCTAGGACGTTAATTTTCACCCTGTGGTACGGGTTTGTGTACCCAACCCTCGAATTGGTGGAATCCATCTGTCTTGCGAAATCTGTATGGTCTGGTGCAAAGGGTATGTTAAGATGTGTTGTATTTTTTTGTTTTATTTTGTCTTGTTTCATTGCGTACCGACTTACCTACCTACTTACCTACCTACTTACCACTTATACAATGACAGCACTAAAAACAAGGCAAAACAACAAAACGAAACAAAGCAAGAAAAAGACATGGGCATCGTATGTGTTATGTTGTTTATTTGATTCCTCAATTATAGCATCGCCAACAGAAGTCGCTGAGATAACAACAGCAAAAAAAAAGAACAGAAAAAAATGGAATAAAGAAGAAAGAGGGGGTATCAAAACATCGGAATTCGTTGGTTCCAACGCCACTACCACCAACCAGCACACACACATACAAAAAAAACCACATCAAAACGAACAGACTCCATCTGAACGCAGCAGCCCATCTGAACTAGCAGAAAACGAGTCCAGCTTTTGCATCTAACAAAAGCTCAGTTCGTCTTCACTGCCGTCTTGGCTATGATTCACCACAGCCTGCATACTACTACTACCTCGCACTCGTCTCCTTTTTGAACCAGGGGCCACTGCAGGACGACAAGGGCGGATAGAGCGTTTTTGTGGCTGCTTGTTCTTTCGTAGAAGAAGGTGGGGTCGAGCAGGTGTTTTACCGAGTTCATCGCGCTCAGAAAAATCGGCATCACTACCAGCAGTAGCCGGGGTGGTGCGATTGGAATGGCTATTTGAAGCGTGCGTATTCTTCATTTGTACCGAATCCATCTCCGAGTCCTGCTCAGACGGACTTGATGCTTCCGTGTCGGTAGCGCCAATCTCGGCCTCAGTCTGAAGGTCCAGCGCGGGTTCCGTGTAAACTGGTCTCTTTACATCGCGCAACCCACTTTCCAATGATGTTCTTGAGCGCTGGGCTCGCGGTCGCGAAGTCAGGGCGTTGGTCTGATGGCGGAATCGACCTGAGCGTCTGGAACCGTTTCCCTTCTCTTCAGGCAGTTCGGCATAGAATTTAAAAGGCGGGGTGTCTGGAGGCGTCATGTGTGTTCGTTTCACAGGTATGACGACCTTTGGAGAGGATGCGCGAGCGCGCTTTCCCAGCAAGGATGCGGAAACACGCCGTTTCTTCTTGATTGGCGATGATTGTGGTACTGCATCATCGTCATCTTCGTAGTCGAATATAGTGGCTTCCCATGCTGGGGTATTGGGAACGCTGCGAGGGAGATATTCTTCAACATCAGACGCATCTCCTTTCTCTTCTTCTGATTGCACTGGTGTAGGAAGCAGCTCCAGGGCTCGCACAGGATTGCTGGTTTGACGTTTGGCATTTTGCTTGACAAACGGTGTGCAGGTAACCCATTCACCGATGCCTTCTTCCCACCTGAAGCCACCACTGGACGCTGGAGAATCATTCTTTGTTGGTGATTGTGTAATGATTAAGCGGCCCTGTGATTGCATCCTCTTCTCAACCTCGCGTGCATATGCCATATGCCCGGCGTTGCCTGTGCCATGAGCGAATTCCATTGCGGACTCTAATGCGAGTCTCTTTAGTGTCCACAGCTTGTGCGGTAGCCGGCAACCAGATGCTGACATGAGCGCCGTAACAAAGCGTTGTAGTTGGTCAAATCCATCATCTTGCCATATACGACCGGTTCCACGTGCAGTCGAGGAAACCAAGGATGGCACAGGAGCAAATATTGATGCGAAGTTGACATCTTTTGATGAATATTGTAGGGCTATCCAATTGATAATGCTGGTAGAGCTAATCGTGTCGAAAGATATGACTGCCGGATCGCTTAGACAGCCTTCGAGATGGAGGAGACATGATGCAAAAGTTATCCAGATGCCGCGCTGAGCCATAACTTGAACATCGGTGGAGTCAGCATTGAGAAGGTCGAGCTCGTCCTGAATATCCTGCCGAGCCACAATGGCCACAACGACCGCATCCAGAACTCGAATGACCCGCTGTGCGGTCATCTGGGCATGGTCGTCGTTGCGGGAGCTGTTGACCAAGGCTATGCTACACAGTACGGTCAAAAGACTTGAGAATGTGGTATCGAGCGCCTGTCGGAGTTCTGCTCGTGACGATGGCACAAAGCGCCTGGAAACAGACCCAGTAACCTCGTCTTCCAGCAACCGATAATCAGGTAGCCCCATGCTTGCGAGCGTAACTGTTTCAAAAAATCGACAAACGCTCGGTAGAGTGCGAGGATCGTTCTCGGAGATGCTTCGTACAAGTCGATCCCAAATAGGGCGCATACTATCGGTCGCCAGCCATTCGAGCGGCAATAGCTCAAGAGCGATCATGTGTTCTAGAAAATCGTATAGAAGACGATGACGGCCAGTGTGGTGGACAAAGTTCTTCACTGCATGTAAGAAAGGCGACCTCTGGGGGTCGAACAGATCCGCCCGTGTGTTGATGGGCATAGTTACGGACTCCAAAAGGGGGGCATAAGCCAGTAGTAACTGCTCCGCCTCGTCCCATGCATACGCGTTCAAGCAGTGCGTGATGAGTACCAATGCGTCCTTACGGCCTAGTATCTCGTCGGCAATGGCATCGCATATCAGCGTTGTGGCGTGTGTCCGGACGACCTGGCGGAAGGGACGCCAGCCATGCCCAGCTGCTTGTTCAAAGTGCATTTCCAGCTGCTCGTATATCTCGTTCGCAATATCTCGGCCTTCTTCTTCAGCTTCCTCCTCAAGTCTGTCCAACTTTGCAAAGTGCTCTTCAAGTTCGATGTATGCTGGAAGCTTCCTCAAACAAACGCCCGTGAGCGATCTTGTGCCTTTCCGTCTCGTATCAACGCCTGTTGAGGTAGCCTGGAGCACGTTGGCGTAAGCCTCCAGAGAGCCTTGGACGAGTTTGTGGACGTCCCTGGGTATATCTGTCGCAGGAGGTGCAACGTTAGCCAAAAGCGGGCCTCGGTTCTTCGCGGTCTTTCGTAGCGGTGATATCGGCATCTGTGGACTACTGTTAAATTGGCAGCTCATTCTTGAGATCAAAGGCGTAAAGGCAATCTCGCCCGGTCGAGAGACATTGGTGGTGGCAGTGGCCGTGTCCGGGCAACCTCTCTGTGGTGCCGGCCTGCTTTTTCCTCGCATGCCATACGTCGTCTTCTTAGTCGCTCCCGACTTGAGACCCGGCCTCCAATCTGGATCTCTAGCCTTCTCGAAACCCCTTGGTTTGTGGGCCGGTCGCGTGAAGTTGGTCGTCTTATGGGGAGAGCCTTTGGTCGCGAATGCAGAGGAGACATTGCGCGAGTCAGCGCTCGTAGAATGCGGTCTTTCGAGCTCTTTGCGCAGTTTGGCCAGTTTCGAGGAAAGCGGTCGCAGTAGCCGATTGCATCGCGAAGTGGTCCAGGGGAGGGTGTCGTCGGTCGACGTGGCCATAGTTATAATAATTAATACATGTGGAGTCGATGGCTGTGGAAGAACTGTTGGCGCTAGAATAAGCTATGCTGTGTTACTTTCGTGTTGTCGATGTGCTGTTGATTCATTGTTTGTTTGTTTAACCTCATCGGTGGTCGGCGTTAAGCACGTGTTGTCTCCGCGCTAGCTACATCCATCCACTTGCCCATCCATACACCGGATTGCGCTTACACCTTGTTCACAGAGAACGTCGCATACTAACGTGCAATTATGAGAGCAGCGCGTTTTTGTCTTGTTTGATTTTGTCCCAGTGCGATAATTTACCTTGTTCTTGTCTGCATTATCTTCCAATGCGGCAGGTTTGCTGCGTCAAGAGCGAATCCTAGGAACATTCTGTTCTCTAGAGACTACAGCGATACAGTGTGTTCCGATGTTCGTCAAGGCCCAGGATCTAATGGACGGAATGAATCCCACAACGTATACGTTCGCGAGCAACAACAAGTCTGTTTCTCGTCGCAGTTAAATGCGGACTTTGCCGCGTAATAACTCGCGAGCCTGGCCCTTTGGACAACACAGCTCGCGATTAAAATAGACACGAAAGTGTCAGACTTTGGCGATTTTTGGGAATCCCAGCTTGACATGCAAGACATGTCAATCTCGAGTTACGCCGGGCGCATTCAATCGACCGGACCCACGGCCATGGATGCGATCTTGGTAAGAGGGCCGAAAATACCCCTTCACATCGTATCGTCTAATTGGGAGCATATTACTCATGCTTACATACTGTACAGCGGAAGGTCAATACGCGCGAAGCTCTCAGCACACAGGAGGACTCGTCATTGCTCTTTACTATAACCAGCGTGCCAAGGACAACACACGAGTTCAAGGTGCGATGGATGCATGGGCCGGCGTATTTGCCAAGCCCACTAATGCCGACGGCCGACAAGGCGTTAGCTGCGCATTTGAGCCTCGATTTTCTTTTGGGTCAACCATACGGCGCCTATTTTAGTCTGCGCGTCGCCACTGATCTACGCATGCAGGAACCACGCGAAAAGGCAAGGCTTGGTCCATGGCGCTAATCCTAGTCACTAGTTGCTAAGCGAAATAGAGAGCAGCAAGGAAAACAAAAAAGGAGATTGCGCATTTATGAATCATATCCGGGCTGCGGTCTAGACATAGGATCAAGAGCGGCACGAACAGATTAAGTCGGCCCTGTTGCTGGGCACGTATTTGTTGACTCGAGTGGTGGACCACTGCGCTGGAGCGCGGAAGGCCAAACACCAAGGGAAGCGCCCGCCTCAACTCGCATGACTATTGTGGATAGCACCAGCTGCCTGCAAACATCAGGCCTACGTCAGCGCTTGCACCTTTGTGTCGCATGTCGGAGCCCATGCAGAGTATGTATGTATCCATCGGTGGAGAATGGTTGCTATCCAAAACGCAAAAGGAATACGGGAGGCGCCCGTCCTTGAAACGGGATCCTTCTGAAGGAACGGTTGAAGAAGTTTCGAGAGCGTGGGGCAGAGGCGGGCACACGTCATTTGCTTGAAACGATGGCTTCACAGGATTTCTAGTGACATACCGAGGGCGTCTTCTCTGCGCGGAGTGTCAGGCATAGGCTGTTACGAGCTGTCACTTTGACAGGTAGGGCTGAAAAGGAGAAACTCGGGTACAGTTGCCACGGCTGTCGTCACGGCACCGCATCGATGTTGAGTGCACAAGCTTTGGCAGTAGACGAGAAACTTTCCGAACCAAAGTTCTCGTTGAAAGTGGCCACTTGCAAGCAAACTTTGCTTTTTCCGTCACTGGAGGCGGACAGTGGCCATTACTCCGCCAATGGGTCTGTATGCAGGCTGGGGGTGAACCCACCCGTGCGCCTCCCATATGAAGGTGCCCCATTGTTGAATTTGCGGTGAATGAAGATACGGGGTCTGGGACGGACGTCTTGGCCGTGCACATTCGCATTCTGGTACATGTTGTTGATGGTACGAAGTGGTGGCAGCTAATAGCGGTGGTGCCACTTGCGGCGCAGCATGGATATCTCCGACCCCGATGTCAACCCGCATCACATGAGGCGGAAGACGCGACGATGCCGTGGAATGCGAGTCGTCTTAATGAAATGCGGTTGGTGCGGGGCTTGCGCAGGGCATGTCCAAGCAGGCGTTGATCTGAGTCGCAGTGCTAAACAAGCGGCCGTGGGTGGATTGACAGCTACCAGAACCTGGGCTGCTGGGATCGGGCGCAACACACCATCGACCAGAGGGTCTCTCTGCTGGACGGAAGAATAAACACGGCGATTTATGCAGGATGCGAGGAGCCACGGCCTTGAATTGACAAGTTTCGGAACGGGCATGGCCAGGGCATCCGCTGTGAAATTCATGCATGCTCCCAACAACGATGATGGCAGGTAGACGACCAGCCAGCCGACCGACCGACCGACCGACTGTCAGTCAGTCAGTCAGTGTTGATAAACGGGCGGGAGTAAGGAGGTTAGCGAGGCCTCAACGCAAGTTTACTGTATGTGCAGTATGGGGGAGGAGAAGGGAGGCGCCGTTAGGAAGTGGCGCCCGACATGCGAGCGGTAGCTTGCGGTAGCGTGCGGTACGACTAAGTTGCGGTAGCTGGCTTGGCCTGGCGAGCGGGGAGGGATGAAGGCCGTTGTGTGACGGCGGTTATACCGCAAGGAGATGTTGCGGAGACGGAGGGTCGTGGATAGATGACGAATGCTGGTCCCAGATAGCTAGGCAGTGAAGGGAGTGACAGGCCGAGGCATTGTTCACCCAGCCGCCGTGCGTCACGAACACTGAGGGAGGGGCTTGCACGCGGCGGAACACACCACCTCTGGGGCCATGGTACGTACATACGTATGCGATGGTGAATTGTTTGGAAGCAGTCGGGCGTGCAAGGCAAGGCGCGTCGAGGTGACGCAAAGGCCGAGGATTTGTTCGGAGCGATGAAACAGGCCTGCCAGCGCGTCCATGTCGCTCGCCTGTGGCGTTCGCTGGGCCAGCCGTGCCGTTTCAGCATCGGAGCTGTGGTCGGGCCATGACAGGCACCATCCCTGCCTGCATCGCCAGGCCTGTCCTCCAATCCAGAGGCCGCAGGCTGCGATAATCAAACCCACCTCGCTCTCCCTGTTCTTTTATCCACTGGCCCTCCGCGCGTGCTACCACGGTTTCTCTCCTTCTCCTCCCTCACTTGCTCAACCCACCAGTCACTCTTTTACCCCCGTGGTCCCGCCTGGCTCTCCCTTTTCTTCGTCCCAACCCGCGCGTGCTTGGTCTCGCTTCCCCGCCGGCTCCTTCTCACACATCCCCTGGTTGGGCGATTTTCTCACTCCCCCAACAACCCCATCAGTGCAGATTAACTCGACTGATCCGGCCATTGTCGACGCTGTCATCTCCCTCCGGTCCTGCATCCCAGTCTGGTCGTCCCAATCTACGCTGCTGCTGCTGCCAAAGCAAACATCTAGACTGGCCTTGCATCTCCCTTTCCGGACAAAGTGCCGCTGACCCTGTTTCTGCTTAACCCATCTGTCGATTGCTGGCCACGACAGAGTCCACTCACTACATATCGTCATTTCCACCCTGCTCTTGCCCCCAATCTCACTCTCACCTTGGCCTTCCACTCGACAAACTCGCCTTGATCATCCATCATGTCGTCTATTATGGAAGCTGTCAGTGGCCTCTCCAAGCGAGGCGGACATGGAGAAGAGGATCCCACGGCTGGATTGGAGAACATCGATGTCCAGCACTACCTCGGAAACATCTGGTGGATCATTGTTGTCGTCTTCTTCCTCTACCAAGTCATTTTGTACTTTGTCCGCTACATCCGCACCGTAACATGCTTGAACAACGAGACCCAACGCTACTTCGCCGTCCCCAACCGGACTTATGCCGCCTTCAAGAAGCACTGCCTGGATGCACCTCTTTTCCGCACCCGCCACCACCGCGAGTTCAAGCTCTCATCCGCCATTGGCGTTGGAACACTACCCAGCCGTCTGCAGAGCTTCTTCCTCATCGGCTACTTTGCTGTCAATGTTGGATTCTGCGTGTGGAAGATTGACTACAGCAGCTTTGCCGCAGGCGCTGGCGAACTCCTCAGCCGATCCGGTGTCATGGCCGTCATCAACATGATCCCACTTTTCCTGCTTGCTGGCCGCAACAACCCCATCATCAAGCTCACTGGCATCTCTTTCGACACGATGAACCTCATCCACCGCTGGTTTGGACGTATCGTCATCCTCGAGGCAATTGCCCACACCGTATGCTGGATGGCCAATAAGGTTCACAGCAGTGAGTATACAACTACATCAATCACAACAATGCCGTTGCTAACGAATCTGCAGAGGGCTGGTTCGCTGTTCAAGCCGCAATCACCCAGAGCGAATTCATCATGACTGGTTTTATTGTAAGTCTTGCGTGAGATTGTGTCTAATCACGGCTAACACACGCAGGGAACTGTCGCTTTTGTGTTCCTTCTGATCCAATCACCATCGCCCGTCCGCCATTCTTTCTACGAGGTATTCTTGCACGGCCACATTGTCGGTGCTGCCATCGCCCTTGGCGCCGTGTGGGTCCATCTCAAGGAACGCCCACAGCAGTTCATGCTTTACGGAGTCGTCGCTCTCTGGGCCATGGAACGTACCTGGAGGTTTGTGCGTATTGTCATGCGCAACATCGGAAACGGCGGTACTGGCTGCGATGTCGAAGTACTTCCTGGAGATGCCCTCCGCGTCACCGTTCGCATGGCTCGGCCGTGGACCTTCCGCCCCGGCCAGCACGCCTACCTGTACATCCCCTCTGTCGGACTCTGGACCAACCACCCATTCTCCGTCGCTTGGAGCGAGGAAGAAGAGGATCTTACTATTGGCTCTTCCATGACCGATGAGAAAGGACTTCCCATGAACCGTCAAGACATCCTCGAGCACAACAAGACCAGCATGTCTTTCATCATCCGCCGCCGAACTGGGTTTACCGACAAGCTATTCAAGAAGGCCGATCTCTCAGCTGCCGGCAGATTCTCCTGCTCGGCATTTGTCGAGGGTCCATATGGTAAGTCTAGAGTCTTGTGTTTTTTACCTCCGCTCTTTGCAGTCTTCCGCATATTAACCCAATATTGCCGATCCATGCTAACACTAGCTTGTAGGTGGTGAGGATCTTAGCTCCTACGGTACAGTGATGCTTTGGGCTGCTGGCATTGGTATTACGCACCAAGTGCCCCATGTCCGTGATATCGTTGCTGGCTATGCAAACGGCACTGTCGCTACCCGTCGCCTTACACTTGTGTGGATCATCCAGTCGCCTGAACACCTTGAGTGGATCCGCACATGGATGACACAGATCCTTTCTATGCCACGTCGTCGCGAAATTCTCAAGATCCTTCTCTTCGTCACCCGCCCACGTAGTACCAAAGAGATCCACTCGCCCTCCTCCAGCGTCCAAATGTTCCCCGGTCGACCCAACGTCCAGGCCCTGGTCGATCAGGAGATGCAGGAGGGCATTGGCGCTGCCTGTGTCACCACATGCGGTACTGGCGGGCTGGCTGATGAGCTTCGTCGCGCCGTCCGCAACCGCGAGACTCAGTGGAACGTTGACTTCCGCGAGGAGTCTTTCTCGTGGTAAATGCATCACGTCATTTCTGATCCTACCCAATCGGCATATCATGTCTCCCATTATGCGTCTCTACCCTCGTTGAAATCTAGCTCATGTTTGGAGGGACCAACGTCGGATGCAAACAGGATATATGCCGCTTCGCTGTATACACTAGTTTCCTTTCGTACCATATCATCCCCTGATATGGCCCTCTTCCCCCACACTCCTTTTTACATTATCCTGCGGAGCAGGCACGAAGACAACAAATCCATGTGGCTGGGCAAGCGCCCGGGAACGGCTAATGGTTAGCTATCAATCCAATCCCGTCACCACTATGATCCTTTTAGCAGCGCGGCAATGTTTATTTGGCGTTTTAAGAGGGTTTTCCTGATTGATTGTACATATCGGTATCAATACCAATCCATGACTCACAGCATGAATGACCAATTGCTGCAAGCACATATCGATTGCTCCCTCGTACATTGCTTTTTGACTGCTGCAGCGATGGTAGCGCTATTATCCCAACCTCTGCACTGTTCTGGAACTCTGCCTATGTCATCTCTCACGGTCCAGTTTCCCATTGCCACAGTCTGCTTAATGTTACTAGTCATGAAAATTGCAATACCGGTACCGACTTTATCGGGGCAAGCGCTAAAGCCCACTTAAACATCCACCATACGAGGCATGACCATTGCTGAAACAAACATCGTGATTCCACCGCCCGCCGTAAGTCACCGTAGCTCGTATCCGGCTTGGCAATCTCAGTGCCATGCCCTTTTCTTTACCAGCATATCCTTCCATCGACTGTCTCAGATGGCAGTGGCAAGCGCTGTCATTCCGTCCCTTGGCGTCATCTCAGCCTAGGCAAGCCACCGACCTGAAATCAACGGCCCGGTTGTTTCAGTCAGACTGCCAGACTGCCATCCCCGCCCTCCCACTGGCTTTTGTTTTGTTCACACGTTCACTGATGAGCGCCCCTCCCAGCGCGTATCTCCTAGCCAGTCACGGCCGCCTGTTCCGGCATTCGGTGCACACGTGGAGATCCGAACGTGCGCAAACTGTAGGTTGTTGCAGCTGAGTACCCATGATACCAAAAAGCACACACAGGGTTTGCAAGACACCCTTTTACTAGCACAGATATGCATCTATTTCAGAGCGTACATAGGAAATACCCTCATATTTTTTTTCTTCATGTTATTATTTTCGGCAAATGTCTCTACCGATGCTTGGTACGTAGATACACAAAATTTTAATTCGTGGCTTGAGCCAAAACTCGGTTACCGTGTTCCATATCCAGCTCAAATTACCTACTTGGCGACTTTGAGCGCCAATGTGAAACCTACGACTTTGATCTGCCGAAAGGAAACTGAAAAATCGGTGCTTCACTAGGCGGCTACGTTGACACGCCGTTGTCTTGCTTCGACGCTACTGATGTAGTGTTGGGTGGTCAATCGGATAATGCTTCACTCCCCGAGCCTCCCGACTGCTTACTATTTCCAAGGCAAACTGCTTCACACGGCGTATGCGTGATGCAATTACGCGTCTATTAGACTTGTTAGGCCGGTCGTCCGCCCCACTGTTCGAAAGGGGGACTTGGGATGTTCTACACGTAACCACGCATGAGGCGCCCCCCAAAAGAAGAGGCCAGAAAGTACAGGGTATCATCACATGGAGCGAAGTGCCGCCAGTTTTTGGTATGTTTCCATGTTCATAGCTGACGCAAATTATTACAAGCGGGCCAAGGACACTTTCTGCCCTTGCAATCAAGGGGTCGTGGTCCAGATGGCGTTCGAGTTGAACTAGAGCTCCTCGTTAATAGCGGACCTCAATAGCAAGGTCTCAAGTGGGTGCATGGCCTAGGTACCTGTTTTACCCCAACCGTGCACTCCCTGTCTCTTCGTGTACGTAGATAATATCGCATTGCATTAAGACACTTGGCTGCAGCATCTCGGCTAAACAGCGACATGTTTTGCCAAGTTACTCATGAACTATTGAAGTTTGTGCTGCACCTAGCAGTTATAGAAGGACCGTTAAGATGACATGGACAGGCGCATCTACGGTATGCAATATCTTGCTCTATTCTGGTAGATAGTCAAGGCCTAGGACATTACGTGCTCGCCATACAGCACACCTTTGCGTGACACCCAACATAGAAAGCTGACTAACATGTGGAAATTGCAAAACTTGCTGATAGCATCCTGTGTAGACTCGAGCAAGTGTTGCATACTTCAAACTGCCTCAGGACTTTCATGCGTAGCAGCCTCTTCCATCTCGAGCCTTTTTTGAATCCCCTCCCATCCCCTCCTGACCACATCTGCCATAGCCTCGCCCATCACGTACCCTTGCGCCAACTTCCTTACCGCATCCTCTACGCTGCATAATTCACTCTTGAACTGTCTCTCCATTTCATCCACACCTGTGTTCTTATGATGTCTAGGCTCATACCCCTGCGGCTCCTGCGCAATCCTCTCTCTTAGCGATAGGTTCTGCGGGTACGGTGGTGGGGCTTTATACGGCGCTCCCGGCGGTGTTTCTAGGCCCTCCTCCAGAGACGGGGGCAGCGTCTCTGCAATGTACCAATATACCACATACTGGTATCGGCGCAGCGGCATCAGTTGCATCAGGACCGGCTCTGCAGTATACGTTGGAGCGTGCACACGGGGATGAGCCTGCGGCTGGCAATGTTTTACTGGTAGCGGGAGAAGTCGATTTCGGTATCCTGACTGTTTGTACAATGTACAGCGTTAGCTCTCATGATTCGCAGGCATTTGGTCACTCATCCCCTTTATCGGGAGTCAGAGGAGAAAGAGAGAGAAAAACAAGAGAGAAAACTTCAATATCGGAACCTACCTCTTCATATCCCTCCCGCTCTGCGCCTACTCCACTCTCTTCGCCTGCATCGCGCCGCCCTTTAGGTAGGAAATATACTTTGCGCCCCTTGGACTCGTAGCTACATAATACCACGCGTCCGGTCGCGAGATGGAAAATGGCTACCCCTCCGCCGACCATAAAAGACGCGCTGTCAAAGTTCGCGGCTATGGGCTGCGATGTATATATGGTGCTGCTGCTGCCTGACATGGCCTTGCAATTGTGACGTTCACGGGGAGAAGAGGCACAGGAAAGGCAGTCTTTACGGGAGGGGAATGACAGATGACGATAATCAGGTTGCTGCAGTGGTGGAGGGAGAGAAGCACAGTTTTGAACAACTGCTAGGCAACAGGGAGGCCATAGTTTGAGGCTGTGGATGGTGAGGCGTTATGCTCGTGTCGTATTGGAGAAGAGGGCATGGTGGGGCTAGTTACGTTGAGTGATAGTACCCCGCTAGTTCCTTATCGCACCCGTCTTCATTTTTCAACATATGGATACAACGTATGTTAATTCTCATTTCACCATCATTACAACAACTGGCCTAATGGCCCAATGGCAAGGCGCTTGACTACGATTCAGTTCGATATCAAGAGATTCCAGGTTCGACCCCTGGTTAGGTCACATCTTTTTTGCCCTCGCAATGTCGTCATCTAATGATGATTGGGTGCAATTTTTTGTACCATCTTTATCACTCTGTAGATTCGGCCGAAAAGCATACGGGTTGAAGCGCCACAATATGTCCAAGTTAATTAAGCTTGTTCATGCGTTACTTAGATGTTAACTGTGTACAGATCCTTCACTTTTAGCAGTATATAAGTTCTGGTGACTGTACACGCTCAGGAATAGCTATAGATGAAGGGTTGGTTAAGAAATAGAGAAATTAATCTCTATCCACACGGTAGTTTCTAATAAAAAGACGTTCCAGTCTAATATACAACATTTTCATGTCAGGGTTATAGAAGAAATCTAAGAAGTGCATCCGTATTTGGTGCTCAGCGTCGACAAGAACAGAGAACAGATATTGCAAGCTCTGTATGGCGATCCATCTTAGCTAGCCTCCTTCAATCTTTTTTAATCGCACTTGAAGGTGATGAGACTTGGCGGCTTTGTTCTGCTTCAACGCGTATCTAATACAAACCGCTGTCCGGCCTCGGCCCAAGCTTAAGCTGTGGAACCACCCCTCAACTCACTTCTCCCACCAACTTCCGTTTCAACGCTTACGCTACTCCAACTCACCAAATTCGCTCCCAATTGACTTGATTCTGAATCTGCTGGATACAATGCCTCCCTTCTGGACCATCGGCTGTTTGTATGGTGCATCGAGTGTCATGCTCGGCGCATTCGGAGCTCACGGCTTGAAGAAGCGAATTGCGGATCCTGCGCGCATCGCAAACTGGGGCACTGCAGCACAGTATCAGGTACGTTCATGGCTATATCTCTCAATGATATTTCCCCGTTTCTGCTGCTGACGTCCTCCTGGCTCGTCCACTCGGCTGTTCTGACATTCGCATCCGTCGTCGCGCCGCAAAATACAGTCGCCATGGGTCTTCTCACCGCAGGTATGACCATGTTCTCCGGCTCTCTGTACCTGCTTGTACTGGATCCTCAGCGGTTTGGCAGGTTTTTGGGTCCTGTGACGCCGCTCGGCGGAGTGTGTTTGATTGGAGGGTGGGTTGCGCTGGCGGTCACGAAGAGGCCTGTTGTTCCCAAGTTCAGGTAAATTGTCAAAGTTCGGACAAGTAGTAGGCGGCCGTGTATCGATTAAATGTAAGATTTGGGGAATCATGTTGGAATTGTTATATATTACAAATATTTATACAAGCGCAATGCCAGTTAAATCTCCCAGCTCAGGAAACAGCACCTTCTTTTCCTGTGTTTGCAGATCGACTGCATACACGCCGCCCGCGAGGTCACTCACATACGCGATGCTGTTGTCCAGGTCCAGTGCAAGCCCAATGGTCTCGTGAAATCGGCTTGCGAGAATCTCAATCTCTCCTATTGGCTCCTTGCCGCCTCCGACAAACGCCCTGTTCAACGTGTTCCCCCTAGGGGGATCTCCACGGTCTGTCCAGTACAGCACAGCGTTCTTTTCATCGAGATCAAGATCAATCGGCTCAGGCAGGTTTTCAAGAACCTTTTCGCGCACCTCCGGGTCGTCGATGCGCGCGCGGTAAATGGTGCCGGCATTTCCTTTGGACGCACCCTTCTGAGTCCAGTAAAACCAGCCTCTGCGCTCATCGACTGCAATGCCAACACACCAGTTCCGCGTATCTGCCGCATCCGCCGCGATTTGTGGGTCGCCTGTCGATACGAGCACCTCGGGCACCTCTGTCGCCAGCGGCATGCGCATGACCTTCATGCCTTCGCGGTCGCACCAGTAAAGGGTGCGGCTCTCCCTTGCGAAAGTAACCTGTTTGGGTGTCCATACACCCTTCGTGCCGGTGGGTACAACGACACGGCGGTTGGAGCCGTCGAGCGAGGCTGCCTCAATGCTGCCTGTGTTAGTGGAGAGCGCAGTGCCCATGTTCGTCCACCACATGGTATTGCTACTGCGATCGATTGTCATGCCGTCCGGCAGTGTGGGAAGTGGTGAAATGACATGCTGCAGGTCGGTTCCATCTGTGTTGCAGGAGATTATCCGGCCACCTGTAAATTTGGGCGAGGAGAGTGATGCATCGAGGATGTAGAGACGTTGTTTCGAAGGTGTCCTCTGGGGAAGTTCAGTGATCGAGGGCATGACGTGTAGTTTGGGATAGGCCCAATCTGATGTGATGTGATGGGATGTGATTAATATAGTAGATGGCTTGTAACACGTTCAATAAAACAGATATAATGGGTAAACTTCTTGTCAGATATGTATCGAGCCATTGTCCAAAGCCACCAGCCGCTATATACATATACACATACATACGCAAACCACAATTGCCCCCGTCATCATTATGAGCCACTCGGGGCAAACTCGGACCCACCGCATGCCAGATTTCCCCGTAAAACTACTTCACCTCAATTGCGCTTTTTGCGCACGTTCGGACTAACGCATCGCACGTCTGCCTCGGGTTTGCTAGGGAACTCGGCCGAGCCTATGCCATCACCACCGCCAAGTTTACCACACTGTAATTATTCGAAATAGAGCCTGTTGACTCCCCCTTTTAGTAACTAACGAAAACTTGACACTTGAAGAAAACATTCTACAACACAGTAAGGGTTCAGGGAGTAACGCCGCATACTGGCCGCACTGTATGGAATGACGTCATCGTCCTAGTCGATTCCTAACAGGTTACGATCGGGTCCTGTATCAAAACTGAATCCATAAAAGAATATCGGTATGTTCAATCAGTTTAGGAATACCAGGTACGTTGTGTCATGTAGCAAGAAAGAAAGTTGGCACACTGAACTAGCCATCATAGTTTACTTTATTGTAGCCGTCATGAGAGAAACAGTAAAATGCATTTCAAAAGGGTATCTATCTATCTTTTCACATATTCGCCTTCTACAAGTTCTTTCTCTTTTCCGCATACCCATCCCACTCCTTCCTTAGATTCAGCAACTTGACCAACTCCGAGTCACGCTGTGTGACTAAGTCATCAAATTTCCTCTCGGCCACCGCTTCCATGGTGCCCTCAACCCACTTCTTCCTCAAGTCATCGTCCAAAACGGGGTCCTTTTGTGCCCACCAAGTCGTCAGCGGACCCAACAGATGATTCGCCGTGTGCTGGGCACCCTGCTCGCCGCCAGCAAGATGAAACAGTGCATTGGGGCCCATGATACCCCAACGCAGTCCTGGCCCATACGCCATGGCATCGTCAATGTCCGGGATGCTACATATGTCCTCCTGTACCATATGCAACATCTCGCGCATCAGTGCTGCCTGTAGTCGGTTGGCAATGTGCCCAACAACCTCCTTCTTGACGTGCACAGCTTTTTTGCCAATGCCTGTGTAGAACTCCATTGCGCGCTCAATAGTCTCCGGTGCCGTCTGGTCACCACCGACAACTTCTACAAGCGGAATCAAGTGCGGTGGATTGAAGGGATGCCCGATTACCACGCGTTCCGGGTGGGAGTCTACCTTCATACCGGACTGGATCGATGTGCAGGTTAGACCACTGGACGAGGTAGCAATGATAGTATCTGGGCGCACATGGGCGACTATGTTGTTGAAGAGTTGTTGCTTGAGATCAAGTCGCTCAGGCCCGTTCTCCTGCACAAAGTCGGCATGTTTGAGAGCTGTTGCGAGGTCGGTTGTGAATGTGATTTCCTCGGGGGATGCATGGGCGCTCTTGCGGAGGCCCAGAGATTCTAGCACAGGGAGTGCATTGGTGACGAGCTTTCGCAGTGTCGCTTCGGCGGCTGGATTGATATCAAAGGCTGTCACTTTGAGGCCTTGCGCCAGGAAAAGAGCAGCCCATGATGCTCCAATTGAACCACTGCCGATGACAGTGATATGCTGGATTGGCGAAGGGACTGTTGAGTGTGGCATTTCGAATTGAATTGAGTTGGAGATGTGAATTCTTAGATCCTATCGCCCTGAAACAAGATGCCACGTCGTGGCATTTAAATTCCTACCACTTGCAAATATTACATCGCATCTCGTCGTGCTTGTCTACAGCAGAGATGCTCGCACGAGGTACCATAACACCGGTCGATTACCGAAGTGATGTCAGACCGCCGATCTGATCGCCAATTGACCGGAGCGGTCCGATAGCAAGGGTCCCTGTTTCTGCAGCATGTTCAGAACAATGATCTTGACAACGTTGTGATTATGATGCAAACTCGCCGGTTTGGTACTCGGCCTGGAAAAAAGTTGCGCGCGGGAGATCTCGGCCAACTTACCGCATGTAGGTTAAGTGCAGAACTGCAAGGATGATGGTACTTATTCGTACGAAGGGAGAGAGAGGGGATGATGGAATATCTCCGAACTATCACCTTCTTGATCGAATCAGAGACACGTAACCGCAGATTTTTGAGAAACTTGTAGTTGTAGACCCCGGTTATAGAACTCGACCTTGGAGATATAAGAAAGGGAGACTGCTTGAATAGACTAGCATCTAGTCACCGCTTTATCCGTATCAAGCTACTTTATCCATCTCAAGCCAAGCACCCCGCATTGCGTTGTCATTTGTTTTGTATTTCTTCGTCTGTTTTGTCACAAAATACATTCCATACCGAAATCATGGCCTCTTCAGATCGTACCCCTAATGTTTATGGTCCTGGAACCTTTACAGACAAGACGTTCGTTCCTGTTCCGCAAGATAGCGCACGCATCTTCCGTCAACTTGCATCACAGACACCTGGCTTCACTCAGGATGAAGCTATTCTTTCAAAAGTCAAGTTCATAGGCGAGGAATATCCTGTTCTCCCGGGCCCCATCAAGGCAACATCAGTTGCCGCTGCATTGCATGCCATGTGCGGTGTGCTCGCAGATGAGATACTTGCGATAAGAGGTGCAAAAGACGACAAGCGCGAGATTACCGTCAATACAACCCACACTGCGATGTGGTTCGGTTGTGTCGCTACAGCATTCCTCAACGGAGAAGACGTTCTTACCATGTCAGCACAGAAGAAGCTGAGTGCATTGCTTCCCGACTGGGAGAAAGGCTGGACAGATACACCACTCAAGTACCGTGCAACCGCGCTGTATCCTACCAAGGATCCCGAGACATGGTACTCTCTTCACGGAAGTATGAACGCTCCTCCCACCCTGGAGATGATTGGTCTCGACCCCAACACACCAGCCTCGTCCAACGAGGAGGCTGCAGAGCTCATTGCCAAACATACCAAGAACTATAGCCCTGCTGAGCTCGAGATGAAGAACTTAATGAATGGCTTTTGTGGCTCTATCTGCTTTACGCCCCAGCAATGGAACGAGTCAACCATGGGCAAATCGTTGGCCGCACACCCACTCGTCAACGTCAAGCAACAGAAACAGGCCATCCCAACCCCACCCGTCAGCTTCCCACCTTTCAACTCTCAAGACCGCAGGCCACTTGCTGGCGTAAAGGTTGTCGAACTCACTCGTGTTATTGCTGGCCCAGAGGTCGGAACCATCCTTACAGCGTTTGGCGCCGATGTCATCCGCCTCAACGCTCCTCATCTTCCCGACGTCAACGTCATGCAGCTCACACTCAACGCCGGAAAGCGAACATCAACTGTCGATCTGCGCAACGAGTCTGACAGGAAGCACCTCCAGTCCCTGCTCGCAGACGCGGACGTTTTCATCCAGGGTTTCCGCATGGGCAAGATGGCCAAGTTCGGTCTAGGCCTTGACGACATGCTGGAAATGGCCGGTAAGAGAGGCAAGGGCATTGTATATGTCTCCGAGAACTGCTACGGACCAGATGGCTACTACAAGGAGCGTCCCGGCTGGCAGCAGATTGCCGACGCTGCGGCTGGCTCCGCGTACGTGACTGGCAAGGCTCTCGAGATTACACAAAATCTTCCCAGGAATGAGGCAGTCTTGCCTTGTCTGCCCATCTCGGACATGTCTACTGGAGCCCTCGCAGCCGTCGGTACGATGCAGGCTCTGCGCGACCGCGCCACCAAAGGAGGAAGCTATCAGGTTCACGCTTCGCTTGTTGGCGTTAACGCTTATGCGCTGCGCGAAGACGTTGGTCTCTACCCACTTGAAATTGTCAAACAATGTCAAGAGAGATTCCAGTGGAGTGAGATGCGCGGAAGTCATCATGTCCTTGACCTGCTTGTAACAGTTTACAAGGGCTGGAAAAAGGTCATCGGTCAGTACTTGGAGGAGAACTGTGGGTGGTACCAGAGCTTTGAGAACAGCGCGTTTGAGGGCAAGAGGTTGAGCATTCTGAAGCCCGTACCTCAGATCGAGGGTGCTGAGGGAGCGGCTTGGAGTTCACCGAGTGTACCATATGGTGTGGAGAAGCTGGAAGATCTAAAATGGCTGTCTTAGGTTTTGGATGATCACACTTTCTTCTCGTTTTCAATATCGACTGTAAATATCTACTAATTCTATACTGTCGCACTTTCTTCTTCTGCTTCAAAATCATATCCATAAATGATGGCATCAATTTTTCGCCCAGGGAAGCTCTTGAGCTGTCCACACTTTTTTACGCGTCCAATTCTCTCAAATCCTAACGAATCCCAGATTCTGCAAGACGCAACATTAGTCTCGTAGACCAAATTGAACACCGAGTAAGTAAAGCCCTATTGTCCGTCAGCTACATGAGATTACTACTGTAGTGCATATAAAATCACTCACCAGTTTTGGCGCCCAACCAAGATAAGCTTTGGCAAGTAGCGTACCTACACCAGCATTTCTCCTTAGCGGCGTCACCAGAAACCCTGCATTACAAACATGGCTACTACGCCCAGGATAATTCGGCTTGATGTAGAAACTCCCAAGGCAGATTTGCGACCAATCGGCATCCTGCATGCGAGCGACTTCCTCGACGCCCACAGCTTCTCCTAGCATCATGACGGCTGCAAAGGTGCCGAACCAGTACGGGCCAAATGCCTCGAGAGGGAGTGGCGCGACCATCGGATACGTGTCACCGTCCTCAATCTCGAGGGCTAGCTGTGTGCATAGGAAGGCGACTAGTGAAGAAGGCACCTGAGACAGCGACGTAAATGGCAGAATAGTGGCTCGAGTGCTGCCGTCCCGGAGAGTGACGTGTGTAGGGGAGAAGTGCGGGATGGTGTGAGTCAGTGGGATGGGTGGTGACGTGGGGTCATCCAGCATTGCGGGCATGGTGTTGATGGTTGGTGGATGGCTTTGGTGAGAACCGAAATGTAACCTGGATCGGGATATGTTAAAAAAGTCGATTTGTGTATCTTCAATTTTGGTCTGAATATAGGTCATGGGTAGTGCGTGGGGCCTTGAACATCAGGGACATATTTAATTATGTCAGGGCGCTATCCCTAAATGAGTAAAATACTCCCCATCGCCATGGCGTAGTAGGTTGGCAAGAGGCAATGCCAATTTAGGTCTCTCGATTGCGCTGCAAAGTGTTTGTTTAGTGGATTGTTCGTTATTCGTGTCTGTTGGGTTGAATGTCGTTATGTAACGGCGTGAATTAATCAGTAATATTTCTGATCTACCATTCTCCGGCTCTTAGATCTATCACGCAATAGCATACTTAGAGCAAGAACTACTGATTTTCGAATCCTATCAGTGGTATATGATAATTTTTATCGTATTGTATGGCTTAACATCCTTTCAAAAACCTCCCAAAGGGCGTGTAGACGGGCGAGGCCCAGGGCTTACAGTAGTCGCTTACTTTGCCTATTCTATATAAAGGGCTGTATAGTATATTCGTCGCAGTATATCTATCCTAAGCTTCTGCAAGAGCAGAAGGCTAGTCTTTTGCTTTGACAATGTTCTTATGATAGCTACCCTACTTACTAGGTAGCTATTACTATTTATTAGGTTAGCTATAAGCCTAGAGCTTTGAGAGGCATCCTATACTTTAAAAAGGTAGTAAGTGTTAGGACTCAGCTCTATGCCACTCAGCCAAACAACCTGTGAGGGTGACTACACGCAGTAGGAGGCGCAGGAACAGCAGGTAGCCTACTAAGGCAAGTAGCATGTTGAATAGCTAAGTTACTAGGCTTGCTGCAGCAAAGGCTTGTTGAATAGCCTACTTGCTTAAGGCAGCTAGCCAAGCAACTAGCCTGCAAAGCAAGAACCTAAGGAAAGAGAAGGAAAGCAAGGGAAGAAGGTGAAGGAAAGGAAGGCGAAGCTTCTAAGCTTGTGTTCTTACACAACCAAAAGGTAAGAGCGATCTGTAGTATGCAGATCCTCTGCATAGAACAGTACAAGTAGTAGATCTGGCTGGCCATCTACTAGTTAGACTTGACTCGATTCTAACAGTAACTATAGTATTTAAAATAGAATTAATATATAGTAGCTTAAGAGAGAGAGCTACTAAATAGGTTTATAAAGAGTATGATAATACGCGAATTAGATAGCAGGAGAGGTTAGAGAGTAAGTGTAAGGACACAAGCTTAGAAGCTTCGCCTTCCTTTCCTTCACCTTCTTCCCTTGCTTTCCTTCTCTTTCCTTAGGTTCTTGCTTTGCAGGCTAGTTGCTTGGCTAGCTGCCTTAAGCAAGTAGGCTATAAGTAGGCTATTCAACATGCTAGTTGCCTTAGTAGGCTACCTTCTGCTTGCTTAGCTAGCTGACTGCTTATCTAGCTACTGCTAGCATTTCTCCTAAGGTATAATACCTTAGCTATTTGCTGTAGTTAGGTCTTTGTCTGCTATTTTCGTACCTTCAAATAAGATCTTCTTCTTTCTCCTGCTGTTCCTGCGCCTCCTACTGCGTGAAGTCGCCCTCACAGTAAGTAAAATAACAGCTTCGATAGCTATAGCTATCTAGGTGCATATAGAGAATAGCTAAGGGCGTCTTAGCTAATGCTGGAAGGCGGCTCTCGCTTTCCGGCAGAGAAACATGTGTGTGGTATATGATAAGACACTAAGAGTGGTTGTAGTAAGGAGATATTATCGAGCGACTGGGCTACTCGCATAGGCAGGTCAGCATAGCTTGCTGTGCGGTATTTCAGCGGCTTTTTACGGCCTCAACAATATAACCGGGCTGAGGGGAAGATACATACCCGCTCTATCTCGCTGCTTGGCGGTGGTGCCACATTAGGAAGCTCGCGGTATACAAGGAATAGAAAAGTCTGGGCATACTCTTGGCTAGCGTGCGAACAACACTCTACATACTCGATATGATTTAAGCGTTAAGATTGAACGCGGTGCTGTTATGCGCTATGACGATTCCAGGTCGACATGCCATCATTGCTCTTGGCTTTTAAACGGTCGGTAAGGTCATGACAGGGATCAAGATGTGTACTTAAGGAGTTCAGATGGAATGGGGTAACTTTCTGCGATATTACAGAATTTCCCAAGATCCAAGATGAGATTGTTAAAGTTGGCGGTGGCCGCTCAATTGGCAGCAGCGTCTCTTTTTACACACGACGCTAGCTCTGTGTCTCGCAGCATCAAATCAAGCTACGATGGCTATCGAGTCTACTCCATCACACCATCTTCTGCCGAAGAAGCTCGCAATCTCGCCGAGCGCTTCTCCAGCTATCATACCCATCCCGTCCGCAATACCTTGTCGGTCGCCATTCCACCCAATGAGATAGACTCCTTCAATGCATTGGGGTTGAAGGCCCGCCTGTTGAACTCAAATCTGGGCGAGTACATTCGATCGATTGATAAGGAAGTTGTATACAAGCGAGACTTGCACAAGGCTGGTCAACTTCCGGATCTTTCGTGGTTTGACACTTACCATGCTTACGACGACCACTTGCAATACTGGGACGACCTTGTCGCAGCGTTCCCTGAAAACTCGGAGAAGTTTTCGATCGGGAAGAGTTACGAGAATAGAACGATGTGGGCGTTTCATTTCCACGGTGACAAGAAGCAGAACGGAAGGCGTGAAGAAGAGAAGCCTGTTATTCTTTGGCATGCCACCGTCCATGCAAGGGAATGGATCTCCACGATGGGTAAGTAGAATACGCATAATACGGGGACGAAGTAGCTAACAATCGCAGTCATTGAGTATTTAGCTTATCAGCTCATCGATGGCTATCAAAAGGGCGACGCAAACGTGACTAACTTCTTGGATTATTACGACTTCTACCTCGTCCCCTTTCACAACCCAGATGGCTTTCTGTACACGCAAACCAACGACCGCCTTTGGCGTAAAAACCGCCAACCACGCCCTGAGCTAAACACAACGTGTCTCGGTACCGACGGTAACCGCAACTGGAAGTTCGAATGGGACGCAACGCCCCCAGATGGCGGCTCAACACCCGATCCCTGTGGCCAGACGTATCGTGGACGAGCACCCGGCGACACGCCTGAGAACCAAGCCATGGACAGATTGTCTGCTAAGCTCTCGAAGGCTGGAGCTGGTATCCGGTCATTTATCGACTTTCACTCTTATGGCCAACTTATCCTTACTCCCTACGGCTTCTCTTGTGACCCGCTTCCCGAGACACTTCCGCGCATGCTCGAGGTAGCGGGCGGTACCGCCAAAGCCATCCTTGCGGCTAGCACGCGAAACAGCACGTATGAGTTTGGACCTGGCTGCCAGATTCTTTACTTCTCCACGGGTAACTCGAGAGATCATCACTACGCTGTGCATGGTGCCAGGCATTCTTGGACAATGGAATTGAGTCCTCAGGACGAGGCTGGAGGCGGGTTTGTACTGCCACCCGCACTAATTTGGCCGACTGTGAAGGAGCAGTGGGCGGGGCAGTTGTGGCTATTGAATGATGTTTGGGTAGACTGAGGTCTTGGGTACTGCTGTACAATAGCGGTGTAGTAGAACTACTAGATAGAGTATAGAATTGGAGATACTTGAATAGGGTAAATGTTACTCCTGAACTCGATGCCAGGTAAAAACAATCAATCATTCCGTGCCTTCGTTTGTCTTTAGCTTAATTGAGTAAGCGACAAGAAGTCAAGAGAGGTGAGCGTATCGTCGACGGAGAATTGGAAATTCGGATCTGCAGCAGTAGTTTCGAAAATCTTTGCGGTCAGGCTCTCATTCCTGGCGACCCACGTAGAGAGGATGCGCAGATTGAGCACGTGTGTTAGTAACAGTGGGGGTTCTAGTGCTGATAGTGAGTTATGCAAGAAGACAGCTCTTGATGGTAAAGGGGAAGGGGACACTATGTGGCGGTAGTTATCCCTAGTTACATTCTTCCAGTGAGTGCATACGAATGATGGAGCGAACGTCCTGCAGAAAGAACGGTGTGTTTAATCAAATACCAGTAACGGATTCGTGTTCCACCGCGGTCCGCGGTTGGCACAGGGCGGCGAAGGCGGCGAGGGCGGGGCCCAGAGCTTGGAAGACGCATAGGCAGCGAGGGTCTATGACGAGGATTGGTGACTCAACAAAGGCCCGTTATTCTGGCTCCTTCGGCACCCATGGCTGAAAGACGGTAATGGTGATGGCGACGACGACTAGTGGCAGAAAAGCAGGACATGGCCACGGTGGTGTGCATCAAGGTGGGCAGTATCGCCGCCAAGCCCACATCAGATGTGACTAGTAGTGGGGCTGGATACACAGTATGATGGCAATCTCAAGTACCCCGCCAAAAGTTTTGCAGTGCGGCAAAACTGAAACCCGAGCTGCCTCATTTGCAGGCCCAAGGCTGCCGTCAATGTATGTTGGTTTCTGATACATGAGGAAAAGGGAAGGGATTTTTTTTGGGCATAGTGTTGGAGAGAAATAGAGTGTGGGTGTAGCAGAGCAATGTCGCTGCGTCCACGAGGGCAGCCCCGGTGAAGTCAACCCGGTAAAGTCAACCCGGTGAAGTCAACCAGTGAAGTCAACCCGGTCAGGCCAGCCCGGTGAAGTCAGCCCAGAAGAGGGCCGACGGACAGGCCGTGACGATGGCCTCGCAGACTCGCCTGAGGCAACTGCGGCTGTGGCGAGCCCGTAGCGGGCGGTCAGCAGCGCTCGAAGGGCTCGACGGTCCCCACGGCCAATCAGGCGGCGCTGCTTTGCCTCTCTGGCTACAGAAATCGTTGCAAGTGAAGGAGTTTTCAAAGCCCAACCGGGGACTGGCGCCTAAAACTAGCACGGACCCACCAGGCCTTCCAGCTATATCAGCATCACTCGACCCCTCCATCATCCATTTCTTCTCTTCGTCCAGCTCATACCTTACACCGCGCGCTGTAAATCTGAGTATTCAACACCTTTTCCGCACTTCATTCAACACCACACAACACCGCCACCATGGGGTAAGTCCTTGTCCCCCGCCTTGAGCCGCCGCCTGCCCTCGACTGTGCCGGCAGCGGCTCGAGCCTGCCACTTGCCCTCTTCCCAACAACACAGCTGACAGTCCCGCAGTAAGGAAAAGCTTCACATCAACGTCGTCGTCATCGGCCACGTCGACTCCGGAAAGTCGACCACCACCGGACGTAAGCCTACCCCCTCCGAAGCACTGCGGGGTCAGTCAACTCACATCGGAATACAGACTTGATCTACAAGTGCGGTGGTATCGACAAGCGTACCATCGAGAAGTTCGAGAAGGTACGGCATGACTTTTCTTCCATCTGCACCCTCGCACTTGCCCCAGTGCATCCTTTGAGCGCGCAGCCTTTTTTTTTGGCTTATCGCAACGAGGGGCATTTTTGGATGGTGGGGTTGTGCGGACTTTTACGCGCTAGCGCTAGTCCTCGCCAACCCCCGCCCACCCCCCCCTGACTGCCCCCACAGGAAGCCGCCGAACTTGGCAAGGGTTCCTTCAAGTACGCATGGGTCCTCGACAAGCTCAAGGCCGAGCGTGAACGTGGTATCACCATCGACATCGCCCTCTGGAAGTTTGAAACCCCAAAATATTATGTGACAGTTAGTACGTTGCGCTTTCCCTTCTTCCATTCCTGTCCCGTTCAAGCTGCTCGCTCGCTGCATCATGAGTTTGCATCTGGTTGAGTTGTTACGCCTTCTCTTTGAAGTCTTGCCTGCAGCTTGCCTGGCTATCGCGCCTTCTGTTTAAGTCTGGTTGAGCAGCTGCTTGGCTGTTGCCGCTGCTCTTTGAGTCTTGTTAAGTTCTTGCTTCGATGTTGCGCTTCCTGTTTAAGTCTTGTTGAGCAGCTGCTGGCTTGTTGCCGCTGCTCTTTGGGTCTTGTTAAGTTCTCGCTTGGTTGTCGCGCCTGCTCTTTGGGTGTTGTTTGGGCTGCTGCTGCCGCTGGTTCACGACGCTCCTGCCGTCATGCTCAGGACGTTCCTTCCAGGAGCAGGCTCTTGCCTCGAGCTCTTGACAAAATTTTTTTTGTCTTTGCTCGGGTGTTCAGTCTTCCTTCTCCTGCATCCCGCCTCGGCTCTCCTGCATTGCGTCTGCATCTGCTGCATTCTGGCCGCTTCTTGTCTTTCTGCTTCACCAAGATTCCTGAGCATGGAGGAGTTCTACGATGCTGGCGAGGGTGCAGTGGAGCAACACATCGACAACGCTGCCTTCCAGTTGCTGAGCCTCGATCTTCCTGGCTGGTTCATCAATGGGGAGATCAAGGGCGCATTTGCATCACGCGCTGCTTGGGATTCCGTGGTCAGCTCCGCGCCTCTCCAGGTTGCTCCAGGGTTGGCTTCAGTGCTCTCTTCGGGAGAGCCTCCGACGCTCGACTTCTTCCGAGGCCTTCCCAAACCTTCAACGTCTCCATCTTCCAAGGAATGGGCGGTTTACGCCATCATCCTTGAGCATCCTGAACTACCGCCGCTCCTTTACATTGGCTCTGGAACCAATGCTCGTGGTGGGGTTCAGTCAAGACAGGCCACATACCAATCCGGCACTGGTGCCATTGGTAGATTTGTCCAACAAGCACTAAATCAGGCGTACACCCTAAATTTTGGGATGTTGTGCTGGACAGCCCTACCCCCTCCAGATCTTGTCCCCCGCCTCCGAGCCCGCTTCCTTTCGCTCGAGTCGGTCTTCACCATCATCTTCTGCGCGTGTGTCAAGATGATCATGGATGAAGTCTTCATTCCAGACTTCTTCCTTTGGCCTCGTGCCAGTGTCAGTTGGAAGCCTGCCTGCACCCACCTCTCGCTCTCAGAGAGCGTCCGAGCCGATCTCAAGCTCAGCAAAGAGGAGATCATTGCTGCTGAGGAATGCCGTCGGAAGCGAGATGCAGCCAAGACCCAACGCTGTCGCAAACGGAAGCGTGATGAGGATGAAGCGGCTTTCAAAAAGAACGCCTTGGAGCAACACAGTGCCTGGGCCGCCCAAAACCGTGGCAGAGTGAATGAGATCGCTGCCGCTGTTCGAAAGAGAGCCAAAGAAGCCCAGCGGTTCCGATGCGAGGTCTGTGATCACAATGCCGCCTCCCAGTTCGCCCTCGATGATCATCTTCAGTCTCAATCCCATGCTGAAGCTGAACTAAACGGACGCAAGATTCTGAAGCCGCTGTCAGCAGCTGCTCTGAGCCGGCGAGCATCTCGCGCCGCCGCTGTTGCAAACCGCACCTTCTACTGCAAGCCATGCGACAAAGTTTGCTCAAGCGGCAATGATCTCAAGAGGCACAAAGACAAACAGAAGCACAAAGACAAGGTGGCAGCCACCAAACAACATTAGCAGCAAGCAAGCAACGTTGGCAACAAGCAAAAAATATTGGCAGCAAGCAAGCAACATCATCAACAACAACATTGGCGGCGAGCAAGCAACAACCAAACAACATTGGCGGCGAGCAAGCAGCAACTAAACAACATTGACAGCAAACTCAGCAAGCGACATTCACTAACAGCAACTTCTAGTCGACGCCCCAGGTCACCGTGATTTCATCAAGAACATGATCACTGGTACCTCCCAGGCTGACTGCGCTATTCTCATCATTGCCGCCGGTACTGGTGAGTTCGAGGCTGGTATCTCCAAGGATGGTCAGACTCGTGAGCACGCCCTGCTTGCCTACACCCTGGGTGTCAAGCAGCTCATCGTTGCCATCAACAAGATGGACACCACCAAGTGGTCTGAGGACCGTTACCAGGAGATCATCAAGGAGACCTCCAACTTCATCAAGAAGGTCGGCTACAACCCCAAGCACGTTCCTTTCGTCCCCATCTCCGGTTTCAACGGAGACAACATGATCGAGGCCTCCAGCAACTGCCCCTGGTACAAGGGCTGGGAGAAGGAGACCAAGGCCAAGGCCACTGGTAAGACTCTCCTCGAGGCCATTGATGCCATCGACCCCCCCAGCCGTCCTACCGACAAGCCCCTCCGTCTTCCTCTCCAGGATGTGTACAAGATTGGCGGTATTGGCACGGTTCCCGTCGGTCGTGTCGAGACCGGTGTCATCAAGGCCGGTATGGTCGTCACCTTCGCCCCCGCTGGTGTCACCACTGAGGTCAAGTCCGTCGAGATGCACCACGAGCAGCTTGTCGAGGGTGCCCCCGGTGACAACGTCGGCTTCAACGTCAAGAACGTCTCCGTCAAGGAGATCCGTCGTGGTAACGTTGCCGGTGACTCCAAGAACGACCCCCCCAAGGGTTGCGAGTCCTTCAACGCCCAGGTCATTGTCCTCAACCACCCTGGTCAGGTCGGTGCCGGTTACGCACCAGTCCTCGACTGCCACACCGCCCACATTGCCTGCAAGTTCTCTGAGCTCCTCGAGAAGATCGACCGCCGTACCGGAAAGTCTGTTGAGAACTCTCCCAAGTTCATCAAGTCTGGTGACGCTGCCATTGTCAAGATGGTTCCCTCCAAGCCCATGTGCGTTGAGGCTTTCACTGACTACCCTCCTCTCGGTCGTTTCGCTGTCCGTGACATGCGTCAGACCGTTGCCGTCGGTGTCATCAAGTCCGTCTCCAAGGTCGACAAGGCCGGCAAGGTCACCAAGGCCGCCCAGAAGGCTACCAAGAAATAAGTGCTCTCTTTTTGGGTTGCTTGTTTCTCTTCTTTCGTCTCTAGATACCTGCTTCTGGGGATGTGGCTGCTTCGGAAAAGCTGTGATGACTTTTTAAACGTGTCATGCATAACGGTCTGGGGTCCTGGCGTCTCCCTTCCATAGTTTCCATAATGATCTGAATGAAAACATGGGTGGGCAATGAACAATACTGAGCTTCATCGTGACATGTGTGAATTGACGTGATGTTGTTGGTGCAATCTGAGCTTTAGCGCGTGCCCGATCATGGTCTCGTCGTCGCCACATGACACGGTCCGTATAGTTTTGGGTGGTTGTACAGAGGCTGCTCTCAATGAAACAGCCATGGCGTCTCCACGTTTCTCATCGTGCATCTCATGGTCACAGAAACATTGCGATTGAATTCGTGTGTCTCCCGTGCTCTCAGCTTCCAAACAACATAGCTACGATGTCTCGCAGGGTTTCTGGCATACCGTGTGATGATAACGTCTTGATCTTGGGGCAGCGCTTCACGTGTACATTGGCAGCCACTCAGCCACGCCTCAAAAACATAGACATTACAAGGCTTTACAATAACAGATGCATAGTAGTCTCGACCATATTTTTGGTGTCTTCAGCCAACCAAACGTGCAATGCACTAGCATATAAGTGCAAAGTCGCATATGAAGGTGGTGGAGGGTGGTGGAATTGGACAGCTTCCATTGCCGGCTACATCAGCATCTACTAGCCGCGCGACTTTGTTAATTGTACAGACAGTCTCACAATGCGTTTTGATTAAGCGTACAATAGGCAGAGAGCTTAGTATAAAGATCTAGTCTTGATTAAGGGCTAGTTTAAGCTTATAGAGCAGATAAAGGCTAAGTACAGCATCTATAACGAGGACGTCTATAACTTTAACAAAGCTAGCTTCTTAATAGGTAAGATCACAACTCAGTTTGTTGCAACAGCTTCAGAAAGGCGAGGCCAGCGAAAGTGTGAGGGCGACTTCACGCAGTAGGAGGCGCAGGAACAGTAGGAGAAAGAAGAAGATCTTATTTGAAGGTACGAAAATAGCAGACAAAGAGCTAACTACGGCAAATAGCTAAGGTATTATACCTCAGAAGAAGTGCTAGTAGTAGCTTGCTAAGTAGCTAGCTAGATAAGCAGTCAGCTAGCTAAGCAAGCAGCAGGTAGCCTGCTAAGGCAACTAGCATATTAAATAGCTAAGTTGCCAACCCTTGCTGCAGCAAAGGCTTATTGAATAGCCTGCTTGCCTAAGGTAACTGGCCAGCTAACAGCTGGCTAACTGCATAGCTAGCTTGCTAAGCAACTAGCCTGCAAAGCAAGAAGCTAAAGAAAGGGAAGGAAAGCAAGAGAAGAAGGCAAAGGAGAAGGGAGTAAGGCTTGTGAGCTTGTGTCTTTACAGGTGAAGAGCTTAATACGCCACTACATCAACCACATCACCAAGCTCAAGTTTCTGCTAGCATTTAAGGCAGCCTCTGATCAAGCGTTTAGTTCAGCTAATATCTGCTCTACCTTCTGTGGCGCAGGCCTTATGCCTCTCCAGCCAGACGCTGTTCTGTCAAAGCTTGACGTGCAACTGCGTACGCCTACTCCACCTGCTCTACTAGAGGCTCTCTAGCAGGCTCATACACTAAGCAACGTACGTAGCTAGAGGCTCAATCTACACTAATAGGTGATCGCGTGCGGCAGCACAAGAGCTCATTACTAGCTTCAATTATCGCAGCAATCACCCAGCTTAAGAGAGGCGCGCAGATTATAATGCTCTCAGCTAAGCTAATAAGGCAGTAACAAAGCGTAGGCAGCACCAAAAAAAGCGGATACAGAAGTAAGGAGTGCTTACAAAGAGAGCTAGAAAGGGTCTACCTACACAGCATAAGGCAGATTAGCAGATTAGCAGATTAGCAGATTGCTTATAAAGAGCGTCGAGGAGAGCAATCAGGTGTCAGCTGCTGGGCTCTAACGCGCTGTAGCAGGCGCAAAGAGACTGGCCGTAACTCGCGTACATGCAAGAAAAATACTCTAGATACTGCTTGATCTACTACATTTAATATATAGTAAAACAATTCTATTATGGTGGAGCTACACGCTTATAGAGGTGCGCAGGTTTAGTGGGGTGCGTCACTCGCTTGTATGCGTCACTCGCTTGTACCTAGAGTAGGTACGTTAAGCCATGACTTCCTGAACAAGCACCAGCCTTGCGTTTCCACCCCACATCTTCTACGCTCCCAAATCACCAATGTCAGCAGATCTCTTTGCAGAGTTTGGAGCCGATCCCCCATCCAGCCAAGGGCAACAATCAGCAGTACCGGCAAAGCCCGGTGCACCCGCGACGTCGGATTTCGGCTTCTTCAATGATCTAGCCAACACCCCAGTTTCGGGCGGTCCATCTCAGCAGCCACCATCTACGAGCCATTTCCAGGATCTTGGTTCCTCCTCAGTTCAGGCGACCGAAATTGATGATAACGATGACTGGGGCGATTTTGAAGGTGGCTCGTCATTCGAGCCCGCTCCTACCGCTAAGCAAGATCCATTTGCATTTGCATCGCTCCAAGCATCACAGCCACAACAAAACTCATGGAATATCACCTCGGGCACCCATGATCCTTTTGAATTCCCATCACAGTCACCTTCACAACCGCCAAGCCAGGCATGGCAACGAGCGCCCGTTACAAAGGCTAAGAAATCTGCGGATCCAAGCGTGTTATTCGACGCAGAGGATGAAATTGATGACGATGACTTTGGCGACTTTGAGGGTGAACAAAAGTTCGAAGCAAATACAGGAGCACCAGTTACGTCATCTTCGGCGCTTGTGGACCTGCTTGAGGATATGAGCGTATCACAGCCGCAACGTCTGGGTAGTAGCCGAGGAGATGCAAAGACAGTACCCAAAAGCCAAGAGACAACAAAGAAGAGTGTCAGGGGCAGCTTTGGTGCTGCACCCAAGGTAAAGCAGTCGGTGTCGAAATCTGCTTCGGTCTTGCAACAGAAAGATGAAAAAGAATGGGATGAATTCGACGACTGGGAGGCATCTATTCCTGCACAAGCACCGACGAAAGCCTCAAGCAAGCCTCAGGCTATCAAATCCACTGCGAATTCCGACTCAACTACCACACTGCCACCGCCAATACTCTCTCCAACAACAGGCGATGCACAGCCTGGTGAGCTGCCTCCAACCAACGTACCACCGCCTGGAGTCTTGTTGTCACTCTTTCCTTCATTGTTCGCTGAGGCACAAGAGAAACTGTTCAAGCCCATGGCAGCACAGCCTCTACCTATGAGAAACAGATTGCTTGCTGAGCCAGGCACGATTGCTTACCTCCAGGGCTACCTAATGTTAGGAAACGTAGCGGCGCACATAATCGCCGGCCGAAAGCTGCGCTGGAAACGAGACCAACACCTGTCTCAAGGCATGCGAATAGGGCCAGCGTCGTCACGAGCAACGTCAGGGATGAAACTAACGGGCATCGACAAAGGCGAAAACAGGAAGGAAGAAAGAGAAGTCTCGGATGTAGTAAGAAGCTGGAAAGAACAGGTTGGGAGATTGCGACATGTTGTTTCTGGTGTGAACCAGATCAAAGCCGGCACTTTGGATCGCGGTCCAGACCTACAAGAAACAATGCCTGTCAAGACGCTGAAGCAGTCGGAAGGTGGCATCCCTGCACGGCAGCCTTGTATGCTATGTGGGCTCAAAAGGGAGGAAAGAGTGACGGCAGCGGATATGGCTACTGATGACAGCTTTGGCGAGTGGTGGATCGATCAAACTAGCATGCATCGAGGTGCGTTTTTCGCTACGGTAACTGGCGAGCCTTGGTGTACACATGGGCTGACATTTCCATCAGGGTGCAGGAACTTTTGGAATCAGCACAAGGATGCTCTTCGACAACGGTGATGGCTTCAATAGGGGGCGAAAGTCTGCATTGAGCAGATGATAATGTAATCCTCGGCATCGACATAGGGATTGACAGTGAGCGGGAGAAGCACTGTACGTGGCTTGCGCGAAGAGGATGTGCGTGACAACAACAACAAAAGCCTATACATATGCCGGATTGGTGGGACGTTTGGTCTAGGCGCAGGGTGATGAAAGGGAGCGGCTGAATAGCACATGGTAGAGAGAATGTTAGTGGAGATTTGTCGGCCGATGATGTCAGGTTGGGGGTAGTAGGGCGTGGTATAGTGGGTGTCCCTACCTGGGGGTCATCATGGCTGAGCAAGGCCAGCTGTGCAACCCAGGCTTTGCAATAACCACTGTGCGACGTCACCGTCTAGATAGTATGTACATATGTAGTGTCGGTGTGGGCGCGTCTGGCCTTTGTCGGGACGGGGATCAGATCTGAGGGTAGCGTGGAACCACGGGCACATTGCATCCATTGTCTGTGCACTTCGCGGGGCCCAACGCCAACGGGGGACGTAATGCAAATAACGCCGTTACCGTCCCAAGTCGCATAGTGTCTGCGACCAATCTACATACATACATACCGTTCACTATCCACTACTACAGCATACTACTGACACTGCTCTTGACCGACTGTTGACTGCCGCATCCCGCTACGCATCGCATTCTCATACTAAGCAGCTGGATTGGATTGGTTCGCAGGTGACACCCACCGTAGGAAGAAGACCTGCATCCCCGCCACAGAGTCCCTTTGCACCACCCACCCACGCATCTTCGTATCCCAGGAAGCCATATCCGCCCCAAACGCGACAAAACGGGCCAGTACACGCTGTATTGTGTACCTGTAGACCAGGGCCTAGTCATATTGTCGTCATTCGCTACTTCTGATCTTACCGAGCCCAGACAACCCGCCCAGGCCTGGGAACAGGCGCTCGCACGCCTCAGGGAATGAGCAGGCCAAATGATCATGGTACGTCAAATGACCTTCTACCCCGGATCCCCGTTTCTACCGCCATCTAAACGGCGTGTACCACCCACCTGTTTAGCGGTGCTCATTGTCAGCTACACCGCTCCGTCACTATGCTCGCTCCAACGCGAACTCGACGCCCCGAGAGAGCAACTGTAGACTGCACTACCCGCATACCCGCACTCCGTCATCTGGCCGACTCGTCGACTTGTCGACTTGTCGTCTTGTCGTCTTGCTCGCCAGCTACGTGACGTTGCTGATTGTGCTTATACATGGGTTCCTTCGCTGACGTCCTGACCCCGCCAGGCTCTCTACCAGAAGCACCCTTCGGCTCCCTGTCGCAATCAGAGCCCATCGCCGAATATGCCCCGCTGGTCAAGACGAAAAGCACCCCCAGCTTGCTCAATTACCGGGCGGGGCCTCCGCCGCCCCTAAACACGACGAAGCGCCTGAGTATCGATGCAGGACAACTAGATCGCATGGCAAGGTGAGCAGCAGTGCGAAGCGTCGAGCCATGTGATAAAGGTCGCGCTGGAGAAGGAGCATTCTCTGCTTCGTGCTGAGTATGTAGGAAAAGTAGCTGACGCGTCTGCATTAGGTCGCCCATCGTTCCAGAGCATGAGCATGGCCTAGGGTCATCTGGCCTACGTCGCATCCGCCAACAGCCAAGCTACAAGCAACTTTCAACATCCCAACGAGCCACTTCGCTGAACATCAGCACCCCACCAGTGTCGAGACATCCCTCTGAGTCAGCGCCCACGGCACCTGGCTCGCCAGCATTTACTTTTGGCGAGGATCTCACTCGCTTCCCTTCCGAGTCGCTTCACTCCTTTTCTTTTGCAACACAATCAGAAGAGTTCATTCACAATCGCCAGAATGTGCTGAAGCGATCCATTGAGTTTATGCGGGACAGGCTGGGCTGGGCAGCGACAAACCCTGGAATAGCGAACGCCCAAGCAAAACTCAGTGGCGACCAGGAAGTACAGAGTATGATGGAGCTGCTTACTCGGGCAAACCTCATAGGTCAAGACGGCACAGGAGCTCATGGACTTGGTGCATTGGGACCTGTAACAGGACCGGCGGACATGTCAGGAAACAATCTCTTTGAGAAGGGCTTCATGGCCGAACGCTCAGAGAGTCCAGAGAGCATGCTCGAGCCTGCAAGGCCGTCGCTGCACCGGGTGACAACAATCGACAATGGGGACTCCAGCAGCGCCTCTGACTCTCGAGGCGCGCGAAGCTCGTCGAGTACCGATCTTACTTCTGACACATCCAGTACGAAGGCACCAGCTGCCCCGTCGTTAGCCCCGCCAACCCCACAGCCTTTGCGGCCGCAACGAGCTGCTCTAAAACGTACACTCACTGACGTTGTGCCTCTTACCATACAAAGCCAACTCAACGATGCCCTAGCCCAGCCATACCGAGTGGGGGACCAGGAGAAAATAAGCGATGTAGTGTCCCCTACGACAATGCCCGTTTTGACACCAAGCTTCAGCAATGCACCGGGTCCACATTCTGCCGGAGCTGCGCCGCACGGCCACGGCAGTAGACATGTCCCAGCCGCACAGGCCATTTTCACGACCGAAACAGAATCACCATGGACAATTACATCTGCCAATGACCTGGCATGTTTGGTCTTCGGCGTTACGAGGGCCGAGGTCCGCAAGTTGGGCATACTCGAGGTCGTAAGGGAGGATCGTAGAAAATGGCTAGAGAGCAAGCTGAGGGACCCCGAGGTTGGCTCGAAGAATGCACAGTCGTCAGCGTCACCTAATATGAGCAATTTGAAGGTTGGCAGCGGTGTCACAGCGCGGTTGCTGAATAAAGCTCCATCGCGAGTAACAGCTGCCAGAAAGGCCAAGACCGACGATGGCAGCGGATCATCCTACTACAACGCGAAGAAGACGGGTAAGCTGAACCACGAGCCCAAGGGTTCAAGAGGCGTCTTGCTGTGTGGCGATGTGATACCCATTCAAAAACGCAATGGCTCCACTGGAGCTGCCAGCTTGTGGGTCAAGGAGAAGCGGGGCAGCCTAATATGGGTGCTGGAAGAAATTGCAGAAGACGTTGTGTATATCACCGTTGATGAAGTAGGTTGCGTATCCAAGGGCTGGGGCGCGACAGAAGCCGTCTTCGGAAGCGATCGATTAAGGCGAGGAATGGACCTCAAGCGTTTGATACCTGGCATACCACGACTTCGAGGCACAAACACTGGAGCGTTAGACTATGATTCGATCGATGAGTTCCGCAGCTATACAGCTCGAACCTCAAACAGCATCAACATACCGGTAACAGTGGAAGCCCTGCCCGGCGAGCCAACCTTCCGTATTTCAAGCTTCCCACACATTGCTGGCATCATTGTCCTATCCTCTAACGATCTCAAAATCACAAGCTCCAACTCTGTCTTTTCATCGGCTTTGTTCGGACAGCCGCGACCTGAAGGCATCCATGTGAGCAAGCTCATACCTGCATTCGACAAGATACTGCACGTCATGACCGATGAAGACAAGATTGAGCTGGTGGATGGTATCGTCATTCCCGAGCACAGCTTCCGCCGCGCTCGGGCTCTGCTGGCTATGCGGGAAGGCAGCGCAGATGCGGCAGCTATCTTCCTGAAGCCAAGTGGCTTGCCAGCCCTCCACCGCGACGGTTCTGAGATCATGGTCGATGTGCAAATGCGGGTAGTTAAGAGCGAGAAGACGCCCCGATTCGATGAAAATGTCATAGAAGAGGAAGATGGGTTGTCACCCAAACCGACCAAGGGCCCCGAACTGGTCTACGCTCTGTGGGTAACCTACTCCAGGCAACTGCACGCTGCGAACCATGGTATTGGTCCTGTGACTCCTCTCTTGTCTCGTCCGCCCTCACCACGCCAACTTCAGCCTGGCCAATCAAGTTTTCCTATTCCGCATGAACCAGAATCGCATCAATCACAGGGATCTCCAGCTCCAGTGTCACTCATAACTCAGCAAATACAAGAAGCTATGCAACCCATGATCCCGCAGGAACCCCAAGCGAAAGCCCCAGCACCAGCGCCAATGAATGAAGAACCACCCCACAAAAAAACTATCAACGACTTTGTCGTGCTGGAAGAGATGGGACAGGGCGCGTATGGTCAGGTCAAACTTTGCCGGTACAAGAAGATGAGCAATAAGAAGGTGGTCATCAAGTACGTCACAAAGAGGCGCATTCTTGTCGATACATGGACGCGAGACCGGAGGTTAGGAACTGTGCCTCTCGAGATTCACGTCCTAGATTATCTTCGCCGTGACGGCTTCAAACACCCAAACATTGTCGAGATGGCCGACTTCTTCGAAGATGACGTCAACTACTACATTGAAATGATTCCCCATGGTCTTCCAGGCATGGATTTGTTTGATTATATTGAGCTACGAGTCAACATGGAAGAGAAGGAATGCCGCAAGATTTTCGTTCAAGTCGCCGAGGCTATACATCACCTGCATACAAAAGCAAAGGTTGTACACCGTGACATCAAAGATGAAAATGTGGTGCTCGATGGCGAAGGCAACATTAAGCTCATCGATTTTGGAAGCGCAGCATACATCAAGAGCGGGCCTTTTGATGTCTTTGTAGGCACTATTGGTATGTTGTTATCTTGCTTCCCCAACCCTTTTATTTTGTTTTTCCGTACATACTAATAACATTCTAATAGACTATGCCGCCCCCGAGGTTCTAGCCGGAAAAGCCTACCGTGGCAAGGAGCAAGATGTGTGGGCCCTAGGGATCCTCCTTTACACTATTATCTACAAGGAAAACCCGTTTTACTCTATCGACGAGATTATGGATCACGACCTCCGTGTGCCGTGGGTCATGTCGGAAGAAAGTATCGATCTGATACGGCTGATGCTAGACCGCGATGTAGAGAAGAGGATCACGATTAGTATGGTGCTGGAGCATCCGTGGTGTAAAGGTATGAGTGGGGGTAGTCCTACGGTTACGACTGCGTCTGCTTCGGGCGGGGTAGGGGGTGGGCTTGTTGGCGAGGCTGGTGAATGAATGGAATGAATAACGGATAAGAAAATTGGGCAAAGGGTCTTTTTTCCCCAGCAAGACGGTTATTTTCTCCTTGTTCTTTCTTAAGAGATGAGAGGCAACATAGAGAACGACTCTGTTTTTTCCTTTGACACCCTTTTATACTTTCTTTACTCTCTTTTTCTTTTCTTATATATATCTCAGGCATGAAATATGGAGGGATCAAAAAGAACTAGGAACAGGGGGAAATTTTGGGAATACGAGTGAAACTTTGAAGGGAAACTGGAATGAACTGAGAGAACACATGCATTTTCCTGTTTTTTTTTCTTTCTTTCTTTTTGAAGAAGGAGTGGGGGAGGATGGCTAGAAGGACACAAATATTTCTCATCATTACTTTTTCTTGTCTTTCCCTACCTTTGCAAATATTGAATGCTCTGTTGATTCGATTCAGCTTCCCTTTTGCGACTGAATAGAGATCAATAGGACATGTTGATGCCACGCCAACTCAAAGGGCCTGGGTGCGATGACAATGAATTGTTTGCTTGCTTGTTGGGCTGTGTATATATCATATGCCATGGAATCATTATGATAGGGAACCTTTGGCTACAGAAGGGAGTTTTGTAGAAACCACTTAAGTAGAATCTTCAATGCGGTAAAATAGTATCATGGATGTTGATGTTCTTTTTTTCTTGGTCTCTTTTTGTACCAAAAAAAACGAAGCTCTAATCGTACAGAATGCGTTCTCATGCTGCAAAGCACAAGAGCCAACGCATGCTCGTCAAGAGTGGAATAAATACCCGAGTCGTCGCCAGCCTAACCCCATGCTGTAAAACGCGCCCATAATGCACTAAATCAATCGACCAACTTCGCCCTCTTCCTTTCATCTTCTACTATCCAAGTCCCTGAATGTGGCTGGACTAGGTGGCACGAGGGGTCCCTTGACGCCATCGTCTCCCTTGGGCTCTATGTATCCGGGTGCCTTGCCATAATCACCAGAGAAGTACTTCTGGAAATCTTGGTTATCCTCGAATGGCCTGGGACCAAGCAACCTAATCATATCCTCTCGACCGAGCATCTCCTTCCTAAGAAGCTCTTCTGCGACCAAGCCTACTTCATGCTTCTTCTCGGTGAGCAAGTCCTTGCATTGCTTGTATGCCTCATCCACAATGCGCTTGACTTCCATGTCGATGTTTTTGGCTGTGTCTTCGGAAAAGGGCTTGGTGAGTTGCTGGCCCTCGCCATCTTCGAAGTAGATGTAGCCAATCTTCTTGCTCATGCCCCATTTGCTGACCATTGCAGTGGCCATCTGAGTGACCTTGCGGAAATCGTCCGATGCGCCAGAAGTGACGGTGTCGAAATGCAACTCTTCAGAGACACGTCCACCAAGCGTCATTGCCATGCGATCCATAAGCTGGTTCACATTCATGAGGTAGGTATCACCATTGGGAAGATATTGAGCGTATCCGAGCGCACCTTGGCCGCGCGGAATGATGGAGACTTTGAGAAGAGGGTCCGCCCACTTGAAGTACCAACCGCAGATAGCGTGGCCTGCTTCGTGGTATGCGACAGTCTTCTTCTCTTCGGGCTTGAGGACGAGAGACTTCTTCTCGAGACCACCGATAACTCGCTCAATGGCTTGTTCGAAATGCACCATGGCGACAGTGTCAGCGTTCGCACGGGCGGCTAATACGCATTAGCAATCACGTAACTAAATGGGAATTGGAAACCCTACCGATTAGAGCAGCTTCGTTGACACAGTTGGCAATGTCAGCGCCAGAAAATCCTGGTGTCAAAGCTGCTAGCCTGCCCTTCAAGAACTCCACATCTTCATTGGTGATAATTTTCTTCAGATGAACACCGAAGATCTGACCACGGCCGTCCATGGTGGGCTTGTCAATGTTGATATGTCTATCGAAACGACCCGGTCGCATGAGAGCCTTGTCCAGAACATCCGGTCGGTTGGTACCTGCGAGCACGACTACTTGCTCAGTAGTATTGAAGCCATCCATCTCGGTGAGAATCTGGTTGAGGGTGGCTTCACGCTCATCATTGCCGCCACCAAAGTTTTGTTTCGATCGAGCACGGCCGATGGCGTCAATCTCATCAATGAAGATGATGCACGGCGTACTCTTGCGCGCGTTGGCAAATAAGTCTCGCACTCGCGAGGCACCAACACCTACGAACATCTCGACGAACTCGGATCCACTAACGCTGAAGAACGGAACGCCCGACTCTCCAGCGGTAGCTTTAGCTAAGAGTGTCTTACCAGTACCCGGGGATCCGGAAAGGATGGCACCACGGGGAATCTTTGCACCAAGCTTTTGAAATCGAGTAGGGTCCTTGAGAAAAGAGACAAACTCCATGATCTCTTGCTTAGCCTCATCCATTCCAGCAACGTCACTGAATTTGACCTTGACGTCTGTCTCGTGGTTGAACTTCTTAGCACGGCTCTTGCCCATACCAAAGACACCGCCACTACCTCCTGCTCCACCTCCTGCACGTCTTGTGAAGTAAAACAGTGCACCAAGTAGCAGGATAGTAGGGCCAAATGACAGGAAGGTGCCAAACCAGGATATTTCACTAGAGTATGCGACGGGAATGCGCTCAGAGCTAGGGATACCCAGCTCATATTGGGCGTCATCCATCTTGCGCTCGAAAGCTTCGACAGAACCGATTGTGAAGTAGTAATAGAAGTTCTGGTTGACAGAGGGAGAGTCGGGGTACATAGAGGCAACGGCCTCGCGATGCAGGTGCACCTTTGCTTTGTTGCCGTTAAGAATAACAATCTTCTCGACCAGGCCCTTGTCTAAGAAAGTAGTCCGGAACTCCTGCCATGTAATCTCCTTTGTGTTCTCGCCCGGGAAGATCATCTTGTAAGTAAGATAGGCGAGGAAAGCGGTGATAATTATGGTATTTGTGTCCATGCCACCGCCTAACGTAGGTCCAGTCGGACCACCAGCACCGCCCTTGGAACCCTTGCCTGGACCTGGGTCGTGTGCACCTGACTTTTGTTGTGGCTCCTGTGGATTATCGCTTTTGAACTTTTGTTGGTCGGCTGCCTTGCGGGCCATGTTGGTGGTTAAGCGCGAGATCTTGGCCGCTGTAGCCAGGTCCAGTTTCTCCCCTCTTTCCAGCTTGTCCATCTCTTGGCGCAGCTCGGGCGGTATGCCGTTCCGCTTGATTTCTTCCATTGCTTCTTTGATGTTCTGCCTCTGAGCCTTTGGGACACCCATGGACACAAACGACACTAGCTGGTCGATCATCTTCTCCTCCTCTGGCGTGAGCTTTGCCATCTGAGGCTGTCCTTGGCTGTCCTGCTCTGTTTTTGGAGGCTGATTGGGATCGGACTTCTCAGCATGGCCTTCCTTCTTGGCTAACTCATCGTCCTTGTTGTTCTTGGGCTCTCCTGGCGGCCCAGTCGCATATCTCCGGGCGCGTTGCTGAGCGTATATACATTGTGGTAGTGGTGCGCGTGTGCGTAATGTGCGTGGTGCTCTGGTAATGGCGGCGTTGATGTATGGTCGAGAAAGGCGTGCGAGGTTGCCTGTTTGCCGGAGGAGTGTTGACATGACGGCGGCGAGGGCCGAAGCTAAATGACCGGGGATGGGGAGGGGCTGCAGTAGGTGATAGGGAAATTGGGGTATTATACAGTGAATGATAGTAAGAAAGTATAGGGGAGAGCAGTGCACAGGAACTCCGCGCCTGATCGGATTGTACTGCCGCGCACTGGCAGGTAGAAGGTGTCTTGTGGCGGGTGCACACTTGATGGCAAAAGCTAAGATATGACAGAATCATCGAAGTTCCTCACATCGCCGACATGCCGACTGACTAAGCGGGGCCCGGCCAGCTTCGACGCGTGAACATGTGCCTCAGGAACTTTGACCCCTCGATGAGGAACAGCTCGAGTGTTTGAAAGCAGGGCCTTTGATCAGCTGACCATAACAGTCTGCACTTTGCAGCCGCCATGCATGACATCAACACCGTCATGCATTTGTTCATGCCGCGCTTCCGCAGAACCTGAGGTTGCTGAAATAGGCCTTGGGCAAAGAGTTGCAGATCAGATATTCATCTCATCAATCGCAACATTGGCTTGGCCAGGTTTGGTGTAGTTCAAGCCTATAGGAACTTTTGAGACTGCGATGCTATCCTTTGAACTAGGTCTGGCGTGGCGAATCACTGGCCATGAGAAGAAGACTATCGTACAGCATACTTCGATACTGCACATGGGTAATCGGAAGCACCTGTACAGTCAAACAAACGCAAAGGTGTAGATTCAAGCCGTGTTTATACAATCTATCTGTCGTCTCGCTACAGTGACTGGCATGTTACGTGGATGCCCTGCTTGAGTCCAACAAAACATACCACCCTCCATCAAGCCGAACTCTTACTCCTCTGGTCTGCGCATCTACTCCTCATCGGCGTACAGAGCACGGCCGGTCTTGGAGTTGAGGAACTCATTCCTAACATCGTTGTCAGCCTCCCGGTCTACGTTCGGCTCCGTCCCATCTATCCCTTGCCGTTCCGTATCTCCATTCAGAATCATGGACTCACCTCTCGATTGCCCACTGCATGGCTCCGTATCCAGCGATGAGCGGCGGGATAAAGTAGAGGACCTGGTTCCTGGATCGGCGCACAACGTTCCAGAAGCCCTTGCTAAGGAATAGGGCCATGGGGCGCTGTCGGTTGGCGCTCAGTTGGTAGGTCACGATGCCCTTGCCGGGTCGGCCACCACCCTCATAGGGGTTGCCCCATGAGCCGATGTGCCATCTGTGCCACCGTCAGCATGTACTCCATTCCGGTCAAATGAGCACACGTTTGCCGTTTGTGCAGTGCAATTTGGGGCGCGGGATCTTTCGAGGAGAATGGAGGTGCTGTCGCATGCGGAGAGGGTCAAGACATACGTGGTCTTGGTCTTTGCCAGTGGTTCGGGTCCGAGAGCCATTGTGAAGATGTCAGGTGTGGATGTGGACGTGCAATGGGATGGGCTGTCGGTCCTGACGCTGCTAGAAAGCTGCAATCCGAGCTGCGATGCCAAGCCCTTTTACTGCGCTAGCGCCCAACAAGGGCAAGCCTGGTACAAGTGAATCAGCGGTATGCTATTGGTCAGTCGTCTCAATATCGCCGGACCTTATACGCTGTTTGCTTCTAAGAGTGCAGTCGACGCCACAGTAGCGGATCACAAAATGGTCTAGAAATCGATATGATACAAATAAATCAGCTCTCCGTGTTTGATCTGAGATACGTGTAGAACATGTAGTTGCGAAGTGGTGAAATATGTATGAGGGCAAGATGTCATCGGAGTAAAGGACTGAGCATGTCTCAATAGAAGTAAAACATTGTTTGGTTTTCTCATATCAGAATGTCATAAAATACTGAATTATGGATCCTAACGCCTTTCATGATCTAACTACGCACAAAGAGCCAAGACTCAGCATTGCGCTCCAAATTGAATCCCAAACAAAAATCTCTCCGCTACATCCAAGTCACTAAGAAGACACGATAATATCCTCATTCATGACAATTCCATAAGTAATGCTTTGGCTCAACTCCTGTGGGCAATCGTGGTAGTCTTGATAGAGTGTCGCGTTATAAAAGTTGCACATGTCTTGGACAATGGGACGGGCCTTGCCCAAGTCGTCCAAAGTGCAATGGCCCGTGTCGCCGGCTTCTGGAGGGATTGCACACGGCTCTATCAACTTTTTGGTGTCAGATGGTGAATTTCTTTGGAAGTGAAGTAGAAAAAAGCGATGGGGAAGGTGCATACACTGGAGTACTTGGAATGGTTGACGCAGTGGCACACGAAGTCCTCAGGTGCACAGCCATCCGCCTCGTTAGCTTGTAGCTGACACTCAAAGACACATTTGGGAAGCCAGCCACTGAGCTTATTGTTATCTCTATTTCTCCATGTTAGCTCACTTCTGTTTAATCACGATTCTTTCTCAAAGCCTCAAGAAGCTTTCTATCCTCTCCTTGTACGGTTCCGTTAAGATGACGGGCCAAACCACAATAATAACTTCAAAGTTTCGAGACACGTACAAGCAACGATATTTATCCCTATTTCCCGGGACAGTAGCCTGCGTAATGTTGTACGTGAGTTGAGCACTGGCAACGGCCGAGATGGAAAAAAGAGTGACGATTTGAGTGAGATACATGGTTATAGCTGATTTCAAATAAAGAATGTGAAGAGTGCAATGGAACGAGTGTTAGCAGGTGAGTTGCTGGTAGTGCACTTGGATTCTTCATACCCGAGAGCAACTAGCTTATATATTAGGCATAGTGTTGATCTCCCCCCCTGATGCGCAACAGCGGTAGGATAATACACTTCACGTGCAGGTCCGTATCATGTTACTCCAGAGTTACAGTAGAACAACAATGTTTGCAAGAACTAATTTCTGCATCGTAATCTCTTACCAAGTGTATCTCCGAACTACTCGCCTCAATAGAACTTGCCACACCATCACCCTTAGGCCCCTTTCGATCCGGCATATTGATCCGTGGAGCTATCGTTGCGGACTGAGACGAAAACCAACTTATGTGCAGCGGCATTGAAACGGAAGGAATTTTGTACGCGCACCACAGATTCCGCCATTGTTTGGCAATTGCACCCAACACACTAAATTCGGCAGAACGTGGTTGATGGCTGAATGAGGGAAGCTCGACAAAACCTTAATGCTTATTACATATCACGACCCTTCAATACGTACTTGCTTTGCTGAACAGAAAGAGAACAGAGTTCGGGAAAGTTTAAAGTACGGTTTAAAAGCAATGTGTCCTGTATCATAAACGACAAGGGTAGAGATGGCAGGATGTTCATATAGTGAGAGGCATGAAGAGTAAGACACCAAAGAGCGCATCTTTAAGATATTAAATAGAGGGCCTGAACTAGACAGCAACTACGGTATGTGAAGCAAGTCAAGATATAACTCATGTATAGACTCCATTGCTACGCGCAAATTGGCGATTCTCATGTAGGAAATTTACGCAAATAGCAACAGCCTCACATCCAAGTCTAAAATGTCAAAACTAGACTTCAAAATTTGAGAAGACTCCCCTAGTTTCAGATCTCGAACTCCTGCAAGCTGAACCGAAGATTTACAATAATTTAGAGCGTTTGCCCTAAGCGTCTATCAGTTACTTTTTCTTGTTGGCGCCCACTTTGAAACTGTTCTTGCTTCTTGTGTCAAAACCTTGCACATCCCTATCGCACACGCTTGACTAAATAGTGTTTTGTCCCGCGACGTTTAGGAAAATGTTTCCCTAACGATTGCCAAGATTCGCCCTGGAATCTATGTGTTTTTTTATATTCTTTACTCTACTTTAATATTTTGTCCAATGCTTTTCTTGCTACTTGCCCCATTGCTTTCCACCTAGGCATATGAGATTGCGATGTCAGGATTACAAGCCCATGAACTACTCCCATCATTCACAAAATCCTCAAAGAAACATTCAATATTACCTGTAGTGTCGATTTTCAGTAACCTTAATCCTGGCAAACAGAGCATTCAGTACTACGTAACTGTAGCGTGAGCTCTCGACGGCTGGTGGTATAACATGTCACGACGTGGAGCCCACCAAAAAGAGACAAGTCTTCAAACAGTATGGTACAATGATGATGGAGTAGGGCAGCCAGAAGGCTGAGCTAAGTACAGGGAATGAGCTAAGGCGCTATGCCAGAACAAAGTGGTACTATCAAGTATCCAAAGACGCAGAAAAATTGGTGGCGGATCTGAAGCATATCCAATAATACACGCGACGACGTTCTCTGCAATCAAATTTCTCCGTCGCTCCAGTTGACTTCATCATCAACGTCTCGGGAACTATTCCCAGATCCCAGAGTCACTTGGCGGCACTTGGCGACATGGTCAGGCAATCCTTCTGGAGCCATGACAGCAATATATATTCATGGGATCTATAAACTCGCTCAGTGTCGGCGTATCCAGACGCAATTTTGTCTCTCAAGTCTTTGTCAATCTGCTCGGGTGTCACCGCTTTTGGTTGGGAACTGGGCCTGTTTTGACGAGGAATAGTGCCAGCAGCGACGGCAGGCAGTGAGATAACGTCCATCTGTGTCTCTCTCGAGTGTGTTGGAGCGCTTTCTGATGCGAGATCTCCAGATAGTGACGATATATCTGCTTGTTCTGGGACGTATTCTATGGAACCAACACCCTGTTTGAGGCGGACAGGAGAAAGCTCACTTGCTCTTGAAATTGATACCGCGTGTATCTGTCCTTGCGGTTCTGATGCCCAAGCTTTCGGTGAGTTTGAGAGGGGTGCAGCAGTGCCGTCCAAATCTTCCCTTGTTGCCCTTGATGGCCGTTTTCTTTAATGCCGCAAGGTTGCTGCGATCTTTAAGCCGCAGCTTCTTCTTCTTCTTCTTCTTCTTCTTCTTCTTCTTCTTCTTCTTCTTCTTCTTCTTCTTCTTCTTCTTCTATTGCTTATTCTCAGACAAACATACCAAACCCTACACGGAATCAGAATCCACCTCTTCCGGCCAATCGTCCACCTGACCCGGACCATGATTCCGATAGTATTCTTGACCTATTAACCGATTCGTCTGCAACTCCTCGCAGTCATCCACATCCACCGCGCTCGATGCGTCCCTACGAATAAACTTTCTATGCAACCCAACATTGAGCGGAAATCCCGTGTGTGCAGGCGCCGTACTACCATCCGGGCGCACGCCAGACCAGTGCCTGATACTGTGACCCAGAACAGGTAGTTTGGGAGGAAGCACATATGTATCCTTCCCCAATCTGCCTCGTCGCACTCTCTGGTCAACAAACTCGAGGTACTTCCTCTTCGTCGTAGCGAACTTGACGGCGCGCTGATTCTCCTCCTCATATCTCGTTTCGAGGCTGCCGTCGGCTCGAACTAGGTCTTTTGAGCGCGATTTTCCCGATGTGGCAGATTTTTGTTTTCGTCTTCTCTTGCGAGAGCCCGGAGGCTCGGGGTTGCTGCGGTCGTTTAGAGAGCGGCGCGCGTAGGTGCCGATCAAGTGGTTAAGCACAGGGTCAAGGATGGCGAGACCTCGCGAGTAGAAGCGCCCGATTGTCATTTCCAAGGTGTCGAGATGGCATGCAGATAGATTTGTCTGGTACATTTGTAGAACAAGCGCGTCGATGAGCGGAAGCTGAACGAACTTTGGTAAGCCTAGTTGGAGCATTGCGTTGTATAGATGAATCTTTTCCACAAGAGACTCGGGTATATCTACTGCCATCGGACCACCCGGCCTCGTCAGATGTTCTCTCAACTCCTGGTTTTGAGTCTTATTCCATCTCCTTGGCTTGCCCTTATCGACACTATCCCTCTTCTTTTGACTGCCCATATGCGCTCTTACTTTTTCGAGCCATGGGACGATGTAATCTTCAATCTCTTCGGCGCGTATGTAAGCCATTTGGTCGTCAGACTGAAGGGTTTCATAAACTCGCGGATAACCGACTGGTAAACGCAATTCGTCGCTATTGGGATTGTACGTAAAATGGTCCCTGGCAAGGCTCGAACACAAAATCAAAGTCTCACGACAAAGAGGCGTTGCTATAGTCGTGGGTTCTCTCTCCCGAAACTCTCTTATCCATTCAAAATCACTGCCCCATCCACCTCTTTGCTCGCAATATAGGGTCCGGAAGCGTTGTTCTTCAATGACGATTTGCACATCGTTAGTAGATGACGGTCCGTTCCTCTGCTTGTACACATCGATCTGATCTGTATACCGGACCTCCCTGTTACTGGCTGCCTTTTTTGCTTGTTGCTCAAGATATTCTTCGTGTGCGATCACAACTCTTCCATCGTCATGATAGAGTACCATCCTGTTGTCCAGACGTCATTGGCTTATGCGGCGGAGATCATGAATTCGACTTGCAAATGTTGCAAATGGCGTCTCTAAATAGGACGCGATACTGAATGGCTAGAAAGCAACATCCCTATTCTGTACATCCTTTGTTCTGATCCTGCATGATCTAGACGGACGCGTTACCCAAAACCGTCGAGATTCAAGGGGTAATCCCTTTCATAGGTATCAAATTCGGAACAAAGGAAGTATATATTGGTGACCTGCAGAATCTGCTACAAGAACAATGCCCATTACCAAGAGTTGCAGCGCCATGCTGTTTAATCCAGGTGCAGTGTCAGGTTCGTGTAAAAGGTTTGACAAGTCATGAGCTGTGGTCAAATGTAAAGGAGCTAGGAGACTGTCTATGCCCTTTTGACGCTATTCAGCTAACGCCAGCCATGCTCGGTACCAGTGAAAATGCGACGACCAACATGAACAGAACAGAATTTTCGGACACCAAGCTTATTAATATGAAGATATACCGCATTGTAATTGCCTTTAGCGGCTTTCAGTATCACAAGCTATGGTTCCTGACCCTAATCTACCTATGACAGTCCTATCTCTTTCCACCACCACAAGCTCTCTCCAACGTCAAGAATGCGAAATGTCCACCAACAACCGGCCGGGCAAAGAACCATGGCCCAGGGAAGCCACCATCACCCTCAGTCACGTAGAGATCAGTAAAAGGTCGGTCCGTCACCGTCTCGTTCAACCACAAGGCAACGCGATCCAATATCTCGGAGCGCACCTTCTTACTGGCAACAGCTGCGGCCTCAAATTCCCAGTCTGATTTGGTGTACAGATGACGGGAGTCGAGGGGCAATCCATATTTTTGCATAACGTTACCATACCACTCGCTTTGGAGGGAATAGATGGAGTCTGGTATAAAGTCTTGAGTTATAGGAGTCCGACCGGAGCTATCCTTGGAGGGTGCCAACGGCCTCTGTGCGTCGTTATCGCCAGATGCATAATCCGACCTTTCGGCCATGGATGACGTGTTTGTGAAAGTAGGATGGAAACACAGAACCGCATCCGCGTACAGTGAGTATAGTGTGGTCCAACTTCCATACCAGTTATAGGCAAGCTTGGCGTGTGTGCCGTCGCGCGAAATAGCGTACTCCTGCCACTTCTTGATGTAAGTGTCGGAGATGTTGCGGTATTTCTCTGCATCGCCAGGTCGACCCATGAGATCTGCAATCTCGCTAAAGGCTTTGATGCCGACAATACCCTTCAGTGCCAAGTTAGTCTGAAGCGGTAACCATCCCGCGAAATCGTCGGTAGAAACTAACACATTAGTCAGCTAGTGTTTGAAAAGCCAAAATGTGTATACCTACGCTGATTGTGTGGTTCAAGCGCATCTTCAACAAGATAACCAGTCCACTGTTTCCACAGATCGTAACTCCCTTCAAGCCACTTCTTAGCCTGGTCGAGTCCCTTTGTCCTCCCACCCCAGACTTCATCGATGTAGTCGATGCCGTCATATGAAGCGACGCTTGTAAGACCAAAAACGCTGTCACTAGGCTCTTTTAAGTTCCCATCATGGCCAGTGGCTGACCAAATCGACTGAGCTTCGTCGTGAGAGCTGTAACTTAACGAGTTGACTAATGCAAGACCCATGATGAGCATATCGCCACATTCCTCAACCGGCATATATTCATCTCTTCCATCAGCATGTCCCGTTAGGTTAGGGAAGTGAGCCCCCAGATCATGCATAGAGTATTTGTTGGGATACTGTCCGCTGAGCTGGTGTTCAAGGAGCGGCTCGAGAAGATAAGCCAGCCATCGGGGCTGTGTGTAGAGAAAGAACGGGAATGCTGGAAAGATAACATCGACAGTCTGACAGTTTCCATTTGAAGAGATCTCCTTCAGGAAGAGCAGTGGGTTTTCTTTGGTGCCGGAAAAGCTGGTCGCACCCATCGCTTGTCGTGCAGACAAGGCCACGATATCGACATAGTTAGTTGAACCAGATTGATAGGCGTCAATGCGCAGCTGTTCGGAATAATTGCTCGCCAAACTGTTGGCCGTGGCAAAGTCGGCGTAGTGAAATTGAATAAGCTTGTCTTCGTTGTGAAACCATGATTTCCACAGAGGACGCATGAAGGTCAGACCACGCGCAGATGCATACTGTGTGACTGGGTCCTGGACATGCGTGAGCGTGAACAATACGCTGTTGCTGGTAGCTTTGGAAGCAGCACTGGACTTTGCCAGCTTGAACGATTTCGCAAAGGCGAAAACTGGCTCCTCATCCATAATGGCACGGAAATTCCCATCCACTTTGTTTTGGAGTGTTCCAGTGCGGGCGAACCTCTGACGGAGTAATGCTGAAGTACCAGACTCGTGGTGCACATCCGCTGGGCCTGTGAAATGCAGTTGACCCCATTCGGCCTGATCATTTGTTTCGGTGAAGAGTTGCTCAACCTGTCGCTTCACTTGCCATGTCTTCAACTTATCCTTCAGGCCAGGCGCTATGTGCTGGAACAGACTCCATTCTATGAGACTCTCCCTCTTACCGCTAACCCATTGTCCATTCACATCGACATATATATTGACATCGACTGTGCCTTCTACGTGTATCGAGAAATACGCTGCAGGGAGCGTCTGTCTCAAGGTTGATGTTGGCGTTATGGGAGAGAGGAAGGACAATGTGATTTCGACGTGTTTCGCTTTGTGGGATTTCTCGGATATATGGAGAGAATAAGTGAGGTTCGTAGTGGATGCATCGTACTTGGCGCCTTTGTATACTGGATAAGCTATCTTATAACTGCACGATCATCGAGTCAGCGTTGAACATAGCATATACGACAAGATTAGACATGCCCTTTGTCATTCTTATCCAAAGAGTCATGAGGTCTACCTAGTAGTGGAAATACTTGGTTCTCATCAGGAAGCGATGCAAGCACGCTGAATCCAACCTATGCCGAGCTTGTGAGCGCGATGCTTAACGTAGCTTGGAGCAAAGCCGCGATGGAAGAGGTAGGGAAACATACGTCTGCACCAGTCCAAAACATGGGCCATTTGCTCCATGGCTCTTCCCGCGCATTCTGTAGCCATGTGCTCAAGTACGGGTTGCGTACGATCAGCGGAAGAACCGGAGGCTGGAGAGTCGAAGCATCGATGACGCTTGCTAGAAGCGCCGCAGCGACTACACTGAGGGGACGCATCGGAGCGGCCCACACGCAAACGATTGCACGACCAAAAAGAATAAACTTGATACTAGAGTTGCAGAAACATCAACTTGATGCTAGACGATATACTATGGAATCGGTGTTGTGTTGGTGTTGGAGCTGTCAGCCGTAGCACGGGAGCTTGGGGTGGCTGCAGTCTGCGGGGTTGTGGAGCAGCTAATGAGCGGCAGGTGCCTTGCATCATTGCGTGGGTCGGCTATCGACCCGCGTTTCGTCTGACGCGTCTCCATCACCAACTCACCGCATTCCACCCTCATATCTCTGGTTCTTTGTCAATTTCAGAAAAGAGACTTTTTCGATTGGTCTGCGTGAATCCTCATGCGTATCTCTTTCAGCAATGACAATTCCAAGCTCACCGAACCAGATACAGCTACTGCTGTATACTAGGCCCAGACACGAAACTGTTAGTGGATGCCACCACATCTGGTGTTTGCGGACCTCGATGCTTCCATACAGACGAAATGATTCTCATCAATGAGGAAGCTGTGCGACCTCGTCCTGCGCGTTTCCCTGGTGATGACGTGGCTATCTCTTCTGTGATTGATCTCACGGGACTGGGAGTACGCACAGTCCAGTCATCTATGGGGTACGCTGGATGGGGACGGTAAGCGGTAGATGACTGAGAAGCATCCCTCTGTGGAAGGCTAGGCAGCATTCGCAGAGCCGGCTCAGTAGCCTCTAGCTTAATAGAAGGTGGGATGGACAGGCGATACGACTGTGGCCGTATGGGCACAAAGCTATCTTGCTGCGATGCCTGCTCGTTGAACCGTTCACCTGATGTTTCTACCTCGACTCTGGGTCCGCCATGCGGAATGTACGCTCGTGGTTGCAACGCTGGCGCTCTTATACAAGACGGTCTTCGCGTCTTCACTGATATGCGTCGAGTTGGGCGGGAGGTGGCCATGGACTGTTCTCTCTTGCTGATCGTACTCAAATTCTTCGGCGCAACGTTGTCTATTTTGTAGTTTTCGAGGCCACTCTGTAGTCCACTGTTGTTAGAATTGTAAGACTCTTGCTCTGCACTTGTGCTACACATGCTGCCGTCTTGCGGTTCTATCACAGGAAGATCGTTCTCTTCTCCAGCACAGTTGTGGCCTGGGCGAAGCACTCCCAAGTCGCGCAATTGGTCTCGAGTGCGGTAAAAATACCGAAATGTCGCAAACGGCTGGTCTACGGGGTCGATGAGTGAAAACTTGTAGAAGCGTTTTGGTTGTTCTGGTCCGGCTCGTCCAACACTAATGAGGCTACGAGTGTTAGCATTGCTTCGTTTCCGTGTCAGCGTTCTACCTACTTGATGCCTTTGCTCTCTCTTGCATGCTGCGTATTTTCATACTCCTCTATATGCCGTTGGATTCGTTTTCTGGCGTCCGCGCGATGTACTCGTATCTCAACACAGGCTGTCTCGTCAAACATGTCTGCGACACATCCCCAATACTTCTTCTTTCCATCTGGCGGTGCGAAATAAAACATGCGTTTTTCAATCCTCTTCTTGCCTACTGCATCTCCCGGGCTCTCAAACAAACCAAACATGGACTTCCCCTTCCAACCTTCTGCTTTCCCGGTCGACCAGCTCACAACGTGCATGCCGTCAATATACAGCTTGAAGAGAAAATAGTGCTCATCAGGAACTGGCGGAGAGACATGGTATCTTATCCAGAACGCACTTCCAGGCATGGTGGGTACAAACACGCTGCATGTTGAGGTCTTACTGTCGAACAGCTCAGGCATGAAGCTGGTGGTGTCGTGGGCATTGTGACCATCTCTTGGAATGGGGTAGTATTCAGGAAGCGCTTCGATATCGAGTTGTGAGTGGAGTGCGATGCCTATGCTGCGATAATGCATCGTGGCGTTCGTCTCTGTGTAGCGTTAAGTATGCAATGATGCTGGTGCTGTAGCGTTTCAGTAGTTGCGATTGCTTACCCAAGGTGAAGCAAGCAGAGCAACCACTAGCGCGGTTTGCTATCTCAGTGTATCTCAGGCTGCTTAGTGAAGGCTCCTTCAAGTACTGTAGGCTAAGCTCGGCAAGCCAAGAGCAAGTAAACCAGACGTCCGTGGAGCATAAAACGTCCCAATAGTGCTGGCAATACTGATGTTTTACTCGGATACCAATCAAGCATCGACAGTCAAAGCTCGCCTGGAGGTCGACCGACGACTCCTGGGGTAAGCAAATTCATTGTTCCTAGACGCAAGCGCAGATGTTTGTTTGAGGCTGGTAATCTATTGACTGCATTCAGAAGTGCCTACTTTTGCCCTTCGCCTGATCCCGGGTTCTTCTCCAGGTAATCCTTGATGCTGAACATGCCCGTCCCCCTCTCAAGCGGCTTCGCTTGGTCTGGACTTTGCTTCCAGCCAATCATGTATATCAGTCTAAAGGTAGCAGGTAGCGTACCATCGTCATTGCCATGAAGTGCCTTGTATATTCCCTCGGCAGCAAGTAGTACATCCCGATGTATGGCTCCCTTTTCTCTCGCCAACACGGCATTCGATTCGCCCATAGCTTGCAGATCCTTCATCAACGAGAAAGTGTCCGGGAAGTCTACGACGATATCGTCGACGTCCACGGTAAGGAGATTGAAGCCAGCTTTTTGTAACAGACCACCGACGTCTTTTACATCTGCCAATGGCGAAGTGTGGGTTGAGACGCCGCCCCTTCGATCGAGCTCTGCTAGTTGAAGTGCTGTCCGGAGCTCATATAAACTGTCGCCACCCATCATAACGCCAATAAAAGGACAGTCGGGCTTCAGCATGTTGTTGACTTGTGCCAGGACTGAGGGCAAGTCGTTGATCCAATGAAGACTCAGACTGCTCAGCACAGCATCAAAAGTGTTGGCTTCATAAGGCAGTAGCTCAGCGGTTGGGAGGACTTCTCGGACGATGTCGATCTCCTTGTTGAAGGGCAAGTCTGCATCTCGGTAGAGCAATGATCGGGACGTGTCTGCGGCTGTAATGGTGCCAATGCGCTTGGACCGCGGACCCTTGTCAGGTGCGTCCTCGGACGGCAATGTAAAAGCTCGGGAAAGGTTACATGCGTTTGCGCCGAGGTCGAGAACTCTGGGGAAATGTCGGTTTATGTCCTGTACATATTAGCGATTGGTCGCTCCCCAGACAAGGAAACAAATTTACCAGAACTCGCTCACACAACCGTGAGGCCACCTCATCTCTCAGATAATCAACACTCCTGCTTGTCTCGACATCCCTTGCAGCTCGCTCTTTCTGCATCCATTTTTGTTGGCCACTGAATATTTCGAGCGTTGGCGCTCCCGGAGCCTGAACAGCGTAGCGCCGCGTACTTTGGAGGGGAAAGCATCGTCGCTTCAATGGCGGGATGAAGGCGCGTACAGAAAATGTAGCCATGTTCGCAGCAGGCAGCGCAATTGACTGGATAGAGAGGTAGTTTCCTCCGCGAGAGGGGGAGAGACGAGGTGGGAGAAGATGTAGAAAGCAATACGTCAAGATGCCTGGCTGGTTGCAAGCTAACTGCCTCCGCCGCCAATCGGCGTTTGGCTCCACCGAGCTGTACCTCCGCTCTCCAAAAGATCACCTCCACCCTCCCCACGCAACGACTAGACGGGTGAGTAATTGAGGAGAGAGAGACAGAAAAAGAAGCCCATTGTAATACATGAAACCTCCTCGGCGACACCACCATGGCACAAGCATTCCCGTACACATACTACGCATGCGACTGCTTTGACAGCAACAGCGTGACGGCTACGAAACACACCTCGCATGTCCTGGCAGCCACCGACGACGAAGAAGAGACACTCGACCCGCGGAACCCACGCTCCAACTTCGCCCTCTACCCGCTCGAACACCTCCTGTACTGCGAAGACTGCCTGCAAATACGGTGTCCGCGATGTGTGATTGAAGAAACGCTGAATTGGTACTGCCCCAACTGCCTGTTCGAGGTCCCCAGTTCCGTAGTCAAAAGTGACGGGAACCGATGCACGCGCAACTGCTTCAACTGTCCCGTTTGTATATCGCCCATGATAGTCAACCTGCTCGAGAACCCCGACGTGGACCACGGTGCAACAGACAGACATGTCCTGGCGTGTCCGTACTGCCATTGGAGCACGGTGGAGACAGGCATCGAGTTTGAGAAACATACAGGCGTGTATTCGCAGATTTCGCGCATAGCGAACGGAGGCAAGCCTATACCATCTACCAAGGAGCGGGACAAGGAGCGTGAGAGGCGCAAGGAGCTGGAAGCCCAGCGGCGAGACTCGAGGAATCCACAGTTGTCCTCTCGCGCCTCTGCCATTGTGTATGCGGGAGGATACGAGCCGCCCTCGCGCGATGATCTGTATGCAAATCTGGCTGCTTTCTACAAGGCTGAATTGGACGCCCAGACTCCCTCGAATCCGCTCGAGATGAACTTCTCCTCGCCAACCGCATACTCCCGCATCATGAACTTGTACTCGACGTCCACGAAGAAGTCAAAGCGTAGCAAGCCGACGCCTATGAGAGAAGCTGCGTCGGAGCTGGAGGGTCTGGTGACACATGATGCCGCTGCAGAAAACGCAGCAATTGAGAAAATCAAGCGCGGTGGTTGGAGCAGTACCTTGTCGCCTGCCCAAAAGCTCGCACAGCTCGACCCCCATGTGCAGTCTGAAGACGAGCTTCGACCGATCCCAACGCTGCTCTGCACAAAACGCTCGAAACGATGTCGATCATGCCGACACATTCTTGCAAAGCCCGAATCAAAGATCACATCAACACGATACAAGATTAAGTTATTGGCCCTGAATCACATTCCTCGACTCAGTGTCCGCGCACTCCCACCTAACAATCCGCCCGTCCCACCTGTACCTGGTGCTGCACCAACTCCACAACAACAGCCCTTTAACTACAATGCACTTCGGCCAGGCATTCCAGCGCACTTTCTGCTTCACCTCAGCAATCCCCTCTTCGACCCCATACGTGTCACGCTAGCCACGTCCAGCACAACGCCAGGCAGAGTAGCCTCGCGTGTAACCATCCTCTGCCCAGAGTTTGAGGTCGGCGCTAACACGGATGTCTGGGACGACGCGCTCTCATCCTCGCCCGCGCCCATGCCACGCCGGTCGACCATCAACGCTGAAACGGGACAAATCGAAGCAGGCAAGATCTGGGACAAGGGGCGCAATTGGACCAGTGTGGCGATCGAGGTCATCCCGGGTTTTCTGGACGAAGTCGGGGGCGAGGACGAAGAACTGGACCAAGACGACGATTTGCTTGAGATACCGATTTTCGTGCGGCTCGAGTTTGAAGCCGACGTGAATGCTGAGGAGAGGGGGTTGGGCGACTCGAGAGGGAGCAAAGGGGAGAGAGAGAAGAGGGAGGAGGCGTTTTGGACCGTGGTTGGGGTGGGCAGGATTGCAAAGTCTTAGATTGATGATGTGATGACGATGATGGTGCTGGGACTAATGCTGCGTTTGTGATACCCTCCTTCTCCTTTTCATGTGCAAGCGTCGTCTCAAAAACCGTGTTTTTTTTTTGTCGCAAACATTCCTCATCGTGAAAAAAAAGTCTCAATGTCTTTCTTCTTCTTCCTTGTTACCATGGCATCCAACGTCCCCTGGCTTGCTTCCCGCTTGTGCACTGCCTTCTTGTCCGCTTTCTTACTCATCGGCTTCGCTCGTTTTGTGAGTGTGGGTTCGTCCAACTGCTGGATTTTCTCATGGCCATCTGGCTCTTGGGCACCAGGGTGGCCATTGGTATCTTCGTGCTCTACCATGGCTCCTGGAGGACCCTTTGTACCTTCTGTTGGTCCTTCAGCATCATCGTCAAAGAGTTTGCGCCACGTCCCGTCCAAGACTTGGGGCGAATTGCCGTAGAGATTAATGTGGTATACGGTTTTCATGCCAGCGAGACATATATCTCTTCGTGTGGCAAAGTCAAACATTGGCTTCGGGTATGTTTTCATATCGCCATCTACGCCCCCGGCGGCAGCGCCATCGCCCTTGATTAAACACCCCCACTTCTTCTGGTCCACGATAGGTGCCTTGTGTGGCTCGTAAATATACTTTTTGTCAAACTTGGCGAGTTCGGGTACGTATCTACGGATGAAATTGCCCTCTTTATCCCATTTTTGTGCAAACGCTATAGGCGAATAGCATCTGTAGAACTGGGCAAAAAAAGCTGTGCAAGATAGCCATTGCCAATTACCTATGTTACATGCTGCTTCGTGGTCAATGAGCCATTCTTCAAATACTTCAGCGCCACGCTCCCAGTCAATGTAGCATCCGCCTCGGGTCAGAAAACACGCAACGGCATGGCGGCCGAGATGGTGAATCCAGCCTTCCTGCGCAAGCTGCCGCATGAGTGCATCAATCCAGGGAAAGCCTGTGCGGCCATGTTTCCAGCGCTGGAAATGAGTCTCAGCCTCCGCGCTGTCGACCAGGTATTCCCCGGTGATTAGGCCAGAAGAGACATCTACTTTCGAGGGAAGATGCCAGGGAATGAAGCGGCAGTGGGAGTTGTTGTAGGTTTGGCCAAACGAATATCCCAGAGCCGCTTGTGCGCCAAAGTACATGTCGCGAAAGAGAAGTTGGCCGGTCAGACTGGTGGGTGGCTGTGATGCTTTTCCTTTGTATTTGTTGACGACGTCTTGAGCGCGCCAGTAGAAGAGGCGACAGCTCAAGGAGCCAAAATGCATATGTGGCGATAGGAGGGTAGTGGATTGCGGCTCGAATGCAGTTGGGGCAGTGTTGGGCTTCTCAAAGGTGGCTGTGTATTCTTCGTTTGCGATTATTTCATCGAGGGCCTGCAAAGCTACGGTCTCTCCCCCGCGGTGAGGTGTTGTTGCGGGCTTTAGGCCAAGCTCCTCCATGGTAGGTACAGCAAAATCGCCATTGGGTCCGGCCAGGGCACTGTACGAGGCTTCTTTTGCATTTCTTTGGATTGAGTTGATGTCTGGACGGCTGTCTGGCTTCTCTTGGTCAAACTCCAAATGCACTTGTCCAGGGTCAGGTAGTGATTTGGGTGCGGGGATGGGTCTAGGGACTGGCCCAATCTTCTTTGCAGCTGCTTGTACCTGGCCGATGCTCATGGTTGGTTTTCCGTGGTTATTCCTGACCAAGTCATCTGGATCATATAGCGTCCTTCCTGTCTTAGTGATGACGTTGACGCCCGCTTGCTTTGCAATCTCCATGACCTTTTCATCCCGTTCTCTTGCATACGCATCAGTGTCCTTTTCAAAGACCAAGTGAGTGATTTTCCACGCTTTGAACAGTTTGGGGAACAAAGTTTGTGGTGCTTCACGGATAAGAAAAAGCTTCGACTTTGGATTTAGTTTAGTGATGGATTTGGACAGGTCATTCTGACAGTCTATGAGATACTGCCAGCGATTGGAACCAACACGGGCTCGGTAGACATAATGCGGATCCCAGGTCCATAATGGGTAGAGGCATTCTGGATCGAGATCCAGGGCTGCTTTGAGGGCTGGACTATCATGGAGACGCAAGTCGGTCCGAAACCAGTAAATCACTCGCGACTTTGGCATGCTACGTTGGGTGTCGTGGGGTTGGGCAGAGGAGGGCAATGGACAAAAGGATAAAAAGGTGTCGCAGTCGTGGAACATGAAGCAATGGTCCCCGACTAGGGGGCGGGAGGGTGCATGGCCGAATGCATGCGGTCATGGATCGGAGCTAAGACGCTCGCTAATCTTTGACTGGTGTAATAAACCAATCGGCCTTATTCATACTCTTCCAAGACACGATCGAGAGGCATGATCAAAGTGAAGGAATCGACTGCTCTGTGTACGACGATGACGGTGCATCTTGAGCTGGGGCATACTTGATGTTGAGGGGCGAGGGGAAGGGGTTCAGGAGAACCAGGGTCTCAACGCTAGGTGAAAAAGCATGCGCAGGCGAGCCCATGACCAAGCGTTGAAATGGCAGGCTGGCTAGCAAGAACAAGGAAAAGAAAAATAAAAGGGCGAGAGGGAACTTTGGTGTGGACAGGGTGAGGCGGCGAAAGTTGGCTCGCACGGGCTTTCCCCGAGCCGGCTATAGCGGGGGCTGGAGAAGCGGGAGATGGGTGGGTTGTGGCAGGGCTGAGTGAGTCGATGTGCCGTTCACTCATGGGTCAGCATTCTGGCCGAGGAGCACTAGCAGACGCGTTAGCACGATACATGAATACTAACAGAGCCGGGTCATGGGCGGAGGATGCACGATGATGAAAGCAACGGCTGGTGGGCGCATTGTGCCGTCATGCAGGCTGGCAGTCGTCGGGAGAGCTCCAGGGTAGGAAGTGGCCCGAGCTTCTCCTGCCCGCCTGCTTGGGCCGTCGTCTGTGGTGGCATGCCAATCTCCCAACAGATGTCCCACGCGCGCTTGGACTCGACAAATATGCCTGCTTCAAGACTCGCTTTTGCGCTGCCGTCAAACTCTACAGAGGCTCCAGCGTCTCTATCAACTCTCTGAATTCGCGTGTTGCTGTGCCGTTGCTGTGCCGTTGCTGTGCCGTCGCTGCTGCCGCCGTTGTTGTTGTTGTTGTTGCACCGCGGATCAAGCGTTGTACTCGATATATTGCTGCGGGGAAGCCAACTGCCACGCCTTGCCTCGAAGCTATCAAGCCCCCTCTGACGTGGTTACGACTTAGTACAACTGCAACGCCTGTAGCCCCTCTGTCGCCTTGATTTTTTTTTTTCTTCTCCATCCTTTCCCCCTCAATTTCAAAGTCGCCGACAGTATGGCGCAGCCATTGGAAGATGCGTACATCACGGTAGGCTTCCTGCGCGCCCAACCCACTGCACGCGAGCTAACATGGCCGACAGCTTCTTATGAGCGACTCGTATCTCCCAGGTGCAGCAGTCCTCGCCCATTCCCTACGTGATGCCGGGACCACCAAGAAGCTTGCCGTGCTTGTCACTCTCGACACGCTGTCTGCAGACACTGTCACCGAGCTCAAGGCGCTGTACGACTATCTGATCCCAGTCGAGCGCATACGAACCGCCAATGCCGCCAACCTCTACTTGATGGGACGGCCTGACTTGGCGTTTACCTTTACTAAGATTGCATTGTGGAAACAGACTCAATTTCGCAAGCTAGTATATCTCGATGCCGATGTCGTCGCTCTGCGCGCTCTGGACGAGCTGTTTGACATTGAGGCGTCGTTTGCTGCTGCTCCAGACATTGGCTGGCCAGATGCCTTCAACAGCGGTGTCATGGTCATCAAGCCAGACATGGGTGAATACTGGGCTCTGCAAACCATGGCAGCAACCGGTGACAGCTTCGACGGCGCAGACCAAGGCTTACTGAACCAGTACTTCGAGCACCGTCCCTGGCAGCGCCTCAAGTTTACCTACAACTGTACCCCAAACGCAGAGTACCAGTGGGAGCCGGCATACCGCTACTACAAGCGCGACATCGCTGCTGTTCATTTCATCGGAAAGAACAAACCTTGGTCAGGCCACCACGCCGGTGGCAGCGGCGTATATGGCGAGCTGGTGGCGCGATGGTGGGCAGTACACCAGAGGCACCTCCACAAGGCTGGAATTGGACAACAAGCTGGTGAGACACATGGCACTTCAGGTGGATCCATGAACTCTTCCTCTTTTGTCCCTGCACCTACAGAATCTTCTGCTGTCACCACCGACCCACCCATGACTGACTCTCAAGATGAAGTCCAACATGTTAACCAAAATGCTGTAGAACCCTCGCCCCCCGTTCAAGAAAGTAACTTCGTATCACCCGAGAACCCGTGGGATGCAACCAAGTAGGCCCCTGCGCCTTGAATCCATCTCGCTCATCGTGCTAACACTCCTAGGTTCGAGCCACCAGCCCAGTCAAAGCCCGAGGCGGCCAACTTCCCAACTCAAACGTATGCTTTTAGTGAAAGCCGTTCGCTTTTCAAGGCGCCCAGGCTCTATCCTGAGGCGCCCAAGGATATGTGGTACCAAGTACCGGAGTCCCAACCAAAGCCTGCTCATGAGCCTCCACCCATCTTTCCATGGGAGCAAGCTGCCGATAGACCGACGCCGACGCGTGTGTTTGCTGAAGACATGTCCCCCGTACCCACTCCTGCAGTTATGTCTCCAACTCACGCCTTCTCGACTGTACACTACGAAGGTAATGGTAATACAGCAGCTGGAGGAGCGAAAAAGGAGCCTTCACCTGAAAGGCCCTCGAACCAGCAGTGGCAATCCTACCAGCAGAGCAATGTCAACGCATGGGATAATGTTCCGGGTATTGATAGTTATGTGCGCGCCATATCCGATCTCAGTGGGCAACGTGGTAAGAATACGTCTCTTCAGAAGTCGACGGGCACGGACGACATTAGCTCGCCAATGCTGGACCGCAGACAACGTCGTGAAAGCCTCATCCTTACTGACTTCCCTTCTGCTGTCGAACGACCAAGTCTTCCCGTAACACCGGCGCCTGTCCGGCGCCCCATGTTTTGGGGTGAGGACAGGAATCGGCCAAGCGAACTACCATCTGCGACTGGTGTACCGGATCAGACCGAATGGGTAAGTTGCCTTTTTGTTCTTCTGCTTTGCTTATAATCTCAGCTGTTTCGGCAACCATTTGGCATGAGTAGGGCTAACTTTGACTTGTGAAGAACCCTGAGGAGAGACTGGACCAGTTGCGACGCTCATCGGTCATCGAGTTTGAGCACCTGAAAAAGGATGAACACCCTGATCCGCCATTGCGTGCACTGCCAGAGCACTCGGTCGAGGACAAGAGAGATTCGGGTGACACGTCCGACCATGCTGCAAAGGCACCGGAGGTCGACGGCGCGAAAGATTCCACGACGACCCAGTCTGTACCAGACGCCTCTAGCAAAGACTCTACGACTAGTGATGAGCCCTCGGGAGGTGAGCAGGTTCAGGCCGGAGGAACGGCGTTCACCGTGCCGGCTTTTGGCGACGATAGCCCCTCAGTCCAGGCTGGGGGAGACGTTCCAAGTCCAACACAGACGATGGAGTAGGATTCTCGAGAATCTGGACGAGCAAAATGAGAGGACTGAGGACTGAGGACTGAGGACTGGGGAGGTTTTCGTGACATTCATTTATCGGACGATGCGAAGAAGTCATATACCATATGTTGCTGTGCGTTTGACATTATCGCGGTTGTGTTCTTACCCTTGTTGGCGCTGCTTTTATCTGTCGGTATCAGCATTTGCATGTGCATTGAGTAGCGGTTGACTTGCTTTACTTGTCGTAAGCATCAGCATTAGCATCAGCATCGCCACTATTGTCGTTGTTGTTACCATACCTTTCTTCGACTTGTTGTTGTGCTTCTTCTTCTGTCTCAGACGTTTACGGCTGACGTGAAAAGATAGCCGCTGGAAACGCCGTGTTAGCAGAGTACGCTTGGACGCAGGGTTTGCGGCACATGCACGCTGCATGCACGCTCTGACGGTGGGTCCACACTAATGAGCTTGACTTTGGTTGGCGCCTGTGTGCCGTTTTGGCGTGTCCTCTCCCATGGTCGCATGGCTCAGCTAGGTCACCAAAAATGCCCCGCTTGCCCCTCCCTTCTCACGCGCCTCGGTTTGCTGCCCTCATACAACCACCTGCCCGAATAATACCTGCACCAGCACATAGACCGCGACTAAGCGCAAAAGTAACTCGCAGGCTTTTCTTCGGTCCTCCACAGCTCTTCTGTTCTTCATCATCGCTTGGCCTTGTCGTGACACCTCGACGCCTTGCCCACTCCATCCCCAAACGCATACCTAACGCCGACTGGCCCTATCTGTACCACGGCTTCAACAACATGGCTCACTTGGACCCATACTTCAAGCAAGTCGATGACTTGCAGGACACTTTCATCGAGAGGCTGAGGGAGGCCGTGGCCATTCCCAGTATCAGCTCCGAGGACCAGAGGAGGCCTGATGTTGTCAAGGTATGTTAGATATTGATGGAGCCGGACACCACATCTGACCATGGTATAGATGGGACACTGGCTCGCCGACCAGATCAAGGCGCTTGGTGGTACCGTCGAGCTCCGCGAGCTGGGAAAGCAGCCTGGACGCGAGCACCTTGACCTCCCGCCTTGCCTGCTAGGGCGCTACGGAAACGACCCCAAGAAGCTCAACGTTCTCGTCTACGGTCACTACGATGTACAACCCGCAAACAAGTCGGATGGCTGGGCCACGGATCCCTTCACACTCAGCATCGACGACAAGGGCCGTATGTTTGGACGTGGCAGCACTGATGACAAGGGCCCGGTCCTCGGATGGCTCAATGCAATTGAGGCCCATCAGAAGGCTGGCGTAGAGCTGCCTGTCAACCTGGTCATGTGCTTCGAGGGCATGGAGGAGAACGGGTCCGAAGGACTGGATGACACGATCCGCGCAGAGGCCAAGAAGTTCTTCAAAGATGTAGACGTGGTTTGCATTTCAGACAACTACTGGTTGGGCACCGAGAAGCCCTGCTTGACCTACGGTGTCCGTGGCTGCAACTACTACCAGGTTGAGATCTCCGGTCCTGGCCAGGATCTCCACTCTGGTGTCTACGGCGGTATGACACACGAGCCCATGACCGACTTGGTGCGCATCATGAACTCGTTTGTCGACCCAGATGGCAAGATCCTCATCAAGGGCATCGATGATTTGGTTGCTCCTCTTACTGAACAAGAGGCTGCGCTTTACCCACCAATTGCCTTCACCATGGACGGCCTGAAGGAGTCACTGGGTGGTTCTGTGACCATTCACGAAAAGAAGGAAGACGCACTGATGCATAAGATGCGATACCCCTCGTTATCACTTCACGGAATTGAGGGTGCTTTCTACTCCGAGGGTGCCAAGACCGTCATCCCAGCCAAGGTTATTGGAAAGTTCTCCATCAGAACAGTACCCAACATGGAGATTGACCCGGTCACCAAGCTGGTGGAGAAGCACGTCAATGACGAGTTTGCCAAACTGAAGTCGAAGAACAAGATGAAGTTCAGCGTTGTCCACTGCGGAAAGTGGTGGGTAGAGGACCCCAACCATCCCAACTACACCGCTGCCGCAAAGGCTGTTGAGCGTGTGTTTGGCGTGAAGCCTGATATGACAAGGGAGGGCGGAAGTATCCCTGTCACATTGACCTTCCAAGAAGAGCTTGGCAAGAACGTCTTGTTGCTGCCAATGGGTAGCTCCACAGACGCTGCTCACTCTATCAACGAGAAGCTTGACAAGAGAAACTACATTGAGGGCACCAAGCTGTTGGGTGCGTACCTACACTACGTTGCAGGAGAGATGAAGCGTGACTAGAGATATATCGCAATCGCAAACTATTCTAAACTTTGCTGGTTTGAGATGCATGGAGTTGTAGATAGTACATTCGAAAAATATATATATAACAAAATATACCCCCTTCAAGTCACATCGCTTACTGGAGACTGTGGAGGTGTAGTGATTGAGCAAGAGGCTGCTTGATAGAGGTCAGGTGCAGCTTGGACCACGTCCGGCGCGGAACAACGAAAAAAGTTCGGCCCTGGAGCCGCAAGACAGAACGCATCGACATCAACCCCATTGCGTGCACCGCCCGGTCACGGTCCAGTCCAAACCTCCAATTACACAATGTCGACATGTAAATCTCTGCTTCGGGCGTGCCCGCCGCAATGGCAAGCGCCTTCACTCCTCCCACGCACACAATGCCGCTTTGAATCCACGACTCGACGACACCGGAAACTGCTTGCCCTTCCCGAAGCACCGTCATACAGCGCAGACACGTCGTCGCCGACTCTAGTCTACAACCCGCCCTCGTCAGCGCCAAACGTATACCACACGCCGCTCAAGTTCCTCCCCAAAGAAGACAAGCGAAGACAACTCTACGCCTCGGCCCAGCAATACGCCCAGCAAGTCGCTCTCGCACGCCAGACCTCGCCCATTGCCTCCCCAGGCACCCCTTTACACACGGCCAGCCACCTGCCCCCGCGGCCGTCCGCGGCCCTGCCCCCGCCGGTCCGCCCGCCGTACGAGAAGCGGTACCATCTCAGCGAGGCCGACGTAGCCGAGATACGCAGGCTGCGCAGCGCCGACCCGGATACCTGGACCCGGGTCAAGCTCGCCGAGCGCTTTGGATGCAGCCAGTTTTTCGTCGGCATGGTGGCTAAGAACGAGGACAAGGCGGAGAGGGTGCAGCGCGAGCATGACATGGCAAGGGCCAAGTGGGGGGCTAGGCGGAGGGAGGCCAGGGAGGATCGTGTGAGGAGGAAGGTTGCGTGGGGGAGAGATGCTTAAGGAGCGAGGATACGGAATATGTGGTTTATTGAACGTTTTTGGAGGGTGGGGCGACATTGGGATGTCCGTATCGGAGAAGGGGGGGTGCAGCAAGTCATGACGGATTATCTTCTGCTCAATACATGGGGCTGCTGTGACTGGTGCGAGTTCATGGTCTGCAGTCCAATTTAAACCCTAACATATGTCGCCATACGAAATATCACGATATAAACACGCATATTTCTACTTGGCTCCTTACTCCATGCCCGACAGGTAAGAAGACGAACGATATAAGTCATGGCGTGAACGCCTGATTCAAACTCGACCTTTCTCCCACACAAGGGGTTTTTTTTTCTCCTCTTCTTGTTACTCTTCCTCTGTTTTTTCCTCTTCACCTCGCCTTCTCCATCTCAATACCCATCCCTACCCTGAACACGAACCCTCCACTCCCCCCACTACCACTGCCACCGCCACTACCACCTTGCACTCCCATGCCCACCTTCCAACACTCGAATCTCGCTCGACTCACTACCTCCCACCGCTTCGCCCTCTCAGCCTCTGCCTCGTCAACACTAATCCCCGCCGCAAACTTGCGCACATAGACGCGGCGCAGCGCCAGGCGCGTGACGCTGGTGTCGCGGGGCCAGGATGACGGCAGCACAGGCCGATAGTAGCGCGGCGATGCGGAGCGCGAAGTCAAGATTACGGCGCTGGAAAGCAGCGTGGATAGTTTGCCGAGTTGGAAAGTGAGGGTGGAAGAGGCGGACGAAAGGACCTGTGTGGCGGCGGCGGCAGTGGCGTGCAGAGTGCTCGTGTTGCGTATCGAAGGCAGCAAGGAATCCGTGTCTTCGAGGATGATGGAGTGGATGCGGCGGTGGATACTGTGGTGCTTTGTGCTGTCGAAGAGATAGGTTGGGAGCGAGCGTAGGGTGGAGAGGAAACAGGGCCAGGACCGAGGGCGGAAGATGTGCATGTGTAGCAGTGAGTCTTTGACGACGGCTTTCATGGCGTGCTTGGTTGGCGGGTCCAAAGGTAGGTTTGCGGCTTGCAGCTTGCTCTTTAGTAGGTGCAGTGTTATTTCTGCCAGGCGGGCGACACTGAAGTGGTTCAATGGGTCGAAAAGTATAATGGCTGCTTCGTGGCCGTCTAGGTTGACAGAGGACATGGTCCGAGGGAGTATGGCCATGGCGATGATGAGGTAGAGGAGTGAGGTCTTGCCAGAGCCGGAAGGCTGATACGTTGATGGCGGGGAGACGAGTTCAAGAACTGGTGGGCTGGAACCAGGTATCAGAGCATCCAACTCTGGGATGTTGAAATGGGAAGTATTTCTGGTGGTTGCTTCATCGTTACTGTTGAGATGTCAAGGATGTCAGCATTTCCAAGTACACACAACAGGGCATGGCTACCATGGAAAACTAAACATACCTTTCATTTTCACTAGCAATTACAACACGGAGAGCCTTGAGTACCTGTTCGAACGTTAGATACACTGCAATGAGGTTGTCTGTATCATGTCGTTATCGTCCTGATCTCACGCACCGAGCTCAAATCCGTAACTTCAACCTCTGCCAATAACTTCTCCCCCAATTTGCTCGCCTCATCACCACTCATTTCTACCCTACACACACCACTTTCCAGGCGCGCGTATATCTTGGTCCTTTTGTTGTTTCCACTCTCCAGGCCCTATCTACACCATCTCTTGCAGTTGGAAAATGGCACCGCCGGTTGCCGCTATTCCGGTCTCGGAACTGGAAACCCAGTTGAATACGCTTCCGTCGGGTAGACCGCGGAATCCACCAATCGAGCTAGGCGACTGCGCGCTGAAGGAGCTGGTGCAGTACAAGTGCAATATACACAAGCCAGAAAGACCAGGAAGCGTGCCGCGTGTGGTCTGTGAGCCTGTTGTCCGGATGCTGAGAAGGTGAGTGGTGGGTGAGTTGTTTATTCGAAGGGCTTGTGATGGCCCGGGTTGGTGATGAGGGATACAACAGATGGCCTCCTTTTTTTTGTCAATAACATGAATACAAAGCTAATAGTCCTGCAGATGTGAGGGAGGACTGAGTGTGGAGACAACGGCTTGGGAGGGGTGGAAGGCGAAGCAAGAAGGCGCGAATGGGGAGAGGTGAGAGCACGTTGCCACACCAGCACATATCATTATGTGCGATTTTTAAAACCATGCAGCTGTACCGCGTAGTGAACGATATACGGTTGTGTTAGTCATTCGTAAATTGTCACAAGCAGTCACAGGCAAAAGAAGTATTCAACAAGATGCGTACTCAATTGATGATGAATGAATAGGACGCATCAATAGTCTTGGGCCACTGCTCCCATTTGGTAAGCGGCTATAGTACAACTTGTCTCAAGAAAAATGAATAAAAGCCTGATCAACGCCGGTCAGATGCCCCAAAAGTGTCTTGATATCTCCAAGGCGGAAATGCCGATTACCCAAACGCCTCGCTACCAAAATGCTTCAAAACGCTTTTTTTTAAACAATGTATTGTCGCCGAGAGCTGACGTGATGAGAAGTATTAGACGCCGCTCCCAGACTTTCTCCAATACTTCCGATCATAATTTACATGTACACCCTCTTCCAGATTAACATTCCGATCGGCTGTAGGCTGCCGTATTGGAGCGTCGCGTGATGTGTTCCAGCTGTCGTCATCATCCAAGTCCATCTGTGCTTGCCGTCGCTCTTCCTCTTTCTCTCGCTGATGTTCTTCGTTCAATAAATCTGTCATGGCCGCTTGCCAAAGCTTGTCGCTCTCTTTCATCCGCTTGCTTCGCTTCCGTTTTCCTACGTTCTGCTTCTGAACGCCCGTCTTCTGCGCTGCCATGAGTTTCCTAAGACTCTGTTCAGCCAAGATACCCTCTTCAGTGGCTTTTTCTCGAATCTTTCTCGGATCATGCTCGCGGTTGGTGAATACGGGAGTCGCAGTGTATGTGTGCTTGGAAGGAAAGGCGGGAAAGTGTCTTGGTATGTATGGACGCGTCTCTTTGTCTGCCTTGCCTGACAGCTCGGGGCCCAATAGGGACTCTGTGTCTGGGGGTGGGGCTTCTGGAGGCACAGGAGGTGCAAAGTAAGGCTGTAGTAATGAAGGCGGAACTTCGCCAGTGTCAAAGTGCTGGTCGAGGGGACCAGATCCACGAAGACCCGAGGATGCAAGGGCGTATATCCAGTCGTGTGCTACTGTTTCGGTGCGACGCGAACTGGTCATAGATTTCCGTACTTGGGCCAGAAAGTGGCTCATGTCTGGGTCAGGTCAGTCTAAGAAGCGGCAATGGGGCTGCAATAGCCAGTGGACGTCGCAAGGTGAAGCCATACAGGAATCAACCAACGCCCGGAACTGCTCCAGCGCGTCCGGGCGCGCGCCCTCGAATCCTATGCTCTTGCATTGTATCGCTATTGCACGCCGCAATTGCTGGTCAAAGAAGTCCTTGCTTTCTCCATAGCTATCAAACTCTGCGCTGATGGGGTCGACGATGTGCTGGATTGGCTGAGTGTGGTGCAGTGCGTGGACGACTCGCCGCTTCTTCTGCTGCGGCTCTCCATGCGTAGGCGCGTTCTCTGCCATATGCGCCCGCTTCATGCCTGCGACTGCGCCCTCGCTGCTGGCGCTGGGAGAGAGTATGATGCCTGGCATATGCTGCTCGTCGTCGCGATTCTGGCGTTGGGAAGATGCTACTGTCGCGGGCCGGATGCGTGTACGCGAGGTTGGTAGAGTTATCGGTCGACGGGCGCGCAGTCGGAAGTGAGAGGTGGCATCGGCTGCAAAAGCGAACCCTTGCGATTAAGGTGGGCGTTTAGGGTGTGTAGGATTCGGCTATCGATGGTATTGTTCCTTTCACTTTGTTACTACCGTTGTCGTTGGGTCGGAAGCTCTCAGAGCGCGGGACGCTAGGCCGCCTTTGTCTTACGTCAGCAACAGCAGTTCTCCCCCGTCGAACCACCACAACTTCAACATACCCGCAGACGACCTTTACCAGCTTCTCCAACCCGCACCCGCGCCCCGAAACTCTCCGCTCACCCGAAACCGAATACAAAATGGCCATCAAACCGATTGCTGGCGTACGTGATGCCATTGAGTGCCTTGGGCAGCTGTGGGGTGGAGGCTAATGACTGGATTGCAGATGCTCCGACGACAGATCGTGCTCGATCTCTCTGTCGCGATGGGTGCGTAGAGCTCTTGCAGTGGATGCGCGATAATTTTTTGGGCCTCAAAACAGGCTTCGAGGGTTGTGCGCGGACTTATGAGAGCTTGACTAACAGCAATCGCAGGTCTTGGTCTTGTTGCTGGCTACGGCTGGTGGTATGGTACGTGATATCATTTCGGACTTGCAACTGCGATTGCTGTTGCTATGAAACCATTCACGGCTTAATGCTTACGCTCCAAGGCTACCATGTCCCCGCCGTCCGTCACCGTGACGCTTTCTACCAGAAGCTCGAGGACGAGCGCGCAGCTGCTTTGGGCCAGAAATAGACGACTATGGCGTGCGCGCCGGCATGTTCTCTTTACCGACAAGTCATAAGATTTTAGAATGCATGTTAGCTATGGATTGGGTGTATGCCGAGTAAAGTGTGCTCATCTCGAGCAAGCCAAATCAAACACCGTCAGACTACCGTGCACTTTTGTTCTTTGTGGGCAACTATGTTCACACACTGCATTGCATGCCTGGGACTGTAAATTTGTGACTTGCAAGCTCTGCAGAAAGCTATATATACTCCTGTCTTGACGTATCAATTTCACGTAGTTCATATCGAAGCTGCTGACTATTGTCGGGCACCACACTGACGAGTAGCTTTACGCGATGCCTTGAATGACTGCAGTTAGCTAGAGCCACGAGCTGATGGTATAATATGTGAGGGTTTGCAGTCGTGAGCAGCTGCAGGCCGAAAGTGTGCATTGTGAAGTCGGTCACGTGACGGCTGCAAACGTCACAATGCGCTGTGGAGCCGTCGGCAACATCCGACAGCGCTGCATCAGGTAGGGCCAGGGACGGTCGCGAGATGCATTGGGATGGCAATACGAAAAGGCCTGTACTAACAACGAATAGGATAAATGGGGTTGGTGCAGGTGACAGAGACATCCGCGACGGGCCGGGATGCACTGCGCTGCGCCGCGCGTTGGATAGTGGTACTTTGAAGATCAGTGATGGTGACGTTGGTATATGACGCGATACATGTGCGATTTGCACTCGCAGCAGAGAGGGAGAGGGCGTGCGAAGCAGCGGTGGCAGAGAAAGAAACGTGTCAGGCAAGACGTGCGATTGGCTGGATGGCAGGTTTGGCTTGTTCCCTGGCGATCATGTCCAATCCGTTCCATGGGTGCTGGCTGCAGGGGAGCCACTGTCCGCCAAGGATCGACACGAACCCAAAACGTGGGCTGCCCAGCTCACGGCGAGCATTGCACACGTGGATCGAACGAAGTAGCAGGCAGGAGGGGGACATGTGCAGACTCTTGGAAAAAGGCGACAAAGGACAGCGAGGAAAAAGCAATGTCAGGGGGACGTCGAGGTCGAGCTGGGAACGAGAGGCGAGTGCTTTGACAGCGGCCTTGTTGGCTCGGAACGGGGGGTAGATTCCTGGTGTCCGGTGTCCTAGCGCCAGGTGCTAGTTCTTCATCATGCGCTAGGGCAACGGGTAGTCGATCTAGAGGTAAGTGAGGGTGGAGGAGATGAGGACGCAAGATGCGACGTTTCTGTGTTTGAGCGAGCGGAGCAGGGGGGCATGTTGATGGTTCTCTCTTGTGCGAAACGGACACGCTCTGCCCGGCTTAGATGAAAACGATGCGGATAGTATGCGCCAAGAGACAAGAGTGGCGAGCAACAGAGGCCGCAGTGATGGTGGTTGAGGTGGTAGTGGGAATAGTGGGAATAGTGGTAGTGGTGGTGGTGGTGGTGGTGGTGGTGGTGAGGGAGATTGGAACGACTGGGCCGGGGCCTGGGTCATTTCAGCGGTGGGAGGCCAGCGCCTTTGCCCTGACGGGCGGGGGTCATGGGTGGGCTTTTGCGCATCGCGGACGCCATGGCGCTATGGCGGGCCATGGACACCGGGGCTTTGATGGAAGTTGACGATGAAACACATGGACGGTCCTCGACACCAAGCGCAGCACAGATAGAGCAGTTGGAGCAGTTGTAAAACACGAGGCAAAGTTAGAATGGGACGCCGACGCGGGCACGCGGCGAGGGAAGCGCGTGAGCAGGCAGGGCAGTTCGTGGACGTGCAAGATTTGGTGGGTACGGCGAGGCGCTAGTGAATTGTCCAGGGCCCACGCCTGTCGCCTTTCTGCTGGAGTCAGTCAGGCAGTCACTCACTCACTCGCTCACTCGCTCACTCGTGTCTGGACACAACCATGTCAACATGGGTCACGCTGCTCTCCGCACACGGCCGTTGCAGAAGCAAGGCTCCTGCTGCTGCTGCTGCTGCTGCTGCTGCTATGGCTACTGCTACTACTGCAATCACCGCTGCTGCTGTTGCTGTCCAGCTCCGGTTTCTCGTGATTACTGGCACTTGTATCGCTCCTACCGGGTGAGACCCTAGCCCGTCCAGCATACAAACTCGCTGAGCGTTAGAAGACGGGGGGACTGCGGCTAGCACGCATAGCGATCCCTGCAGGCAGGTGCGACGGCGCCGGGCGCACTTGCCCTGTGCACAGCTTGCACCTGCCTGCTGAGCCAGCACGCCCACTGCTGCTACTGCTGCTGCTGCTGGTCGTGCTTGCCATTGCTGGGCCTGCCACTTCCTCGCTGGCTCCAGCACGTCGACCAAACTCTGAGAATCGCCGTTGCCTGCGACGCGTCCTCTACCTCCCTATCCCTCCTCCCTCACACATCGCTGCAACCCTCACATTTGCATCGACGCGCTTCTGCCCCCGGCCTCTGTCACTGCACGCAATCTAGGCGCCTTAGGCTTAGAGGCTGCGACCGCTGCTGCTGCGCTAACGCCGCCGTCGATCACACACCAACGAGCCGCAGCTGGCGAGCTGTCGACCGCTGCTGTGCCCTTGCCCTTCACCCTCCGCTCTTCATCCCAAGCCTCACTCGCCGTGTTGGCTACATGCCAGCCCTGTCTTGACCCATCTTCCTCTCCTGCCCAGAGCCTGCGTGCGCTCCTCGACGCACACACACACACACACTCTCTCTCTCTCGACGTAGCCCTTGTTCCCGTTCACGCTCCTCGACGCCATCAGTCCCGTCATCCTCACCGCCCGCCCGTAGAATCCATCAGTCACCTACTCGACGCCCGTGCTCGTTCCGCCGCCCGCCGTCTGCTCTGCCGTAAACCTCACAATCCGCGTCCTGCATGAGTGTTGCTGTTGAATACACATCCGCGGCACTGCACCGCTGTGTCTACAGCCAACCGCTCCGCCAGCTCGCCCAGTAGCGCGCCCTCGATCCTTCGCGCGTCGCCATGAACAACCCAAACATGCAACAGAACGGCATGCAGCAGGGCCGTGCTACCGCAGGCATTCATCATTTCGTCCAGCACTACCGCGTCCAGCAACAGCAGGGCAAGATTCCAAATGGATGGCAGCAGACGACGTCGCCAGAGGAGCGCGGCCAGCTGGCTCTGCAGTTCTTCACCCAGTACCGCCTGCTCAAGCCCGAAATTCCAGAGGTCGAGTCCATGAGAGCCGCCCTCCAGTTTGAGACACAAAACTTCATGTCCGCCCCTTCAAAGGAACAGTACATCTCGCAGATCAAGCAAAAACTCATCGTCATGACAACTGCACGACAACAACAGCTGCAGCGCCTCCAGGGTGGTGTCCCAAACGGCATGAACAACGCAATGAACGGCATGAATCCGGCCCAGATGAACATGATGGGTCAGATGGGTCAGCAAGGTGCTAGGCAGCCTGCACCACAGCAGTTCAACTCGGCTTTCCCCAACGCCCAGCTCCAGCGCCCGATGCAGGTTTCCCCGGTTCCGATGACACAAGGCCAACCTCCCATGGGTGTCAACGGAGCCAACCCCACCAACATGGCCCAAGGGCAAAACAACCAACAACCGAACATGCAGCCCAATCAACAGCAAAACCGACAAGAACAACTCATCATCAATCAGTTTGCAAAGAAGTTGATGGACACTTGCAAAGAGGAGGTTCGCGTCAAGTTTGAGGCTGATATTCGTGCCTGGCCTGAAGACAAGAAGCAGCAGTTGCTAAGCCAGGGCATTAACCCTCTCTTCCTCCGCTTTCGCCAACACGCCGAGATGTTGTATCGAAGGGGCGCTCTAAATCAGCCTGCAGCTGGTCAAAACAATGTTGCCATGCAGGGAACACCGCAACAGAATCGCATGCAGGGGCAGCAAATGAATATGAACCAGCGCCAAGCCAACCAGGACTTTGACTTCACCGAGATTGCCAACCGACAGATAGAGGCTATGCGAAGTCAGGACCAAGGAACGACAGTGGTGCCTGCAAGCAATAATCCAAATAACGGCGCGCAGATGGGTGGATTCCAAGGTCAAAACTCACAGCCTGGTCAACCCCAAAATGCAATGGCACAGCGTCAGGCAGAAGCCTACCGTCAAGCACAAGCACAGCAAGCACATGCCCAGGCTCAAGCGCAGGCTCAAGCGCAGGCCCAGGTGCGACTAGAACAGCAACGCCAACAACAAGCTGCCCAAGCTGCGCGTAACCAGCAAAATCAGTTGCTTCAAGGCCAGATTGGCGGGCTGAACCTTCCCCAAGGCTCGCAACAGCCCAGTCCTGCTATGCCTATGCTCAACCGGCCAATGCCTCCACCAGGCCAGCCAGGTCCTCCAGGAACTCCACAGCAACGCCCCCCTCAAGCACATGTTCCTATCATGACACCACAGCCTGGACAGGCCGATCCAAATCTATCCGAGCTTATGCGACAGGCGCAACAGAGAGCCGCCGCTGTACAGCAGGCCAATCAGCAACCCCTGACTGACCAAGTTCGCATGAGCATGATGCCACCCGACCTCGATGCTTCTGTGAAGCAACAGCTACTCAAAGTGCCGGAGCACCAGTTCCGTGTCATCCTACAGAGTTACATGATGAATCTTCGTCGGAACAATGGTATGCCCAATGGTGCATTTCCACCTGGCCAGCCCAATGGAGGCCAGCCAAATATGGCATTCAACCAACAACAACAACTTCAGCCTGGCGTTGCTGGCCAAATGCTCGGCGGCCCTAACATGCAGGGTATGGTTCGTCCTGGTATGAACCTCGCGCAGCTACCACCCGGCGCTGGTCCACAAGGCCCCATGGGTGCCCAGCGTGGTCCTATGCCAACCCAGCAGCAACGCGTCGCTGCCGCGTCCAATCTGCTTCGGGCTAACCCTGGTATCATACACACTACTGATCCCAAGCCATTTCCACCTAATGTATTGAATGCGCAAATTCGACAGAGTCTTCCACCGGATGTCAGAACCTGGCAGCAACTCAAAGCGTGGGCCAGTCAAAACCCCGCTCTGGTTCCTGGTGTTGATAGCCAGAAGTTGCTTATGTTACAAGTCCTACACTTCCAAGACATGGTAAGACAGTCGAACGGTGTCAATGGCGTCACTGGTGTTCAACCGACACAACAGCCTGGACAGGGACTCGTTCCACCAGGGCAAATAAACCCCAATCAAGGTCCCGTTCGGACACCTCAGCAACAGCCAAATATGCAGAATATGGCAGCCCTCCAGGTGACTCCTCAGGAATTGCAGCAGTTCCGCGCGAGAATGGCAGGCCAACCGCAGGCCAATCTGCCTGATGATCAATTGCGCGGCTTCATGATCTCCATGAGGATGAAGAACCTTCAGCAGCAGAGACAACAACAACAACAGCAGCAGCAACAACAACAGCAGCAGCAGCAACAGCAGCAACAATCCGCAATGCTCAATCAACAAGCTCAACGTAACCAAGGCCAATCTGCCGTCCCCATGGCTCCACAACAACAACAACAACCACAGCATCAGCCCAACCGACCACCCACAACGCAGCCGCCTCCACAAGCGACACCTCAACCCAAACCAGCGACGAAGCCGCAACAAGCTCAGCCTGCGCAGCCTCACCCTAACAACACTTCCATGAACAAGGGTACGAAGAGGCCGAATGAAGACACCATGGAATCTGGCGCTGAGACCACTCCACAAGCTCCGGCTATGGTTTCTTCAAAGTCTCAGCCTGGTCTCAACCTTACGCAAGAGCAAATGTCTAAGCTCACCCCCACACCGCATGCGCAGTACAGAGCACAGTTGCTGAAAGCCCAGGACGCCTCCAACAACAAGATGCAACAACAACGTGGCGCTATGCTCAATTCTGAAGAACTCCGGCAAAGAATGAGCGATCCAACACGCATCCGACAATTCAAGCAAATGATGGACGAGGTAGAGAAGAGCATCCCCGCAAGACAACCGATACCACTGCAGCCGCAACCACGTGCAGCTCTGCAGAAGTCGCTAAAGGAACAGTTCCCTCGTCTAAAGCAGTCGGACCAAGCGCTTCGCATCTTCCATGCTTCGTACGATACTCCTGAACCCGAGCCGGTCATCCGTCAAATCATGCGATCGCGCGCGCTTTTGCTCCAACAAATCAATGAGGCCGATGGTACTCTCCACCCTCAAGTCACGCTGACAATCGATGAATTCAAGAACCACTTGAGCACTATTGTTAAGTTTGTCATCAAGATCCAGGAGAAGGTGAAGCAGCAAACACAGGGTCAGAATTCAGCTGCACAGCAGTCCCAGCCTCAGGGTTCGAATGCCTCGCCCGCTCAACTTAATGCTGCAAATCTGAAAATCGTAGAACAACAAAACCGCAATCAGAAGGCACCGTCAGCCCCTACTACCGATCGACCGCCGTTTGCCATTGGCGCCGACCCCGGCCATGGCGCCGCACATTACTTTGAGGGTGCAAGACCAGTCACAAACCTCGTGTTACCTGAAAAGAAGCGTGCGAAGCTCGAAGCGGGCAGCCAAACATCCACTCCTGCTGCTAGAGCCTCTCCGCATATTGGCTCAAGCAACTCGCCCGAGCTTAGGAGACAGCCACCACCTGACAAGCAAGTGCCGCAACGACCGACATTTAGATGTGTCGATACGACATGCGAATACTCTGTGCGAGGCTTTGATACTCAGGCCGAACTCGATTCGCACAGCCAGATACATGCGAAGGTTGATAATCCAATGCAATTCGCCCTTGACACGATGGCCGAATACCTCGACGTCGACCAAAAGACTGGCGAAGCTAAGACTGACCCTAACGCCTTGAAATCTACCCCGAAGCCAACACCTGCTGCCCCACGAGCGCCACCGCAACAAACCATCAAGACTGAGCAAACGCCTGGTGCGTTGCACAATGCCGCTACGCCTGTTGCGCAAGCAGCAACAGCTTCGGCTATGGCGCGCGTGCCGACACAGACGGGTGTCAAGGACTCACCGTCATCGAATTTGCTCAAAACACCGCAAACAATGACCAAGGTGACTACCCCGGGCTCAGGTGCGCGAGGCAAAGCCACGCCAGTTAGTATTCTCAAGTCAGTACCAAAGGAGCAGCAGGCGGCAGCACCGGAACCTGTTGTAAAGGAAGAGGAGCAGCAGCAACAGCCGATGCTGACCATGTCACTTCTCGACTATTCATACGAGGACACTTTTGCAGCTCTGGATGCAAATGGGCCGTTGACCGTGCTTGATCTCAAGGATGAGGACAACGCGTGGGCTCTTCGCTCTCGACCCGCTTCGCCTTCGACTACACCCGAGTCGTCTGCCAAGGACACGCCATCCACGAGGCAGTCGGATATCTCTGAGAACGACAATCTTGTCATCAGCATTGATCTCAAGGATGCGGACATGCCAGATGCCTGGGCAGTGGGTATGTACGGCGACGCGCTTCCGGTGGATCTACAGCTATCTGAGGATTTACAAAACCTCGGCGTCATGCTTCCTCCAATGGACAGCGAAGACATGATGCTATTCCCAGACTATGGTGCTGGGACTATGATGGATCTCGACATGCTCGAGAAGACGATGGATAGCATGGGCGGATCGCTCAATGCGTCCATGGTGGGTGCCTGATTGCACATCCATTTCTTGCGAAAATAGTTTTTTTTCCTGTTGTGGCTACCTGTCTACCAACCTTCTTGTGTTTCGTTTCTCTCGCCTTTGGGCTATTTCCATCTACATGCAATGTATTACCACTTTTTGTCGTTTCTGCTTGAGCATATGGAGTCTGTTCCTTTTTCGCCATTTTCCTTCATCATTACGGCCGAATGTTATCAGCGATTTTACTGTAGGGGATGCGATTGCAGGCGTACTATATGGAGGGATCAATGTATCACACTTGAGTGTTTGAAGTCATTTCCATCATTACCGGTTGTCTTTTTTCTCTCTCGTTTCCTGTCTATGCTGATATCTCATTGGGGGGGCTTTGGGAGTTATTGTTGCTGCTGTCGTTTTGACGACGCCTTTCTTCTTCGAAATTTTATTTTTCCTGGTAAAAAGGTGTGGATAACTATATATACCCCCTTCTCCTCCTCATTCGGTCTCGTCACAACCTTTTTTCTTTCCTCCTCTCTTGTTAGTCAGCCCGGGGGTTGCCTTGCGCATATACATGGAAGGAGAGGAAAACCCCCTAATATCTGGAATGGATAAACCTGTGTTATTGAAGCGTGTCTACGTGCTCTGAGATTTTTAACATGTGTATGTCCGTGCCGCTTCAGCTGTCTTAAACACCTACTCTCTCTTACTCTCTCATATCCACTCACACATACACTGCCATGAAAAGTATAGGTCCTTCCGGGCTTGCATACACATATGTACATGCGCAGAACGCTGGCCCAGTGTCTTTTGTTCAGGGCGATCCTGGGCCGTCTGCATATGTATGTACGTACATATGTACATACAAGCCGAGACAAATGGTAAGTCAAGGCGAATCCTATTGGCGGTGGACAAAGGGGCAACACACACATACACACATACGCACACACGGGGGATCAAAAATCCCAATGTGTCAGTTGAGCACATACACGACGCTTGATTGGTGGGCAAAGCTGACGGGGATCCGTCTGGGAGCGTTGTGCGTTGTTGTCGTGGCTTGCCTTTTGTCATACATACATACGTACGTACATGCTAGGGTACGGCTGAGTATTCGGGCGCAAACGCACACATACACCCACGTATACTAACATGGAGAAAAAAAAAGAACTTTTCTTTGTCAAAGTCTCGACTCAGCGCAGTGATGTCTCACGTGAGATGATTGCACAGCCCGTTTGAGTGGCGTCGTCTTATGTAATCTGCAAGTGAGCCGTTGTCTTGCCTCTCGTCCCCCCCGAAAAATGCTTTACTTGTGCATCAACATGTATGCATGGGGGCAGTTCTTCTTTCGATTCTCTCTGCATCGGCAACGCAAATAGGCCGCGGCATGGTGACGTCAAGATCAGTGATGCAACAGCCACGCCACCAGAAGGAAAAAAATTCAAAAGAAAAAAAAAATTCGCGGATACGTAGTGACCAACAAGAGGGCGTGACGCACAAAAACCCGAGAAACAGACCGCGAAGGGGGGGAGACGGATGTCCCCTTGTTCTGGGTAAGCAAAGCATTGTGCAACGACAGCGGGGCCATGGCATCACAGCCGTCGTTCACCCCGCATCTCAGGGGCGATTCACATGACGGGCTGGAGGGGACCAGAACGTTATCGAGTCGGCGAAGACCCTGACTTCAACCATGGAACACGTGCAGATATCTTGTTGAGATGGCGTGGTTTTTTGACAAGGTGCCAAGGCCACATGTCCACGAGCAGTTTGCTTTACAGCCTGCCAGTACCATGGTACGTAGACGCATGGGCTGCATCGTATGTCCCAACGACGAGAATGAACGCCTCGATAGTGTCAATGAGAGGGTGCACCCGCCTTCCCCGACTGGACGGCGATTACGAAGCGGAAGAAGAGGGAAGCAGAAAAACCATGGGCGGTATGACGTTGAGCGGATATATGGCGGAGTGGCGACTTACCTGGACACATCTCTGCTGTTTGGATTTGAATTATCGGCGAATATGCAGGGCACCAACGGAGGAATAATGTGGCGAAAGACGATGCGACAAGCTATGTATGTATTCTCGGCATGTTGCGTGCGGGTTGGATGCCACGCGCGAACACTAGGAGGATGACTTGCACATGAAGACGAAGAAGTGTCGGCGTCTCTGTGAAAAGTAGACCAGGTAGTGTTGGACGGACAAAAGAGGTCGTGGTAATGCTTAGCGTAGCGTGCGGGTGAGCTGCTATTTACGGACATTGAGGATCGGGACCGCCGTAAGCGGTGAGGGCAGAAGATTTGGGCGGTGAGAATGGTTGTTGGTGAGACATGGGTGTGAGAGCCACGGACAGGGTCCAGGGGGCGGGTCCGGGGTAATAGAGATGCGGTTCTGCTCGGGAGTATCGCCGGCTATGGGATTTGAGTAGTGGGAGTGGCAGTGGTCGGGGGATTTGAGTATTATAGGGGAGGTGCTAGTAAGCAGCCAGAGATTGGTGTTTGCAATAGAATGCGCTTGTGGAGATGAGAAATTGCGATGATCATGCTAACCAAGATGAGACGAATATAGTCGCTCAAAAGCGTTAGTGCAAATCGCTAGATGCTGCCGCTCCCTGCAGTCGGCTCTATCAGGTGGCCTTAGATCTCGCCCTTACACGTGGGTCGGGGAAGCCAACACCAAGAAGCAGACAGATGCGCGTGAGGGCAAGCATGTAGACAAAGGGGATGTTGCCAATGTCAATGGCATTCCAGTCCCAAAAGGCCCAGTAGATGCGGACGCCAAGCGGGAGCACAGAATACAGGTGCCCAAAATCGGCAAGCAGCAGGCCGATGAGAAAGGTCTTCCAAACTGTGACGTCCGCGGTGGCGCGCAGGACTGAGGCTTCGAGAAAAGCAAGGCCAAGATACATGTTCGCCAATTGAGTCAAAACGATTTTTGTTGAGATGGGGATGAGTGCATCTGGCGCGCTTGAGGCATGCATGGTAAGGTCCAGATACGTCGTCTGGAAGCAAGCTGCATACACGGCGCCGAGTAGTATGGAACACGGTTCTACCCACAAGAAGACGAGGCGGTAGAAGCCGGGTACTGGCGCGGGTGGAGCGGAAGCCGACATGTTTGAGTGGGAGTGGTTTGGTTTCGAGTGGTGTTGACGCGACTCGTGCTAAAACCGTGGGAGGGTGGGCGTGCCCGACGTGGCAGCAGACAGAGGCCCAGCCTAAGTTTGGTACTGTAGCAGAGAGGCGGGGATGGAGGAGATTGTGCCAGCCGCGGAAGCAGAATCTCGATGGGAGGTGAAGAAGCAAAACAGGGCCAAGAAGGGGAGGGAGGAGGTGAAGAAGAAGCAGTAGTAGTAGCAGTGGCGGCGGCGGGGGCAGCGGCAGAGGAAGAAAAAGAAGAAGGTGGCGGTGACTGTGGCGGTGATGGAGATGGAGCTGGGCAATGGCGACGGCGAAAGTGGTGGTGGTAGTGGTAGTAGTGGTGGTAGCGGTGATGGTAGTGATGGTGTTAGCAGTGCATTGCAGTGCAGTGCAGTACAGTGCTGTGCAGCCCAGCCCAGCCCAGCACAGTGTAAATTGGCCAGGGGGTGGAGCCGCGAGACAGTGAGCCGCCGTCGCCGTGTTAAGATCGGCTGCACTAGCAAAGCACTGTTTAGCGGAGCACCAGAAGCTGGCTCTTTTGCCTCGAATTGACTTTTCCGCCTTTGCTATTAGTACTTATGCCACACCTTCTCCCGTAACAGAGCCCTGGCTGCGCATCCTTGTTTTTCCGCCACAATCTCCTTCACCCTCATTTCGCCGCGCCCTCGTTGTTGTGCACGCTCTCTATCCGTTTCCGCCCTGTCCTGCCCGCCCATCCGTTGCATTGCACAGCGTCCTTGTTGCTCTCCTTAGCCTGCTCGGCGCCGCTCCTTGTCTCTCGTCGCTCGTCTCACTGCTGCCGCTACTGCTTCTGCTGTGACATTACGCTTCGCTCTTTGTTTCGGTCTTGTCTTCACCGCAACTCTTACCCGCTCCGGCCTCCACGTATCCAATGTATCGCAGGCAGTCTATCCTGTCGCATCGACCCAAAACCTCCTCCGACGTAGACGCCGAATCCTCTTCCTCTGCTGCCAATAACAACAACACCGCCACCACCCTCAACAACAACAGCAATAACACGACCCCTTTCCCATCGTCACCACCCCACACGATGAAACGGACCATTTCGCAGACATTCCCTGCCCCCTATCTCTCGGACATGAAGGACACCAACATGCTGGACGCGGTCAACGAGGCCACGATGGCTGTCGATAGCTCCTCGCAGCATCAACAGACCAGCTCATTCTCGCGTGCTTTTGGTGCAGTGGCTGGTAGTTTCACCCGCCAGAAAACACGCAGACGAATGTCGTCTGTTTCCTCGCCCATACCGGCACAGCGTCGCCGCGGTTCTATTCATTCCCTTTTCGAATCTCTTCCCTCGTCGAGTTCAACCCAATCCAAGCTTAACGCTGATCAACAACGGATGCCTCTGCAACACCAAGACTCTGGAATCCCAGTCTTTCAAATGCAGCCTCAATCATCCTCTTCCAGCTCCAAGACTTTCTCTCCTTTCAGGCGGCTGAGCAGCATGCGCCGCCGCCCCAACGCCTCTGCGTCATCAACAGACATGACAAAGCCCGTCTTCACCGCCCCAGTTACGTATCCCAGCCAAACCGTACCGGGCACAGCAGCACGACAAGCGGCGGCCGCCGCCAACCAGGACCGACAAAACCAACTACGTCGCGAACAAGAGCACACGCGAAGCTTTCTCGATGGCCTTATCCCATCGTCACGCGACGACGACATCAAGGACAACGAGAGTGGCGTGGACATGACGTGTGCTTCGCCTATTGTTCGGGCGGATAGCGTCACTGAGAAAAAGATGAGTGAGTTGTCGCATCCACTCCTCAGCCGCACCTCGCTAACCATCCCAGTCGACCCATTCCAACGCCTGCCTGCCGAGCTCGCTACCACTGTTCTCTCCAACCTCGACGCCGCGTCCCTTGTCCGTGCCGAGCGAGTGTCGCGGAGCTGGAACGAGCATGCCGCTTCACCCCACGTCTGGCGAAATGTCTTCCTCCGCAAGCACGAACCTGAGGTACACGTCTCCCCTGCGCCAATTCAAATGGGCGGCTTAGGCACTGGCAAGATGTCAGGTGGAAACCCAGCACCTGCACAAGATTGGAAGAAGATGTTCCAGGCCAGGGCTACAATTGACGCCCGGTGGAAGGCAGGCACACCCGCTGCCATTTACCTGAACGGCCATACAGATAGTGTTTACTGCTGCCAATTTGACGAGAACAAGGCCATTACCGGCTCGCGTGACCGCACCATTCGCGTATGGGATCTCCAGACATACAAGTGCATCAAGGTATACGGCGGCCCCAACCACCGGCCAACAGTCAACACTCCCCCGCCCATGGAGGAGCGACCAGAACGTGTCATCAGCCATGCTTCAATGAACGGTACCAAGGTTGGAAACGATATCTACACAGTCCCCACTGATTACCACGACGCATCCATTCTCTGCCTCCAGTACGACAGCGAGATCATGGTCACCGGTTCCTCAGACTACACATGCATCGTTTGGGACATTACAGGTGATGAATACGTACCCATGTACCGACTTCGTGGTCACGAAGCTGGTGTTTTGGATGTTTGCCTGGACGACAAGTACATCATCTCTTGCTCCAAAGATGCCATGATCAAGGTCTGGGACCGCAAGACTGGCAACTGCCTTCGCACTCTCAAAGGTCACCGTGGCCCGGTCAACGCTGTGCAGCTTCGCGGCAACTTCCTCGTCTCTGCCAGTGGTGATGGTGTGGCCAAGCTGTGGAACCTCGAGACTGGCGTCTCCATCAAAGACTTTCCATCTGAAGACCGTGGACTTGCTGCTGTAGAGTTCTCCGATGACGCCAAATACGTGCTTGCTGGAGGCAATGACCATGTCGTTTACAAGTTCGATGCTTCTACTGGTGAACTTGTGCACAGCAGAGTCAAGCACGATGGCCTTGTCCGCTCGCTGTTCCTCGACGCATTCAACGGGCGCATTGTATCAGGGTCATATGACCAGAGCATTCAAGTATCTGATTACGAAACTGGACAGACATATGCCGTATACAAGAACTGGACGACAAGCTGGATCCTGTCAGCCAAGAGTGATTACAGGAGAGTTGTGGCTACCAGTCAGGATGGCAGAACATTGATCCTGGACTTTGGCCACAACGTGCCTGGATCAGAATTGCTCGTTGGATCCAAGTGAGACGTTCTTAGTCTGACCTGCATGCATGCGGTCTAGATCGTGTTTGGAGTTTAAGGCCATTCATGCCTTGCTATCACGTCCACTCACACGGCGCTTCCTGCCTTGCTTCTGCTTCCAAGGGGTATATTTTTGCGTACCATTGCGTTAGCAGAAGGCTTGTATGGAAGGACTCCTGGGTTAAAAGGTTCTAATAATGATCCAATGAGTAAAAGCCGTGAAAAGAGGGGAAGTCGCAGGAGAATGCTAGATGAAGAAGAGTATTCCTCAGAGTCGAGCACTGCATGCACCTTAAGGCGTTGTCATATCTGCAAATATGGTTGGCATTTTCTTTTCAAGCTTCAACCACTACATCATCTTGCATTTTTTTTTAGCTTTTGGTCGTATATTCGCATTTTCAGCATGTGTTTGCGGGGCGTATTTTCGGTCCTTTTCTTCCTTCCTTCTCCGATGTCTGTTAGCGTTTATAGATTTTCCATTCGCTTAATGCATTTTCTATCTTAGTCTTGTTTACTATCTTTGATAAATATTCAGCACAGATGTTTAGTATATAGATGTGTAGATGAAGCGGGATGGGCAGCGGAAATAATAACACTCTTTTATCAATTGATTCGACACATTAAGATGCTGTAAAGACGTGAGTCATTCTACAGAATTTGCCTGGTGGACTGTATCTTCATAGTCGCACATAAATTCCTCAGTCTCTTCCTAGAAAAGTGAGAAGTGATCTCAAGGTAAGAAGACTACCTCTCTCCAGCATACCACATCACTCAGACGACGTGACTGACTCTGTAGTAATGGTCATTATTCGACTATAACCATGTAGAGTCATATATGTATCATTTAACGTACACAAGGGTATATAAACAACAATCCACATATTCTTGTTTCTGACTGTCTTCCGTCCCCATCCTTCCACTTTGTCTCTCGACCATAACAGTGACATAGACAAAAAGGAGATTCAAAAGCCCTGTGAGCAAGCAAACTCACTTTTTTTCATCCTTCTCCATCTCATTAAACCCCCCTCCCCTCCCTCCGTTTTTTTGTTCGATTCTTCTCTACTATCTCCACCTCTTGTATTACACAATCAATCTTTTGGTCACGAGTATTTATGTCTCGCACTCGCCCGCATTGAACTGCAAGTTCTTCAGCGGCCGTGTGGGGTTTTTTTTTCGCCCACACGTACACAGTGCAGGTCGCGCCAGGGGTGGACTTGGTGCTTGCCACTGCGTTGTGCGTATGTCTTGATGACGAAAGAAGAGGAGAAAAGACACGACCTGTCTTTCTCCTCACCCACAACATCCGCCTGCGTATTGAAAAAAAGAGTTACTCTGTGAAACAAGTTCCTCTCTCTAGATCATTCTTCCAACACCAAATCCTGCATGACCTCCCGTCTCCCTCCTTTTTTTTATTCTCCTTGACTACCTCCGTCCAGCGAAGAAACAACAACAATACCAATGACGATGACAATAACAACGACAATAACGACAATTACCCTTCACAACATTCCATCCTACCATTCACCCCGAACGAAATGGGAATAAAACCGAGGATAGAAAAGAGAGAGAATGGAAATGGAAAAGAAGGTAAATATACGCTTAAAACCCCCCTCGTCACTTCCCTCCTTATACTATCCTCAACCATATACGTCGCATGCACTGAGTGATAGGCGGGAGTGACGTTGCCATGGTTTCTCTGTTGTTTTTACTTGATTCTATATTTTTGGTGGTTTCTTCTTCTGGGGATCTTGGTGAAAAGGGGAGAAGGGAAAAAATTGGAGACAGGGATAGCCATGTCTTGTTGTGTTTACTGTAGTCAGGGCATTAGATGTATACATGATTTTTTTCTAATCGGGCTCATGAAGACGCTAGAGGACGCTGTTGTTATGCCTTCCGAGTTCATCTTGGAGGGCAGTGCTCGAGTTCTCGGTGGTATATCGCTGTGGCTGAGCCAAGCCGCCAGTCCTTGATGCATGTCGATACGGATAGGGTTGCACCGCCTTACATGTCATGGATGCACACTCGCAACACATAGACTACGTTGAGACTAGACGGCGCCAGAATAATCGACCGCCAACTTCACATCACTCGTGATCAAAGCATGCAGTGTTTAATTTAATAACTTAGCAAGACTAGACTTTTTTTTAAAGGCATCGGCAGGGACTCTTGTCGAGTCCACCAATGCTACCAACGGGACCTCTAGCCCCGCTCCTTGGTACACCCTCCACCAAACATGCAATACATGGCGACCATATGCACAAAGCTACCTTGAACCAAGTGTAGCAGAGAATATATACATACGGACCGCGGAGCCGATATGAACAAAGGGTGGAGTCGGAGGATTTCTCCTTCAAACAACACCAGGGGTATGAAACTGCGCATCGCTCCTAGCCTGGGCAGCGTCGTGGAGAATCGAACATGGAAAGAAACCTGAGCAAACAATAACCATAGTAGAAAACAGACAAGACATTATTTCTCGGCCACCAGGACGCGACCGGATTAAGGACAGTATGCGGTGAGTGATGAAGTATGTCGAGCGAATCCAGGGGTATAACAAGACGAGACAGCCAACAGGTGCGAGGTGCTGGTGGCAGGGCAAAATAAACAGAGTGCACTTTCATGCGTGTCGTAAGTTAAAACAAGTGGTACAGCGAGAGTGGGAAGGGAAGCAGAGGCTAACAGGTCGTTCAAACATTCTCCGTGAATTTGCTTGAGCGCGACCCATCGGCCGAGGGCAAGCTTCTTCCGAGCGTACCTCTAGGAGGCAAGTCGGCGACAGGAGACTGTGGTGGACTCAGATGGTGGCGATCCGAAAAGGGGTTCCCATCGTCAGGATGCCGTATGATGGGTGTTCTCGCTGGACTGGGCCGGATGTTCATTTGTCCAGATTCGCGAGTCGCAGAGGTCTCGCCAATCTCTTTACCGAACTCTTTGGACATGGCTGGGCCGCCATAGACACCGTGATCGTCTTGGTAGAATGACGAACCAGACATTGTGCCTCCGCCAGAGAATTGCTCGGAAGTCATGCCTTCACTAAACGCAGATGGCAACTTGCGACCCGATACCCGTTGGAAGCCCCGCTCACCACCGCTCGTGCTGGTTTCTGCAGTCTTGCCGGATAAGCCAGAGAAGCGATTGAGAAAGGCGATGGGAACAAATGCGCTGGTTGTAGTAGGTGCTTGACTCATAGACCGGCTGTTGCCTGTGTGGTCGTCTCCAGTGAGCTGTAGAGCACCGCCTCGTTTCTGTTTATGACGTCGCAAAAGCAGCAGTATCAAGGCCAGGATGAGTGCGGCGCCAGCAAGGCTCCCTAATACGCTTCCAATTACTTTGGGCGTTTCAAGAGCACTAGGGCTGGAGTTTGCATCTGCGTCTGGGGTGGCTGAAGTAGTTGGAATGGGTACACCCCCAACTCCAGGTACACCGCCGGCCCCGTTACTAGAATAAGGTGCTGTAGTTGTAGAACCTGAGGCAGTCGCGATACTTCGAGATGAGTGCGAAGTGATTAATGTCTGCGTAAATGATACTATTACGGAAGACGGTAGAGACTGTAAATCCGAGGCTGCGGGAGATGGGACTGCTTGAATTGTTGCCATAAGTTCTGCCGATGTAGAGGCCGAGATGCTATCGAGAGAAGCTAACGATGAAGACGGCAACGGTGATGCGGTGGCTATCGAGAGTCAGTCGGGAAACAATGTGTAAATGTGCTGCGCTTACTTGGTAATGTCGTGTTCGTAGCCGAGTTGATAGCAGAGACGGGTGCTGGCGCTGGGACAGATGTTATGGCAGTACTTTCAACTCCTGAAACTGATGACGCACCGGCAGAAGCTGATGCAGATACAGCATATGCAACAGGATACAATGACGGAAAGGGATAGGCTGGGACACTCGGGACTTGCAGACTAACGGGGAAAGGCGGCACTGCTGGTACAGACGGCAATGCAAGAACCGGCACAGACGGCGGTGCAGGAGCAGGTACAGTAGGCAACGCAGGAGCAGGCGCAGCAGGCACAGCAGCCAGCCCGGGAGCCGGCAGATTGGATACCAAGGGGCCAGAAGGTACGGCAGGCGAAGTGGCAGCTGGGAGTGGCAGCTGCGCTGCCGTGGGTACTACATTAGGCAAGGCCGGTGGTGCTCCGGGTACCAGTGTCTCTTTGGCGATGACATTGCCATGGTCGTCGACCGTGGCAACGACTTGGACCGTGACGACTTCGACGTTACCCAGCGCTGCGCGGCGGTGGAAGGATCGATGGCCTCTGCTCATACTCTCTCTGCTTCTGGGTCTCGCGTCACGTCCGGCCTGAACTAGTTGCTCGTGTAGGTGGTGCAAGTCGGGTACAGGAAGCTTTTGAGATCGGTAACGGTAGCGCGAATCGATTCTCGATATGGCGGCGGGATTGGCAGGACCGTCCATAAAATTGGTAGCGACGGGTCCAAAGCTATACGGGCAGCGCGGATAGTCTCAGGTTGTTGGTGATGGGCTGGATGTTTTGTTGGAACATGTATGTTTTTTTGCTTTTCCTTGGTGTTGGCGTTGGTGTTGCTGTCGCGGTGGGCGAGTGTGTAGTGAGTGTAGTAAGTTGGATGTCAGTTTTGGTGCAGACGAGGCAAAGGATCCAGTCAATGGAAGCCGATGGCGAGCACAAGCGAGTGAATGTCGAGAAAAGAACGGATGCCCGGTCAGTGGCGAAGCAATGGTCTGAGTAGAGCAACGGTTAGTATGCGCGAGGCGTCGAGCAGCCGAATTGGGTATATGTACACACATACACACACACAGGCGCGCGAAGGGGTCTCAAGGCGGCAGCATGGATTTGATCCAGGTATCGCGCAAGGGCAAGCAGACAAAGGAGTGACGGGAGGTGAGAAGAGTGTCGCGCTCACACGGCGGGTCCAGGGAGAATTCGGTCGTAGAAGAAGGGGGGTGGGAGACGGGAGAGGGAGGGGGTGGGAGCACGAGCAGGGCGTAGCAAACGAAGGGATTGTTTGGCTGCTGCAGTTGGGAACGGGAACGGGCCCTCTGGAGGCGTGGGAGAGGGAAACAAAGCGAGGGAGACTGAGGCAGCGAGTGAGTGACATGGGGCAAGGGCGATTGGCGCACAAGCGAGATAACACGTCCAGGAATAGAAGGATCCACCGACGCAACCCCCCAACACGGCTCGTCCTCAGCGAACCAGCGCCGCAACAGGGCGACGAGGGATGACGACGGTTCATTTCCGCCGGGCATCTTGTCTTGTTCTGCACACGGGTATGCACGCGTGTATTGGATGGATGGATGATTGATTGACTGATTGCCTGCCTGCCTGCTGCTTAGACGTGGTGATATAGGCGTCGGAGAATATCGCGTCCCATGGTACGTCTCACACTCGAGTCGCCGCCTCGCCGCCTCGCTAGCCCACCCGTCCCGCCTGCACCTGCAGACGCCGTCGCTCGCCGGGCGTTCAGGAACCTGATTCTGGAACGCTGGACATGCAGGTCCCAAAGCCTGTGGTTATTCTTAGCCGCTCTTCTCTCCTCGTACCTGTCCCGTCGTCGCACCTTTGCTCCAGAGGCACACGACTCGCCCTGGCCTATGTATTGCCAAGACGCTTCGCGCTTCCGCCAGCTAACAGCCTAGCTCGCCGCCAGGCCGCCAATAGCACAAAGGCCCGTCTCACCAACGCCCCAGTTCCCTGTCCATCATCATATTCGTACGTATATACATAATCACCGTTGGCCGTCATGGTCATGGCCAGCCTTTGGATACGAGCCTTGCCTCTATTAGTCTCAATCTCCGTGGCTTCGCACCTATACATGGCCAGGACAGTACATCTGCCATTGCACTGGTAGAGCGTCAGCGCCTCGGGTTTGACCATGTATGCCTGCCCGAGCAACTCTTGCTCCTTCTTGTCCATCAAACTAGTACCTCGCACCATGTTTATGTAACACGCCAAAACGTCGAGCATCACATCAACGCAGCGGCTGTGATGCTGGTGCTGGTGCTGATGGTGATGCTGCAGTTAGCACCCGCGAGGCGCAGCCGCCTGGCGCTGGTCACCCGTTACTTACCCCACATTGCCCCTCTGTTCTATGTACATACGCTGCACTCTGCACCAAGCTATGCCATCATGTACCACATGTTACGAGCACCAACTGCATCAACACCATCAACTGCCCCTCTCTGCCATATCCACACATGTAGCCGTTGCAACTGCAAGCCACTCGCACCATGATCCCTGCTCGCTCAGCTATGACGTCGCCTTCGCCCCAGCCTACCTCAACCCTCCCAGAGCACCACCGACGCCCACCACCACTTCCGCCGCGACAATCCACTCCGGCTGAAGATGCGCCTCCACCCTACTCGGTCATGGCCATGTCTTCGCAAGATCCGCGCTCTTCCTCAACTCAATCACTTGTGCCCGATCCAGCCCTGGAAGACTCTGGCCGCCGTCGCCTACTCCTCATCTACATCCATGGCTTCATGGGCAACGAAACAAGCTTCAGGAGCTTCCCCGCCCACGTCCACAACCTTGTCACCGTTACCCTTGCAGAATCTCATGTAGTCCACACAAAGATATACCCGCGTTACAAGTCACGAGACTCGCTTGAAATCGCAAGAGACAACTTCTCCACATGGTAGTATTCACGCCTGCATGGCTTGCATGCCACTGACAGCCGTCAGGCTAGCTCCCCACGAAGACCAATGGACCGATATCGTTCTGCTCGGCCATTCCATGGGTGGCTTGCTCGCTGCAGACATTGCTTTGGTCTTTCGCCATCGCATCATTGGGCTTGTAAGCTTTGACGTACCCTTCCTAGGCATGCATCCCGGAATCATAAAGGCTGGTCTAGGCAGTATTTTCAATGCACCGCCAACCCCGCAAGATGCCACTGTCCAAGACCTGGGCCCAGAGCAGAGGCCCAGCAGAGTAGGCACTCTTTTTAACCCAAGGCCAGCCGATCCCAATTACAACCCTAGTTTCCCCAACGATATTCGCCTGCCAAATCGAACCGGCTGGGAAAACAGTTTGCATTGGCTCACTAAACATTACAAAGATGGGTTGAAAGAGGCTACTAAGGGCCTTGTCAGATCGCACATCGAGTTTGGTGGCGCCATGGCTGATTATAAAGGACTGAAGGACAGATACGTCAGGATACGCGCGCTGGAGGAAGAGGAAGAGGCCAAGAGAAGAAGAGCGCACCCTCAGCTGCGCACAGTTCCTAGGGTACGCTTCATCAATTATTACACGGCAAGCTCTGGAAGGACTAAGAAGCCAAACTCCCCAAACCCTCAACCTCTAAGGTCACCCTCTCCTTCATGCCCCACTAGTCGTCAAATCCAGCACCAGGACAGTGAGATCATTCTTCCCGATATGACGTCCGAAGCCGCCAGCCAGCAGCTACACCAACGAGAGGCTACTAGAAGCCCTTCAGTAACATCATCGGAGCCAGAACTGACTCATATACACCCTGATCCCATAGCGAGCTCGCCTCGAACATCTGTCGAGGTCGAAGGTCATGAACCAGTGCTGGAGCCCACCAGCTCTGCCGGCCAACTTACTGCCAGCAGTTCTACACAAGTCGATCAGTCGCACGGGTCATCCGCCCAACATAACGGTCCGCCTGACCTTCCCGAAATACCACCCATCCCTCAGGAGCCACCATTCGTGGATCTAGTGCAATACACCGACAAGACCCAACGCAAAGCTGCAGAGAAAGAACATGATCAGGCACTCAAGGAATATCAAAAGGCCGTAAAATTGCGCAACAAGATCATCAAAGAACGCACCAAACTAGAAGAGAAATGGGAAAAGGAGCAGCAGAAGGCGGAGAAGAAAAGGTTGGAGGAGCGCGACAAGGAAGAGAAGAAACGACAACAAGAACAAGAAAAAGAGTCCAAGGAACGCGAAATGCGCGAGCAAAAGAAGCACCAAGATACCGAGCACATGACTAGAGAAGAAAGGCAAAGACAAAAAGAAAGGGAGCAAAGACAAGCAGAGGCTGAGCAGAGAGAGATGGAAGCGCGACAAAGACAACTAGAGGCCGATCTGCGGCAAGGAAAGCTCCCTGCAGAAGAAACACCCGAGTCCGTTCCCGCAATTGTTGAACTAGAGGAAGACGTTGGTGCCATGGAGCTGGGCCATGCCCAACGGCCTCAACAGGAGTCGCAAGGCCCCTACGGCCACTACGAATTTTCCACCAGCAGAATCATGAACCAGGCCCCACCAGACAGTCGTACCAGCTCAATCTATGCGCTCTCTACGACCGACAGCCGTAGCAGCCATCAATCAAAGCCTGATTCGGACGGAAATGTTGCGGTCAAGCCTAAAAAGCTGAAGAATTTTTGCATGTTGCCCCCGAAAGATGGCGATGGTAACAAGGATCCTACGTGGGTTGCCGTCTTCATGGAGAACATGGACGAGGTCACGGCGCATACATCTCTCTTCTTCGTCAACGAGACATATGAGCGGCTCGTTGGAGACGTGGGTGCGAGGATCGAAGACTGGGTCAAGGAGGCGGACAGCATGCGCTTGATACGTGAGATGGAGCATATCAAATCATGAAGAAAAAAAACCCCCCCGCTCGCCCGTTGTTTGTTATCATAGAGAAACGTTAGATACCCACTTCGATCTGAGTTTAAAGACAAAATATGCAATAGTATCTCTCACTCATACTTTCCACCCCATCTGCGGCGCAATCGACACCACCCGTCCTCCCACGACCAAGCCCCAAATCGCCAAACCAAGAACACCCAATCCCCCATTAGCCATGCCAGCCCACACACCGGCCGCCACGCCCCAGCCCAAGCTCAGCGTCGCCAACAAGACCACGACCTGCTCACTGCCCCGTATCGCCTCGTTGAACTGCTGCACAAACGGGATCCGCGTCTGCTCGCGGTCGTTCCAGAACGCAGACATGTGTCTGTACGACAAGTACATGGCGGCGCTATTTGCCATGGCCGCAGCACTAATCAACAGTGTGCCTGAGGGAGACGCCCAGAGCAGCATACATGAGGTAACGAGGCTGGTTGTCAACTGTGGTGGGGGGATGTAAGAGTTAGAAAAGGGAACAAATGAATAGATAGAGAATAGAAAATAGAGGAAGGGGGAATGTAAGAGTTAGAAAAAGAAAGAATGAAATAAATAGAGAACAGCAAATAGAGGAAGGGGGAATAGAGTGTTTTCTCTTTTTTCTTTTTCGTATTTTGTCTCTTGGGATACCTAGATGGATAGATAGATGATTTATTATTTGAGAAAAAAACGCACCGTTATCGTGCCGCTGGCCTGCGTCGTGCGTGTCTTGCGCAGTTTCTCAGCTGCCGTGTTGGACCATTGTGCGGCTTTTTCGCTTGTCTGCTCGTATTGTTGCAGGCGGGTGATGTTTTGATAGCAGAGGTGGAGGCCGTAGGTGGTGAGGACGAGGTGGGAGAGGCTGATTATGTAGAGTGAGGGGGAGGACATGGTGGGGGGTGAAGGGTATGCTGAGATGGAAGAGGTGTGGAGTTATGAGAATGGATCGACTGAATCAAGGAGTGGTGATGCTGCTGCTGCGGGCGGTGGTGGTAGTGCTATGGGTGCAGGTTTCGCGGAAAGAGAGTGACGTCATTGTGGTTTGTTTGAATGACAGCAAGTGCGTCTTAGGTCGCTGTTAGCTCACTAGATATAGACATACTACTATAGACCTCTTTGTCTCTCTCTCTATCTTTCGTTGCACTTCAGCAAAGTACATGTCTAAGCTCGCAACCTTCAACTTTGCTACGACTGATGAGGCCAAGAACACCGCAGAGTCCCCGGTCCTTGTGCGATACTACTACAAACCTTTACCATGGCTGCATAACGCACTCCCCAAATCTCACGCCACTTGGTCTTCTTGTCCAGATACGAAGCAAACATGTCGGAGTTGTTTCGCTAATTCGCTGCTGCGCGAGAAAATTTACTAGGCCCCGGTATGTGGACGACGCTGAGGGAGCCCAGAGGCACGACTCGATGGCCGATCAGTGTAAGACCGACCACGTCCCGCCTGCGGCCCGTTGTAGGAGGATCTTGGCCACTGAGCGATGATTAGCCAACAGCTATATGCCTCGGTCCATGATTGGCGCGCCCCCTAGGGCTACAAGCGCACCCTGTTGAGCAATGGAATTACGCCATTGGAGCGTTAGAGACGGCGAGCTATGGCCAGGAAGGGAGGTCATTATGCATGTTGAATGCGCGCACGCGCAGGGCAGTGGGTCCCGCTGCTCAACCACATTTGCAGCTACAGGCAGGTCAATCACGGAGCAGACGGCTGAATAGCTGACATGTTGACTTAGACTTTAGATTGCCAGAGAAATTGGCGCCTCCAATTGGGTTATGTGGCTGGAAGAGGCCAGCCGAGACGGTTGGATGTATTGAAGGCGCCCCTCCAGTCCCCCGCGGTTGATCATCTCGTTCCCCATTGGCTGCAGCCCCACAGACATCACCTACCCACGCTCGCCGATGCCTTGCGAGCGGGTTTGCGGCTAGACAAGGCATGTCTTGTGAACTGTCGATGGCTTGCTGCCACTCTCTTGCTTGAGACATCAAAATTTCCTCACCATGGCTCAGCGAGTGCTTTTTCGCGCGAGTGGTTTACGAGTTGGTCCAGTTCGACTTCATCACCTCACCCGCTCGTTTAGCACCGTTCTCGACACTCCTGTAGACCCCGGTACTCAACAAATACGTACAACGACACCGCGAACGTCAGTGTTTGAGCATGCACTCAATGCAAAAGCCCCAAGAACAAACTGGACTAAGGACGAGATTGCCGAAATATACAACACTTCGTTGATCGACCTCACCTATGCATCGGTAGGTTGAACTGCCATTGTCCATCAGCATGCCCCTCATGATTAGTCTTACAGGCCTCCGTCCATCGCCGGTTCCATGACCCCGCTGCCATCCAGATGTGCACCCTCTTCAACATCAAGACGGGTGGCTGCAGTGAAGACTGTTCCTACTGTGCCCAATCATCCCGATACGACACTGGGCTCAAGGCCACCAAACTAAGCTCCGTTGACTCAGTCCTAGAAGCTGCACGTATCGCAAAGGAGAATGGAAGCTCAAGGTTCTGCATGGGTGCTGCGTGGAGAGACATGAGAGGTCGAAAGACCAACCTCAAGAACATCAAAGAGATGATCAAGGGGGTACGTGGCATGGGAATGGAGGCATGTGTGACCTTGGGCATGGTTGACGCCGCACAAGCAAAAGAGCTGAAAGAGGCTGGTTTGACTGCGTACAATCACAATGTGGACACAAGTCGCGAGCACTACCCAAGCGTCATCACAACGCGCACATATGATGAACGACTCAACACTATCAAGAACGTCCAGGAAGCTGGCATTCATGTATGCACTGGCGGGATCCTTGGGCTTGGAGAAAAGGCACGCGACCATGTTGGTCTCATCCACACGGTAGCCACATTGCCAGCCCATCCCGAGTCGTTCCCCGTCAATGCCCTGGTGCCCATTAAAGGCACCCCACTAGGGGAAACTGAAGCCATCTCCTTCGACGCCATTCTCAGAACCATTGCCACTGCAAGACTCGTACTCCCAACCACCATCATTCGACTCGCCGCTGGCCGCCACACAATGCGCGAAGAGAAGCAAATCCTGTGCTTCCAGGCCGGTGCAAACGCCGTCTTCACTGGTGAGAAGATGTTGACAACGGCGTGTAATGGCTGGGAAGAGGACAAGGCCATGTTTGAAAAGTGGGGATTGAGGCCAATGAAGATGGAAGAGACCATTGGCGAAAAGCGGAGGCTCCCTGGGCAGGATGAGGCCGAGGCCGTTGTTGCCGCTGCCGAGGCAGAGGCCACGGCGCAAGCACTTGCTTAAGAATTGACAGTGACTTCATGTGAGGATAGTGTTTAGACTCCTGCAATGATATGCTCTTCACATGCTTGTTCCAGAAAGAGCAATCTACAAGTATCTTTTGTTTTGTAACGCAGCTGGCCACGGTGAGCCTGTTGTAATCAGAGCCTGGCTCTCCTTGATATGTCGTGGCATTCTTCTCTCTGCGCATCTACTGCCTGACTTTCACACCACCTCTGGAGTGCCGATACCAGCTTCTCGACCTCAGTCATAGTGTTACCTGCATGCAAGCATATCCTAACTCTTTCGGTGCCTGCAGGTACTGTTGGTGGCACGACAGCTCTCACCATCATGCCACGATTCTGCAGAAAGCTAGCGAGCGCTCTTGGATTGACCAGCTGCACTGCGAATATGGGCGAACTGGGGCATACAGACGGAATCCTCAACATATGATGCGCATGACGACAAGTTTTGCAAAGGTCTTCGAGCTTCGCATACAGGGTCTGAGTGAGTCGATGTAGATGAGCCTGTAGTGGATCGCTCTGCCCAGATTGAAGCAAAGAGTAGGACGACCTGATGAGAGCGAGTGACGGGTAAGAGAGAAACGTCGTGTAGATGAGGGGGCGCGCGTAGTTAATCAGGTAATGCCTCAGCGTACCTGAGCCTAGGAGTATTGCTGCAGTGATGCTTAGTATCCTGTATCAGCTTATAACGGTTCGTCCATACTTACCACCGTTTGCTGCTACTGCTTTCCCAAAAGTATGGAGTCTTGCAAAAATGCGCTTTTCAAGGCCGAGATGGCTCACCAAGCCTTTTCCTTGGGAGCCCAGTACGCCCGTTGAGTGGGCTTCGTCGATGACAATGTGCACTCGACTCGAGCCCAAGATCTCTTCGGTCACATCTACCATCTCTTGCAAAGGCGCAACGTCGCCGTCCATGCTGTAGATCGATTCGACAGCCACGAAGACGTGAGACGCGCCTTGTTGCACACCCGCATGGCTTTTCTGAAGCTGCAACAACACCCGCTGTAACTCGGCTACACAATTGTGCTTGAAGGGTATGGTGCTGCCAGCCCTTGACAGCCTCATTCCATCGTGCACACTAGCATGTACCAGCTCGTCGTAGACGATTACATCGGCACGCTGCGGCACCGACGAGAAGAAGCCCACATTTGCGTCGAATCCGCTGTTGAACAGCAGCCCGGCGTCTGCGCCGTGGAAAGCGGCAATCTCCTGCTCTAGCTCCTCTGCGTAAGCCGAGTTCCCATCGAGGAGCCGGGATCCACCGCTACCCAATGGCAAAGATGACGTTTGGAGCTCTTCAAGATAAGCGGCTTTGAGCAGCGGCGAAGTGGACAGCGAGAGGAAGTCGTTGGACGAAAAGTCAATTTGACCGGGCTTGGGTAGAGTCAAGTTGCGCAGAGTAGAATGGGTGCGCCGCCGATCGAGACGTCGACGTAATGTCTGTTCCAACCCAATTGAATTTCCGTCGTCGTCCATTTCCTTCTACTATGCACACGCGTTGGTACTCAAGTCGAGGTAAATCAGTGATAACGTGATTGTGCGCCTTTCAGGGACGCGGCTGGGGTGTTGCTGCTTGCTACTTACGAGAGACAGCGGGGATCGAGGCTGTGTGTGTGGGGGGCCTTTTGCCGCGACTTTCCGCGTGCAATTAGAAAAAAAAGAAAATGGGAATACGTACACCGATATGATGCGAGGGCTGTCATCAATTAGCTAAAACCTTAAGTATGCACTTTCCTCATGCGTGGCGCCGCATATGCGGGTTGGGTGACGATTGACTAATCCTATTTGTACCTGCATGCTTGGGCGGGAGACTCCCAACTCCTCTGACTGTGCAGCTGCTAACTAACGACCCCCCACTGTAATTGTGACCGTCCGATGGAGATCATACATGTACCTCTCATCTTGAGTACTTGATCGTTTCTGGGAGAGAGAGACCAAAAAATGGCGAGGGTTCCAAGCGGGCTGTGGAAGAAGCTCATTGCTGTGCAAGTCTATGGTGCCAATACTGGTGTAGGAAAGACGGTCTTTTCAACACTCCTCGGTGCGCACTTTGCCAGGAGGGCGGACAAGACACGATGGAGAGTGCAATACATCAAACCCGTCTCAACGGGTCCCGCGAACGAGGCTGATGATAGGTGAGATTCCTGCCGCTTGTCTAGTTTTGGCTACATACATGCGAGCGTGGCTGACCAGGGCAGTTACGTGCAAAAGTACAGCGGGCGAAGAGTTTCCACGCTGTTCAAATTCAACGAAGCTGTCAGTCCGCACGTTGCAGCAAGGGGGGCTGACCTGGTTGTAAGGTTTTCTGTGTCTTCTAGTGGGGGCATTTGCTGATCGGTCTAGCCTAGCGATGAGCTCATCAGTCAGACTGTCTTCAAGTCCATCCAGCAAGAAGCAAAAGCCATATCTATGGAGAGAGAAACGATGGGCCTTGCTGTGGTCGAAACGGCTGGTGGTGTGCTTAGCCCAGGGCCTTCAGGTACTCCACAAGCCGATATCTTTCGGCCATTACGACTTCCCTCTGTGCTGGTTGGAGACCACCGTCTAGGTGGAATTGCATCAACAATTTCCGCTGCCGAGTCTCTCATCTTGCGAGGATATGATATCGATGCGGTAGTGTGCTTCAATGACCAGAGTAAGTATGAGAATGCTCAATACCTCGAGGAGTACTTCAAGAACCTCGGGATTTCGGCTTTTACCTTGCCATGGATACCAAATATGCAGGGTGTGGAGGCGGGTTCAAAAGAAGAAACGGACTTGATGCAAGGTTACTACAGCTCTCAAAGCGACAAGGACCCTATCGATCAAGTTGCCAGAAGGCTGCTTGATCGCCACAGTGAACGGCTTGGCAACTTGAATACCATGGCCTCACGGACTAATGAAGCCATCTGGCATCCTTTTACGCAACACAAGCACTTGGGAAGCGCAGATGACATACTTGTCTTCGATTCAGCGTATGGCGATTACTTTCAAGTCAAGAAAGCCGGTGAAATCTTGGAGACCCACGAGGATCATTCGACGCTGTACCCTGCCTTTGATGGCTCTGCGTCGTGGTGGACTCAGGGCCTTGGTCATGGCAATCCTCGGCTTGCCCTGGAAGCAGCACACGCGGCAGGAAGGTATGGTCATGTCATGTTCGCCGGTGCCACACACGAGCCAGCTTTGGTCCTTGCCGAAAAGATCCTGAAAGAATCGCAGAATCCCCGTCTCAAAAAAGCGTTTTACACTGACAATGGGAGCACTGCGACTGAAGTCGGTATAAAGATGGCACTACGAGCAGCTAGCAAACATTACGAGTGGGACAGCACTAAAGAGAACATTGGCGTCCTCGGACTCAAAGGTAGCTACCACGGCGACACCATTGGCGCTATGGATGCTTCCGAACCTTGCGTCTTCAACGAAAAGGTTGATTGGTACCGTGGACGGGGATTTTGGTTTGACTTTCCAATTTTCAAGCTCAAAAACGGCCAGTGGATTGTGGAGCCACCCAAGGGCATGGAAATAGAGTTCGGCCCAACGCAGTACTTTGAAACCCAGGACGACATCTTCAATTTGACAGCCAGAGGTTGTGCCGACCACTACGAGGCTTACATAGAGAAGATATTAGATGACCTTGTAAAAACCCAAGGGAGGAAGTTTGGTGCGTTGGTCATGGAGCCTGTTATTCTTGGAGCTGGGGGCATGCTCTTTGTGGATCCACTCTTCCAGCAGACTCTGGTCCGCGTCGTGCGCCGCTACGACTTCAGCAACGGGTCTCGAATCAACTCAACACCAGCAGAGAACGAACTCGCTTGGTCTGGCCTACCTGTCATGTTTGATGAAGTTTTCACCGGTCTATATCGCCTAGGTCGCTTCTCCGCTGCCTCCTTCCTCCAGACGCATCCCGACATTAGTGTCAACGCAAAGCTTCTCACAGGTGGTCTTCTCCCACTCTCTATAACTTCTGCCAGTCAGTCCATCTTCCAAGCCTTTTGGGGCGACGAAAAGGCAGACGCTCTCTTGCATGGGCACAGCTACACCGCGCATGCAGTGGGCTGTCACGTGGCTAATACAAGCTTGCAAACAATGCACCAGGCGAGTACAGGTGAGGAATGGAAGCACTACAAGAGGCAATGGAACGCTTCTAGCGAGCGCAGCAGCACGTCCTGGAGCATGTGGTCTAAGTCCTTCGTGGAAAATCTATCCCAACACGAGCGAGTCGATTACGTAAATGCCTTGGGTTCTGTTCTTGCCGTGTCGCTTGTTGACGGGCATGGATCGGGTAAGTGGTTTTGTCAAAATTTTAATGGGTAATTTTCTCTCCTAACACAGTACAGGGTATACCTCTTCCGCTGCAATAGGGCTTCGCGACCAGCTTTTGCACAACAAGTCCGGCGCGTCGCAAGTTCAAATCCATTCGCGTGTTTTAGGAAATGTTATTTACCTCATGGCGAGTATAACGACGACACGGACTCATTTGAAAGATGTTGAGGATGCGTTTATGGAGAAACTGCGTCTAAGCAGTAGTTAAGTGCTAAATGGATGATTTGAATTCGAGACAGTCAGCTAGATAGTGCTGTCTACGTCAGCACCGAGAGATCGATGTCATGTTCACACCAAGCATCGGTGTGCGGGTACTCTCAGAGTCAAAGTTCAGCGCGCTGATTCCCATTGTCTATCTGCCTACTAATCGTATCTACTCGGGGTTGACTCCGCGGAATTCCGCTGCGACTCTGCACAACAACAAGTGAAGGTTAATAATAGACACCGTACACAGTCAGACACAAGCGTGCCATTTATCTTTGCTATGGAGCAACATCTACCATGAAATTTGGACGAAGGCAAACACGCGAAGATACGTCGGTAACCTGAACGAAATGTCCTTCTTGAATTTTGGTTTATCACCAAGCCCATCGCAAGACGAGATCTCAAGACACTGAAGTCACCATGGCACTATATGCCATCGCTTACTGTCGATGTCTCATCGCTGACTACTATATTTAGCTACTCACTTCTGTACGAAATCTGTGCATCTGTATTACCCTCATACTAGCGTACTCTAAGAAATTCTCTCAACCTTGTTAGAGCCTTCGAGTTTGAGACCAGGAGAAATTTCCCATCTGCTCAATTGGATTTGGTAGCTTGGATTACGTTTTCTCTAAGCTTATGTCATACAGAGCTCATTACAACTCGATCGTGGCTTAATTTAGTGTAGATACTGTACCCGTATTACCGCCGGCTTGGAGGTACATGTGATCAGATTCCTAAATAGTAACCTGCTCAACGTCAACAGAACCTTAATGTATCTACACTGCCTGAGAAAGTTTGATATTCGGAATGCGCGGAAGTCGACATGAACCTCGCTAGAGGTTGTTTGAACGATAGTATTGTAGCGAAATCTGCAAAGACTTGGGTCCTAGATATCTGTAGTAGCCATGGTAGCCGCAGCCAAAGAAATGTACAAAGTTGCAGACTATGAGACAACAGTGTATACTTGAAGTCTCTTTTCTTGCACTACATTATGTCTGCATACATGTGCTTTTGTGTATCGATCCGATTTCGAGTCGATTTTGATTGCTGACCTAGTACCCTGCTCTTGATGCAGTCATATGGCCATGGTGGTAGATGCGAATTAGGTTCTACACGGCGATGCCAATGAAAGATAGGTACCACCGAATAAGATCTCGGGAGGCGATCGAGCTTCGTTCGGTAAATTGTACCCTTGATTCTCCTTCACGGGAAGCATTAACAATGGGAGCGAGAAACGTATATAAGTGACGGCTGTAGGACGGTTAGGACACCACCACCATCAACATCTCATCTAACAAAGCAACTCTCAGCAACCGACCTACCCAACACCATCAAAATGCGCTTCGCTATTCCCCTCATCGCCCTCGCTGCTAGCGTCAGCGCCGCTCCTGCTCCTGCTCCTGCTGCTGCTCCTGCCGATGCGGGCCAATGGGACATCGTCTGGTCCAGGCAATACTATGCCAACAAATACGTGGAGAGCCTTCAAGCTATATTCACTTCTCCCTCGTACCCAGGCCCCAAGGGCTTTCAGAGCACGTGCCATAAAGTAGTCAATACCGGCGGCGAAGATACCGAGCCCGTTTGCACTCCTGATTACTTCCACTACTGGGTCGACAAGTCCACTTCGAGTACGTCGCTAGTGTTTTTTTCTTAAATATCCAGAACTTGAGAGAGAAAGTCAAGTGATGCTAACAAGCCAAAACAGCCCTCACTATCCAGCAGCGTGTTGCGAAGCCAGAGCAGTTGATTATCAAGGGTAGCACTCAATTTACCCCCACCTTCAACAAAAAATATAACTACGCTTATGGTTCTACCAAGGTTGCTGTGTCTGAGCAGGAACACAGTCCCGCCACCAACTAGGGAAACGTGCTGTTGGCTCGATGACTGTGGATCGCTACTATGGCTAGATGGGGCTGCCTCGCGGCATAGATTTTAGGAGTATAGATATTAGTGTTGAATATATTGCTTTTTAGACTTCTTTTACTTGCGAAATGTGTGAATCTCTACTAGTGTAGTTGCTCTCAGACTGAAGCGAAAATTATATGGAAGTGGCTGGGGCGTTAGGCTACTACAATTGCTCATTTTCACCAAATAGAGTTGGGAACAACCAAGTCGATCGGCAGATGACTCCCAACTCCACCAATCAAGATGCCGAGCTTACCTCCCACTTCATTGTATCTTGGAACCCTCAATGATGTTTTTGTGGAGAAAAGCAATCCGTAAGATATAAGCTAAGATCTTTGCACTAGCAGCGTTCTTATTGGCGAGTCACTGCACCAGACTGGAACGATTGGTAACCAATCAGATTCCTCGTGCTTCCGACACATGACAATAGAATCTGTACCCCACAGTCGTCCACGGTTCTTTATAAGCAGATGCAACTGCGCAATCTATTTCCTCTTAGTAAAGCCACTCACCTAGAGAATCTTATATCTTCTTAAACCTCCTATCGGCTATCCATCAAACCCTGCATACAGGAAGTTCAAAAACCTTGGATATCACGAAACAGTCCATCAGGCCGTTGATACTAGGTACTCGTGGCGTGAGCCATATATCCCTCACCAGTCAGCGGAATTTTGATATACAACGCGCGAAGCATCTGCATCTTTCTGCAACATAGCTCCTCACGACACTCAAAACTGTTGTGGTGAGCTTAGGCGAGTTGGCTATTAAGAGCTCATCCCCGCTTCAGCCAGAAATTACTTATCAAGCCAGCATGGATCATGTCCTCGAGATCCTGGCATCCCAAAGTCATCCGTTTATACTGGTCGGATGTTCCGCGCAACGATGGATGGGCTCTGCAGGATTGATGGACGGTAGTTGCGATTTACTTGTCCGAGACAGTGCGCTTGAGAGCGTTGCCTCGGACCTGGTCAAAACTGGACACTGGAAATTTCATAATCCGGTATCAGAAACCCCTCGGGAGCTATTCCCTTGTACTGATTGGGAACGCGATGCCGACATTGTTCTTCGAAAAACTGAAATAGAGCATGAATCGGAATACCAGTATCTAAGCTTTTGGTCGGAAACGACATACCGTATTAACGTGGACGACTGTTCTATCGTTGAAGTACCAGACGTCTATCCATGGAATCCTATCCTCATCGAAGAAAAATGGCACCCAGCTATCGACCGAAAGGATGGATGGTGGTTTGGTCCTCACCTTTGTCCCGATACGAATATTCTCAACCTACCAGAAGGGGTTATGTTCCCTAACCTCTTTCCTGAAGGGGTTCCTAGGGGGAAATCCCCATCCAACACCCACCAGATATTTGTTCCAAGCATTCCTGCGTATATAGATGCCCTTGTATACCATGTCACTCATTATGAACTTTCAAAACCGGGACTCGCCACACTTGCATCTTTGCAGATCCGGAACCTGACGCGGTACCTCTATCTAGAGCTGCCTCACCAACATCTGCAGCTGCTAATTGAGCTTGAAGAATGCGATTTCATGGATGAGTATCTTCAAAAATACAAAAGGAAGCCTTCGTTTGTCTTTCGAAAGGCCCCCGGCGGTGGATTGGAATCGATACAAGTGAAAGAGTGGGACCCCACTAGCTATCCAGAGTGGTGTAGAACAATTGATTAATTGTATGGCAGTTGCAATCGGTGAGCCTATCCATGTGAAGTGAGCTCGCGCTTCCACAGCTATCCTGTCAACTTGGCAGGTGCATGCTTACAACAGCCATTGCCTCGACTAAGTGAGCAGTAACCCACGACTCACTGGAGAGCGCGATGAGCTTGTTGACATGCATATATTTTATTCCTGCCGCCTGCATCTGCTTTTCTCCCCTCAACATCGGCGCGCAGAGTTACATAGTAAGTTCAAAATTCCATTTCCATCATTCACTTGCTAACATGCCCTTGCAGTTTTTGAATACACATTCATACCGCCCCGCCGCTGTTTTTTATTCTTCTCCGGTATCTTTTCTGATGTAAGTTCCATTTAAGAGCTTGATTCAATGCAATGTACTGAACACGTTGTCCACTTAGATTCATATCCTGTATATACGCCTCTCCATCAGCGATCTTTCCTGCCAGACCTTCCTCGACGCCTTTAACGCTCCTCTTCCAGCTCTGGGACAAGCCTCCCTCTCCTCGCCGTTGTCCTCAACATGCCGTCTTCCAAGCCCATCACCCCTCGAATGAAAGCAGCTCTTCTCGAGTGCTTTTTGTCAGCCACCCGCCTCCTTCCGCTCCGATTGCGTTCGTCATTTGTCTTGATAGGGGGAGCCGCCAGCGTCTTCCATGGTTCGAAACATGGTACAGAAGATGTCGACGTGGTGGCCTCCCCCGAGGCAATTTTACATTTTCACGACGCAATCGCGAGTGGCACTACGCAATTCAAATGCGGAGATCCGTCGCAAACGATCGAATTCCACTGTAGCCAAGGTTTCATAGTCTGCCTCGAACTTCTTCAACTCGGTGGCGGCTTCGTGGATTCGATCGCCGCGTATGAACCCTTTCACGATGGGTTCATCGCGTCCCGGGCGGATCTCCTTGTATTGCGTGGTGTGACGGTGGCTGACCGGGGGGAAGATGGTGACTTGTTAGACTTCAAGTTTTTGTTGAGGGCAACGGCTGAGAGGGGCTCGCTTCTCCCACAGCTGGAAGAGGAGACGGTGTCGGCGTTGAGGAAGGCGGCAGGAAAGTTCTCGCGGGTGGATGCTTTGGTTTTATCTGGTATTCTTATAGAAGATAATTTTGTCAAATTTAATTCTTTCTAATCACGAAAGCTTCACAAAATGCTGCTACCCGAGAGTTCCCCACATGTCTCAAGGATTGATATCCAGGCACTCCGGTATTTTCACGCAGTCACTACGTTTTCACTAGCGTCTTGCGGAGTAGTTATTTCTTTCTTTTATAGTTTTACCTCTGCCTCGCGTGTAGCGATCAGCTCTTTAATATTTTCTTAAAATAACGGCAGGCTGCCCTCTAGCCTGCTAAAAATTAAAGGTTAACAAAAGACTTTATAGTTAGGGTGATGACTTAAAGAGAGTGCTTAAGGTTTAGAGCTTTAGCACTTTATACTAAGCTTTAAAGTAAGCGCTTTATATTTTAAATCTAGAAACTATAGTACGTTATAAAATAATCATAATAATATTACTATTAGGCTTACGCCTATTAGGTAATGATTAACTAGTAGAAGTCTACCTCAATTATTAAACTATACTTATAACAAGAATATAGTGTAGTATAGTATACTACTATTGTGCCGGTGCACAGGGTTACTAGGAACTCTGCGTAGGACTGGTGCTGACTAAGTCTCAAGTATAAGAGTAGGGCTGTCATGAAGGACGACGACGGCACCCACCTACGACGGAATCTCCTCTCTTATGTCACTTCAGATCAGATAGCAATACAAGCTTTGGTCACTACTCTTTGGTCTTTCACCCTGCGCTGGAGTTGCCTTGTAATAAGGATCTTCTTTAGTAGATATCGTGGTCTCGCACATCCTACACCCGTTCAATATCTTTTATAAAGAGATTTTATAGTAGGTAGATTATATACTCTAAATAATATACTAAAACACTATAGTAAAAGATCTGGTACCATAGGAATTTTGTTCTAGTAAGCGCGATACCCTTTTAGGTAAGGTCTATAGCGCAGCGCTAGTCGGCTATGGTTGGCTGACCTGCTTCCTGCCGGTAGATATGGCCAGAATTTTACGGTAGATGAGAACATTTCCCTTTGTCAAATAGTAGACCGCGTGTCGTTTTCCATTGTTCCTGAATCTTTCCCCAAAAGCTAATTCCCATTTTCAACATGGCATCAGCAGACCAACTTATCGGAGCCCTGGAGGGCTTCGACGCGAACTCCTTCGTTAACGAAGCAGAGCGCGTCCGTGCCATGGACGCGCTGACCCTGGCCTTAAGCAAAGTACATAAGCCGTGGGACATTGTTTGGCAGCACTGTTGGGTCAACCCGGCCACCAATGCATGCGTCAAGACGTTGATTGACGCGGGTGTCTTCAGCAAATGGATCGAGACCGGAGGCGGAGAGAAGACTTGCGCGGAACTGGCCGAGTCAACGGGTGCCGATGTAGTGCTTATTCGTAGGTTACATATCTGCTCTGCTTAACTCATGATGGGTATTCTGACAGCAATGCAGGACGCATGATTCGGCAAATTTCTGGGCAGAATCTTGTCATCGAGACCGCTGAGGACACCTATAAGCCTACACCGTGGGTACGCGCTCTCGCTGAGGATCAGGCCCTCGCCAACGTCTATGGTGAATTTTATGGCTTCGTCAATTCCCCCATGTTCAGGACTTTGCCAGCCTACCTCAAGAAGACGGGATACAAAGTCCCTACTAACCCCAACGACTGCAACTGGCAGTTCATGAGAGGCTCAAATGAAAATCTGTTCCAGTCCCTTAGCGCGAACCCTGCCGCCGCAAGGGAATTCAATGATGCCATGGAGAGTCACTCCAAGCATAACTTGACGCCCTGGGTTGATATTTACCCAACTGAGACTCTTGTGAAAGAGTCCAAGCTTGACCGGCCCCTAGTCGTCGATGTCGGTGGTAGCAAGGGCCACGACCTGACCAAATTCCATCTGCGCCACCCTGATATCCCTGAGGGCAGTCTGGTGCTCCAAGACCTGCCCGATATTCTTAAGGAGTTGACTATTAACGACACCATCTCCATCCATCCTCATGACTTTTTTGAACCACAGCCCGTGAAAGGTGCCCGTGTCTACTTCATGCACAACGTGCTGCACGACTGGGAAGACACACAGGCGAAGCAGATCCTTTCTCACCTTGCCGAAGCTATGGAACCTGGATACTCGAAGCTTCTCATTCACGAAAGCTTGGTTGGCTCTGTGAAGCCGCTTGCTCGTGTGACAACGTCCGATATCACCATGATGGCGTGCCTTGGTGCGAGGGAGAGGACGGAGGCTGAGTGGCGGGCGCTGGTGGAGAGTGCGGGATTAAAGGTGCTTAACATCTGGAGGCCACCTCACTCTGTGGAAAGTGTTATCGAGGCAGAGCTAGCTTGAATTTCAGAACGTTCCGTTGTATAACGCAAATAGCAATTGCTTTATTCACACTTAATATAAGTGCAGTAGTATAGCTAATAAAATATAGCAATTAATATTGCCTAATAAAACCAACACTACAATGAACGAGTTTATTACGCTATCCCAGGGCCCTAACTGAACACAGCCCTGGGTGCAGATTTAGCTTAGTGACTGTATATTCATGCGTCTATCCCAGGGCTCTAAGATATGTGAACAATTCCAGTGTACCTTTAATGGAATTCTCAGCCAATAAGCAGTGTCGGAGCACGGGATCCCTGGCTAGGGTCTCGCCTCATCAAAACCCTTCGCTGCCCCTAAAAGAATAATTTCCCCTCCTGCTATTATAAGCATTGATAAGATAAGATACACTGTAGGCCCGAATACGCGTTGCTGCTATCGTGTTCTAGTCTCGTCTCTGCGTTGCAAACTCCTGATTATAACGAGAAGCGCGCCTTTAACATAACCTTCTTGATATAGACTAACGCCTTACTAAAAGAAGCGCGTGGTATAGTTGGAGCCGTGGGCTGAAACTTTACCCTTCGGCCGCCAATTCTGCTTAGTTATCATCCCACTCTCACCCCTGTCTCCCTTGGTGGGTATAAACTTTTCCTCAACTGCTTCAGCTCTAGTTAGTATAATCCCTCGCTCCCTGTCTACAGAAGACGCAAGACCTGTTAACTACTTACTACTATTAGTAAGCATCTTACCGCGTACTATACAGGTCTGTTGATAGATGTAGTCCTCACGCATAGTAGATAGCAGCATTAGAATCCAATAATGTCTGATTTAGTCTTTAACCTCGTCCCTCCCCTTAAAGAAAGAGTCCTTCCTGATGCTTATAACACGCTGCAGGATACGCTGCGCGCTGATTGGATACACAGGTACCAGGTGTGCTAGTGCTGACAGAATCTTTTAGAAAGGTTATCGGTTACTAAGTCGGATGTTAATATATTGCCGGTAAAGCCAAATCCCTGATCCTAGGGGATGGAGCTAGCGATACTTCGATGGGCTGCGCTCAGGGGGCTATTGCCAGGGTAGTTATAAGATGCATGAGCTACTTAAGGAATTCCATGTTCGCATCCTGTCCCGGCCATCCTGCTCACCCGACGTATCCGAAAATACAAACACCATTTCAACTTTCTATAGCAGGTCTACTAATTGTTCGCTATGTCAGGCTTCTTACAATGTTCATCGCACACCCCTTTGATCGGGAAATTTAATCCAGCTCAGTCAGTCTTAGATGAAATCAGCAACTACACGAGGGAAGTACGACAACAGATTAAAGACTTCGACCCGCAGTTGGTCGTCTTGTTTGCACCTGACCACTTCAATGGCTTTTTCTATGACGTTATGCCATCATTCTGTATTGGAATAGAGGCAAACGCCATAGGCGACTATGACACTCCCATGGGCCCAGTTCGCACTGACCGGGACACAGCTGCGAGGCTGGCAGAGTACTGCATGGAACATGATATTGATGTTGCAGTTTCTCAGCGGATGCAAGTGGACCATGGATTCGCGCAACCTCTGGACTTCTTACTGGATGGCATCGACAAATATCCAGTGATCCCCATTTTCATCAATTGTGTTGCTCCTCCTTTGCCACTCTTTAAAAGGACACGCGTATTTGGGGAAACTGTGGGCAAGTTCTGCAGCACGTTGGGCAAGAGGGTTCTCTTCATAGCGTCAGGTGGGCTATCTCATCAGCCGCCCTTGCCCGAGTACGCTACAGCAACGGAGGCTGTCAAACTTCAACTCTTAGGAGGTCAGAGGAACATGTCGCCGGAAGCTCGCGAAGCTCGAACTCTTCGTACCATCGAAGCTGCGAAAAAGTTCGTCGTAGATCAGAACACACTGCACCCACTAGCCCCAGAGTGGGACATGCAATTTATCAATAAAATCTCCGAAGGGAACATATCAGCATTGGATGAGTTGAAAAACGACACTGTTACGGAAATCGCTGGTGCGTCCACGCATGAGGTAAAGACTTGGGTGGCAGCAGCCTCGGCGCTGTCATCTCTTGGTCCATATGAGCCCCTCGGTCAATATTACAGACCGATTCCTGAATGGATTGCCGGGTATGGTGGCTTCACTGCAAAATCCATGGTCGGGGATGGAAAGAGTACAGCTAGTAATCGCGATCACGACGTCAAGGCGTTGGAGCCTAACCTTGCTCCTGTTGAGGTAGCGGCTCCGCTACAATCTTAAATTGGGATTACCCACTCGCCTTTACGCCATGGATTGCCTACACCTGACTGGCATACTCGCTCGACCATGTATGAGAGCATTTATTCCGGGCCGCATATGGCTATCTATGGTAGTTACTGAAGTTGTGTTCATGTGTTGCAAAACCGACCCATCTTCACATATTGTCATTGGATACCTAATGACGGACGTAGAAGACTAGTCACAGTAGCTGTTCAATTGGTTGTGGTACAAGATCTGACAAGTACTACCTATCAGATACAGTCGCTTGCACATGCAGTTTCCGCTTTTGCACGTAACGTCTGTCCCTCCACAACGAGTATTGACATCCGTCCCTGTGTGCCGATAACGACTAGTAATCGGATCGCAAGGATGATGAATTTTTCTATAACTGTTTCGATTCGATTGGTCGTTTTCGGCACAAAGGGGTTTTCGGCAAAGAGGAACGGACATTACTTGAGTTTCCATCCCACGCCAATTTTAATCACGCCTAGCTTTTCTCACACCTAAGATGGATTAGACCCATGTGATTCTTTAGTCTGATTGCGTATATGACGATCACTAGTGGCCTACAGCGATAACACTAGTAACTACCTAGAGTAAGTGTGATGAGAGCGGCGTGGGATGAAAACCAAAGTACATGTAAAAAGCAGAAACCGCAACTGCAAGCGACTGTAAGCTAAGTGCAATTGTTTTTTTTTGAACTTTATTTGCAACTTCCTAGTCATTCTCTATACTGTGCCCCACCACCTCGTGCGCGCAACCACCTCGCGCGCGCGGGGCCTTGCAACTACCACAACTGCAACACCTTAGGCATGAGGCTCGTGCACACGGTCTTTCGCAAAGTCCGTCAAGTCACGTGCAACGGTCTTTCATCCATCCCGACTTTACCAGCGGTGTTTTTGCCCGAAAGCATTATATATTAGCTTTCCCTATTTGCTAATCCTAGAGGTAATTCATGCTGGCTTTCTATACTATAACATAAGCTATCATAAAGGCGAATATCACCGCTTCTATCCTCTTATTGTCTACAAGCATCAAAACCCCCCAACTTCGACGAGTCGTTTAATACAAAATGTCTGGCAATCAGTCTCAAGACCTTGAAAATGGAACCAGCAACTCTGAGACAGGCAAGCATGGCGAGGAAGTGTTTGAGAAGCAGACACTTACAACCATTGTGCTTTTGACAACTACGTCTTTGATGGCTATGTTCTTGATCGCCCTAGACCGAACCATCATCACAACGGTGCAAAACATGTATCATTTATGAGAAACTCAGCTAATCTGTATCATCCAGGCATTCCCTATTATCACCGACGAATTCAAGTCTCTCCCCGACATTGGTTGGTATGCGAGCGCATACCTCATTACATGCGGCGCCTTCCAACTCATGTTCGGGAAGATCTATTCAATGTACAGCGTCAAGAAGGTGCTCCTCATAAGCATATTCCTATTTGAGGTTGGCTCGGCTATCTGTGGAGCCGCTCCCAATTCGATAGCTTTCATCTGTGGACGAGCCGTAGCGGGAATCGGTGCAGCTGGTATTCTTGGTGGTTCGGTAAGTTTGTTGCTTGCTATGTAACAGCCTAAGTATTAACGCATCTTCATAGGTCGTTACAATCACGCGCATTGTGCCACTCAAGCAACAACCAGCCATGAGCGGACTGCTAGGCGCTGTCTTTGGAATCGCTATCATCATGGGGCCCTTGATTGGCGGCGCACTTACCTCCAACACCACGTGGCGATGGTGCTTCTATATCAACTTGCCTATCGGTGGGTTTGTCATGATAGTTCGATCCTTCACCATCCAGGTCCCCAACTCAAAGACTGTCACACTCTCGGCGAAAGAGAAGTTTCTGCAATTGGACCCCGTTGGCATCCTGTGCCTTGTACCTGGAGTGATCTGCTTGGTACTTGCACTTCAGTGGGGAGGCCAACAGTACGCGGTAAAGTTTTCGCCACTCCGTTGAAAGTTCACGAAATTGACTTCGTATAGTGGAACAGCAGGCGTGTCATCGCCTTATTAGTAGTCATGGGACTTCTTCTCATTGCCTTTGTTGCTGTTCAAATCTTCACACCTAAGACAGCAATGCTTCCTTCTCGATTGTTTAAGCAACGGAGTGTCGTCGCTGGATTCTGGCAAATGTCTTTCGTCGGTGCTGGAATGTACGTCGTCAGTAAGTACAAGCTCTTCTGACAGATCTCGTGATCACAAAACTAATCTTATTCAACCTAGTCTACTACCTTCCCGTCTGGTTCCAGTCTATCAAAGGCGACTCCCCGGTGAAAGCCGGTATCAAGTTGCTTCCCTTGATGCTCTCTATGCTCGTCGCATCCGTTCTCTTTGGAAGTGTCACTCAGAAGCTGGGATATTATACCCCAATTGGAATCATTGGAACTGCTATCATGGCCATTGGAGCTGGACTTCTGACCTTATTGGAAGTCAACTCTGGCCATGACAAGTGGATCGGATACCAGGTCGTCTTCGGATTTGGTATGGGTCTCTCTATGCAGACACCTACCATTGCCATTCAGACGGTTGTGCCTCAAAGAGATGTCCCGATCGGCATGGGCCTGTTGTTCTTCGGTCAGCTTGTAGGTGGAGCAATTAGTGTTCCAATCGGAACGAACGTGCTAAACAACCAACTATTGAAGAGGCTTGCTGGAGTGCCAGGCTTTCAACCGTCGCTTGTTACATCTGGCGGTGTTACGGCAATCGTTAATTCGCTTCCCGCAGAGTTCAAGCCGATGGTCCTTGAGGCATACAACTCAGCACTACAGGACGTCTTCAAAGTCGGCACCATAGTTACAGCATTGTCTTTCCTCGGTGTAGCTACACTAGAGTGGAAGAGTACCAAAGAGGGATCTGCTGATAAGAATCCTCCTCCAGTTGAAGACGAGAAAGACCGCGGTACCGTTGACACTAGTCTGACGACTTTCTAAAACCTGTTCCTTGTCTCGGTAGGCAACATAGTTTGGCCATACTACATATGAAAGAAAAACGCTGCACCGTTGTCGAGAAGAGCTCCACTGTGATCGAAGTCTTTTCCCTACTTCCATGCACTATTCGACATCTCAATACAAACATCCCCTCGAGTAAAGAATTATTGAATGCATGAAGGATCAGATTTTTGATAGATGTCCAGCTAGATAAAGAGATACAAGTCGCCACTCCCCATTATATTCGCTTTGAGAACATAATCAGATACCCGAAATTTCATCGAGCATCGCGGAGTCCCTTAAAGATTCTGGTACTATGCTTCATCTCATCCATGTCACTGTCATGTTATCGTCTACCACGCGTTGTAGCATATGCCGAGCCAAAACTATCCCATGCACCTGCATCAGACGACAAATTGGGAAAATGCTCGTTCCAACACCCTTTGCGAAAGTCAGATGATTACGTGGGCTCTTGGCATCCCGCGCTCAATCCTCAGCCTTCACAACGAACTACGGGAATCCCGCAATCACAACAACTGATGCCTAGCGCCACAATATCATGCTTGCAGGATCTAGAGCACATTGCTCCTTTGTCGAGAACGTGTGGGCCCGTTGACAGCATACAGAGCTGAAAGTGCAAGCACGTGATATAAGCGTGCCTTATCTCATGTTATTTTACGGACCATCCTTCCGCATACTGTCGGCCAACTGTTCAAGTAATATAGATAAATCCAGCCTGGGTAGCGGAGTCTGTAAGCCTTGTCATCAAACACATGGCATGTTGTCAGATTTGTGCAACAGTTTACTGAACTGCTGAGGTTGGATGGTTCGGCTTTTGTGACTGGTATGCAACGCGCCAAGTTGATACTACCCGAGCCGTAGCGACGTGTACATACTATGTGGGAATTTGCAGAGTATTATAAGAAGGAGTACATACATAAACCGTAGTTGCGACTCAGGTTGCCGTAGAGTTGCAAGGCCAACCGGTTCACGGACCGACACGCCTACTTTTATGCACAAGGTTACAAGTATAGTAGTCAATGTGCAGATATTAGCATGATAGTTGATTTCGCATGCGTCTATTGCTAAGCTGTAAAGGCTCTGCGGTATGCACAAGGTCGTCCAACCCGTCACTTCCTTGGGAATTTTGGGTTTGAACAGATTCGTGGGTACGATTGGTGGCCTTTGTTGTAGGGAGCTGGTAAATAAGCCGGAATCTTTAGAGTCCAACTTGTATCTGTTTGATGTTTGGGGTGCTGCGTTTGCGCATGCAACATACCAGACACGCATCTTAAAGTTGACTAAGTAGTATAGAAGCGAATGGTAGGATTACGTGAGCAAGGGCACTTTAACATGCTCTCGATGGCGTTGGTCGCTGCTTGGCTTTACGCCGTAAAGCTGTCGAAGTTTACAGGAGTGGGGGATGAATGCTTTTCAGCGTTGTGTGTGCATGGTGTACACTTCCATTAGGGCGTCAGTTGGCCCAAGAAACACAAGCAGCTAGCAAGGCTGCCACGTGATAAGTACTTACAGTGAGACGAAAGGGAAGTTGAGGGGAAGCAATATTGACTCGCTCAGAACCCGATACAAGAGAAGGGCTGATATCTTCCGGCTTTCCTGCAATGGCAAACCAGTCTATCGAATCTACTGAAGTGGCTGCTGTGCGTTGAATGTCTGTTGGAAGAGGTGTTCCGCTATCCAGGCCACCTCCACTGGATCCATTGCTCCATAGGTCATGCGTAGGATTTGCTAATTCTTCGTAGTGACGGAAGCCATCGATATCGTCACCGATGCAAGCCTGAGAGAGATCTAAGTCCCAGTTGAACGAGTAGTTGTCAAATAGACTCAGTGGCGGCGATGCATTCAACAGTTCAGATATCGGCTGGCTCAAGAAGGGGAGTGAAGAAACGACAACATCTTTCGTGCACGTTGATGTTGCAATGACATCGAACGAGCCTGGAAAATCTGGGGGACAGCTACTCAGAGCTTGTTGAGGGACGCTGGAAGGGGACGTGAAGACGCTTGCGTTGTCAGCCATAGTGCAGGGGAACGAGGAACCAGTAATTGGCGTGTGCGACATCGTTGTGTCAGTTGTGTCGCTTGGCCAACCAGCACATGACCATCGCCATGAGGGAGAGCCACTCGCTTGAACGGACGTGTCTAAATGGGTTCCGCCTTCGGTTTGTTCTGGGGTTGGAGAAGATGGCCTTCGTTGCTTGTTCTTCGTCGGTCGACCAGCTCGCTTGCTTACAACATATACACATAATACACCTCGCCTCTCACACCGTAAACATGTGGGTTTCTGTTTGGTACAGCAGATCTTGGAGTTGGCGCATGCTTCACAGCTGCTCCGTATCTTAAGACGCCTGATAGAAGGATTTGCGCAAGGTTTCGAGATCAACGCTTTAGACGACATAACGCACATTCGGAAGAAAGGATGCAACTAAGTTGCTGTGATTGTTTTTCACACATCCTGCTTATACTTAAAGCAATGAGTCAGATTACCAACCAAAACTCTTAGGCGTTGGAAAGCCTTGAGGCAAGCCTTACATCTTGGTGTCTTACTTTGTTACTGGAGATGATTCCTCCATGCGGGTCGCCCGTCGTAGAGACACATGGTACGCGTTTCAGTCAGCCAGGTAAGCTGCAGGACTGCAGCAAGCGAACGTAAGATCGCCTTTTGTATGTTGGCTTTGTCATTTCAACCGGATCCATATTGACGCGCGAGGCCCAACAAACCCGGACCAGTTAAGGTAGAGGACCGTCGTCTGATACCCCGCGCAGGTGGTACATATGGCCCTTAACGCGCTTTCATCAGTTCATACAACCACAATTATCCCAACATGCGATGGTAGTGGCAATTACCACAGAACCATTAGCGAACACGACAGACGGGTGAGGCGGCTGCATCGGGCGGTTCCCGCAAATACTGGGAGGCTTGGGCTCTTTGCTACAGTAATCAGTCGTTACCACACTAGATTGGCTAGGAGAATTTCCAATCTCTTGCTTACAATCATGTGATGTCATATAAGTCGTTCGCAATAGTCGTAATCAGAGACGGTACGGCAAAAGACACAGCTGGCTGAAGGATCAAAATTAGTGAGATTCTCAGCTGACTTGCATTAGTCCGGAGATAGTGTGAACTGTATAACAAACCAATTGATTTGAATAACTGATCACCGTCGGCGATGCCATGAGTATATCCAGCATACGTGGAACGGAAACAGCTTACAGTTGTTCGGACCTAAGTCCTCACACTGCATGGGTACTGCGAAACCCTTAGGACAGCACACTGCTTAGCTGAACTATTGTCAATCAACTCTACGACATCCTTTGTCTCGACTGGACCAGGTTAACCGACGCGGCTGTGGTTAAGACCTGATCCGCCTCGGCCATGACGACGTGAGTGCTGGTCTCTAGCATGAACAGGTGGGGGCGTGATCGACCACAACGGCCCGTACCTTGCTAGCTCAAGGCGCAGGTCTCGGCTTATTGTATAGACTACCTACCTATAGATAGGAGAACCAAGTTCAGCTCTACCGGTTGGCCCACTTATCAACGTTCAATACCGAGCACGGGGAAGAAACAGTTCGAAACAGCGGCTCAGATCTTCGTGCTGTACTTTCCAGAAGCTTCTTTACAAAGTTTGTGGGATGAGGTGCTGTGGAGATGGAAATGGAGATGAATGTCCACTTCAAGGTCCCGCATGGCAACAGTCGTGCCAAGTTGTTTTATGTTGCAGAGCTTCTTCCTGGACCAGACAATGGGAAAGCAAGGTTAAAGTGGCGGCATGGGTGGCTGCATGATCTTTTTGTTATGCAATTGGCAAACGTGGGACTGCTAGACGTGGCCCAGCTACATAGGCTGAGGGGATAACACTAGACATGGTTTGGTTGTGAATCAGATCTATCCGCGCCGGAGTACAACGGTAGTTTTGCAGGCCGGAATTAAGAGGGCGTGGTATGCCAAGACAGCAATAAGATAACAGTACAGTACAGCAGAAGAAGGTTTTTAGTAGTAGTAGCTATTGTATGTTTGTGTATATGTGTACGTAGAGATGTACCTAAGGAATAGCGCCGGTTTCTAGAATCTAGTGCATTACTGTAAGTAGGCAGTGCGTGTAATAGGTTAGCTAATATAACGCTTATTACTAGTAAAATTTATAGCTATTCTAGCTAAAAAGCTATTAAGCTTTTAATTTTATAGATTTCATAGATTTTACTTGTAAAAAGCGTTATATTACCTAAACTATTGCACGCACTAACCACTTATAGTAAGCCCCCTAGCCAATCATATACGCAGGCGACTGTCTCTCATGAAATCATGTAGTAATCAACCGTGCCTCACCCTCATCGTTACCCTGGCCTAGCGCGTTCCTAAGGGCTGCACAGAGTAACACACCCTCTGTGCGTGATCGCATGCAAGTTGCGGCAACCTCTACGACTTGGCCAAATACCATCCCGTCGACCGTGTCAACATGTCAACGCTGCCGCCGGCCATCTCAGAGACACCTACGCCCGCCTCCGCCTCCGCCTCTGAGTCATCCCACCCCGCCAGATCCAAGTCCAAGCGCTTGCTGGCCTGTATCTTGTGCCAGCAGCGGAAAGTCAAATGCGACCACAATTCTCCATGCGCAACCTGCGTCAAGGCCCGTGTGCAATGCGTACAGGCCGTCCAGGCTACTCGCCGCCGAAGGCGACAAATTCCTGAAAAGGACTTGTTGATACGCGTGCGCCAGTATGAGCAGCTCTTAACCCAGCACAACATCACCTTCGAACCGCTACACCTCATCCCGCAGTCTGTTGGAGCCAAAAATTCCTCCGCATCTGCCGGTAAAGGCCCTGGCGATTCGGATGATGAAGAGCTTGGAACGAGGCCAGCGGCCGTCAGTGAAACAATTGCACCCATCTACGAAAAGAACAAGCTTGAGGCCAGGTAAATATCTATTCGCTATTTCAACTGGTAGTTTTTGTCTCTTTTTGCACTTGCTGATTGATATATCACAGGCGCATGTTTCGTACTATGCGAGAAGAAGTAAACCACGACGGCTCTTCAGACGACGAAGTACAGCCGATCTTGTTCAAGAAAGCTTGGGATGAAGAGATTGGGAACAACGATCATCTGCTGTTTGGCTGGCCCCAGACAGGTGTCGCAATGTATACCCTGCACCCACAGCCGACTCAAGTTTTTCAACTTTGGCAGCTCTACCTTGACAACGTGAACCCACTGTTGAAAGTCACACATACGCCAACTCTACAAGGGAAGATTGTAGAAGCCACAGCAAACGTCTTGACCATCAAACCCGAACTTGAAGCACTCATGTTTGGAATTTACAGCACAGCTATCTCAAGTTTGAGCGAGGAAGTCTGCCACAGCATGTTTGGGACATCCAAATCACATTTCTTGACACAGTTTCAACTCGGCTGTCAACAAGCTCTGTTGCACAGTCGATTTCTTCGATACGCCAGTCGTGATTGCTTAACGGCGTTTTATCTCTACCTGGTAAGTTCCTTGGTTGTAAGGGCATTCGTTCTCTGACAGTAACAGGTCTCAATTAGGCCTAGCACAACCCCTGAGTCACTGTCTCTGATGATTGGTGTCGCAATTCGCATCGCTCAGCGCCTGGGCATTCATAATGAAGCGATCCTGGCGAAATTTGATCCCCTCGAAGCGGAAATGAGCCGAAGACTTTGGTGGTCACTCATCCTTTTTGATACCCGCATTGGAGAGATGGCGGATTTTCAGGCTACGTCTTTACTGCCCATGTGGACTTGCAGACCTCCTCTCAGTGTCAATGACTCAGATCTCAGGCACGATATGAAAGAACCTCCACGAGTGCAAGGAAAATCAACAGACGCACTTTTTGCCGTCGTGCGTAGTAAGCTTGGCGACTTTGTTCGTCACACCACGTTCTATCTAGGCTATTACGATCCCTCTCTCAAATCTACTGACGGAAAAACACCACGTCGCACTGATACAGAAACTGGAGAAACGGTCCAGTTGGAGCAGACAATCGAAGCCCAGTATCTCAGCTTGTGTGATTCAGATAACCCACTTCACTTCATGACCATTTGGACCACTCGGGGGGACATTGCGAAGTTCCATCTTATGGAACACCACTCCCGATATGCTGGCTCACCATTGCATCAGGCTGACACTCAGCGGGAAGCCGTCCTCTCTTACGCTCTACGCATGCTTGAGTGTAATACCAAAGTTGTGAATTCCCCACTCACCAAAGGATTTAATTGGATGTTCCAGTTCAATTTCCCCTTTATTGCCTACATTCAAACAGTACAATATCTGCAATGGCGACCGATGAGCGACCGAGCCTCAGTAGCTTGGCAGTCTATGAGTGATAATTATCAAGCGAATGAAAGCTTGCTGCCTGGAAACTCTAGCTTCTTTGGCATATTGGCGAACTTTGTTCTCCAAGCGTGGCAAGCCCGTGAGGTGGCACTGAGTGAATCTGGGTCACCACTGGCGATACCGCAGATTGTAGCGTCAATCAAAGAGCGCTCAGCGCATACGGCTCTGTATAGCGACAATTCTCAGCGATCCCATGATTTTACGGATGTCTTATCAGCCGAACTGTTTATGTCTACAGCCTCTGGTCGTGAGGCTTACGCTGCTACCCATAATCTGAGCGAACAAGACAATTTCTCATCCGTAAATCTGCATGGGTTGTCTCTACAAGACATTCAAATGGATTGTATGGATTGGTCTGGGATGAACTGGGACATTAATGGTACTTCAGTCAGCGAGTCAGCCATAGCTCGAAGTGACTAGCGGTAACTACGTATAGTACGACTAGTAACGGCAGAATATACTGAGCGACTGTGACTGCAGCGCCCGCTGTTCCTAATTTTAAGACACTTTGCAACTTCTCAGTCACGCACCACATGCTAGACCAGGCCTACTGAAGAAACTCACGCGAGTACCCGCATCAGTGCCAGTGACGCCTATAGCTTTGCAGATTCCAGCAGAGGCTGTACGGACTCTCGAAAACACCACCACAGCCAAGGCACTATCACTGATTGACAACAAAGTAGGTCTCGAGCTCGAGAATGTGACAGATGGCACCAGCTCTGCCAACCGGGATGTCGAGAGTCTTTTATCATTGGTCATTTCAGCAAAACCGCGAACGGAGATCAATGTCACAGTTAAAGGGAGCCTGTTCTTGAATTATCCTACGATCGAGGAACTGCGTAGCTGTTTGGGTGAGTACTACGACGAGCTGCGAGAGATTGACCATTGAAGTCTGCTACTGTGATAAAGTTTTGTCAAGTTTTACTTTTCTCATTTTGACATGAACCTATCGTTACAGAAATAGTCTTGAGTGCGAGACATTTGAGTAAGGGGACGCATGTTTCTTTTTGTATCCAGAGACGAAAAGACGCTTGTTGTGCTTGGACTGGAAAGACTTTTAGAACCTCATACCATGGCGGCTTTGCTCTGCGCAGATAGCCAACTTGACATGCCTTGATCCTTTCTTTAGCGGCAGCCCCAAAACTACGAAACATCATCAATATACAAGTGTCAATGCATGACCTTCATTTTATCAATCTGTGCAGAAAGGACTGGCTAATGGCTGACCATTGTGAACTTGACTATACTAAGAGCATTAGTTGGGAGTAATTAATGCGCAATGGTCACCAGAAAGGCCGAATCGACGGGCGCATCAGATATCAGTATCCCGGTTGTTAGTGCCATAGGTACTGGTACGAGCCGGTCAAATTAGCAGAACGCTAGGTACAACACGATAACATCTGAACGCTTTTTCAAGAGCGAACAAGTACATTTCTGACGATTTGCTGCCCTCTCGTTTAGTGTCGAGTGAATTGTTCCGAACAACGATATCTCGGTTGCATATAGCCCGAGGGTAAAGCAGGAAAAGCCCCGCCTTCCCGTACAAGATGCTGATCTCTGTTCCCACCCCCGCAAACGTTCGCGAGCTAGGTTTGCCAAGCTGACGCCAGGTTATTTCAGGAGTACTAGTCTAGAGCACACCACATGCATAGGGTCTTGCGTGCGCATTGGTAAACGGGTATGCTACCGCAAATGACATGGTCCACCGGATGTTCTCTCATTCATGCTGGGGTTGGAAGGAGAGTAAAGCCGGGTAAACGGGTCGCAGACGCAGGTACAAATTGCTTATATTCCGTGATGAGATGAAGCAGGTCAGGTTTCTCAGTCGTTGCGACACTTCCTACTTCCTCTCCTGTCCTACAATGCGAAAGGCCATTTTCGGCCTAGCTGGCCTCTTCAGTTGTACATTCGCGCAAAGCAGCTCGGTGACGGTCAGTTGGATAGACGGCACACCCGATTATCTGGCTGGAACTACATTCGGCGTGCCTTGGCCTCGCGGAGAGTACCCTGCTGATGCGACAACGTTTACGGTTACCGGCGATGCAAGCCTTCAGTCGTGGGTGACTGCTTATTGGCCTGATGGCAGTGTGAAGTGGACTGGGCATGCTCTAGGGGCCACCGATTCCCCTCTTGAAAAGTATACCATCACAGCAACAAATCAGGGCAACATCACATCGCGCCTTGCGAAGCGAGCCAACGGCATCCAAGTTAGCGATTCCAATGACGAGATAGTAGTCGGTACTGGAAAGATCACCGCAACATTTCCTAAATCGGGGAATGTGCTCGTTTCTACTCTTGAAGCCAATGGCAAGACTGTTGGAACAAACGGACACCTTGTCTTGCGATCACAAACGGGCACTCCAGATGACAACAACGATGGCAAGCCTACCGGTATCGAGTACTTCACCTTTACTAGCAAAATCTCTAACGTTACCGTATCTAAGGAGAACACTGCTCGTACACTGGTCACGATCAACGGCATCCACACCATAAATGGAGACGGCACTCATGCTGACTGGCTTCCTTTTGCTGTACGCTTCTATCTTTACGCCAACTCGGAAGCGATTCGTATTATTCACACGATCATCTACGATGGCAACATGTACAGCGACTTCATGTCTGGCATCGGTATTCGATTTGACGTGCCTCTTGCGAAAGAAGAGCTTTACAACCGTCATGTCCGGATCGCAGGTGTTGACGGTGGAATGCTCCATGAAGCCGTTAAGGGCATCACGGGTCTCCGTCGCGATCCAGGCAAAGAAATAAGATCAGCACAATACAACGGCACAGTCCTTCCAGACCCCTCAACTTGGGATCAGCGCGTAACCACCCGTTTACAATGGATTCCCGCTTGGAGCGACTACCGCCTGACGCAGCTGTCTTCCGATGGCTTCAACCTCAAGAAACGCACCAAAGCCGGGCAGAGCTGGGTGAAGATCCCAGGCGGAACGAGATCAGGTGGTCTGGCCTACCTTGGTGGAGCTACTCGTGGCGGACTTGCCGTTGGCCTACGTGATTTTTGGAAAAAATATCCAACTAGCTTGGACATTACCAACGCTGCAACAGACACAGGATCAATCACCATGTGGTTGTATAGCCCACAAGCAGAGCCCTTAGATCTCCGCCCATACCACGACGGACTTGGCGAAGACACATACAAAAAACAGCTTGATGCTCTGGAGATAACCTACGAGGATTGGGAATCGGGCTACGACAATCCACATGGCATTGCGCGTACCAATGAGCTACACATTTACGCTTTTGATACCACGCCCTCAGCTGAGAGACTCTCGATGCTCACAAACTTCACGAACAACCCACCAGTCCTCATTCCAGAGCCTGAATACATGGCCGGTACCAAAGCCCTTGGATCTTATTGGAACGTGCCGGGCACTGTGGACTCAACGCAAGCCCAGACGATTGAGAAGAACATGAACTTCCTCATTGATTACTACAAAGACCAGATCGAACAAAGACGCTGGTACGGCTTCTTCGACCACGGCGACATAATGCACACGTACGACAACGATCGGCACCAGTGGCGATACGACATTGGCGGTTACGCCTGGGACAACTCTGAGCTATCTCCCGATCTCTTCTTTTGGACATACTTCCTCCGCACTGGCCGAGCTGATGCATACCGCATCGCTCACGACCAAGCGCGGCACGGCGGCGACGTAGATTCCTACCACATTGGCAACTTCACTGGCCTAGGCACACGGCACGGCGTACAGCACTGGAGCGACAGCGCCAAACAAGCCCGCATCTCGACGCCCGTATACCGCAAAACCTTCTTCTACATTTCCGGCGGCGACGAGCGAACAGGCGACCTAGTCCGCGAGGTGCTCGACGCAGACCAAGCCTTCGTCCGCGTCGACGCCAGACGCAAAGTCCGCGACCCAAATGTCGTCTACAAACCAGACCCCACGGCGCTCTTCCTCAACTTCGGCACCGACTGGGCCGGCATCGCGCAAGCCTACCTAATGGAGTGGGAGCGACGCGGCCCCCGCTGGCAAGAATCCTACAACAAGCTTGTTGCGTCAGTGCTATCGTATCCCAAGCTGAAAAACGGCTTTGTCACCGGCGAGGCCTTCTACAACAGTCTAACGGGCGAGTGGGCGCCGCCGCCTACAGATGTAAACAATACCGGCCAAATCACCGTGTCCCATCTCTCCGGCGTCTTTGGCGTGCTCGAAACAATCGACCAGCTCGTCGAGCACTTCGGCCCGCAACAGCGCAACGTCACGCAGCCGTTTTTCGACGCATTCCTCGACTACTGCTACTACTATGGCGCGAGCAAGGCGGAGCAAAAGGCGCGGTATGGCCAGGACTTTGGCAGTCTGACGTTGATGCAGGGCCACTCGCGTTTCACAGCCTATGTTGCGCGCCACCGGCACAATGCCACGCTTGTGCCGCGCGTGTGGTCCGAGTTTCTGGGCGACGGCAGCAAAGATGGGCTTGCGCCGGGCGCGCCGTGGAAGGCGGTTCGGATCCATGGCAGTGACGTGGTGAGTCCGGTTGATGAGGCAACGTGGGTGAGTACGAATGCTGCGGCGTTGTATGGCGTTGCCGCGATTGAGAATCTGGCGCTGGTTGGGGCGCCGGATGTGAATGCCATTGGGGGTGGCAATGCCACGGCGAAGAGATGGACGTAGACTGGCTTTGTAGTAGCTAGGTAGCGAACGAGTAGGACTAGTGTTACTCATATCAGCTGTCCATGGGTGTGTGAGGCCTGCATGACATGTCACACTCATGATCCTACTCTTCTAGATTAGCCTAGCTACTATCCATCTCGTGGCATGTTTCTTATGATAACGGAAAGCCCCAGGAAGACGAAATAGAACAACGCTTACTACGGTTGTGTTGTTACTTGACTTTGATTTGGTGGAGCATCAGCTCGTCCACAACACATGTATTTCCATCGTGTAGTATCACAGTGATGAAAGGACCATGCTGTTTCTATGAGTATATGCTATTCCATCTAGCGAAAGTAAAGCATATCACGCTAGAGAGACAATGTGGTGCTCCCTTCCATTCACATCTACGCACTCCTATCCGCAAATTTTGAGCTGTCTATAACAAACGCTCTGTGCCGATCGAGTATCTCCGACCACCGAACATTGCCCAACCTACAAAAGCAGCCCAAACTCATCTTCACTTCGTCTTCACAGCACCCTTCCCAGCCTTGGCATCCTCGACCTTCAGCTTCTCCTTCTCAGTCAACGGCTCGTCCATGCTCTTTGTCCCAAAGCTAGGAAGGAATTTGCCAACCCGCTGTTGGTAAACCTTGTACTCGGGATACTTGCCCGCGCTCAGCAATTCAGTAAGCCATGTGCTAGACTGGAACAAGAACAGGTATGAAAAAGCACCAACAGCTGCCCAGTTGGCGTATGTCTCCGTCTCCAGGCAGCACCATTGGTACAGACACACCCAGAAAGTTTGCTCGGCTGCGAAGTTGGGGTGACGAGACCAGGCAAAAAGTCCAGTTGTATTGAAGCCGCGGTCGAGCTGTTCGCGCGTGTACTTCTTCCCAGAGGGTACTTTGGCCGTCTTCCTGTATTCATCTCTAGCACTGTAGTAGTTCCACTGGGCTTGATCAGCGAACCACTCCAGAACAACGAGAGCAACCATGGTTCGGCCGAAGAGGGTGTCGTAGGAAGAGACGTTGTTGCCGCGGACACGATTTGCGAGAAGCAGAATGTACGTGGGTGTTGTGATGGTCCAGAGGAGAAACTGTTATGGTTAGTATGTCTTGAACACGTGCCCATTCAACATATATGCGCCTACATTCTGGCCGAACGAGATGAATGTGACATTCATGACAAACATGGCTGGCCCACCAATGTAGTCTTTTACGATGTTCCACCTGTAGTCCTCACTTCCGATCTGGTACCCGCCTTTGCGCCAGTAGTTGAAGGTCAAGCGAGCACTCCAGATGATGGAAACAGCCATGACATGGTCCAGCTTCGTTGCTGGTAGCCCGTTCAGATGTGCCCATACCGCATAGTGTGTATTATAAAAGGCAGGCAGTAAGCTCCATATCCGGTCCACCTGCGAGTAGTTGCGGTTGATCTCGGAGAGGATAAGAACAACAGGCGAGATAAACATGATGGCGAAAGCAAACGAAGTTACGAGAGGGTTGGTATTGAGATAGAGCTCTTTGAGGGCCTGTAAGTCCGAAATACGTGCTGCGACCTGGTAAGGCAGATCGTAGAGTTGCGGCAGGAACGGTTCGACCGTCTTGTGGTAATCGGCGCACTCGGATAGCGTCTTCACCAGCGGTAACGCCATGTCGATGTAGGTGCGCGGGTCGGGCATTGTACCAATTCACCTGCTTTGTCGTGAGGCGGCTGCAATGTCTCTCGCGTGGAGCTCAGGCGGCGTGTGTGTATATGTTGTATGTGTGGATACGTGTATGTAATGCGGAGGGGAGATGACCTCATGAGTCGCTCCGTTCTGCAAGTGGCTTAGCGTCCTGCAACAGCGCCCGTGCGCTCTCCGACGCGCTTCCCACAGGCTTGACGCGCTTTCACATGACCCGTGAACATCTTCGCCTTCATGTGAAATCTCTTGTATAGACACATACACATCTCAAAGGCATGACACGGGTCTTGTGCGTGGCAGAGAAGCCATCCATCGCAAAAGCAGTTGCAACCCATCTCGGCGGACAACCCAGAGCCGTGAGTCTAGCACAAGCCCAGGCCTTCTGAGACGCAAGGCTAATGTCAACAGGATAGTGTTCGGGGCATTCAATGGGTCAAGAACTACAAGTTTGATTTTCGCTTCAACAACTGGGGCCAGTGTTCCGTCACCTTTACATGCGTTGCCGGTCATATTGTAGCACAAGATTTCAACGACAGATATAAGAAATGGCACTCGTGCGCACCGGCCTCGCTATTCGAAGCCCCCATTGTGTCCGGCATAGCAGAAGTGCGTGGCAAGGCCGTCGTTATACTGATCTTTGCTGACCAGTGTGAAGGACAAAAAAGTAGTGGCGAGCAACATTGAGTCGCAAGCAAGGTATGCTTCGATTCTATTCATCTGGACCGACTGTGATCGTGAGGGCGAACATATTGGAACTGAGATCCGCGATATTGCACTCAAAGCAAATCCAAACATGCAGGTGTGGCGAGCGCGTTTCAGCAATATTGAACGAGCGTTTGTATTGCCTTGCCAGCATATAGATGGCGGACTAACATGTTGCAGGCATGTCATTCAAGCATCGCAGAATCCAATTCGTCTGGACGAGGCACAGGCACAAGCTGTCTCAGCGCGCATTGAGTTGGATCTCCGACTTGGAGCCGCGTTTACGCGCATGCAGACGCTAGCTCTCCAGAACATGATTCCTCAGCAAGGCGAAGAGCGAGGTAAATTAATCAGCTACGGCTCTTGCCAGTTTCCCACCCTGGGTTTCGTGGTAGATCGCTATCTGCGAGTGCGGAATTTTGTCCCAGAGCCGTTCTGGCACATCAAAGTGGCGCACACAAAGGACAAAATCGATGTCAAGTTCAACTGGCGACGGGGTCACCTGTTTGACCGCATGGCCGTCTTGCTCATCTTCGAACGCTGTCTACTCTCCAAGGCTGCAACTGTCACTAAGATGGCAAAAAAGCCTACAAAGAAATGGAAGCCACTACCTCTGACCACTGTTGAGCTACAGAAGAATGGAAGCAGATTCCTCCGTATGACTTCGCAGGATGTCATGAAGGTAGCCGAAGACCTGTACACCAAAGGCTGGATCAGTTACCCGCGCACAGAGACGGATCAGTTTGATCGCGGCATGGACCTGCGAGCCTTGGTGGGCCGGCAGACTCAGGATGGTCGTTGGGGACCGTTTGCACAGAATCTCATGAATGGCGGATTTCAGAAGCCGCGCGATGGCCGCAACAACGACAAGGCCCATCCTCCCATCCACCCCGTCAACTATGTTGCACCCACGCAGCTCAACGACAGAGAGCGAGTGGTCTATGAGTTTGTGGTTCGCCGCTTCCTTGCGTGCTGTTCTGAAGACGCTTTTGGTGAAGCTACAGATGTTGAAATCGAGTATGGTGGGGAAATGTTCCATGCGCATGGCCTTACTGTGATTGCGAGAAACTACCTAGACGTCTACCCATACGACAAATGGGAAAGCAGTCAGGTACTACCCCAATACACCGAAGGCGAGAAGTTCGAGCCTACAGAAGCGAACATGGTCGACGGGCAGACGACAGCGCCAAGCTACCTTACGGAACCCGAGCTGATTGCGCTTATGGATGCAAACGGAATCGGCACCGATGCCACAATGGCCGAACACATTGCTAAAATCAAAGAGCGCGACTATGTAATTGCGCGACCCAAAGCAAGTAGTGGTACCGCTGGTGGAGCAGCAGCAGCCAACCGTGCAACAGCAACCAGAGGGCGAGGCCGAGGTTCGCGAGCAGGACGTGGCGGGCGAGGCGGTGCAGCAACAGGCCAAGGTAGTGGAGGGAGCACCAGCGGGGTTCAAGAGTTCATTCCGACAACCTTGGGCGTCGCGCTCATAGAAGGATACGACAATGTGGGGTTCGAGACAAGCCTGAGCAAGCCGTTTCTCCGTAAACAAGTAAGTGGCGCACGTGGGGGGTTGGATTGTGATGACGCAAGACGGTTGCTAATTATCCTGACAGATGGAGGAGCAGATGAAGGCCATATGCGAAGGCCGCAGTACGCGCAACGACGTGGTTCAACAGAATCTCGAGCAGTATCGGGCAGTGTTCAACCGCACGGTGCAGCAGATCAGCGCGCTGAAATCGGTGCGTCTTCCCATTTTTGAAGCCAAGATTGCCATGTGTGGTCGCATCGCTAACGTAATGCCGACTGGCTAGGCCATCACAAAGTATGTCGTCAACGCGAATCACGGCTGAGGCCTTATCCACGCGGGCCACTGGGTCGCACTGCTCACGTCACTGAGCGGATAGTTGAGAAGTGCGACGCATTGGCGCGGCGCAGAGTGCACGGATTGTGTTTTTGCTGCTGTGCGGCATGTCTTGCAGTCGAGCCTGTCGGACCAACACGTGTGTCGACAGTGGTTGCTGCTTTGCAACCACTCTTTGGCCTCGTGCATGTGTCGCTCGTCAACAGGCGTGCAGCGAAGTCGGACCTTTTTTGCGGCAACCTAGACTCCCCCACGGCACGATAAACGCCAATGGATGCCACGGATGCAAGGCATGGAGAGACGGATGGCGAGCATATGAGGAGCCGGTATGGAGCGATGCTGATATGGGCCTTGTACATATCGGCTGTGAACGGGTCACGACAAGGCAAGGTCGTCGACGACGACGACGGCACATTGCAGCGGCGAGCACGGCCGCACGATGATGGTGCTGACATGCAAAGACGACGAGGCCATGGTACTGTAGGGCTGGCGTGTGTGTAAAGTCTCCCTTTTGCCCTGCTTCTGAGCACCGAGTCCCTGCTGCTGGCGAGGGGCGAGATTCCGCTATTTCCATGACGCTTGTGAGAGGCGTGGGTGTGTGGTGGGAGGCAGTCAGCTGGGTGCGAGCCAATCAGCAGGCGGACAGGGGCACCAGTCGCCGCTTCCCGCTTGGGGGGGTTGTCAGATGCGCGTGCCTTCCTTGGTTGCAGCTGCCCTTGAAAGCCAGCGAGGGCCTTATCATGGCGTAGTCCCTGCCTGCCATCGTCAAGACTCATGACACATCGCACACTCGAATATTAAGACCGCCGCTCTGTTCTGCACTGTTCTGCCCTGTTCTGCTCTTGCTCACGTCAAACACAAGCCGTCTGCTGCTTCACCCTGCCTGCATCTACCGAGACTCCGCCCTGCTGTTCCGACCACGCTACCGGCTTCGTCCCGACACCGACTCGCTGATCTCCATCGCCGATCGCTAGACGTCTCGAAACGGTGAAAGAGCCAGCTCCACAGCTGCATCCGCCCACAACAACACACCGCCAGCACCTTTTTGTCCGTTTGTCGCTTAGTTCTTTGTCGCGTAAGACAGTTCTATCACTGTCTTAAATTTCAAAGTCCAAAATCCACCTGCTGCCCCCCCAAATCCACCTGCTCTCTATATCTGAGAGCCTGTACCCAAGACCACCAGGTATGTTTGCTGTCAGCCACTCTACATAGTACTATACAGCTCTCTGCACAGTACTGCAATTCCACCGCGTCCGTCGCTAACTCTGTGTCACTCTCCAGTCTACAGGATTCCCCATCTAGTGCGACTGCCCGAGCATCTCGCGCTTTGACTCACTCCGTCAGCCCCTGCCTCGCAACTTCAACCATGGCTGCCGCTGCTCCCAAGCCCGTGTCCAACATTGCCATGGCATTTGGGCGAAAGGACAGTGGACATGCTACTTCCACTGGCACCCTCCCCACACCCCCGAGTTCCATCTCTCCCACGCTTCCTGCACACAAGCGACGCCCCGTGCCAGTAGCCGGGCGACTCCACACACCAGAGGATGAGCCTATGGATATAGACCTCCAGGACGCTGTGGAGCATGCGGCAGCACAGGATCAGCCCTCTGCCCTGTCCAAGGAGGCGCTGGCAGGCTTGGACGCGACGCGCCAAATCACGGCGCTGATGCTAGCCAAGCACCACTTGCCCGATATCCTCGTTGGCCACGGTGCAATGCCCATTCGTGAGATGATGGCCCATTTGACTCAGGCAGTGCCTGGCTTCTCGGGATTGCCCCCAGCCAAGGCACGCAGGCTAGTTGTAGCTGCGCTGGAACACCGGGCGGGTGGCGGCCTCCACGGCGAGGTCAAGTTCGAAAAGGTCGGTTGGGGGCGCTGGAGTGTGGCAGGCTCTGGTGCGCAGGCTCAAGGTATGCCTATCGGTGGCAAGCGCTCTGGAAATGGGCAGACTCCACCGGACAGCATCGATAGTAGAGGAGGTAGTCTGCAAATACCTAGGCTGCGACAGGAACGTGACATTTATGCCGGCAGCTGGAATGCGGGCTCATGGTCGCCCCATCGTCAGGGCGACGACGAGGAAATGGCCGACCAGATGTCGCTGGACGACTCTGACAGCAGTTCCGGCTCGGATTCGGCCTCAGATATGGAGCTGGAGGAAGAGCTAAATGACGATACGGACCAAGAAGACTGGGCGACGATGGGGCCTGAAGCTCTTCGCGAGACCCGCTGCGGTCCGCGCCGAGAACACCGTGACTACAACTATCTAAGCCGAACACAGACGAGCAACCCGCGCTACCGGAATATATCCGCCCAGGCCCACTCTCTACCTCATCCTTCCCACGGGCGCAATCCAGCGCCCACGTTTCAATCTTTCCTTGCTGTCCCCAATGCATCCCGCGGTAATCACGCCGTGAACGCGGGCACTTCTCCCAACACTGTTTTCAATGCATCCGTACCGCCTGTTGCCGGATCCGGTGCAGAGCGTGACGCCATCGAGGCTCTCATCGCCATGGGCTCCATGTAGGCCCTAGCATCACGATACACACACTCAGGAGTCATGATATTCAACATTTTATTTGGCTGAGGCGCGACACATCATCATCAACGCCACAAAAATCTATATACATAGCCACATAGGAAAGAGCGATATGGGATATCCCATCTTTTTTGTTTGTTTATTTCGGGGGGGTTTTCGGTTTAGATTTTAACGTTGGCATAACCTCCTTAGTTCTCGATTTGCATGGTTCTGGTATGCAATGGGGAACGATCCGTCAAGTGCTGATGTGGATCATGTGGAAACCTGTTTTATTTTTATTTTTATTTTTTCAGTGGGCTCTGTCCTTTTTCTGTTTGTTTCTTTCTTATTTTTATCCCTTTTTCCTCTGAGCTGCGGTTTTAATAACTTTGGGGTTCTTTACGATCTACATATACCACGTACATACATCAACAACAAACATGGCTTGTCACGGCTGTGGGCTCGTGCGCCGCATTGCTTTTGTATATACTGCCGGAGGTTTTCATCTGCACTCTACCTACTCTTTTTCTTTTTCGTCTCCCTCTTTTTCACGCTGCAGAGTGGGGATGAGATGTTAATGAGGCGGTGTCGTCGGTGCCACGGACGTGGTCGATATGAACATGAGTATAATGCATGGCCTGGCACTTTCATGGCTCCCCGTGGGTGGCGATGCAGTGCTGGGTCATTGATGGTCGCACATCTGTTCCCAAGTCCTTCGTTTGAAAGTGCCCAAATCGAACTCATGATGCGACACGGATGTCATTAGGCTAGTCTCTCTTGTGTTCCAGTCCTCATTTAGCGAGCATGTTGATTCTCTCGACTTGATTTATTCGGCGAGCCATAACGTATTCAGTTTTCACCGAAGCGCAAACGCTCAACGCTCCTCTCCACTATCAAACACAACCCTACATCGCCCTTTAACGCCTTCATCCACCGCACCCCCAATCCTGCCCACCACGTGTTTACCAAAAAATGCAGTCCCCAGCTCCTGACTCGTAAACCAGCTCGCGCGATCCAGATTGCCTGATCCCAGCACCACCACCTCGTCATCCACAATCGTCAGCTTGAGATGCGACTGCTGGGCTTCTCCAGCCTCTTTGCCGCGTTTCTTGAGGCCACCGATAGGCGTCCAGTAGGCTATTTGCAGGCGGCCGGGTTGCGGTGCAGCCATGGCTGCCTCCTCGTCCATGAGGTGCTGGCGCTCGGAAGAGAGCAGGCGATACCGCTTGATAAGTCTCTTGATGCAGCGGGACGTCGTGGTTCCGGCTGTGACAAGTTGCTCGAGTATCATGAGGCGCTCGGATGTTAGTATGCGAACGTCGACGCCGCGGGCTAGTGCTCTGAGAAGGGCTGATAGAACGGGGGGCGCGGTGAGATTTGGTGTTTGGATGCGGATGCTGTGCTCGGCTTTTGCGAAGAGTGTGAGGAGGAAGACGTTGAGGGGAGTAGAAGGCGCGTGGAGCGCGGTTTGAGGCGCCAGGAAGCTGAAGCGCGGGTTCCTGCGGTGTGGGCTTGGGAGGAAAACGGTATGGATATCGGGAGCTGAAAGATGCACGTATGACTTCAGCGACTCGACATGTTTAGCTGGTGCGACGACGGTATCTGCAGTATCAAGGACAGTAGGTTCATCCTGTCGCCGCTCCCAGAACGTGCGGTAAAACTTGAGAAATTGTTGTACGACTGGCCCACTCAAGGTAATGCCACCTTCAAACCATTCTTCCCAACTGATGTTGCAACTCGGCAGCACTGCAGTTTTTCGATCGACAATGATGAACTTGGGATGCATAACGCTAAACGGTAAGAGGAAAATAGACTTGATCTCAATGTTGAGCCCGTTCAGCTCCGACGGGTCAGGCAGTCCTAGCTTCTTCACCCACGTCGAAGCAGGATACGTTTGACCTGTGATAGCTTGCTTGTGAAAAAGCTTCTGGAAAACGGAACTAGATGAAAAGCATAATCGGATTCTGATCTTCTGCGTTCCCCTTCTTACGGCTTTGTCCGATAGTTTTCTCAACACGGCATTCAGCGTGTCGAGTGTGGCTGATCGGGCCCAGAAACAGGTAACGAGGATGAGCTCGTGGCTGGTGGACTCGAGAAGGGGAACAAGAGATTCATAGATGGATGATCCGGTCCCGGTCATGAATGCGTCGAGATTTGAGGAAGTGATGAGGGACCGGGGATAGCGAGCATAGTAGCTTGGATCGTCACTTGCATTGTTGGGTGCTGCGGCATCGAGGGCCGCGATGAAGGGTTCATTGAAGTGAGACACAGAAGGCGAAGAAGAGGCTGGTGGCATAATTACATGTAGTGGTAGCAATGCAGGCAAAGCTGACCTGGGACTGTTTGGTGTAATGACGTTGAACTTGTCGCGAACGCCATCGACGTTCGACGCGTCCAGTCTAGGCTGATTACGGGTAGGTCCGCAGGGGACGATCGCCGTAGAGCTAGCTATCAATCCCCGCCAAAATTTCCAAGAGCTTTCGAAACATAAAAAACGACATCACCGCCGCGATACCGAATACTGTCCGATAAACTCAACTCGAAAGACGTCGCGTATAGGAAAATCTGGTCACATTAAGAGCTGTAGTTCTCCACCGTCAAAAGCGCTGTCCGCGGGCGCACCGTCAAAATGCCAATCTCCATCCTACCACCCAGCGCACCACTTCCACCACGGCGCGATGCAAAAGACGAATCAGACTCCGACATTGAAATGGGCGATGACGACGAGGACCTTGCCATCTCCACCTCGAAAGCCATCGTCACGCCCGGCGAGCACATAACCTCCGACCCGCAATGGATGCGCGGCCACGGCACATACATTCCCTCTCATCCCGCGGGGTCCACAACCATAATATCCACTGTCGCAGGCACCCTGCATAAAACAAACAAGCTCTTGTCCGTCCAACCGCTGCGCGCGCGCTACCAGCCCGAGATAGGTGATCTGGTTGTGGGCAGGATAATGACTGTCGGAACGAAGAAATGGAACGTAGACATTGCAGCGCCCATGCTGGCCAATCTGCCTCTCTCCAGCATCAATCTACCCGGCGGCGTGCTGAGAAGGCGGACAACAGTCGACGAACTGAACATTCGGACGTTCTTCCAGGAAGGCGATCTACTCGTTGCTGAAGTGCAGAGTTTACATCAAGACGGCACGGCGTCGTTGCATACGCGGTCGCTCAAGTACGGCAAGCTCAGGAACGGTCTCTTTACTAGTCTGACGGGTGCTGGCGGTGGTATCTTGAGTCGCAAGGGGGGTGTGGTGCGGAGTCGACGCCAGGTTTTTACGCTGAATACGGCGGCGGGTGAAATCGATATCGTGCTCGGTGTCAACGGATATATTTTCATCAGCAAGCATATCGCGACGAGTGCGGATCCAAAAGAGGTGGGAATCAACAGGCTGGACGAAAGTGTCACCGAGACATTGTACTCGAGTCAAAACGACGATATCGATCCTGGCGTTATGCGCGAGATCACTCGGGTTAGCACACTGATCCGCGGACTGGTTGCGTGTGGTGCCAAGGTCGACGAGGACACGATTGTAAAAGTGTATGAAGGTGCTGTGGAGCTGGAAGCCGAAGAGAAGACTCTGGGTACTGTGGAAAGAGGAATCGGCGCAAAGGGTGTAGTGGAAGCCGTGTTGGGAAGGCTCGAGGTGGAAGCTGGTGGCTGAAGATGTTCAAGCCAAAGACACGAGACGGAATTTCTGACAAACTAGATTGACGATCGAAACGGCAATGGCTCATGTGCTACGCGTATTCGCTTCCTCCCCAAGTGCCGATCAAATCCGGTACCGCAAATCTAGAGAAGCCATGCAAATCTTTTCATGAATTGCATGCGTGCCTCTTGAGCACTAGATGCTATCACTTTAGAGACGAGCGCACATGGACAAAGTACAGCAGATATCAAATCTAAGCCACTGGTGCATTCCTCATCATTGTCATAATATCATAACGACCGCTTTCTATCCATGTAACCATATTCATCCCATCATAAACCCAGGTACATACCGACAACCCTTAGCCTTAAAAAACAAAGAAAAAGGGTACGATTGCCCCCTTACAAGACCAACAGCTCATCACTCTCCAAATGCCGAATACTATCAACGTCCCCACCCGCCTCCATGACAGCCTTCATAGCCGCCTGGCTGAGCTTCCGCCGCTTCTCCGCGGCCTCCCTCTCGCGCCGCGCTTTCGTCTTGCTGCTTCCGCTCGGCGCAACGCCAGTAAGAATCTTCCTGCTATCATCGGGGGTAAAGTTTACAAAGCCGACGTCAGCGGTACTGGCATTGCTTGCTTGACGCGACGAGGAGTGTTGGGACGAGGAACTAGACCTACGGCGGTGGGAGTGACTAGCTCGGTAGCGAGGACGAGAGCGAGAGCTAGGCTTGCGACGGTGGGAGCGCGGTTGAATTTTTGGAGAGGGTGTACGCGAGCATGTGTATCCGGTGGAAGCAAGGGGTTGTTGGCGTTGGGGAGGGTACATGGCGCTGTATGTGGCCATGTTGAAGGAGGCTGAGGCTGAAGAGGGCACAGCCTGAACAATTGCAGTGTCGAAATCAAAGGGAACGTTCTTGCAAGTAATCCCTAGTCCTTGGAGTTCCATATCCGGACTCGTGAACTGTAGAGTATTTTCCATAGGAGGATAGGAAGCCTGGCTAGTGGTGACCTCGCTGCTCCACCAGCTACACGCCTCGGTACTATCGAAAAGTTCGGGTGAGGCTGTAAGATTAAAGCCTGACGCAGATGGCGTGTCTGGAATCCATGGTTTGGCAGTCAAGGGAAGGGATGAAGGTGGGGTCAGCAAGGCTGAAAGAGCCACACTTGACATGCTGCAAGACCCAAATGCAAGATCAATGTTAGCATCGTAGCGTTCTCCGTTGATCGCACCTATCCCTGAGGAGACCGAAGAAGTTGATTGGTAACGTGAGAAACAATTGTCGTCGTTCGTCTGCAGGGACAAATGACTGAGATAGTGAGCCTGTTCGTATGGTTCAACGAAAATTCCATCGCTTTGCTCATGCTGGACAAGCCTAGGAGACGCAGTATGAGAAACGATTTCTTCGGCCGAGTTTCCGATAAGGGATTCTATCGAAGTTGTCGTCTGGCGTCTCCGTGTGTCCGGCGTGTAAGAGCGGAAACCAAACCGCATCATTTTCGTAGAAGGCTTGGTTAATGACTTTCTTGATGATTTTTTGATTCCACGATGTTGTTTCTGACCTTGGAACCACACAGCCTTATTGAATGGCCGATCGCAGATGTAGGGTTGTGGCGTGGAAGGCTGAGAGACTGACTGCGACTGCTCCCTCTCTGACTCAATGACCTCTTGAAACCCCGAAAACTCTGTGTCGCTGTAGGAGTCTTTTCCAGTAGTAGAAGCAGTGTAAGAGGGAGATGCAGAATAATCAGACCATGAAGAGGTAAGGCTCTGATTACAGTCCTGGAGAGCCTTGCGCCACGCAACAGCCTTTATTTCCCAATCGAGTATAGGTCCAGCCTCAAACATGTCACTCTCATTCGATGAAGCAATCTCGAAGCGACGCGCCAGCTCGTCTGAGCTGGAATGAGTAGATACCGAATTTTCGAATGGCCGCAACAGATCTGAATCAACATATTCCTCAAATAGGCGATCTAGGTCCACCGCCTCTGTCTCTCTGCTGTTGTTTGACTGCATTGGTATGGCCTTGTCGAAATATGAACAGTCGTGATGGGGATGAGAAGTTATTTGAAAGACCAAGCGTTACAATCGAAGAGTTTGAGTTTAATTAGAGTATGTCGCAAAGCGATGTTGGGTGAAAGGATGGTGGTATATAACAGGTGATTGTGATGTGACGCTTGTACCCTGTTGATGAAGAAGCAGTTGTAGTATGGGCCTGCAGGAACAAGTTCTGTGGTGTGCTAATAATATAGGAACCTAAACATGCCAAACAAACCCCACGAGAGATATATGACTTCACATGTCCAAACATGGCATTGGTCTTCACCAGTCGGCTCTCACTCGGTGTGCATTCCATCTAAACTTAGCGTGCTAGACCATACCGGGTTGAGCCAGGGATGGACGGGCCATGGCCTAAGCCTCAGCCCTTTGGTTTCAGGTAGTCTGGAGGTGGCTGCATCGCCTAGAAGTGTCAATAGTCGCAGACGTGCGTGTAACAGGGGTGGCTAGATATTCCACAGGACGAGTAGTCGCATAGTGTACACAGCCATACACAGGCTGTTGGATTGTTCCCTAGCCTAGATTACCCAATCCGCTGGTAGCTGCTACGCAACAACCAGCTTGTAGTTGATCTCTTTGTTGATGAGCTACTTCTTTGTGTAGAACGTCCAACCCGCATGTGAAGAGAAGTAGGAGATCTAGTAGTGGTTTCGAAATACGGTTGTTTGGGGCCATATAAGGCCACTGGAAAGGTCGATAACTAAAGCGGTTGATAGGTTTGTACGCTGAAGGTATTTGGTGGTTCTAAGAGATAGCTGTTCGGTCCGGTCAACTTCAGCAAGGGACATGGCACTACCGCACGTGGAATGGTGCCTAACAATAGCGATCTTTCGGAATGACACTAGCCAGTCGAACTACTTGGACGATTGGACGTGTGAGGACGCTGATGACCTGGGTAATGGCTTGACTAGGTTGGGCCCGGGACACTGGATCAAAGAAACTGTATGCATCTGCAGGGTCTTGCTACGCCATGAATCGACTTCTAGCCTGGACCTATTGCCGGTGCATGCCAGGAACACCGTGCCATGCTCCACGTGTGAGGAAACTAGACACGAGAAAGGGAATGACAATGGAAGATTCGGTGGGTGGCTGGAAAGCCCAAAATGCGGCCACCTTTGTCGGATGTATTTTTTTCTCCTTGAGACAGCCTTGGCACGGTTCGGGGGAAAACGATCAGTGGACAAGCTGCAACGTCAGATGCCTGGTGGAATATTTTCCATGTTTCTGGATGAAGTTCAACGTTGATGGTCATCCGTCCTTGGGACGATGGTGAAGAGATGAAATCGGTAACAGTGATCCGAAATGGTGTGTACCTGCGCACGGCCTAACAATGATAGCGCGTCATCCGTACCTACACCAGCTCGGTACTTGCATCGCATCTTAGCCGCTCAACGTCTCGTAACGACGCCCGCAATTGTTGTCCTTCTTCTTACCAGGCCAGCTCCGTGAATTGCAGTAATTGTTTGGTTTCTCCTCACTCCACCAGAATGGACCCCGACGCGCCTGTAGCCAACGAGCCTCAACCCTCCATCTTCCGATGGATCCTGGGTTTCCTAATGGTTGGCGCATGTTGGGGACTCACTACACCCTTTATGCGCAAAGCTGCAATGTACGTTAATTGTCTCTTGAATGACGGCCTCTGCCTTGTCATGTGGACTTGGCTGCATTACGGACCCCACGTTGACTTTGGCGTTACAGGAACTACACGCCGCCCCAGCGCCCTGCCCTCACCGATCCAAACAACTCGTGGCTTAAGAAAAAAGTTCTCGGTGTACTATACGCTGTCATTGGAGTACTCAGCCGGCCAGCCTATGCTATACCGTTATTACTCAACGTTACTGGCAGCGTGTGGTTCTTTATATTGATAGGAAAGGCGGAATTAAGTCTCACGGTGCCCATCACGAATTCACTCGCCTTTTTGTTCACCGTACTGGGCGAATGGTGGGCAGAGAAAAAGGTCATTAGTAGAGGTATGTTTCAACCTGGTTCGGGCAAGAATGGTTCCGCCCAGAGGCTAATATAGTACAGATACTTGGATAGGCATGGCATTTGTGCTTGGTGGGATCGGCTTGTGTGTACAAAGCAAGTCATAGCAGATTATCTTCTTGCAACACGTCTACCAATCTTTGCCAAGCCTGTTACTTGAACCCGACTCGTTCGTCCCATTCGCAGCTGCCGTCTTGCCCTGATACAATTTCGAGAAGCCCTGTGCTGGTGGTTGCAGCCAATTCTTCTCGTCGTACTTGTGTTCGCCCTCGATGACGTGGAACGTATATATGTTCCTGCTCATGTTGCTCGTGTTCTTCTCGCTCTTGTGAAGGATATTGCCATGGATTAGAACCAGCGTTCCGGCTTTGACCTCGCCCATGTCGTACTTCTCCTCCTTCTCCACCATCTCATATCCCTTCTCACCCTGACTCTCTGGCTCCATGCTATGTGGAAACTTGGCCCCGTCGTTATTGATGAAGCCAGTTCCATTGCCCAACCTCACAAACCTCTTCTCAACAGCAGCTCGCTTATGGCTCCCAGCAGCAAAACTTAGACACCCATTTTCTTTTGTAGCGTCCTCCAGGGCATACCACCAACCTACCGCGCTAGGCGGATCGGTATACAAAAACGTGCTGTCTTGATGTGGTGGGACAGCACCGCCTATCTCCGGCTGCTTGCAGATGACCATGGATTGGAGGACTCGAGGATCGCGGAACCCTAGTGAGGAGGCAATGCCGGCATTGCGATCGGAGAGGGAGATGCCGCGAAATGAAGGGGAAAGCTCGTGCAGGTAGTGGCCAATCTTGTTGATCGCGCGGTGTTTGGGCTTTGTTAGAGAGCCAGACTTGTCGAATGCGTCTATAGTTTTTGAGCACATTGGCCTGTGTGACATGTAGTGTGGATTGAGCGCAAGAAGCGCAACTCACCTTCTTCAAAGAAGAAGCGAACTTTGTCTCCAGACTCCAAAAAGTAGCTGTCCCCTACATGGTCCGCACCATCCTCACCACCTGTTGAGAACTTGGTCATGGGATGGTCGTCCAATGAGAAGTCGTTGAGCATCTTATTGGTGTCATCTAGGAGTTGCTTCACCGTGTCTTGTGACAGCGCATCAGGTATCAGAAGATAGCCATTTTCATTGAAGAAAGCGAGCTGTTCTGGCGTGAGGCCCTCAGCAGTTTGAGCGGTCATGTTGGCGTGGACCGGGAGCTCCTGAGACAGATTGCGATGCTAGGAGCCTTGTGGAAGAAGGCAAACTCGCAAGATATCATCGTACCGTCCAAGCTGTGACTAGGCGTCGGAGCTGGCCGTCGACTCACCAAGCTGCCAAAAGCTGCCCCGCTGTTGCCCCGCGTCGTCGGATGTAATTCCGCCTCAAGCCCACTTCCGTCCCAATACAGCCGAGTCTTACTCTCTCAATCCCCCAATATCCCTCTCTACTATCATGTCTGCCCCTGCATGAACCTATCTCAAACGCCATACCTGAAGAACGTGTCTGTGTACCGATAGCCGCGAGACGGTTCCTTTGAGGTGCTAATGGCTGAAACGACACGTGGTGGCTTAGCAGGTTGTGGCGCCCTGCGGCTTAAAATGTCTTTTTTTGGTTCTCGTTATGCACGTCACAGCGCCGCTGAAGGCGGCTTCTTGCTCTTCTCGTAGGTACCAAGTGGATGACTGGTATCAGATGATGGTGTGCTTAATCAGCAACAAGAGCGAGATGCAAGGGAACACGCACAAGTTGGAAGCACCAAAAGCAAGCCAAGCTGCGATCATGATTAACTGGAAAGCGACGTTTCTGCTGGAAACTCGATCATTGGTCGATCTGTCCAGGCCGCCCTTGTTATCGCCGAGAGCATGACAAAGAAATCTTGGGTTGAATGATGTCTAGGCTGTATTTCCACGTTTGAGATCTCGACACCATCAAAGAGCCTCCTATGTCGACATTCAGACCCCACACGCTAAGATACAGCGAAGTTCCGACCGTGCATCTCAGAATCTTACAGCATTCATGAACCAAGAACGTTTGTTTCATGGCACAAACGCTACCTGTTGCCTCATGTTGGACATGTTTATGTTTCATCGAGACGAACACGTGACATGGGCACCTCCGAAACAAGCCAGGATCATTCCTTTGTAGAACACGGGCCTACTGCAAAAAAAACCCCCCCTTCTGAAAGCTGAAGTTACGAGCTGCGATCATGGCGTTGCACGTTCATCACAAGACAAACACCAATGACAGTACGGCGGTTTCAAACCCAGATAGAACTCGTCTAGCCTTCGTCAGGCATCCCATTGTTGATATCACATCACACATGGTCATTCAAGATTTGGGGGCCAAACCCGACGCGCACTTAGCAAGCTCTGTCGTCGGTCCTGTGAGTTGCTCCGATCAGAGATCAAGGTGATTGGCTTTCTCGATGATAACCCGAGCTATCAGAGCGGGGTTGGTAGTGTGCGTCCGATCGTCTTTGGCTGCAACAAGGTTATGCGAAATATCGTCGTATGACATGCTGCTCTGTGGAACACGTATCAAGTTGGTTTTCCAATCCTGCAAGAACACGGGCCGTTAGTAAATGTCTTCAGCAGAATCCGTCTATACGAGAGCTAACGCATTCGGGTAGTATCGTCCGAGCATATGCTAGCCAGATTGACACGAGCGGTCACCAATGCCCTCGTGCACTCACCTGGATTGCGTTTGATTAGACACAAGAATATGTGCTTCCGGCCGTGTTCGGGGCAAGTCAACAGGCATCCGCGTGGCATAGACCGCTTACGGACAAGTCAGGGCGAACATGTGGAGCTGTGCATGAACCGACTAACAAAGTATGTATGATGTGGCCTGCCGTGTAACTAATTACAGGATCAACAACTGTACCAGTGACTAAAAATGTCTTGGTAAGAGAGGACTTTCACTCAATTGGTAGTTTTGGCGAAGGGCCAGACTGAAGCTCGAGTATCTAATGTCTCTTTTCGGTGACTCGACTTCCATTTGTCCGTCTTATCAGCAGACCCTAAGCTTTTTACATGTTTTTTGCCTGCCCAAGGTCCCGTCAATGGTCTTGTTCAGTAACTATCGTGTCCACGCGCAACTGGTGCAAATTCTCGCCTGTTCCTGGCTTGGCGCAGTAGATACAAGGACTTTGCGGCTGCCAGGTCAGTATCAAAATCCGTACCCAAACGGCGTCTCCGCAAAATTACTTTCCATCCGCGGAATCACTCGCTAAAGCGCAAATATTCGACGCACGGAATTACCCGGCTCTCAGGTCTGCAAATGAATGAGTCGGCATATGTGTAATATGGCACCTGCAGCACCCATTTAGCAGCGTCTGTTAGGCCTCCAATGGATATTTGCGTGGTCCTCTTCCCGTTGCTAACCATCCCGTGCATGGAAATAACGGGCGCCCATTCTCCAAGCAAAAGAGCCCAAGGGTTGCTTACCGAACAAGATAGTCAGAAGAGAGTACCCGATCTCATAGGCTCCGTTATTTCTTCTCGCGCTATTAGGCGGTATTGGCTACAATCATACAGGGGCTACTCCGCATTTGTGGTTGCCTATGCAGCCTTTCCGTCTAGCATAAGATGTGGCGTAGTCCGTCACATGGTTAACGCGCCGATCGACGCAGTCGCCTCAAATGTTACCCCCCGCACGATACATATAAGCTTACTCGAGAAGCTTTGACGACTTTCAATCCATATACCCCAATTTCACCTGTGTCTGGAATGTTGTTTACTTGACCTCGCCTATCTGTACCTTACGTCTTGCTTTTATCAGTACCCTCTTCGAAGACAGATATCACAAGAGATTGAATTAATTAGGTCGTGGATGGAACGAATACCAACCTGATACGAGTTCTAAAACATATCACACACTGCCAGTTGGACTTGATTCTCTTCTACCAGGGGACATATGAGGGCAACAGTACGGATATCTCCAAAGTCAGAAATCTAGTGGAGGACTGATCGCTGGTTGTAACATACCGACATCAAGCGCATTCCGCGATGATTATTTCCAACGGCGAGGGAGGCTCCCAGCCACCCTCTACTCACGCCAACAGCGTCGAACCAATCGCTATCGTCGGCTTCGGCTTCAAATTTCCCCAAGACATAACCAACGCCGAGAGCCTATGGAAACTCCTCGTCGAGCGCCGGTCGACAATGACCGAGATTCCCAAGAATAGGTGGAATATCGATGGATTCTACAAGGAAAACGGCCACAGACCAGGCACGGTTAAGAATCGTGGCGGCCATTTCCTCGCCGATGATCCAGCACGTTTTGATGCGCCTTTCTTTTCTATCCAGCCGGCCGAGGCGGAGTGTATGGATCCCCAGCAGCGCTTACTGCTTGAGACGAGCTACCATGCCCTCGAAAACGGTACGTGAATATAAGTTCGAGATTGATAAAAGGTCGTACTGAGCTTATTCTTCCTCCAGCCGGTATTCCCATGCAAGCAGCTGTGGGCACACGCACTTCTGTCCACGTGGGCTGCCTGCTCCAGGAGTACAACCAAATCACTCAGAGAGATGCCCAGATGCCCGGTGACTATCGTATCGTCGGTTCCAGCGGCTTGGCTATGTTATCAAATCGACTCAGCTGGTTCTACGACTTCAGCGGACCGAGTATGACTGTAGATACGGCTTGCTCTGGAGGCCTTGTTGCTCTTCATCTCGCATGTCAGGAGCTACTTGCAGGAAACGTTAATATGGTAAGTCCTTTTTTACGGAGCGATACTTACCCAATCAGACAACTGACAGTACACAGTCGCTTGTATGCGGTAGCAATCTCTGTTTACTGCCCGACTCGACGGCCTTGCTAAGCAGTCTGAACATGATGTCCAAAGACAGCGTTTGTTATTCGTTTGACGAGCGAGCCTCTGGCTACGCACGAGGTGAAGGTTTCGGGGTGCTGGTTCTCAAGCGACTTTCCGAAGCTATTGCCGATGGCAACAATATTCGTGGTGTCATTCGGTCAACTGGTTGCGGCCAAGACGGCAACACTCCGAGTATCACATCACCCAGCCAGTCTGCACAGGAACGCCTCATTCGCGAGACGTACGCACGAGCAGGTCTCAGCCTCGATGAAACTCGCTACTTTGAAGCTCATGGCACTGGAACGCCTGTTGGCGATCCGTGTGAAGCAGCCGCTATCAACAGTGTCTTTTCTGCTCGGACGCCAGAGGTCCCCATGTATGTGGGCGCACTCAAGTCTAATATGGGTCACCCTGAAGGCGCGAGCGGCATCGCTGGAGTCATCAAGACATTGCTGGTGCTGGAAAAGGGTATTATTCCCCCGAATGTCTACCCCGAACGCATTAATCCCGCTGTCACGACTGCTGGACCGAACTTGATATTTCCCCTGGAGCCTACTATATGGCCTACGACTGGACTTCGGCGTGCAAGCGTAAACTCGTTTGGGTACGGTGGAACAAACGCACATGTAGTTATTGACGACGCGCTCCACTTTCTTCGCCAGCACGGTTTAGAAGGTCGACACTGTACTGAGGATATTCACAAAATCGAGGAAGCAAAAGATGATGTTTGCTGTCAAACTTCAATCTTGAGCGAGTCCACCAACGGGGACCGATCGGAGATTGCGCCTTCTGATTACACACCTTTGGGCTCTGCAGACTCCTACGACGAAGCCAACACTTTTACGAGCGAAGAAAACACATCCACTTCGAGGCTGTTGGTTGTTTCTGCATTTGACGAGCGAGCAGTGCATCGATCCATCGATGTGTTGCAGAAATGGATGCTCCATCATATGAATAATGACAATCGCGATCGACTTCTCAACGACCTCGCATACACTCTGGCAGAAAAGCGCACAAAATTCCCATGGAAGACTGTGTGCGTCGCCTCGTCAGACTCTCAGACTGAATTAGCCTGGTCACCCCCTGTGCGATCGAAGCAGAACCCAAAAATCTGCTTCGTGTTCACGGGACAAGGCGCACAATGGCATGGTATGGGTCGTGAACTCATGAAGTACGATGTATTCTCCAAAACGATGCGAGAAGCTGATCGATACTTTCGATCGCTGGGAAGTTCCTGGTCTTTGCTCGGTGAGTTTTCCTAATTTGTTCAAAATCTATGATTTGAAAGCTAATGACAGCAGATGAATTGTACATCAAACCGGAGCATGAATCGGCTATCCACAAGCCTGAACTGAGTCAGCCTATATGCACCGCGCTTCAAGTCGCAATCTTTGACTTACTGGCTTCCTGGAATGTTCGCGCATCCATATCCGTTGGACATTCTTCTGGTGAAATCGCCGCCGCATATGCCAGCCGCGCCATCTCGCGCGAATCTGCCTGGATGGTCGCGTACTTCCGTGGATTAGCTGTTGGAATCACGCAAACGCTCAGCCCATCTAACGGCGCCATGGTAGCTGTCCAAGCCCCCCTGGACTCGTGGAAGCATCTGTTGGACAAGCAAAATGACGCATGTCCGGACGACCCCGTCGTCATAGCTTGCTACAACAGTCTGCACAGCTTCACCCTTTCAGGGCCGCGCAACGCCATTCACCAACTAGTTTCGAGTCTGAAAGAATCGAACATCGAAGTGCACATGCTCAAGATCGATGTTGCATATCACTCTCCTTACATGAAGCCTGTAGCTGAGATTTACCACAAACTTCTCCGTGAAATTGAGCCCGGAGAGTTGTTCGAAGACTCTCAGGCTTCGTTCGTGTCGACCGTCACTGGAAAAGACCTCGAGCAACCCGCTGAGCTGCGGACCGCAGCGTACTGGAACAGGAATCTCACCGGCTCCGTCAGATTCTCCGTTGCTTTGGAAGGAATCTGCGCAAGATCCGATGCCTCATCATACTGCTTCGTCGAAATCGGTCCTCACTCCGTCTTACGCTCGCCCCTGGGCGACATACTCAAAGCCGCAGGTAGAGACATCGCTTCGGACTACGCATCTGTCCTGCGGCGCGGCCACGCAGCAGACATCACAGCTATGCAGTGTGCAGGGAAGCTCTACTCCCTTGGTGCAACCATAGACCTCTCCGCTGTTAACAAGAGTGCTGGCTCTACTAATAGCTCCAATCTCCTCACCTCCCTCCCCAGCTACCCGTTCGAAGACAAGAAGCGATACTGGCTCGAAGGCCGAACAAGCATCCAATACCGCCAAACGCAGTTCGTGCACCACGAGCTCCTGGGATCGCGCACGCCCGACTGGAACGAGCACGAAGCACGCTGGACAAACCGCATTTTGCTCGATCAATCGCCGTATCTCAAGGACCACCAAATCAATGGGCTGTGTCTGATGCCCGCGGCAGGCATGCTCGTCATGGCCATCGAGGCAGTGCGCCAGTTTTACGGCGACTCAACAGCGAGCGCATCCGGGTACAAGATGAGAGACGTCTCGTTTACAAAGGCCATGACGCTATCTGAGGATCCACGCGGGACAGAAATGCAACTTACACTGCGCCCTGGGAGCGTTGATATGCGAGACGCCAAGCCTGGAAGCGCATGGAATCTGTTTTCGCTCTTCGTGTATGAGAACGACGCATGGCATTTGTGCTGTTCCGGCGCCATTTCAGTCACATACGACGAGACGAGCGGGTCAGTGGATCAAGAACGGAGTGCGAAGGCTCGTAGCCTCTTTTCTGCTACAGAGCAGTGCCACGCGAGCATCAGCAGCGCAGATGTATACGATGCATTCGACAAGGCTGGGCTATGCTACGGTCCCACGTTCCGCGGCATGCGCAGTGTCAAGTGGGATGAACAGAGCCAGCAAGCAGTGGCAACGATTGGCCTCGGTGAGTGGCAGAAACACGCAAGATACACGTATACGGATGCGCATCTGGTTCATCCTGCTGCGCTAGATACCATACTACAAGTGACGTTCCCCGCGTATTCCATCTTCGCAAAAAGTGCATCCGCAACGACTGTCCCCACGGGCTTCAGCAACGCATGGTTCTCAGCGGACTTGCTGCACGCGTCGGATGAAGAGAGGGGTTTAACGGTGCATGCGCAGGTCATGGGATGCGGATTCAGAAACAAGCTTTTTTCTGTCGGTGCTGCGAGTGAGGAGGATCATCGACTCTACTTTTACGGAGAGTTGGAGACTTCGACGATTGGGCGGAGCGGCGCATCTGTGGATGAGGGACCGGCGACCAACGCTCTGTATCGGATTGATTGGCAGCCGGCAGACTTCTCTGATCTGGAAGTGGAAGGTAAGGTGGCGCTGGATTCTACCGTCTTGACCGTCTACATGGTGTACGATGACTCGGACGTTCTACAGCGCGATTTTGCACAGGCGCTCAGCGAAGTCGTGCTCTTAAAACTTGAACTCGAATTAGTCCATGTATCTTGGGCTGGTGTCTCAGAACACGATTTATCCAAGGCTACATGCGTGTTTCTCCCGGGTCTCGATGGCAGCTTCCTACGCCTAATGCAAGACGAAGACCTGACCAAAGTCAAGCAACTCCTCTCGATCGTCTCCAGACTCATCTGGCCCACGCTGCAACATCCACTGCTGAGCCAGAGCCCCACAGAAGGCCTTGTATCAGGCCTTGTGCGTACGCTAGCCACAGAGTCCGAGGACTACCACCTCATCAGCGTGTGTCTGGATGGAACAAATGGAATGGGTGGGCTTGCCGCGCATCTCGTAAAAGTGATCGAGGCAAAGTTAAGGGAGCAGACCGATGATCCAGAAGATGAGTATTGGGAGATTGACAATGTCCTCTGCACACCGCGCGTGATTGACGATGCGGAGCTTGTCGCCCAAGCACTACCACCGTCCAAGGAAATAGCAACTGTAGTTTCCAAACCATGGAGTGAGTTGGAAAATCCCGTGCTTACCATTGGAGCTGCGGGCATCCTCAACACGCTTCACTATGAACAGGATTCTGGCCACCACGGTACACTGGAAAGCGACGAGCATGTTCTTGTGCAAGTCAGGGCAGTCGGACTCAACATTCGCGATATCCAGGTTGCACTGGGCCAGGTGCACGACGACGCTCTGGGAAGCGAGATCGCAGGCGTCGTGCTGCAAGTCGGCTCGTCATGCGCTTCGCACTTCCAGGTTGGCGACCGTGTCTTTGGCATCACACGTAATGGTGTCGCGCAAACCGCACAAAGCAAATTCTTCCAGCTGCAAAAGATACCCTGCGACATGAGTTTCTCCCAAGCAGTGACATATCCTGTTGCGTTCTGCACTGCGTACTATGGCTTGGTGCAAATCGCTCGTGTTAAGAATAGCGACAAAGTACTCATTCACGACGCAGCCAGTGCACTGGGTCAAGCCGCTATCCAGATATGTCGACTCCAAGGATGCACCGATATTCTCGCCACTGTTGACTCGATCGAGAAAATAGACTGCGTCATCGATACCAGCGGCATTCCCAAGTCGCATGTTTTCCTCACTGGCGACTCAAGTATCGAGTACGGTGTCCGGCGCTTGACCGGCGAACAAGGCGTAGACATCATACTGGGCTCGACAGAAGCTATTCAGGATTCCGGTCGCTGTATTGCTTCGTTTGGGCGGATTATCGATGTAGGCGAGAAGCACACATTTGTTTCTACGGCAAACCGGTCGAAAGAGGCCTCGCTGCCAACAGCAGCAATAACAACTAAGAACGTCACAGTTGCCAACATCAATTTCCAGGAACTTGCAAGCAACCATGTTTTCAAGGAGCTCTTTGAAAGCGTCCGTCAACTTATTGGTAGCAGCAAGATAGTCCCTCCGGGCCCACTCGCCGTGTTCAAGCAAAGCGAAGTTGAGCAAGCTTTCCGCGCTCTGCAAGATGAAAAGCTGGCAGGGAAAGTTGCGATCGAGATAGAGAGCAATGAAGTGGTCGATATGGAGGTCGCGCCGAATGCAGCCAAGCCACTTTTTCATGAGGATGCGAGCTACTTCGTCGCTGGTGCCTTTGGTGGTATAGGCCAGAGTATTGTTCAGTGGATGGTACAACAAGGCGCCAAGTATCTGATCCTGCCGTCACGGTCTCCAGTTGAAGGAACTGGATCTGAGCGCGAGCGTTTCATACAAGAACTCCAAGCACAAGGAGCGATAGTGAAAGTACCAGTCTGCGACATTGCCGACAAGCATCAACTCCAGAGCACACTGGACTCTCTCAGCGACTTCCCAGCCGTCAAAGGCTGCATACAAGCTGCTATGGTGATGCGCGATGCTTCATTTGCCAACATGTCGGCCGAGAAATGGCACCAGTCACTTGCTCCCAAGGTAGACGGCTCGTGGAACCTGCATCAGCTCTTACCCGACAACCTCGACTTCTTTGTGATGCTTTCTTCGTCGACGGGCATCATGGGATCCTTTGGGCAATCAAACTACACAGTAGGCAACACGTACCAAGACGCCTTAGCGGCTCACCGGATGCGGCATGGGCAGCGCGCGCACACTTTAGCTCTCAGCATGGTAACAGGCGTTGGATATGTGGCGCAAAACGAGCAAGTGCAGGCTCTGCTGCGCGTGCGCGGCATGTTGGAAGAAGTATCCATGCAAGACATTTTCAATCTGCTGCATTTCTGCTGCGATCCCAGCCGCGTCGATGCCAGCGCCGTCGGCTCACAAATCATTACGCCGCTAACGCTGCCTGCTGATCTGCGTGCGATGGGTATTGTAGCACCCCTTGGTAGCACAAGGCCCATCTACCATTACCTTGACACACTTCCTGCACGCATGTCTAGCACCATCGACACCGACAAATCGCGCCCATCCCATTTGCTCGCTGAAGCAAAGTCCCTTGCCCACGCCACAGACATCATTGTCGGAGCAATCCAGTCTCAGTTGTCTAGCCTCCTTGTGGTCAGTAAAGAAGATATTGACTCGCAAAAAGCCATTTATCGGTATGGAGTCGATTCTTTGGTAGCAGTTGAGATGCGGAATTGGTTTTCCAAGGCGGTGGGTGCGGACATAAGTACGGCGGATATCATGAGTGATATTAGTATTTGGTTGTTGGCAGTCAAGGTTGCGGGAGCGAGTCGTTTTGTTCGAGAGGAACTCAAGGAGTGAGAGATGTTAGGATTGAAGCTATGTTGGCATAGATAGCATGACTGACGATATCTATATGTGATCGAGGTCTGATAATGGAAAAGACCAATTGCGCAAAGGCACTGGCCTTGTACGGTGGTCAACTGTGTTCTGATTCTGTCACAGCGATCTACTTTTGAAGCAAGACTTGCTGCTCTTCTTTAGATATACCGAAAAGATATAGAACATCGAGCATGCTCTTGGAGTTCAAGCGCGCTGGGGCCTGGATCTGCACCTTTGGCTTAGCATGGAAGGCCACTCCAAGACCAGCTACGCCCATCATAGGAAGGTCGTTGGCGCCATCACCGATGCAAATGACTTGCTCCAGAAGGATGTTTTCTTTTTCTGCAATCTCAAGGACGTGTTGGCGTTTCTTTTGCGCGTGGACAATCTCGCCTGTCAGTTCACCGGTGAGGGTAGCTCCGTCGTCGGAGACAACGAGATGGTTTGCAAAGGCGTAGTCAAGGCCGAGCTGCTCACCCATCCAGCCAGTCAGAGGGGTAAAGCCTCCGCTCAGAACTGCAGTCTTGAAGCCCAGCCTTTTGAGCGCAGCAATGAGCTCCTTGACGCCTTCATTTAGCGTTATCCTTGGCTTGAGCGTTTCAAAAACGCTGCTTGGGACGCCTTTCAACAGCTTGCATCGCGCGCGCAGACTGGCCTCGAAGTCCAGCTCGCCGTTCATGGCTGCAGCAGTGATAGCAGAGACCTCCTTCTCGACACCAATCAGCGAAGCAATCTCGTCAATGACCTCTTGCTGTATCAGGGTGCTGTCCATATCGAAGACAGCAAGCCTCTTGTACCGCCGAAAGATTGTGTCTGCCTGGAAGACGCATTCAACGTTCCATTGGCGCTCGAATTGCGACACCGCCTCGTGTCTCCGCAATGTCTCGAGTGTGACGGTTGATGCACTGGGCAGAGGAAAAACGACCTCGGCCACGCGACATTCCTTGCTTGCTTCCAACTTCTTGCTGGTTATAGAGTCCTGTTCTAAGCCCGGTATTATGGTTGTGAGCGTGACGAAGAAGTCGGCCAGACAGTTGAGCGATTCTGATTTGTGGAAGAGGGTTGCGACGAAGCGGGTGGGCGAAACGCCGAGAGCGGAATGGTTAGCGGACATGGTGAGTGGTTGAAGGGTGTCAGGGTAGGAAAGACGTGGAGAGGTGAAGGGTGGTAATGAACACTTTTTGGTGGCATGGTGGGGGTGGTTAGATTTTGACAGGGATGGCATTCAGGTACAATGGCGCTACTGGGGGGAGCCCCGCCATGCATTTCACAGAGGAACCACCGAGGGGCAAGTAAGCATCCCCAGCCTGCTCTAGCCTGGCCTATGCACTCGTATTACCACCATCACTTCTCTCAATCCCATGTGAAAGAGACTAGAGCATAGTCTTCGGCCTGGAACATGCTACCGGTCCCAGAGAACGTATGGAGCGCGCCACCCACGAGTACTGGTAAGTAAGCCAAGGTATCCGAGCGCAGATATCCCGAGCTGTGCCGCCGCGTTCAGCTCTTCTCCCACAACACTCAGCACATCACACAGCTTCTCTATCTCAGTAGTATCCTCGCAAGCAGGCCCCTCGCATCTCTAATCTCTACCACAATGGACGACTACACACCCCAGAAAGCGAATATCCTCCAATCCCCGCCCCTTGACGTGACCGTCCCGTACGATGCCGCCTGGGTCAAGGACAAGGTCATTCTCATCACTGGCGGCGCAAGCGGGTTTGGCGCAGGCTTTGTCCAGAAGTGGGTGGCCAACGGCGCCACGGTCATCGTTGGCGACATCAACGTGCAAAAGGGCGATGCCCTGTGTCGCAGCATCAGCTCCCAAAGCAGCGGCAATGGCAAGGCACACTTTGTACAATGCGACGTCACGGACTGGCAGTCCCAAGTCAATCTGTTTAAAGAGGCCGTCAAGCTGAGCCCTCACGGCGGCCTGGACTGCGTCGTCGCCAATGCGGGTATCGCAGGCTACGATATACTCCAGGAAGGCTCCAACCTCGACGCGGCCGAACCGCCCAAACCTGCCTTTAGAATCATCGACGTGAACCTCACCGGTGTGCTATACACAACCCACCTTGCTTGCTTTTGGCTGCCAAAGAACCCGGGATCGTCGCCCTGTAGTATCAACGCCAAGTCCTCTGCAGACTCACCCCGCGACCGTCACCTGCTCCTGCTAGGCTCTGTTGCGTCTCTTAGCCCGATTGCCATTCAACCGCAGTATTGCGCAGCAAAGCATGCTGTGCTCGGCCTATTCAGAAGTCTTAGGGTCTCCAGCGGTGTGCAAGGCATACGTGTCAATCTACTCTGTCCTTACTTCATCGACACGCCCATTGTAACGACGGGCGCCCGCTTTATCCTCGCCGGAGGGGCTGTGGGCAAAGTTGAGGATGTTGTCGATGCAGGCACGCGCTTTGTGGCCGACTCCCGCATTCTTGGGCGAGCGCTCTGTGTGGGGCCCAAGATGCATGTTCTCCAGAAACCCACTGGCGAGTGGGAGTTGGTCACACCAGAAACTCCCAACAGCATCGAGACTGCTATATTTGAGCCGTATGCCGACGACTGGGAGGACCAAGATCAGTGGAACCGCAACTTTGTGAAGCTTCTGAACTTGATCCAAGCTGGCAGAGGTTGGGTGGGGTGGGGGAAGGACATTGTCAAGGCGACGCTATACGGCCTTGGCTTTGGACGTTGATTGCCATTGAGATGGTGGATAGTTTTGCGACTCAGTACAAACCGAATGCACCCTAGTGGATTTGCATCTAGCGTCGATGGCATTGCCACGAAATGCTTGGGAAAATCATGGCCCACCTGTTTTAGCTTGTTCCAGACCTTGGCCCCGAGAATGCCCATCACAGCCCGGCTCATGCGACTTTGTTGGCACAATGTATTACCAGTCTGACAACGTGCAATGGGCTCGTCTAGTTCAGCTCACGTTCGGGCTTGTCATGGGAATTCGGGCGTCGCGATCCCTATCGTCTGACAACCAAAGATGTCTCGACTAAAACAGAAAACGCCCAGGCACCGGTTGCGTCCCTTGTCGACTAAACAGCCCAACTAGGTTTAGTTCCCGCGACGCGCCTGCCACCTGTACCTGTGATGTCATGCCGCTTGTTCCTGCTTCCTGGCTGGACTTGTCTTCCCATTCTCGTGATTCGACACCATTTGCGCTTGTCGCCCTCCGAGAAGTTGCTCCTTTGCGCGTGCTGGTCATCCGGATTCGGTCGATCGTCGTTTTTGTTCGAGAAATCGTCGTCATATGCCGACCACAAGTGGACCCAGCCAAGCACTCTAGCCTGAGCTCTGTCGCTTTACTGCGTTGTCACTATCATCATCGCTCCGTCACTGCATTGCCGGCATCCGAACGCGCTGCTGAGCTCCAGACCACGCGACCCACCTAGTCAATGAACCTATACGCACCTTGACTATGGCAGAACCTACTCCTATGCGCGAAGCCGAAGGCGGCATTGCGCCCATTGGCATGGTTATTGAAGAGCCGTCCTTCCCGAATATCCCAGGCCAAAAACCCAAGACGACGCCCAAGACGATACCTTCCATTGACAATACCACGGCCGCAAATATGGAGCAACAGGAAAGCGTTTCGCGACAAGATTATGCAAAAGACAGGGTGTCTGGGCCCTCGGACACCACACCCAACAACCAGGATTACTTTGGTTCCAAGTCGCGTCCAGCCCAGCAACAACGATGGGCGACCGAGCGACCAAAGCCCTCTTTAAGGCACTCGCTGCTAGCAAGGACACATCAACCACAACAAAAGAGGCCAGCGCAGCCTGAACGGCAGGCGACCATAACCTTTGACGCCGATAGCGATTCCTCTGACTCTTCCGACGAGGAGACATTCTACTCACATACAAAAAGCCTTGGTCATTCCGATGAACTCACGACTCAGACGCCTCAGAAATCGCGCGAAAGGAAGTCGCGTCCCTTCCCGCGACTCCGAATCTCCAACGAACACTTCAATACCAAGGGCAGGGTTTCAAGGGCAGACGGGCGGCTGAAGCTGAGCATCCTTGAGGAGAATCTTGGCAGCGGATACATTGCAAAAGCTCTTGGGACCATCGTCAAGAAGCATGGCAATGACGAGGATCGTGGGCCTGAGACCTACAATGACGTGGGTGCCACCAAAATTGCTCCTGAAGATGACGAGATGGAACACAATCCTGAGAGGCGGGTGAGGCTCAACGTTGTTATCATCATCATTGGATCACGTGGAGATATTCAACCATTCATTCGAATAGCCAAGATTTTAAAGGACGACTATGGCCATCGGGTCCGCCTGGCCACACATCCAGCATTCAAGGACTTTGTTGAGAAAGACTCGGGACTAGAGTTCTTTTCTGTTGGTGGTAATCCAGCCGAGTTGATGGCTTTTATGGTCAAAAACCCTGGTCTTATACCCAACATTGAGACTATAAAAGAGGGAGAGATTGGCCGCAGGAGGGCGCAGATGTACGAGATGTTCCAGGGAATGTGGCGCGCATGTATCAACGCCACTGATGATGAGACCGACATGACAAATGTGAAAATGAGTAAGTAATTTTTATCTTACTTGGACACCCTGTTGGCTAATCGCATGTAGTGGGTGACAGGGCTCCTTTTGTTGCCGATGCCATCATTGCCAATCCTCCCAGCTTTGCACCGCAGCACATTGCTGAGAAGCTCGGTATTCCACTCCATATGATGTTCACGTAAGTACCAGCACTCATGCACAACAACTGTCGTTGACGTCCTCCAGCTTCCCGTATACACCAACAAGCTATTTCCCTCATCCGCTAGCAAACATCAAGGTCAGTAATGTCGAAGCGACCTATAGCAACTTCATGTCATATCCACTAGTGGAGATGATGATGTGGCAGGGCCTAGGAGATCTCATCAATCGGTTCCGCACTCAGATTTTACATCTAGAGGAGGTTAGTAGATTGTGGGCTCCAGGCCAGTTGTATCGACTCAAGGTACCATATACATACATGTGGTCGCCGGGCCTCATTCCAAAGCCAAAAGATTGGGGTCCAGAAATTGACATTTCTGGCTTCGTATTCCTTGATCTTGCATCATCATTCACACCGCCAGACGAGTTGCAGAAGTTTCTCGACGACGGCCCTCCCCCGGTATACATTGGTTTTGGCTCCATTGTCGTCGATGATCCGGACGCATTTACCAAGCTGATCTTCGAAGCTGTCAAGCAAGTTGGCTGTCGTGCTCTTGTTTCCAAGGGCTGGGGTGGCTTCGGTTCCAACGCCGACTGCCCAGACAACGTCTTTATGCTCGAGAATACTCCGCATGACTGGCTCTTCCCTCGCTGCAGTGCTGTCGTGCATCACGGCGGAGCAGGAACTACGGCCATTGGTCTCAAGTGTGGGATACCAACCATGATCATTCCATTCTTTGGCGATCAGCCTTTCTGGGGCGCAATGGTTAGCCAAGCTAAGGCAGGCGCGCATGAATGCATACCCTATAAGAAGCTTACAGCCGAGCGCCTAGCCGATGGAATCAGGCAATGCTTGACTGACGAAGCGAAAGAAAACGTGAAGAAGATTGCTGACAGCATAGCTAAAGAGGGCGACGGTGCACTCAACGCGGTGCGCTCATTCCATCGGTCGTTGCCACTCTCAGGCGCGGGAAGCATGCGATGTGACTTCCTCGACAACCGCGCTGCCGTCTGGAAGATCAAAAACGCGAACATCAAGCTGTCAGCACTAGCTGCAGAGATACTCGTAGAAAAGAAGAAGCTCAAGTGGAACGAGCTGCGTCTTGTTCGTCATTATGAATGGAACGACTTTGGCGGACCTGGTGAGCCCATTACCGGAGTCTGGGGCAGTCTGATGACTTCTTTCTCGGATGCTGCAGCCGGTGTTGGCGGTATGCCTGTCGAGATTGGAAAGAGCATTAGAAAGAGGGAGAAAATCAAAGAGAAGAAGCGTAGGCTACAAGATCGCAACGACCATAAAAAGGCCACGCAGACGAAAACGGACATTAACTCCTCCAAGGAGGCAGAGCTTGGTCCAAACAGCAACCAACAAACCAGTGGTAGACCGCAACCTAAACGAAATGAGACGACGCTTTCGAAAATCTCGGAGCCTAGCGAACACTTGGCTGATGAGCTTGGGCGCGAGGCGGTTTTTGGCTTCAGGAAGACAGGGCATGCTATTGCTCGCTTCCCAATGGAACTGATACTTGCCACTACTCAAGGCTTTCACAACGCACCGCGCTTATACGGCGATGAGACAGTTCGCCGTCCACCCCGGGTCACCGGTTTTCATTCTGGGACACGCGCTGGTCGCGATGAGTTCCTCTACGGTGTTATGGATGGCGTCTCAGGCCTTGTTACTCAACCATACAATGGCGCCAAAAAGAATGGGTTAATCGGCGCTGTGAGAGGTGTGGGTTTTGGCATTGGTGGCTTTGTCCTCAAGGACATTGCAGCTTTGCTTGGCCCTGTGGCGTACATGATGAAGGGATTAGATGCCGAATACATGAAACGTTATCAGCCTACGAACTATCTTCGTCGCGCCCGTATTGCTGAGGGACAGCAAGAACTCATGATGCTGAGTTCAGAATCACGTATTGCATCCCGACGAGGAAGTAACAGACCCACGGAGAAGAAGGAGACTATCGAAGAGAACGTCAGTATACGCTGGAAATCTCTGCAAAAGCTTATTGCGGAAGAGAAGAAGCGGCATAAAAATGGTATTGTCGGTTCGCTCACCGGACGAGGCGACGAAAAGGATGGGCAGCGCGTAGGCCGCAAGAGCACCGAAGTATCGAACAAGGAAACGCGACGGTCGCTGTCTAAGGGAAAGCCCAACACACATGCGCCCAACGACAAGCCGGGACGCGTGCACCCAGAAGAGCATGATGAGGATGACGAGGATGGCGTGAGTCAGGCCAAAGTAAAGAAGAGCATAGAACAAAATAGGAGGGCGAGCGTAAATAGGATGTGCACTGAGCCCACGACGATGCTCGAGCGCGAACAGCATGCAGACAGAGAAGGCCTGGATTTCATCTCTCGCAGACGGCCTGTTGTCAATGCAGAGCTGCCAAACCAAGACAATGGCGAAGAGCAGAGAGTTTCCAAGGACGGGCTCGGTGGCGCTGCTGCGCCTGATGATGGTGGATCTGATCGTACGAGGGTTGAGAGCGACGCGAGTGGATTGGTGGGTGGGAGTAGCAAAGTAATAGACGCAAGACAAGGAGAGGATCTGGGAGTTGAGCGTAGAGTAAGAGCGGTAGGTGGTGGTGGATTGTAGGCATCTTTTCTATCATTGCTTTGGAGGAGTTTTTTGTTAGGCCCCTTCCTCTTCCTCTTCTTCTTTTTATTCTTCCTTTTGTCTTTCTATCCATGATTTCATATTCATGCTGGCTTGGGGTTGTCGATGAGGTTTGTTATGGTTTTGTTTTGAGATACCCCTCTCCCCCTTTTTTTTCCTTTACTTTCCTTTCCTCTACCTTCCTTTTCCTCACTTTCACATACATACTTTCTTGAATAATAATTCTTGTTCTTGCAATTCAATTGTCAATATAGAACAGAAATACCTCTTTTGTTTCTAGTTTTGCTGTACAAGACTCTTTGCATTGTTCGTTCGTTCATTCTTTTGTGTATTAGCGGGGGAAGACACAGGATGTAGCGTGAGATACAATAGGGATTCTGGCACTACGGTACAAGCATTGGTCATATGTTCGTATTTTGGACATGTTATATACGTGTATTGGTTGGCAGAGGCATACGAATTGCCATCTTGTCTATATTTTTTTCATTGCCCATTTGTCATTGTCGTCGTCTCTTCATCCTTGGTCTCTCTCTACATTCACTCGCACTCGACCACTTCATCGTATCCATTGCGAAACAAGAAAAGAAAAAAAAAGATATACACCTCCACATTGCCCTCTCTGTCACGTATACGCATCCTCCTAATCTTCAGCATCTTACAAGTTCAGCCCGTCTGCGAGGATAGCGCCATACCACACCATGGCGCCCAAGCCGATCAGGTTGACCACGGTGCTCACACCATGCAGAACGGCAAACTGCTTGTTTAGCGCCTGCATTTCTTTGCTGTGCGGTCCGTTGTCATAACTCTTCTTGCCGTCCCTCGTCTCCTGGTGCTTTCTGATGCCCATGACCTCGGTTGTCTTGGGCCCAATGTAGACCAAGTTGGCCAGCGCGGTAACAAACATGGTGGCGTGCAGCCAAGCAGCGAGCTTGTTTGTGGAAGGCGCGGTAGCAGTGGGCGCGAAGAAGGAAAAGGCGGGGGCGGGGCTAGCAGACGAGGCAGGGAGCAAGAAGGAGGGTAGCAGAGAAGTGGCGCCTCCGCGGGGATAGGTCAATAGCATGGCGGCGGGTAGGACGGTTTGCAGGCTAAAGTAGACGGGGAAGGTGTGTTTTTGCAGCGTGGAGAATTGGGCGCGCGGGAGGACGCGGAAGGCGACGACGCCGGAGACGAAGGATTGGAAGAGCGTGGAGCCGAGGAGAGTTCCATAGCTGTGTATTGTGTCAGTATGAGTGCGACTTAATGGCGGGGGATCGAGGTGGAGGGGCTGCGGTGTAGGTACCTGAGCAGATGGTACGTCGAGGGATTTTTGAACGACGACAGCGACATGGTGGCGGTGGTGTGCGAGCCAGTCGTAGTATGTAGATGGTGATGGTGTAGGCGTCGAGCCCAGAGTGTGGTGGTAGTAGTGGTGGTGGTTGGTTGTTGTTGGGAGGACGAGTCAAAGTCGCAAAGACTCAAACGGCGGTCTCTGCGGCCTCGGCACTTGAATGATCTCACGACCTGGTTCGACAACGCGTTATCCCTGCATAGCGGGGCCCTGCATGCCCGCTATTCCACGCCTAGTGTAAGCCATCCTGCCCCGCCACCAAATCCTACAGTAGGTATGTAATATGTAGTGCTGCCACCCATGCGCGTCATCCCGCCGCATCTTCACCAATTGAATACTCCCGCATTCGTCGCGATGCCAATGCGCCTGCCCTCGCTCATCACTCTCCGCCGCCCACTTAACGCCCCCCTTGAGCCCGAAGACATATTTGGTTCCTCGCTCGGTGGGGTCTTCACAGATGACCTGCAAAACCAGCATGGCGAAAACCCAGAGACTGTCATACTCTACCGGAATGCCAAGTACGGAGAGCTGGAGCTGCGGACCGCCGACTTTAATGGAGAGGAGCAGAGGCGCAAGTTTGCGCACTACCTATGGAATGCGGGTGTAATGATGGCCGAGTTGATCACTGGGAGGGTCAAGGACGGAGAGGCCAAGCTTCAGAAAACGGAAGACGACGAATTCACACGCTGGGAAAATGGTGACTGGTGGACTGGTGAGGAAGAGGAAGAACAGTGGAGCGTCAAGGGCGAGACTGTTTTGGAGCTGGGCGCAGGTGTGTTGGGTTGAAAACATGTTATCCTGAATAGAGGGCTGATGGTATATCGTCCGAGCAGGTGTAGGATTGGGTGGGATACTGAGTGCATTGGCGGGTGCGAAAAAGGTATGTTGCTGTCTATCTAGGCTGCGCGTGCGCGTCTGAACTGACAACTTGCGAGGTCGCAATCACCGATTATCCGGCGCCTCCAATCCTCGAAACCCTCAAGGCAAACGTTGCGAAAAATATTCCGGCTGACCTACAATCTCGTATAACAGTTGATGGTCACCAATGGGGATCTACGTCCACAGCCTTTGAATCGTCACAAGCCCACGCCTACACACGCATTCTTGCAGCAGACTGCCTCTGGATGCCTTGGGAGCATGAGAATCTCGCAAAGTCTATGCTCCACTTCCTCGCAGATACACCCGATGCGCGTATATATTGTATCGCGGGGTTTCACACAGGCCGCGCCAAAGTTGCGCCCTTTTTCGAGGAGGTTGTGCTGGAGCAAGGGCTCGAGGTGGAGGAGATATACGAGATGGATGCGGACGGGCGAAGGCGGCCGTGGGCCAAGGAACGCGATGGCGGCCTAGAGGATATGGGCGAACGGAAAAAGTGGCTCATACTTGCGCGATTACGGCGGGCTGTCCGATCGTAGCAGAGAGTATTTCTCACGCCCTCTTGAAGCACAGTGTAACAACACTGCTTCCAGTCTTGCCTCCAAATGTGAAACTTGGGTATTTGACTTTACCATCAAACTCCAATGCTCCGCCCCCAAACCAATCTTTCAGCTCCTCTTCCGTCCAGTTGCAGCTTGTGATGAGGAATCTCCCGCCCTTCTTCACCAACGGCTCAACCTTCTCCCTGTAGCCTTCACATATCCTGCGCCCTTGGGCATCTTGCTCTTGTGACAAGCAAATCGCGTCAAACGTGCCCTTGTCCAGCACAATGTCGAAGCCGTCGCCCAGCCACGCACCCGGTGCTTGGGACAAGATATCCCACTCGTAGAAAGCAATGTCGGCATAAGCATCGTCCTTGGAGTCGCGAATCGAAGTCGCAAGCGTAACACTCTGCGCCGAATAGTCAACGCCAACCATGTCGCCGTACCACTCGTCCTCGCGCAATGCAAAGAGCAAGTGCCCGTTTCCCGTGCCTAGGTCAAGAAAGCGCGCGCCCTTGTTGTCCTCGTCTCCCTTGTGCACGTGTCCCTCGTCGCTGAGGTCTTCGAGGAAAGACAACATGCGCTCCTCGGCGCCTGCATCGCTGAACCAGATGGTTCCTTCGTCCGAGGCGTTTGCAGCAAAGTTTTGGCGCTCGGTGCTGTATGCTGCGTCCCAGTAGGATCTTGTGCCTAATTCCGAGGGGTCGAGATGTGTGGGTGCGGTCATGGTTTTGATGTGTCTCGGCGCTGGCACGAGACAAGAGAGAGCGGCAGTTGTCTTTCTGGTGGAGGGAGAGAATGCGCTGCAAGGACGTGAGACTTCTGGAGACTTTTGGAGACTTTTGGAGGGGCAATTGGTGGTTTCCTGGTGCCCCGCGGCGCCAGCTAGTGCGCTTTTCAGGAACAGGACAGACGCGGACATGGGATTATTCAGGTACTGTATTTGCTCCACCTGCATAGCTTTTCGCAAACCGATTTCAATTCTTCCTCTTCTAATTATGTGCAGGTTGATCTCAATGCCTTAAATCGATGCATGTGGCTACTAGTAATCTGGGAGTTGTACAATCAGACATGGCCCTGAATGAAGATATGATACGTCAGCAGCATGTGGTGAATTCCATATGAATCATGAAGAAACACAGATACGTATATCGCAGACATTGTGGAATGACAGAGCGGCTGCTCAGAAGACAACTGTGTTTCTACGAAGAGCACCAATCTACGTACGTTGGTCAGTTCCGCCTGACTCAGTCAAGAGATTCGGTGATATCCGAAATGACTCGTCGCGTGGGCGTACCCCAGCTCACGTCCTATCCCCTGTACCAGACCCATTAATTACATCTTCCTAACATCTCTTCTCATGCAGCCATTACCACAGCGGGTCATTCCGGCCCCAATACAACAAGCTGCCTCCAATAGCTAGACTATTGAAGATGCCAACGTAGTGCCCTGCAATCTTATCCTGTGCCCCATACGCCCTTACGATGACCGTATCCGCAATCGTCGCAACTAGCCCTGCCATGACTGCCACCCCCAAACTCCTGCGATCCCTCAGCACCAATCCAAATGTCGCTAGCAGAATGCCGTTTTGGACATTGCGCGCTGCTATCGCCGCGACAAGGGCCTTTTTTGTTTGTTCGTCTTGCTTGTGAGTGGTCGAGGAGCGCTTCGTTGTTGTGGTCGAAGGGGCCGAAGTGTTTGTAATGGGGAGACCGTAACCTTCTGCAAAGAAGGAGGGATTGCGCAGGCCCATGATGCCGAACGGAACGATTTCGAGGGTGGCGATGAACAGAGCAAGGCATTCGGCTGGTGGTGGCAGATGCTGGAAGAGGTTGCGCGTTTGTATAGACATGGTGGTGGATTCGCGACAGTGTAACTTGGAATTGGTGGGAGAGAGGACGGGGATTTATTGAGAAATGAAGGGAATGATACTTTCTAATCCTTCACGCGACGCTGCATGCTTCGACTGCGAGTATACATTTATTCAGACCTCATCGAGAGCCTATTGGCTAGTGCGGCTCGGACTTCGGATGCGGGGACGAGTGCTGGTTTGATCATGACTTTTGTGCACATCTTGGACTTTGAGAGTAAGAACAAAGATCTGGTCGCCTACTATTTTTTTTTTTCAGTTTGTATTCAGCCATTAGTCTAAGGTCGATACAGACTTGAGCTCCAATGCTAATCGCCAATGCTAATGATATGGCTACAACGACCAAGTCATCTGGTCTGCAGCCGCTGCGACGAATTTATTCATCTAGTTTTTAGATTTGGTGTAATTGGCTTCGTTGCATGTTGGTTATCTTGATCTAACACGCTCACCTTAGTAGACGAAAGCTAATGATTTTCATAGATAGTATTGGGAACGAGCAGGACCATGATCGGACATGGACAAGCGAAGTAAAATGAGATCGCATAGCAGTATAGGTCGCATTTCACGGTCCGGAGACTACTTGTCAATATGTCAATAGTACCTGAGCGTGTTGATTACAGGTAAATATGTATCACGTGCAACTACCCTTTTGTCAACACCTGTTAACCACTCTTTGACAACAACGCGATCTCGATCAGAGCAGTTGATAGGTGTAGTTAGTCTTTCGAAGTGTATGGCGGTCAAGTTGGATGGCTGTTCAAACAACGAGTGTTGATGCTTTCACGGCCAGGCTGTGCTTTCCCCGTACGGCAGGTCCGCCATATGGCGCGCCTTTCACTTTCACTTCGTACACAATGCGGTGGAGGTCCCGCTTATTCACAAACTCACGCACACAACGTTGCGCTACTTTTGCCTCGCTTTCAGTATTTCTTCAGTGTCTGCCCTCACTCTTTTCTACCAACACCACTCTTCTCAACTCTCCACTGCTCTCCACTGAGAACTCTTGTCTCGTCAACTCATCAACTTGTCACTTCTTTTCACATAAACCCAACAGCACCCACCAGCACAATCTGTCTACCATTTTCCACATCTACATAATGTCCAACGGAAAGGCCTTTTGGGCTGCTGGCAAGGAGATGGTCACCTCTGCGAGCACTCCGACTCGTGCCGCTGCCGATGCGCCACCGACAGTATCCTCCGAGCCGACTACAAAGCAGAGAAATGGACTGTTGCTGAAGTCCAAAACCAACGGTCAAACTGCGAACAGTCTAGGAAACGGAAACGGAGTTGCTCTTGCCGCTCGTCTGAGCAAAAAGACTTGTTGGGCGGATGAGGAGGAGGATGAGATATTCCTCGCTCAGTTCATGGCACAACCAGAGCGCTCGGAGATGCCCAGTCTAGAGACAGTGGTTTCCATCAAAGAGGAGCGTGTCAAGGAACTGGAGGCGACTCTGACTACCAAAGCTCTTCGAATCGCCGAGCTAGAAGGTGATGTTCAGGAGCGGGACGCCTATATCGATGATCTCGAGAACGATATACAGAAGAAGGAAAAAGAGATTGAAGGACTGAAGAAGGGAAACCACGAACAATATGTGGAAATACAAGAGCTTCACTGTGAGGCCTTGAGGAAGGACGAACAGATCGGGAGGCTCGAAGCCGAGCTGAAGGACATCACCGCAGACCAGAACACTGAATCATCCATCTCACACACCGAATCTTCAACAAAGAGCGATGTTCAAGAAGTCACAGAGAAAGAAAAAGCTCATGTTGATGACTTCACCGCTCCCACAATTGTTCCAGTGTCCTCTGAGACGGTCGATGCGCCTCAAGCTGAGAAGTCTGACGCAAAAGCCCTCGAGCTCACCAAAACCGAGGATTGCATCGATCCCCAGAATACGGAAACTGCTTCTGGGCCGTCTTTTCATAATGCCGACTCTCCGACGTTCGTTACGAAAGAGACGTTGAAGGTAGTCCCTCCAGCTCCCAAGCCGAGGACGCTGACGTTCCCTATCGACTTATCCAAGTATGGTAAGAAGGCCGCTGCTGCCTTGCCTACCACAAAGACAGGAAGATCCTCTGGCTCTATGGCTGGCAAGAATGGCCACACGACTCCATGGGGTCAGTCATCCAAGCAGGCACGTGTCAAGACAAACATCAAGCCGACCTTCAACCCTTCGGCTGACATCCGCCACATGTCACATGATGAGCGTGTCTTGTACGCCAACGGGCCAGATGTTGTCGTCAAGCTTGGAAACGTCGAGCTCAAAACTATCCCCCAGTACATTCTCATGCAGTGTTCTGCAAGAGCGCTACAACACTTCAAAGCCCATCCAAGCGCAACCTCTTGGTCCTTTCCAGCAGGCTCCATGGATGCCGACGCAGCCAAGTGTCTCCTCAATTGGATGGATGAGATGACATACCAGGGCCGCGTCTACTCGGTCACTCTGAACACCGCGCCGACTCACGATGAGAAGAACATTCGCATCTGCCGCGCCGCTCGTGTCATGGGCCTGAACAACACCTACGTCGGTCACTTCACGAAGCAACTCTGTGACCGGGTCCGCAGCAAAGAAGTCGCATACGAGTTCATGGATACCATCTGCGAGTCGGCGTATCCAGATAACGACCCCGTATTTGACTGCCTTGCGAACAATCTCGCGGCCCAGAAGACGGCTGGCAATGTGGCCGACAAGGCGAGTCTGGAGAAGTTGGTCGCTAAACATCCGGTGCTGAGGGGAAAGATCGAGAAGATTGAGCGAAAGATGGGTGGTGGTCGCACGCGAAAGTAGCGTATCGGCAACGAGCATTGGGGACAGTCAGGACGAGACCGCTGGAGGTGTTGCGTATGGGAGGGCGGGGGTTAGACTGCACGTGGGGTGGTGGTACAATGGCGTGCATTGCACGGTGCGCATTTGAAGGGTTTTCAGCGGTACATTGGTCGGATTGTGGGCTGTTATGCCCTACAGCTTATAATGCGGGTGTATAGATGTGTGGTTGTTTGTTCATTTCATGTAATAGCGAAGTGGTATATAGGGAGTCGAAATCCAGACGTGTCTATGTTTCGCTGTCTAAGAGGCAAGTGTTGTGAATCAAAGGCAAAACAAAAAAGAGAAATCAGTTGAGCAAACGTAATGATGTCAATCAATCAATCAAACCACTGAGACTCGAACATCTTGCACAACCACAACCACATTCCACTCTTTTCATTTCCATTCACTCATCCATTCAATCACGAAAATAAACTAGTCTAGATCTAACATCTACACTCGACCCCGTTTCGACTAACACAGAGATACTTGACGCCCTTGTAGGGCGTGACACCGCTGCCGAGGCCCTTGCTGCGCCGCTGATCGACGTTGAGACTCTCGACTCTGATACCGCTTGGCAGCCAGCCCTTTACCGAGAAGCTGACGGTAGCGCAACTGGGCATGAGGACCTTGTTTGCCTGCTTGATTTTGGCATCCGAGTCCGGTTTAGCGGCGGGGAGAGCAGAGGAGGGCGCAGGAAGGGCGGATTTTGATGAGAGAACATCGTTGGTGTCGTCGTCGTAGTCGTATGTGGATGTGGAAAAGGAGACTGGGCCGCCTGCGTCGAGGGAGTCGTCTGACGAGGGGTCGTCTTGTCCGATGATGGTGCCGCGGAGTGTGGCGATTACACCCATGCCTCCGCCGCGGTCTTGTGCCATGAGTGTGCTTATTTCGCGGCTGCTGATGCGCCATTCTATTGCTCTGTCGCCGGGCGCGTAACCTGCGTCGCCTGTGCCGCGCGCAACACGTATATCGACAACGTTCTTTACAGTTGCGGGGAGAGGGATATGTATGACCATCTCCTCAATGGCAGGCGCAGCAGTGGTACCAGTCGAGGTGGATGTGCGCGCCGCCAGACTGGCTTTTGCGGCGCTAGATTGCGACGAGGATTTGCCGGTGAAGCGGGGGTTTAGCTGAAGCTTGACCTCAAAATCCGAGCCAGTTGGGCCGAGAGATGGGTGGACGGAGACCGTGGCGGGGATGTTGAGTTTGGGCATTGCATTCTTGGCTGATTTATCTCTTGAGAAGGACTCCAAAGCAGCAGAGCCGAGCAAATCGACTTCGTATCCTGCAAGCACAAAGCGACCGTCTGGTGGGACAAAAGATAGTTCCCCGGGCCTTGCCTTCCACTGATTGAGCCTTACGCAGGGGTGGAAAACAGGGAGTGAGACAGCGTTTTGAATACCACCGGCACATCCCAACTGTAGCATGAGGTCTGGGACACCCGAGACCTTGGCTGTGAATGCGATAGTACCGTTCGCCATAGCAGCCAAGGGCCGGCCGGACGGTGATAGGGTAACTTCGAGTGTCTCGACAATATCGACGTACATTTCATTGCTCGTATGCCTGACATTCGCTCTTCTCCATGGAACCGGTGAAGTTGTCTGGCTTAAACTTGGCGACGGGCCTAATCTTGGGCTTGCCCTTCCACCACCAAGACCAAATGCGCCTGTGGACGAGGGAGCCAGAGAACTCGGCGTCGAAGACGGCAATCCCACGCCTCCCAGGAGACTCTTGAGTAGATTTGGCGCTTCAACGACATCTCTTAACGCATTGGGCTCTGTGTTTGCAATGATGCCGCCGTCTACCATCTCGCTGAGCAGCTGCGCGGCAACATCGTAGTTTGCTTCTATCTTGCTGGCGAGTAGAGGTGAGCCAAGAAAGTCTTCGAGAACATCGGTGAGGCGGTGGAGAAAGGTAAGGACGGCGAGAGGATCGGTGTCGGCAGACGAGGGGCAGAGGAAGAGCAGTTGGTCTTGTATTATCGAGTACAGCAGGGTGGGCGGGTTGGTATTAGGCAGGTAGATCAAGGGCGGGCGTGGGGCTGGATGGGCAAGATACAGCGGTAGGAGGATGGCAGACGGCGGTGGGCGGTTGGCGTATGTGTGCTCGAGAAGAGGCGTGCTGGAGTCATGTTAGCAGTGTGGAGCAACAGGGTAGCCAGAGGACAGGTTACTTGTGCTCATCAAAGATGTAGAGAGCCTCAATCGCGCTCATGTTGAACGGGTGTGTCGGCTAAGGCTGCGCGCGTGCGAGGACGTGAGAGGGCCGCCCGCGCTCGTGGGGCATGTTTTGGCGGGGAGGGAACGTCCCTGGCCTTGCATGACGACCGCCGAACCATGTCATGCCGACTTTTTGTTGCCGAGAGCGACTCCTCTGCCGGCCCTCTTGAGCAAATATGTCGCAACGAGCTGCAGATACGCCAACATTCCAAGAAGCCCTGAATCAGGACCGGGCACAGTTTGAGGACTGCACGCCCTGCCGCGTTGTGGGTATGTTCCTCTGCTCCATCAACCGCCTACCACCTTAGCTATACTGACAGGCACCGGCAGGCAGCGCAACATTCCTCGGCCTCGGTGCCTTCACCTACGTATCCGGTCATTCCCAGATCCGCGCCAACGAAGCCGCCATACGTGCCAGCAAGAGCATGTTCGGGGTGCGGAGTAGACACATGGCTATAACAGGGACGAGTGCCGTCATGGTGGGATTGGGCGTCTATCGGTGGTTCTCATAATCGCCATCACACATTCACAAACACGTTTGCAAAAGCACAACCAGGCACCAGAGATCCTTTAGAGGGCTTGGAAGCATGACATTAACAACCAAAATTCCTTCTCACCCCCACACACCTCCACGAAGCAACTACAGATAAATCGCCACCGCTCAAACAAGAACGAAGAAAGGTATATGCCCAGAAAAGTAATGAACACCAGAGAATGCGTCTATTAAGCCTGCTCCACCCAATGCATAGAATGATCAACAAGCCCACTGCGCCGTCTGGGTATGATGCAATTAGTCGTGATTCGTGGTTCCTCGAGCTGCTGCTCTTCTCGTCGCAAATTGTGTTTCGACGACTTGTCCTCAGGTTGTCCTGAGTAGCCGTCTCACGACATGCGGCCGCGCTTGGGTCCCCCAGAGGAGCCGTCTCGCCGGTCATTGAAGCCGTCGACGTTGAAGAAGTCATTCATGAGTCGTCGCTTCTGCCCCGCGCCGTTGCCGAGTTGGAAGAGGTTCTGAGCTGCGGATCGTTGGAGATTTCGGGCAGCTGAGCGGTTCGAAGAGCGACGAGAGTTGGGAAACGCACGGCGAGCGGCAGCTGAGACATCGACTGCGTTGTTGTCGTTTGTGGAGTCGGAAGGGAAGGCCTGAGGTGTGGAAAACTGGAAAACGTGGTGCAAGGGTGACAAGTCGGCCTCGGTAGTGGTAGCTTCCATCTGCACTGGCGGCGGCGCGGATTCGCAGCGATCTGCCGTCTCCATTGCTGGGTCGAGCGTGCGCGAGTCGTCCAGGTTGAGGTTTCGCTCCATGATGGGCGACGAACTGCGAGCGCGTTTGTCGTCCAAGTATTCCTCGTCGCTCTCGCTACCTGACTGCTTAGGCAGAGATCCATCCAAGCGTTCTGTTGCCCACTGTCGTATTCTGCCGCCCTCTCCTCTCGCTATGCCGATATTCTCCTTGTCCAGGAATGCCAGTAGGTCGTCTAGGGCCTCTTGGTAGCCATCGGCGCGGGCCTTGTCGAGGTCGGCAAGGGCTGACTTGTACAGATTCGTGACGTTTAACGCAGCGGTACGGAAGGACTGATGCACGTCGGGCTGCCGCCTCGTCTTAGGCAGCGACGTGTTCAGACTGCGCATCGAGTCCATAGCGGTAGGTGAAGCTTGCTGGTGCTCCGGTCGATGCTATGCAAGGGCTTTGCCGTGCTTAGCTGAGCTGCAAAAGCCTTCTGCAGCTGCTAGCAGTGGCTAGCAGTGTCTTGGTTGTTGTTGGGTGCGAGAGAGTGTGCGTAAAAAGAAAAGAAAAAGTGCCAGTTCAAGCAAGGGAGCTGCAACGGTGCCGTACACTCGCAAGGAGTGTCGTCAGGGTCGAAGATGTGGTCGCTTGCCGGCTGTCTTTCCCGCGGGGTTCACATTGTCATGATTTCTTTAGGCAAAGTATGCTGGCCCGTGCGCCCAGTCACACCCCCTTCCATTGCCAACATCACCACGCTCCGCCACAGCAATCGAGACGTCACGGTATTGGTGGCTGCCGGTCAGCGATATACTCCATCGTGTCATCTCGTCTCCTTCTCGTTGTCTGTTGTTCGCCATGCTGTCGCCCGTGGAAGTCCTACCTGTTGAGCTATTCGATATGATTTCAGCCGATTTCAGTATTCCCGAATACCAAAGCCTCCGTCTGACTTCGCGGCAATTGCATCGGCTCGTTCATGTGAATTTCGTACGGCTCGCCTTTTCTGAGCAAAGCACCACTCTCAGTTCATCATCTCTTGACCGCCTCACCAATGTGTCGAGCCATCGAGGTTTTCGGGATGCTGTTCAGTGTCTCCACATCCGGCTCCTGAACCAACACGAATACGCAACTCTGAATGCTATCAGCCGTGTAGGCCGCTTTCCTCCACCAAAGCGATTTCCTAGGGTGGCTGGTGTTAGAGACAAGAACATCAGCGATGAGGCGACAACATATGCCTACGTAATGCAGAACGAACGCCCGGCTCGGCTGTACGACGGACTTCTGAAAGCTTTAAAAGGCCTACGTCAACTAAGAACCGTTCGATTTAGTATGAAGACACACACATCGTCTACATGGGAATGTGACGAAACACCTCACCATTTGTTTCGGAACAGATGCTTCGAAGCAGTCGTCTATGCCATGAGCCACAGCGGAATCAAACTGGAAGAGTTCAGCATGGGCAGGAGAAAAGGCCGCAAGATCTTATACAAGCAGTTAGATCTATCGTTTTTGGCTTTCCAACTGGCTCCTGTCTCTCTACAGGCGCTACGGCATTGCTTCTCCAATCTCCGGTCTCTCACGCTATCCATCCTGACCGGTTACGATGCATCGCACCCAGATAGTTGGGCCAAAAGTATCTGTGATTTCATCATCGCTGCGCCTAAGCTGAAGAAATTGACACTGAGTCTAGATCAAATCAAGGTCAACAGGCTATCTCATGGGCTGTCGCAATACAGCTGCGTCGTGGTGAAATCTCTGGCCACTTCTTGCCGATTGCCAGATCTCGAAACGCTCGAAATTAAGAACTGTGCACCACATGGGAAAGATCTAATTGATCTAATTCAAGCTCATTCGTCATCTCTCCAATACATTGTCTTTTCTCATATCCGACTATTGACGAGCATGTGGTGTTCAACAGGGGATGCGTTGAATGCATGTCAAAAACTCAAGTATTTTCGGCTGGTTGCGTTTGAAGACCCTCGGACCAGTGTGTCGTATAACTCACGAATACGAGATCAACCACAGATTGCATGGGACATTCAGAAGAACAAGCACAGTGTACTCGATTGGCTTCACGGAATATTGGCAGCAGACGGACTTGAAGACGTTCCAGTCAATGTTCCAGCGACAAACAATAACATCCATCATGCCGAGACAAGTGTGGGTAGTCGACCTCATTGAATAGACAGGGTAAACTTGGCGTTGTCGCTGTCATTTGCAATAGGGACGTGCATAGCAATGTTAATCTGCAGAAACTTAGCTACCGCTTCATGACATGGCCGGGGCGTCAATTTCGTGGTACGTGGGAAAAACACTTTGCGGTCCTGACTGGTAGGGATATCTCGACACGAGAAAATGGGCATGGTTTAGCGATGTGTCGCTTGCGGAAGCGCAGGGTTTGTAGGCGAACGACTAATTGTACGACACGTCCAGGACCAAGTAGTCCAGGATCGACACTGATTTGCCCCATGCAGTCAACGTTCTCATTCTTCAGCTCCTTTGTATACCTTTTCCAGAGATGATACGACCATGGGCTTTGCCGCTTGTGCCACTGCATGATCACGTTCCAGCACGGCCATGATGGTTTTGATCAACGGAATTCGGCACGCACCTCAACAAGACTGTCCGAAGACCACACGGCGCAGCATGGTTTGCGTTCTAGAAGGCGCTCCATGCAGAGAGCAAAACACCCTCATGTAGTGTGACTATATTGAGAATATCTCACCGCGCCGACTAAATTGCCACCTGGACCCGCTTCCTCCAGGGTCCTGTACCTGCTCCGACGGCTTCCTAGTGTACCAGATTCGGGTGAAGGTTTACCAACCGAAACTCAGATATCTTTCTCGCGACGAGCGGACTAGGCACACCCTGAAGTCGATCCCCGCAACGCCACTGTGTACAGTCAAAGCTTGACTCGACTTCGATCTGCAGTCTTGCATATGCATCCACCAATGATACCGCTCGGATAGTTGGTTACTCGCATCGGAGAGTAGAAAGGTCGGGTGATTAATAGTCACCGGAATACGGAGAAGACACCGAAACCTTTTACTTGCGATTGCTTCGCAAGAAAACCGAAAGCAGGAGGTGCATCGTATACACGCACCTAAAAGAGTACATAGCTTGGCATAGCAAAGCAATTCTACCCAGCAAGCACTGCAGTTATCGCGGAGTGCCTTGCATGGTCTCGAAGACTCTTGAGCCATGCCTCGTTGCCCAGAACAATATTGCAAGTGGTCATACGCACCTACACAAGCAGTAGGAGTAAGCCGCCCTCGACAAGCACAAAGCTCACTGTCCGGCTCTCCACACTGAGACCCGAACACAGCTGTCCGCCGTGCCGCCAATGCAACGTTTCAACGCCCTCAAAAGCGGGCCTCTGCTGGCCTGACGCTGTAGATCTGGCGTCGTACATTTCGCCCTAAAAGCCAAAGTCAGCGCTGATGCTCTGAATAAGCTACTAGGTCTTATCACTTGCGCTAGTAGTTCGGCTCAACACTACACCGTTAGTAACATCCAACAACGATAGGTCTCGCCATCGCCACGAGTTGTCCGCCAATGCTGTGTGCCGTGGCATGACAAGACTCCTGCTGGTGGAGCTGGTAAGCGCCATGGACCGCAGCAAACAAGACATGTGGTGTATTAGTCAAAGGAGGTGTGCCACCATGTGGGTAAGATCACGCTCTAGGCAAGGTCAAGTATTGAGTTCTTGGGAGAGTGGTGGCATCGGTGAAAGCACCACCAAATATTCCTCTTGTGCTTTGATCGTTCTAGTGTGCGAACTGGAGCATTTTCAGGCAAGTATATATATAATCCTTTTTTTCTTCTCCCTTGTTTTCGCTTTGTTGTTGTTGTGTTTCAATTGCGATCCAAACTATCGAAACTTGCTGCTTTTTCGCATCAGAAGTCTTCTCCTAATTCTTACTATCTCATCATTCTTATAACTGCCCACATACACACACGACACAAGAAAAGAGGGTTCTAGTTCCCTTTCTACTTCCGCTTCTTTTTTTCGGATCGTCTTCTCTTGTCGTCTATTCTCTTCTCTAGTCTGTCTCTTCCGGCCCGTCCCGATGCGTCCAGTCTCCATCACACTCCTCGCCCTCGCGGCAACATCCCCCATCTCAGCGCTGAACCTCTGGCCCCGCGCTAGCAGTTGCCCTTCGGTATGGAAAGACGTGGCGAAAGAACTGCAAGCCGAATTCGCAGGCTGCGGCGCAAGTGCCCACGGCGCCATCCGCGCGCCCTTCCACGACTGCATCAACAACGGCTGTGACGGCAGCCTCATCCTCTCTGACGAGTGCTCGCGCCGCGAAAACGGCGGCCTCTCCAACATCTGCGGCAAGCTCAAGGGCTGGACCGACAAGTACAAAGTCGGCGCCGCAGACATGATCCAATTCGCCGCCGCAACCGCCATCTCAGCGTGTCCGCTAGGTCCGCGCGTGCAAGCCCTCGTCGGCAGAACCGACAGCAAAAGGGCTGCCGACGTAGGCAGCGTGCCCTCGAGCCGCGACCCCGTACACCGCATCCTGGGGGCTTTCAAGGCCAAAGGGTTTTCGCCGGATGATGTCGTGGCGCTCATGGGCACCCACACGGTGGCGCTGCAGTTCAACGATGATCCGTCCCAGGCGGGCAAATCGCTAGATTCCACGCCTTCAACGTACGATACCACGTTTTACAAGGAGACCAAGGAGGGTACCGCGCCGTATAGTCTGCAGAGTGATCGTTTGCTGGCGAATGCAACAGAGGTGCGTTTTTTTCTCCCCCTTCTTCCTCCCTCTCCCCAAGTCCATCTTCCTTCTACCTCTCTGTTCCTATCTTCCCCTTCTCCATCTTCAACTTTATCTTCCTTCTATCCCATCCTTTCTCTTCTTTTTGTGTTTTTTTCCCTTCTTCACTCTCAAAACCCCCCGGGATTCCTCCAGCTAACGCTTGCAATTCCATCATTCCAGACAGCAGACACATGGTCATCCTTTGCAGACTCGGCAGACAAATGGACCGCCGCGTTTACCAGTGCGTGGAACAGATTTGCCGTCGTGGGCAACGATGCAGGCCAGCTTCAGGACTGCTCCAGTCTTATCGCGAGCAGCAGTGCGAGTAGGAAGAGGACAGAGGCTAATGCCCGCTTCACCGAGAGATTCAGTGCAAAGTTTAGGGTATGAGGTTTCTTCTTGTTTTTTCTTTGGTGTGGGAGAGACTATATAATAGGGGCGGCAAGAATTTCTTTTTTTAACTTTTTCTTCTTTTTGTGCGATATACACGCTAGCGTTTTTGTGAATGAGGTCCAGTGATTCTTACAATTTGTTTATATATTAGTGTATATTTTCTTTTTCCTTTTTTTTTTGTTGATTTCAAACGTGGTGCTTCAAGTGTGATATCGAGGTTAACAGTGGAAAGCATCACCATGTTAATATGCTGGAATTTTGTGTATCTGTGGAGTTATGATTCAACCTGCGCTTGCAAGGAAAACTGAAGACGTTGCACCTAGTAGGAATCATTACGGCAATCATGAGGCCTCACTGTTTATGCATAGTTGAGCAACGCACAAAGTATGAACAAGAATTTGTCATTCGAAAATAATAATCAATATCGCTACAAGAATTGAAGTTCACCATCTAGGGAGAAGTATATATACAAGAGGATTTTTTTCGCACACGGAGATGCATGCATCGCTTTACATGAGGGCCTCAATCATACGGCGGATCTTGGCAGCAGAGGCGCTTCCAGCCTCCTCCTCGAGGAAGGCAATGAAGGTCTCGAGAGTGTACTTCTTCTCACCGGCACCAGCGGCAGGCGCGGAAGGCGCAGCGGAAGGAGAAGCGGTGGGCTGGGTAGCCTCGGGAGCTACGCTAGTAGGCTCAGGCTTGGATGCGGCGGGGGCAGAAGGCTTGGACGCGGCGGGGGCAGAAGGCTTGGGCGACGCATCGGCTGGTGGAGCTGGCTGGGCGGGGGCACCAGTGGGCTTCGCAGCGGGAGGAGAGGGAGGCTGAGGGCCCTTGCTAGGACCGGGCTGGGTGGCCTCGGGCTTGACGCACTGGAAGTAGTAGGGGTTCCACTGCTTGCACTCAAGGCCCTCGGCGCACTGGTTGGAGCCCTTGTAGTTGAGGCCACCGCACTGGTAGTATTCCTTGATGGGACCGGTAGGCTCAGCGGTAGTAGTAGGGCGGACAGCGGTCATCATGGTGGTAGGGGCGACGACGGGGCTGGAAGAGACGGTACCAGGAAGCATGGAAGTGCTGTTGCTGGCAGGGAAGGGGGCCGCAGTGCTGGAGAGTGCGGCAGAAGGGGTGGGAGCGGCCTCAGACTGAGCGGGAGCAGCGGAGGTGGCCTCGGCAGGGGCAGCGGAAGAGGGCTGGACCTCCTTGATGGCACTGCTAGAGGCAGCGGCAGAGGAGGAAGCGGCAGAGGAAGCGGCGACAGAGGTGGAGGCGGCGACAGATGAAGCAGCGGTGGAAGAAGCAGGGGCGTCAGCACCACCAGTAGCAGCGGGGGCGCCAGAGATCTTGCCAAAGGTGAGGAGCTGAGGAGTAGCCTTGGTGCCGCTGGCAATGAGCTTAGGGCCAGGGGCGGGGTAGGAGTCGAGGTTGGCGTGGATGGAGAAGCCGAGACCCGGACCGGTCTTGCTGTAAGCCTCGGGGAACTTAACGCCCTTGGGCTCGAGAGTACCGCTACCAGTGACGGTGATCTGGTAGCAAGTCATGTAGTGCTGAGCACCACCGGCAGTGCCAGCGGCGTGAAGGGCAATAGCCTCAGCACGGAGAAGGTAGTCACCGGCAGCGATGTCCTTAGGGATGGTGAAGTCGAGCTTTCCGCAGTTGTAGTTGAGGTCCTTGGTACCCCAGAAGTCGTTGTCTCCCTGAGACGCGGCTGGGTTCTTGGCCCAGGTGTTCTCGTAGACCTTGAAGAACTCGCTCGAACCATCAGCGGTGGCGGCGTCTTCGACCTTGGACATGTATGCAAGGACGGGTCCCCAGTGGGCCCCACCAATGGCCTCGGTCTTGCAGTCGCGGCTGTTTGACTGCTGGTGCATCTCAATGGTGACAGTGTCACCAGCTTCGAAAGCACACTTTCCCTTGGCAGGGGCAGGGCTGACGTTGCCTTTGGATCATGTTAGCATGAGAAACAGCGGCACGTGACGAGGCACTTACATTGCAGAGCGTTGCTGGTGTAGTCCTCGACGGGGCTGTTGGTGGAAGGCAACCTGGCGCAGGTGCTCTCCAGATCCTTTCCGTTCTTCCAGAGCTGTTGGAAAGTGGCGTGGGCGTTGGCCATGGCCGCCAGAGCGGCGATAGTTGCGACGGACTTCATGTTGGGTAGGGTGATGGGAGCAGTAGCGATGGTGTTGAGAATGAACGACGGGTCAAGTGAGTGACTAAAGAGCGACTGAAAAAAACAAAGAAGGGATGAATGACGAAGTCTTGCAAAGAGAGAATGTCCAGCGCAGCTGCGTTACTGTTGCATGGGGTCGAGGGCATGGCAGCTTATATCGTCCTGCGTGGGAGTCGGTCCCAGCCCGTGAGGCCGAGAAACAGTTAGCATAGTCATGTTTAGCCGTTTCGTCTACCAGCGATCCAATATTGACTGCGGCGCAGGGGCGTAACGTGTTTGAACAACGGGCGGGAGACATGAACGAAGGAACGTATGCTATGCCACAAGGAGGAGTTTGCGAGCGAGAACCAGGCGGGTGGGTCGTGTTCGAGAAACTGACAGCTGCTCGGCGCAGTCTAGCGCCGGGTGCCCTTGCCGTATCGAGCTTAGCCCGGTTTGATCATTACATAGGCGAGATTTTGCGGCATCGCAGGGGCGCTCCCACGCATCCTCTTGACCGTTGTTGACACTGACCTTGCCGCTCGAGTTCCGCTTGTACGTACGTACGTTTAATTCCAATCTCTAGGACTCAACTCCCAATGCTGGCGGCTCCATGGCTTGATGGAGTCGTGCAGTTCCGACATCTGATAAGCACCCAAGACCAGCTGTGTGCTGACCACGTGATGGACCTAGTCGCCCGTCGCCTGCCACGATGCCGTTGTACTGTCGAGCGGGTGGCTTTAATCATGGGCTGCCCTACGCAATTTTACAAGTCTGCGCGATGAAATGCGCTGCGGGTCAAGCACTAGTGGCATGCGTTCCTGCAGAAGAACCGCTCCCTCTAAGAGCCCGCAACTGCATGAGCATGTTGGTTGTTAGTCTATTTGGAAGGTAGAAAGAGACTTACCAAAGAGGCGTTACTGCTTACTCCAACACTGTTCAGACGGCGCATCAGCTGTAGTCGAACTACGAGTGCTTGTTCTGCGCGCGCCAAGTTGAAACATTGTAGTGGAGCAGGGCGAAACACCCTATGCGCGATCGCTTCAAGGATGCTGATTCTGTGTTGGCGCTAACGAAATCGACTATGAGTACGCATTATCGAGCGGCTAAACTCATCGGTAAAGTAGACTGCGGACCAACAACATCGTTCGGAGGATAAGGTTAGTGCTGTTTCGTTCAGATTGTTTCGGTCGTTTTAGGCGCTATTATGCTTCTCCTCCACCTCAGATCATAACTTCTACTACAGGCGTATTTTGAGTCGAAGAGAATGTGGACTTGTTAAACCTTTTGGACCATATGGAGAAGTCTTTGTGAAAGACACCAAACTGTAGTACCGATCAGTTGCCCATTTTCGAAGATTGACCCCCGCTCAAGGCGCTTGACTATACTCTTTGTTGTAAATTCATCACTACACCGGCTTACGTATTGACCCAACACCTTTACCTTGTCGAGGAGCTTTTGGGTTTTCATGCACTCTTTTTGACACCGCTTTGTCGAAGCTCATGTCAGCCCGACAAACTGCTGAGGAGCCAGAACAGGCAATTACTGGCCATCAGTCTGGTCTGGGATTCCCTGACGAGAGTACGGATAACCCTATATCCCTTTACAGTTCAAAATTTCCGATAAAGCGGGTCGACAAGCATATCATCGGTATCGACGAACGGCTCGAAAATTGTATGTAGTGCGCTATATGCGGCATTTTGCAACTATGAAATTGCCACTCACACATCTGCTCCGATCGCCTCTGTCGGCATATTAGATTGTGTGTACACAGATCAGAATGTGACTGAGCGCGAGCCGTGTCTTCACTTTCTGCTGACAAAATTACGTTGACTCTGTGCACTGTAAGCTGGGAACTAACAACATTTGTAGGTACCTCCGCTTCCATCTCTTCGTAACAGTTTTCGACCACGCCCTCTCACTTCCTTCGTAGCTCTGTAGAGTTCTGTTCGTCTCGAAGTCTGTCGTACCGTACAACCGAAAAACTGGATCAGAAATCTGACTTTCGGACTATGGCCTCGATACCACAGGACCTGAAATACTACACAACTGTTGATTCTTCAGCATTCATCTGGAACAGGCCGGTCGAGACTGATGTTAGGTTTCGGAGAGAGTGCAGAGAGGTTTTGTGAGCAGTGCAATGCGCAAATCTACGATGGGCTATGTGAAGGTCCGCCCGTGCAACTTCTTGCGAATGCCGTAGAGTGGCCGCAGTGCACCAAACACAAGACACAAAAGATAAGCCCCATGGCTGTTACTCTGTCGTTTGCCTATGTAATCATCAGTACGTCCACGGCTTGACGAATACCTTATAGCTCAAGGTCTCGTTCCGCTACTAAGCAGCACTTACAGCCTAGGCTCATGTTTTACTCCAGCGTGAACACGCAGCCGCCTGTTAGGTCAAGAACTTTCTGGCAGCGAGCTCTTGACAATAGTCCAATCCGCTCGCTGAGCACGCGGGGTTTCGAATAGGGGCTATCACTAAGGACGGATACGAATACGTAGTTGTTTCGGGCGACGAGCTGAAGTTGTGGCGGCAAGACTGAGGGCGAGAACGCAGCAGGCGCTGCACCAGACAGTTGGCAACGAGAAGCATTTGCTGCTTTTTGATTGCAGTGCATCCAAGCCTGAGCTGGCATCTGGTAGTGCACCTAAGGACAAGCCTCGGCGCCTAGGCACTATAAGAAATGGAAGTTCTTCACTCAACACACTAAGATGCGCTGAGAGCCCAGAACATCTCACCTGCCAAGCAATCACACATGTGGCGCGTCAGCATCAGCTGTCATGCATTCGAATCACATGCCGAGCACTGCGAGCGGTACGTTACAGGGGATCTCAATCACAATGCCGTCACCACGATGCGTGGAAGACAGGACTTTAATAAGAATTACAGCAACTAGAAAACTCCAATCGCATTGAGCGCCGGATGATGCTGTCCATGGCAGAACTTAACGTTGACGACCTGCTGGGGGAATTGAATGGTGATGGGCAATCGGCACCGGCCCCTTTCCTTTTCTCCTTGGGTACGGCTAGGCAAAGCTTGTTTCCACATCTCAAACACCAACCCTCGGCCCTTTTTTTTGCTTCTTGCACGGCGCCATCGGCATGTTGAATCTCCACAAACTGAAGAAGCACCCATCCTCGCCCGGGCTTTGCGGCTCACCGTTGGCGAGCCTCCGCGCGTGAGCATGCGATAGCTCGAAATTACCCCGCGTTCACAGCAATACGATGCATTTGTGTTCGGTTTACGTTGATCTGATCCCACAATTTAGCAATTTGCTCCTGATGGTACGCTTCGTGGTGACAGCGCGTTCGATTCACTGTGAATAACTTGCTGCGCATTCAGGTACACGTCGTTCGTGTTGCGTCGTCAGCAATTAGCTGCACATCAGCATGTGGTTTGATGCAGGTACCGGCACTATGTTCCGTGCGTTTCTTTTGTAAGGAGCAATGACAAGCGAAGCCATGAGTGGCCTTACTGCAGATCCTACACCGATATTCGTGACTTTGGTATCGAATGGCTGATTTCGTATCCAGCATAGGATTGGTGCCTGTGTGGCGTTGTGTGGCGTTCAGATCAATGCCCTAAAAAGAAATATACATTCGCTTCTCTCTTGATACGATTTGCTCATGAGATGTCCATGGAAAGACTCCGCCTCACTCGGGTCCCAGACTTCCTTCTTCGGCCACTACACGCGATACCGGTGTCTCAAGTCTGTTGTCTTTTAGGCCTAGCCCTCGGTTCGCCGTATACCCAGATCCAAAGGCAAATAAAGCAGACTGAGTTGACGTAAAGCACGGTTCAGGGATGATCATTTATAGGCGGCATTCGCCCTGAGGCATTCTTTCGATCAGGCCAGTTGTTTTTCAATCCAGTCGCTCGTTTCTTTTCTGGTTGTTTTCAAAGCGAGTACCTCGCCGTTGCGCTTGTTTCAGCTTTTCGTTGCTACGCCATGGTCGCTTACAGTCCTTACCTTGTTGCTTCGGCATCACTTTCATCTGCGTATCACACAGTCACACCCTCTGAGTTTCAAACCCCGTCGGCTTGCCATGTAGTGACCGCTACTGTCACTGAATACGCCACCGCCAGGCCCACTACAAACGCGCATGGACATGGTGGACCGTACTACAATCCTTACAACGACGTACCACTTCCGTTTGAATGGCCAGGCAAGCCTTCTCATGGCGAACTCTACCCTCCTCCTCAGCCGCCTACGCCCTATCCATACGGCGGCCCGGCGAAAGACTCGTACGACGAACCATGCTGGATCCCGAAGGGAACCGACAATCTCGTGCCTGCTCTCTCAAGTGTCGAGCAATGTGGAAATTCACAATGGGGGTTGATCGACAATCCTCATCTTCCAATTGATGGCCTTCCAGGTGGTCATTCAAATCACTCGTACCCATGGGCTACGTCCAAGTCAATTGTTAAGCCTCCCTATCCTACCGCCGTCGGACCAGGATATGTTTCTTCAAATGTCTCCAGGACCTACACCTCTGGACCTACTACCACCCCCATGCCTGACCCTCTTTGCCCTTCCATGCCTGACACTGGTGTGACAAGGACGTATGATCTTCATGTTGCCTACCAAACTATTGCACCAGATGGTGTGACCAGAAATGGATTGACAGTCAATGGACAATTTCCTGGCCCGCTTGTGGAAGCTAATTGGTACGTGTAAAAAGTAGTGTTTTTTCTGCTCTAGCTGACATCTCCTAGGGGTGATTGGATCCTATGGAGAGTTACAAACGATCTTACCGATGAAGGTACCACACTTCATCCGCACGGTCTTCTACAGACGCAGACAAGCTGGTACGATGGAGTCCCTGCGGTAGCCCAGTGCCCTGTTACACCTAATGGTGGTTATATGGAGATGTTGTTCCGCGCTGATCGATACGGAACATCCTGGTATCACAGTAAGTTCAAGAAGAGTAATGACTGCTTTTCGAGTCCCATGCTGACCTCCTCAGGCCACTACAGCGCTCAGTACTCTGGTGGTGCGCACGGCCCAATGGTCATTCACGGGCCAAAACATGAGGAATATGATATCGACGTTGGCCCCATCCTTCTCGAGGACTGGTTCCACGCCGATTACTACTCTTTGGTAGAAGGTACTATGCGAGGAAGATTTCCCCCGTCAAACAATAACCTGATCAACGGACGCATGAATTACCCTTGCGCTAACACGACCTTGCCCTGCACACCCAATGCCGGCATCTCCAAGTTCAGATTCCAGTCTGGCAAGAAGCATCTGCTTCGTCTCGTCAACACGGGTGCTGAGGGAAACCAGAAGTTTAGCATTGACGGACACGTCATGAAGGTCATTGCTGTTGATTTTGTCCCGATTGAGCCATACACGACCAATGTTGTCACCCTCGCAGTTGGTCAGCGCTCTGACGTTATCATTGAGGCAACTGGAAATCCCGGCGATACCTTCTGGATGCGCTCTCAACTCGCACGAGGCTTCCGCTGCACGCTTACCGATGGTATCTCGCCTAACGCCCTTGCGGCTGTTTATTACGAGGACGCCGACACCGATGCTATCCCACAGACCGTCTCAGATGTCACCCAAGCGCAACTAGAGCAGTGCAGAAACGACCCGATAGATCTTGGCATTCCATTGTGCAAGATCCCCTTGGAAGAGCCTGACCACGTCGAACGCGTAGACTTCGATTTCCGCTCCAACGGCACAAACTTCATCTGGTATCTTAACAACAGCACGTACCGCGGTAACTACAACGATCCGACGCTCCTCAAAGCTAAGAATGGCCAAACTGAGTTCCCGGCTGAGTCAAACGTATTCCAGTTCCCCGGTGCAAAGAACGTTCGCATACAGCTCGTGAACCACGGCCTCATTGGCGGCCACCCAATGCACCTTCACGGCCACGACTACCACATCCTGGCTGAAGGCTTTGGTGAATGGGATGGCACTGTCACCAACCCGGAAAACACGCTGCGCCGCGACGTGCAGCAGATGCAGAATGCACGCAACGTCAGTGGAGTCGTCGAGCCGTCCTACTTGGTGCTGCAATTTGTGCAGGACAACCCTGGTGCCTGGCCACTGCATTGCCATCTTGCGTGGCACGTTAGCGGGGGTCTGTTCATGCAGATCTTGGAGAGGCCAGAAGACATCCGGGAGCAGGATTTTGACGAAGACGTGTTTAAGATTTGCGATGAGTGGGATGCGTACACCGCGCAAAACATCATCAACCAGATTGACTCGGGACAGTAAATAATCTCCTACGTCTCTGACCCTGTACATATACATTTGAAGGATTAATTGGGTGAAGGGGGAGAGGAGCTTTTTCTAGATTCTAGTTGGGGAAACTTTTACTATTGTACAATAATATTTTGTTGAAAGCCCATAATCACTGGTCTGCATGCCAAAGTGTAAACTGTGTTTCGTGATACTCACAGCCGATGTTAGTATGATAGCTGCAATATAGTAAAACACGAGCAGTGGAATGCCATGTTCATGACACTCTCAGTGGTGACGTCATTACGAACACTCTCTTCGCAGCGATGTATCAGAGAACAGTTAGCACACACGACCCCCCGTACCGAGAGTCTTCTACAAAAAGATACTATACCCTCTTTCCTCATTCAGCTACACAAAATCACCAGCTCCTAGTTTACATTGTCTCAGGCGCAGGACCTCACTCTACAGGACCAAAGCTTCTGGTTAAACGCATCAAGCCAAGTGCTCGGAAAATGGCGATGAACACAGCTCCTCAGCACCTGAAGGTTTTACTCACTGGCGGCGCGCGAGGCATTGGACGCGGCCTCTTCCGACATCTTCTAACCGCTGGCCACGAAGTCATAATCCTCGACTCGAACAAAGAAGAATTAGAGCACGTGAAGACGCGAGCGCAAGAGTGGTCCAACGGCGTCAAACAAAACTGGCACGCGCTCCAATACGATCTTAGCGAGCGCAATCAGCTCAAAGCCGCCGTCAACGAGGTGAAGCAAAAATTCAATGGAAAGCTCGATGTCCTCATCAACAACGCGTTCCCGACGGATCTCTGTATCTCGGAAGACCGCAGCATGGAAGCCCCAGGAGAAGATATGGAGAAAGAATGGGATTTGAAAATCGCAATTGGTCTCACTGCGCCTTTCATGTTGAGTCGCTTGTGCGTCCCCCTGTTGGCGGCGGGCCACTCGACGCCAAATTCGCCGGGCACCATCATCAACATGTCCTCTACCCGCGCCTACCAGGCCGAGGCCGATCATGAAGCTTACTCTGCAGTGAAAGCAGGGCTTCTGGGGTTGACGCAGTCAATGTCTGTGTCGCTGGGCCACCGCCACAAAATCAGGGTCAATGCCATCATCCCAGGCTGGATTCATGTCGTCAATGAAAGCAAAGCTGGGGACGAGAAGGGGGCAAAGTGGGAGGAAGGGCTGACCGAAGAGGATACCGCGTGGCACCCTGCGGGCAGGGTGGGCAAAGTAGAGGATATTGCGAAGGCGGTCGAGTATGCGGTGAGCAACGAATTTGTGACCGGCCAGGAGATAGTTGTGGATGGTGGTGTTGGGCGGAAAATGGTATACCCAGAGTGAAGAAGTATTCTCGTACAAGCTCTCTAGACAGACAACTAATGGTGACTGGATGCGCTTCTGGTTAGGGTTTTAATTTCTTGAGAAAATGTCCAGCTATATTTGAGGTCCATCCTTCTCAACTACGATGATCTTGCATAGACGAATCATCGACAATGCAGCAGCACGAATTAAGCAGAACTTTGCGAAATGCCTCTAGACTGGCCATGAGCTTATCGACGCCATCATTTTTTTTGGAACAAAGGGCCATTTCCCGAGCTCATACAGACGAACAAACAAACACCAAGACGCATCGTCGCTGCTCAGTGCATTACGACAGTAACACACACAGATGCAATCAGCCCCTTGCAGCATTCCCAACGAATCAAAACAAAAATTCTAGAAAAAAGGAATATCACTAGTCAGATGTGCATATACAGCAGCGGTCCGCGACGCATTAACTAGATCCTACAGGGACTAATTTGCTTTCTTGTTTGCTGTCTAATCCGCATCGCGTTCTCTTTCAGAAAATTGTTTGGTTTTTTTTGCTCACTTTGGCAGTGAGGATCCGAGATGAAATCGACAAATCATTGCAGTAGCTTTTCAATAGATTTGCATGTCTGTTAAAGGTTTTATTCACCATCTATTGAATAGTTTTTTTTTTCACTTAATCGCCAGGCTTCTAAGATTACTTCCTGGTTGATCCGTATTGGTTTGTGATATGAATTAGTAGCTATGAGGCCCGTCATTATATAACTAGGTTGCAGATGTTTTGAGAGGGAGAGGCTAGAGTTTGCACCGTCATCGGCGGCTATGTTGGCTAGATCACTCTTATTGAGTGTTTTCTAACATTTTCTAGTTGGCACCTAGAAGGGAGAATAGAAAGGTACGGTACTAAAGATCTTAACAGTAGATTTCTGTCTAAACGATATAATTTGACTCCGATGCACTGGAAAACGGAGAAGTTGACTGCTAAAAAAAGGCAGAAGAAGACTGCAGAAGGCTTACAGCTAAGACGATTTTCCCATTCACTTCCATCTCGCGGTTTGCTTCCTGCCGTTTGCGCGCTGACTCCTATGTTTTCCCGTCTCGGGACGTTACACAATCACGTGCAGTTGCTGCTCCTTCCCGTTTGCAAAGAAATAGACTGAGCTCACCGACTCATCACCGCACTTGCATTAAAACTTTTGATACACTTTGACCTGTGATATCTCTTCCTCTTCTTAAGATAACACTACCCTTTCACAAGCCTCGCGCGAACCGTTGTTCCCTTTTGATAGCTCAACTTTCGTGCCCACAGTACATACAGCAACACGTCTATCCCCAACCACTCGTAACACAGACCAATACGTCTTTTCATTCTTGTGCATAAGCAGACAAGAAATTAGTCCCGGAGCGATACAACTGAGTCATATTCTATTAAAATTCATCACCAGTCGGGATACACAATGTCAACAGACCAAGCGTTAAACAACTCTGTTCCTGACAATAGGTAAGTCCACTTTGTATATTATGATCTGATATCATACTCACAATTTTGCAGAATTACTCCGTCTGTGGGTCAAGGTCAAGGCCATGGCACTTCTAAATCTGCAAAGGCTCGTCGTCGCAAAGCCGCGAAAAAGGCTGAGCATCCGGACACCAATGCCACCAAACCCGGACATAACGATGCTATGCAAGAGCAGACGCAAACGGCGGGAAGATCTTCAAAGCCTAGGCGAAAGTCTGAACATGGTGCTCATGGAAAAGGTGTCAGCATGGAACGTTCGGTGGAGAGTACTGTTCAGATGGATGTCAAGCCTCCGACGTCTTCTGGATTACGCAACGCGGAGGCTGGGGTACCAAAGTCCGTTCCCCTGTCCTCGAAGTCTTCTGCACCGTCTCAAGCACTCTCGCAGCTGGATGCGAACTCTTCGGACCAAGGCTACTACCCTGACACAGTTGAATCTTCCACTTCATTGGTTCCTACGACTCCAGTCATTCCTGCCCCTTTGGTGTCAATCACCTCGACACTGGAACCAACCAATGAGCCACCATGCCCTGGGGATTTTTCTGCAGCTTCGCCTCAGCGTAGACTCTCTGCCATCGTCGATCAGTGCCATGACAATCTATTAGAAATGATCCGTCCCCAGCGGCAAGCGCTTCTCATAGGCCCGCGCATAACCATCCATATCGGCAACACGTCTGTCACGGGAATCTACAAGCGCTCCGCAATGGCAGCATCTTCAGTTTTGCACCGCCACTTCACTAATCACCCCGAGTCACTAGAGTACCGATTCCGGCACGGCCAGATCCACCCTGGTGCCGTTCGCCTCTTGCTCATCGGATGGATGCATGAAACTTGCAATGAGTTCGAGGCCCACGCTGTCCCGGCTCAGAAAAGCTTTGGTCAAGACGTTGCTGTGTTACGTGCTGCTCGTTTACTAGGCATGGAGAGGTACTGCACTCACATTCTAACTGCTTACACCACCTACTTGAAGACCGAACTTCCAAGTTACGAAGAGATCGTCATAGTTGAGCAAAACGCTACGTCAGACAAGGATCCACTTTGGACCGCCATGGTCAACCATCTCTGTCACGAACGCTTCAAAGGCTTGATCCCTGATCCAGAGGAGTTTGAGCAATTCCTGGAGAAACACAATCGGCTCAAAAAGGCAATGGAAGTTGCTGATACATACTTCGCGGGTTATGCAAAGAAGCGTGCGGGTATTCGGGAGGAAGAGCGCCGCCAGCGTCAGCAGCAGAATGAAGCAGAGCGACGTGAGCGCATTGCGCGGGAGAGGCGCGCGGCTGCTTCGCTCAAGAAGAAGCTCGATGTGACTGGCTCTGGTCTCATGACTATCACAGCCGACGAGGCGGAGATGCTGCGTGGTCGGATGCATATGCGATAGAAGCCCGAAAGCAGGTGGAGATTTTGCTTGCAAACTACATTGATCCACCTCTTTTTCATGACTTTCAAAAGAGGATACACGTGGAGTGCACAAACTGGGCGTTAGACAGTCTAAATAGGGGATGTTCAACAGCTAGACGCCGTTCATCGAACGCTGCCCATTTCAAACATTCTATTCCACAAAAAAAGAGTCTCTCTGTTTCTCAATTTCCCGAGGCCATTTTGTGCGTTTCTTCGCAATCGGCCAGTCTGTTTGGTTTGGTTTGACCATCATCAAAATCAAGTCTAGGAACATCACCATGGCTTCGTTTGATAGTGTATCTTGTATGAACTCGTATGATCAGGTGGAAAGTGAGTGTGAAATAGACAAATATCTAAACCAATTCCGCTTTGTTACCTGCCGAAACCTGACCTTTAGATAATGCGCAGAGGCCGTAGTATTCCGGAAGCGCATCATTCTGAATCGATTGCATAACGATAAGCGTAACAAGACTCGGATTTAAGTTGCATGCCAAGCTGCTAGTCCCAAATTGGTGTTCGATTGGCTATGCGGGCGGGAAGGCGCGAACCAACCAGGCAGCGCGGAGCCGACCCCTCATTGGCTCAGTGTTGGAGACACTCAAAGCATCATCAGAACACATCACATCTTCTGCTTACCCTGCTATCTTGCTATCCGTACGCCTCCGAAGATTATAACTCTCTCCCCCTTTTGGTCCCTTTGTCGCAGCCTCCCGTTGCCGAACTATGGTGACTACGCGCTCACACCCTCAAGGAGACTTCCCCGCCACCGACTCCTCCCCTATCAAGAAGGCGCCACGATCATCACGCAACTCAACCGCGTCGCCCGCGCCACCAGACTTCGATATGTCGCCAACTGGCGCAAAGTCGCTAGCCAAGCGCGCAGTCTCGAACGCTGTCACTGAAATCAGCCCTCCTTCTCCTGCCGAAATCGACGAGCCCGCATGGTGCCATACAGCGTCCAAGCTTACCATCTTCTGGCTATGTGTGTCTATGCCGCTGGTGCTTTGGGATAGTCTATACATCCTACTACGCCCGCATACCATGGCTGGCGGTGCACTCCAATGGCCGCTATGGAAGCCTTACGAAGTCTACGCAGCCATTGATTATGTATACGGATGGCCCGGATGGGAAAACCACGATGGATTTGGTGGCGCGCAGGGCGTGCTTAATGCTGTTGAGCTCATTTTGTACGGATTGTACGCAATGACGGTATACAACCACGGAGTGCCCGCTGCTGGCGGTGCCGGTGTGCAGTTGGATCAAGGCAAAGGCGGTTTCCTCTCCGGCGGTATCAAGGTGCGAGGTAAGGCTGGCAACCGCGCACTCCTCATCGGCTTCGCTGCCGCCGTTATGACGCTCAGCAAGACCGTGTTGTATTGTGAGTATAAAGTATACGCAGTCTAGGTGACCATATATGCTAATAAGAACAGACTTCAACGAGTATTTCTCTGGCTTTGCTAACACTGGCCATAACGACTGGCCCACCCTCATCGCATTCTACGGTATCATGAAGTAAGTCTTTGTCCTCTCGAGTATGTATATGATATTACCCGAACATGAGGCTGATAATTTCCAAAGCGGTCTTTGGATAATTTTCCCTGCATACATGACGATTGTCTTTGGTACCGACATCCTCCAAGCTCTCGACATCGCTGCGGAACCCTCGTCCAAGAAGCGAAATTAGTTTTCGGCACACCGGACTCGCGTCATGAGCTGTATGTTTCATCTTACTAATACCTTGCGAGTGACTGTGAGGTTTCGATTGTTGTGAATGAATCCCCGAGATCTTACTGAGGCATTGTCAATTGGTAGAAAAGATCTTTCTCGAACAGCCTAGCAAGTGCCATTAGGTCTTACGGCGGTCAGACGGTATCTTGTGTGTACGGGAAAGACTCTGAACGATCCTGCATTGGCCAACCACATGTACTAAAGCTACTTTGGTTGGCACTCAAACGGCATAGTGGGCCATTCTTATCTTGTCTCAGCCAAAAAGTCCTGCTTCTGTGTTTATTCTTCGGGTGGCAGGCCACCCGACGACTATTCGCATTTACAGTCAAGTCGCCTAGCATATACGTAGTGATTTGTAGTCGCCTGATGCGACACTTTCTTCGAAAGATAAGTCAATTGAAGGAAAAGGGCATCAATCGCATGGTTGAACACCCCAAAAGCTTTTATTGTTCCATCACAAGTATGTTGCTCGCAAGATGCTAATGTTTTTTTTTTTTTTGCATTGTTTCGTCGTTGTCAAAGATTAGTTGGGACGCGGGATCCACTCCCATGTCCAATTGTCTATATCCAAGTACCCGCAATATCGCATCCTATCCGACCCTCCTTACAAAGAGTCATCACAATCCGCTCTTTGGAAGCACTTGTCTCCTCGCCCATGAATCTCACATGACACTACAATGACCCCTCATCCCACACAGTCTATTCTTCTTTCCATCCTTACTACTACCACCAGCACCATCTCCCCCAACAGCCCGCCCTCTTTCCATCCCTCCACTAATTATCCTCCTCGTCTCGTTCAGTTCCGCTACACTAGCCACCCTGCCAAATGGCCCCTCATCCACTTCCACCAGCGCCTTTTTCCTCTCCATTTCATCCCTGCCCGGCGTGCTGAACACGCTGCGTCGCGACTGCGCCGTGCCACCCGAGACATTCGACGCCGCGGAAAGGGAGACAACGTGGTGGACGGGTGAGATAGATGAGGAAGGGGACGGAACTGGTCTGCGGGGCACTGTGTACGATGGAGCTTGGATGGGACGTGGGGCCCACAAGCGCGTTTGTGGTGCTGCTTGTCGGAGACCATGTGCTTGTGACGCTAGAGTCTGGGGTTCGAGGTGAGATGGGTGTGCAGTTTTTGCGTGGGAGTGCGGATTCTTTGCTTGTAGGATGTGCTCGTGGTATGCGTCTTGATTTGTTCGTGGCTCTGAATAAGCAGATTGCGGTTTCTGGAGTTCGATACCGGAGGCATTGGGGGTGGGGGTTGGTCCTATGCTTGCTGCTGGGTTGGTAAGAGGAGGTGTTGCATCAGGGCTGGATCTTGCTTTGAAAGGGCGCTCCGGATATATAACTGGAGTTGGTGTGCCCAGAGGAAGATATGCAGATCTCTTTTGTGATGCTGTCATTGGAGTGGGTGTATCGGGACAATCGGTGGACGTGTCGCTGTAATCGTCGTCTTGCACTTCCATGGCTTCATCTTGCTTGATACCATCATTATCCTCTTCCTGTCCGTAAGTTTGATGATCGAACGGCATCTCACGACGCGAAGACATTATTGTCGGCAAACTATACGGACTTCTTCTGTGGCTTTTGCTCCGACCTCTCCGTTTGACAGGTGATCTTCTTTCCAGTGCAAGGCCATCTCTTTGCAGCCCTATTTCATTTTCCTCAGACTCCTCGCCCAGACGTCCTTTTCGTTCTCCCCTTCTTTCATCTCTCAAGACCTCAACACCACATCCTGTGCTCGCGTCATGCGCAGATTCCGTTTCCTCGCTCTCGAAACCATGGTTGCACGCCTGCGGTATCGCCTCGCTCTCAAACCGCATAAACGGCTGCTCTCTCACCCCTGACGACGTGTGATATGGATTTTCTGACTCAGGGCAACTTCCACTCTTAACGCCGCTCAGGCTACGCGGCGGAGAAGGCGTGATGGCGCGGATTGTTGGGCGACTCGATCCAGGACGGACAGGACTCGGTGGCGCAGAAGTTGACGGACGCGGATGGAAATGTGTTGACATTTTTGTTAGAATTGTCCGCCAATGTTCAAGACCGAGATTACAGCAGATATCGAGAGTATTGTTGCAAGGTGGGTGAGATGCCGGTGAGTGAGAGTGACACTGATGGGTCGCAAAAAGAGTATACCACGTGGAACGGCACAAGAGCAAACGGCAGAGTTTTCGAAGTAAGCGGATTTAAACGAGACGTGCAAGTGAGCGCGATGCCGGAATATGTGTATTTCCAGAATATATGCACACTTTGCTGGAGTCAGTCCAAGTGATCATGTGGGAGGCATGTCCAATCAGCTACATCTAATCTTGCATCCTCACCATCCTAAAACGGAAAATTTTCGATGCCGATTTCGCTGTTGACACATGGCTTGATGCAGTGTGGTAGATAGGTTTCGATAGTCGTTTGTCATTATGAAATATTCCGACAGGCTAGTAGTTTTCAAAGGGCGATGTGGCAGTGTTACACAAAATACGTCATTGGGTGGCTTGTTGCAATACACCGGATATGGATGTATATGGCACGCAACTGGTTGACTGGTTGACTGGTTGACTGGCTGAGCATATCTTTAGAGGCGCAACTCTCGTTGTGGAAGCATTGTTTATGATATCAATACGTGCGACACGGGGATAGGAGTAACGTATGTTCGCTCATCACAGAAAGACTCTATGTGTAATAGGACATGCAATCTTCTATTGGGCTCGAAGGATACATTAATATTATGTTCTGCTCCTGGCTGTGATGTCCACGAGCTGACTTTGATAGCAATGATTGCTGTTAACTTTTTGATGCTTTCCGTTTCACTCTGATCATAATTGGCAACTACGCAAAACTTCATTCCGACACCAACCTTTATACTGAGAAAGCACCATATGAAATCCAAATGTTCATCACAACACTACACAGCAAACCCGTTCTCTCTGACCTCCACCCGCATTCCCATCGAATGCCATGTCCGGATACACGTTGATTATCTGCTCCCTGTACTGGTTAACCTCCCTCGATAGGCCCTCACTCAAGCTCTCGGTAGAGAGCGACTTTCGACAAGTCGACGTGGTGTTCAGTACGGCGCAGCCGGCAGAATTCCGTGCCCGCTCTCTAAATTTGCTACGTTGTCGGCGCTGCAGCGTGAGGTCTTCATAGGAGCCCCAAGGCGGAGGTCGCGGACCGTTCTGTACATCTACGGGTAAATGGAATGACGATGCAAGGTGTGCTCTTGAATGTGTAGAGTCGTCTAGTGACATCTCGTGGCTATCTTGTTGGGAGAGTGCTTGAGAAGCGAGGTCAGAACCTGGTAGATGGCCAAATTGGTATCCAAGGGTCGTATCTTCAGGGCGAGCCTTCCAGGGCGAAATTTTCCTGTTTTCTGTATCGTATGCATTGCTGCGGAGTGTGCGAAGCTCGGTCGATAACGGGAGCCGTGTATGCTCATTGAGTGGTTGGCGTCGGGGAGTTTGCCTCGACTCGAGAACTTGCGTGTTACGTCGCGGCAATGTCAAACTATGAAGTGATGTCTCTTCTATCAACAGAGATGATCTCACTGAACCCCTTTCGCTGCAATCGAGGGGGTTCTGCGAGGGCGTACGCGGGATGTTGTACATGGTTTTGTAATGTATCAGAGATACTTTTCGATTTCGATCTTCTGGCCTTCCACCCGCTGACCCGGAGATTTGCGACAAAGATTGCACATTTCCGTCCCCGTATGCCGGTTCGTGTCTATTCAGGCCCTCGAGCACAACCTCTAATGGTACTTGAGGTGGGAGGTGATAGATCGTTCTTGGACTTTCCCCATCGCGCAGAAATGGCTTGTGTGGGATTTTATGCTTTGTTGCGCGATAAATGTGTTTTAATGGTTGCAGCTCTGAACTCAATGGGGTTCGATCGTATACCGTCACCTCATCTGTCGTTAACGGGTGGCTGCCTCGTGTGGCGATAGGTCGTGCAAAGTGATCCGAAGTTGCCGATGAAGTACTGTTAAGTGACGCTTTTCGATTCGCTTCTTGTCTTTGTTTCTCGGTACATTTCTCAGTCGAAATTAATTTCGTGAAATTGACATGCCTGTCAGGACCGTATGTCTCAGCCCGAGAGAAGGATAGTCTTTGTCCAGACGTGTCAATATCTGGAGATAGTGTGTCGATGTTGACTTGTTGTGAACTAGCCTTCCTTACTGGCGGCGGCCCTGAAACAAAATGTTCTGGACTTGGCGGACATGATGGGATTTCTGTGGCGCAATATGCCTGGTATGGTCGACTTTCTACTGTATCGCGAAGTAAAGATAACGCCTCGCTGAGCGTGTCTGTCGTTGTATCAGTAGACATAGGTTATCTATTTCCCATAAACCTGGGGTTTCTCCAACTGATAACGGCTTGTGCAAGACCCAGTTAGATGGAGGGCACTGGATGTAATTCGCTTGATGAAGACGATATCACGATACACCCAAAGGTCGACACAGCGTTGTTTATCTCCATGAAGGTGCATTGTTGTTATCACTGTTTCACTAAACGTTGACGTATTCGATCACTGGGTACCGCGTGATCAATAGCAAGTGGTAGTGAATGGAGGCTGTGCGGCCCGTGCATATGGACTCTCAGATGCCGAGTGCAGAATAGCAGTCGTGCACACCTTTCCTTAGCCCTTGCTCAAACAGCCAGGTGAAGCCGCCCCTATATCTACTCTCTCTGATGCGCTTGAGAACCCAAAGTTCAAGCATGCCGATTTTGTCACCACGTGTATCCCTTCCCTCAAAGAATGCAAGCGCGTCTTGATACCCGACTTGCCAGCCGTGTTCGTACTTTTCGTGCTCGTACTGACCATTCGGATCTACACCGCTCCAGTAAGACACATGCTCTTGGAAGGCTTTCTGAAAAAGTCCCGTTCTTTCATGTTGAGCTTTTTCAACCGCCCCGTGCCTTTGCTCAGCAGACATGGCTGTGTAGTTTGGTGGCACAATGCTACCTTCATCTGTTTTGGCCTTGAATCCCCATTCACCACCTGGCATCCAGTCCATTTTCCATGTCCAGAAGAAGCTACCCCCAGCTCGTTCCTGGTACCTTCTGCTCTGCGCTTGGCCGAACTGTTTCACCAGCTCTTCCTTTGGCACTTCACCAGCCTTGGCCCATGAGTCCTCGGTCATGACGCACGAGTACTCACCAACAATGACCTGAACAGCACCACGGTCATGGACGGAGCCTTCCTTGCCATCCAGCTGTCCCAACTTGGTACCGACTTCCTGAATGATTTGCTGTGGTGACTTGGCTTTGTCTTCGTCTGTGAAGGCCCAATAGTAGTGTGTATCGACCACCACCGGGCACTGGTCAGCGTAGATGGAGTTCTTTTGCAGAGACCAATCAATCGCTTTCCCACAGTTCCAGCCATCAGATATGACAACAGGTATTTCGGGATCAACAGCGGATATGGCGCCAATGCACTCGTCATACCACTCGTACATACGCTCTGACTCCCATTCCGCCTCGTTGACGAGCTGTATGCCAGCAATCTCAGCCCCGGCCTTTGTGTCTTCGGCAATGAACTGGCAGCAGCGAACCCCTAGAGAACGACAGGCAGGGTCGCACCAAAATCCAGCACGTCCGCTGTTTGTTCCAGAATGCTCCTGCGCATTTGCACCTCCTGGCAGGGCATGTAAATCGATGACCACTCCAATTGAGCGCGTGCGTAATCGTTGAATCAAAGTGCGGATGCTGTACCATGCTCCAGAGTAGATTTCAGCATAAGGCTCAAAGGGTGTGCCCTGTGTGAAGGCTGCGCCGGGCAGGTCGTAATAGCCGATGGGTAGGCGAATAGTTGTACATTTAGCTACATTCGCAAGCCACCCAATGGCATCTTCGGAGACGATGTTGGTCCAGTGCTCCTCAAATTTTTGCTTCGTCTCGTCGATACCGATCCTGTCAACCCATGCCTTGACTGCTGCCAACTCACTGGATCCTTCAGCACCTTCAGGAAATCGAGAGTGCTGGAGCCAGCGCTCAATGACGTAGACAGACCCGAGGTTTGTGCCATGATGGTAGCGGTAACGGAGAATATCTAGTGACGTAGGATCGGTAATACCCTGCTGCTGGTAGCCAGAGCCATATTCATTGGGGTGCTGAACAGGACAAGATGGGGTTTGGTATTGATCTTGTGGATTGCCAGGCTCAGCATCTTTTTGGGCTAGGTTTTTGAACTCGGCCTTAGCTTTCTGAAGAAAGCCCCTCATGGTGAAAAGGCTGAGCAAAGTTGGTAAGATAGCAAGTTCACAAGAACGGGTCAAGCCTGCGTTTAGTGAAGCAAGGATATTGACAATAGTAATGGGTTTTTATCGTTTCCAAAGGCACTGGCCGCCTTTTCGAGGACTGACGGTTGAATAAGTGCAGAGTGTGGAAGGTTGTATAGGTTTAGTAAACACTAAGAGCCGAGTAACCGTGTCTATGCTTCTCTAGGGATGACGTAATTTGTAGGGCTGGAGACCCATAGGCAGGCGTGTTTTACTTGCATGCAGGCGCATATCAGGAGCCATGTCTTATCGGGCTGGGCCGTTATTCGGCAAATTATCCCTTGGTATAAGATGTGGGGTTTGGCTTTCTTGCTCGATTGACCTGACGCCTCAAGCTGCAGCCTCAATACTTGAACCTTGATCATACTGATTGGATCTAGAGTGACTGCCTGCACGCTTGATTGGGTGTAGCTACCTGGGAGTAGCATGACGTGGTAATTCAGATAGTGGAGTCCACTAGACCGTCAGTAGAAACGACCCAAGGCAGCATCTCGCCCCAGTGACGATAGAACAGAGCGATTTCCATCTCAAACACAAAGACAGCTACCACATCGACAAATAGCTGAAGAGGAGAGAGATAGAGAATCAAAAGACGGGGACGAAAAAGTGTTAGGCCAGGCCGGAATCCCGCCACGCTGGACCCTGACGTGCCCCCGCCCCAATCGCGTCGGCTAGTGTCCGTGATGCGCCTTCCCCAACCACGACGCGACTACTCCCGCACCGCCGTCTAGACACGCATTTTTGTTTGAATTCATTTCTACTGATAGTCGGGCAACAGTCCAAGGTGTACTTTCCGACCTTCAGTCTTCCCACACAGAGCCATCACACCGCATTCCCACGCGTCATTCACCTTGCATTAACGCGTCGCAAGATACGGCAGACTGCAGTGACAGCATGAGCGCTACAACACCACATAGACCGAATATGGCCGCTTACCATACTCCCTCTCAAACACCATCGCGACGCGTATTGGGCGATCTTACTCCAAAGGCCCTGAATACGCCTCAAACTCAGACAAAGACGTATGAATCGTCCCAAGTTGCACTAGCTGAAAGCCCGTTGAAGCACGTCACGCCGAATACGCCAGCAAACTTCGCCGACAAAGAGAACCTGTCAACACCCAATGCGACCGTAAAGAGCAAGAAGCGGGGCATAGAAGAGGTCGATAGCGCCGAGACGGTTGAGAATGCAAAGATGCTTGCTCATGTGCGCGACGAGAGTCCTTCGAATACCGGCATGCGCTTAACTACCGACGCGATACAGAAACACACTGTTAGCTCACCGCAGTCCACCCATCCTTACATGACTAACAATTCTCCAAGGAAAACAACCCCATTGGTCTCGCAGATCCTGGATCACCTACCGAACGCGCCACGCCTTCGCCCTCACCCGAGCCTGAGGCTGAACTAATACAAGCATCTCAGAAGAGCAATCAGTCCTTTTCAGACTTTCTCAATTATGAAATGTGTGCAAGTCAAAAGAGTGAGCAAGGCAAAGAGCACGAGCGTCCAGCTGCATCAGCGCTAGCTTCTGCAGTGGCAGGGGGAAAGAAGAAGTCGCGGGCGGAACAGCTGCGCACGCGTCTCAAGTTTGGGCTGTACAAGGTGAAGACGAACCAGATCTACAAGCGCGATGTGGATATCATTGCTCCATATGAGGCCAGCGTAGTGTACTCGTCCGATACACTCAATACGTCGAGATCAACAGCTATGACATCGTCTGGCGAATCTCTAGGTCATCGAGTCCCGAACATCACCATCTCCTCACCGCAACGCGAGCCAGGGCCCGTTTTTGTAAAAGCGAATCTCGACCCTTTCCGACCAATCAGCAAACTCGGGCCCGCTCCAGTCCAGTTTTTTGCGTTGCCCCAGGGCGACACCACCTCGTCGCGTACTTTTCAACAATATGACATCACCTCATCGCCGCCTGGGATAGGGCTGCCCAAGTCTGTGACACCAGAACAACTCACGTCTCCCGTCCATCGGAGAGATCACTATCAGATGACTGCCGAATCAAGGATGCAGAATGACGAGCATGGAGCCGGCGAGTCTGCACGAGATAGACTGCAACGTTTGAAGCAGCAGCACTACACTGAAGCTAGCCAATCAAATAGCGTCGGTGTCAAGGACGATGCTGCAGAAGGACTCCTACAGCTCATGCAACATTCGCGATAGCAGTAGTGAGGCTCATACACTAGATATAAAAAAAATCATTAGTTTCACGTTGATTTCCTTTCGCTTTAGTCTACCTAGCGATATCCACTTGTTACGAATGACGACCCCCAAAATACCATTTTCTATTCTCCGACTCCGCGTCAAACATGTCTGCTGTTGCTTTTTTGTTGTTGTTTTTGTTTTCCATGTGAATTGACGTCTGATTCCCACCCAAGTTGTTGCCATTGCATCCACGTTAGTATGTCGTTCTGGTGCGTACGTCCTAGTCGGTATATACATATACATACGCGTCTGCAAAAGAAAATGCTATCGTGAGTACAGCAGAAACAAATCCAAGACCAACGAAAAAGATTACATGAAAAGGAGGTTTGTTGAAGTATGTCAGGGTTCGACATGATGAGTCCCTTCTTGTTTCTTTGAATGAGTCTTTTTTCTTTTTTCTTTGAAAACTCGAGGCATAGCGGGTTTCGATGGGTTAGTAGGTATGGAATTTTCTGTATGGCCATGTATGTTTGTGAGATGGGAATGGTAGAAAGGGTTCGGGGTTGTGCGTGTGTCATGGGTGCGTCATGGGGTTTGGATGAAAATTAGGGGACTCTTTTTTTTTCTTTGCCCCAAATTTTCAGGGGAGGGGAGTTAGGATTGGATGCATGACAGGAAGCGGGGGACTGTTTGAATCAGTCCTGTTGGATTAGTTCTGTTTATTACGTTAGGAAATGGAAGAAAAAAGACCGCCCCTGAATATCAATGGATCGAACAAAACTGGTGACCTCTGTCGATCGTATGTGGGGTTCAGGCCTCGGCTTGCATTATACACACGTACGTTACCGTTGCTTGTGCAACGAGTTTGGTTAGTTGTACAGTCCTCACAACCTCATTACAGTGGACACAAGATGAACTGCGTGTTTCCCAATGCATTTTTGATATAAGCTAAATAACCACCCCACGCACTGCATTCCCCACTAAACACCATTGCTGCTGCCACCACTACCACTGCAACTGTAAACCTGTAGTCTGAGATATCATACAAATTTGCCGGACACCCCGTCGTATTAGGAAGCTGGGAGTAGCGTTTGATAATCCAAGAAAAGTAAAAACGGCGAGAACAGCTACCCGTTGAGATGTTCCAAGGGCGGCATTGTACTGCTATGCATGAGTGGTATCCAGAGCTCGTGTTTTTCTCAAGACCCAAATTACTCCAATGCCAAAAAAAAAAGAGATTTGTAAATCCCAGAGGAAAGTGGATGGTAATAAAAGAAATAAGCGCCAGTTCGGACCGGAACCGTAGCTGTCACGCTATGGCTATCGTGATGTTGGACAGTATTTCGAGGTAGAATCAGCACTTCAAGGGTAGCGGAGAAGGCGATTCAACCGTACTATCGCTAACTCAAGCTGGACGGCGGCGGCCACCTTTCAGAGACTTGACGCGGTTGAGGAAGCCACCACCAGCAGGCTTGGCTTCAGCCGTAGGAGATGGTGCGCTGTCAGTAGTGATGGAGCGCTGCAAAGCGGCTCCACGCGGTGGCGAAGCTCCAATCCTTCCATCGGCATCGTTGGTCCTGATGGACGCACCCTTGGCATCGTAGGCTTTGTCGTAGTCGTCGTTGAAAAATGGGTTCTTTTCGTTCGCCTTGGTCTGTGAGATGGATCCGGAACTATAAGGGCCGTTTGGGCTAGTAGAGGCTCCGTAACGTGCTTCAGGTGAAGTGATGCGAGGATTATCGCCGTAGCGTCGGGGCTGCGAGATGCCGCGGAAACGCTGGGCAATGGATTTCTTGCGGCCCAGACCTGCCTCAGCCAGCTGCTTCTGTCTCTGAGCATCACTGTCTTCTTGGATGGCTTTGCGGGATGCTGGGGCGCCTTCAAGGAACGTCGAGGTCCCAAGACCGTGGCTCTGCTCGCCATGCACGATGTCATCTCGGCTCTTGGCACTAAACTCTGTAGTTACCGGCTTCTTCCACTCGACCTCGGCGTTACTAAAGTCTTCGAAACCCTCGGCGCCTCGGCCGTGGATTCTGTCGAGGTCAATCTTTGTGTTGAGTGGTCCAGCGCCGCCCAAAGTGTTGTTGGCGGATCCGGCCGGGAAAGCTTCCATTGGCGCTCGCTGGTCCTTCTTACGATTTCGGTGGGGCTGCACAGCGTCATAGGGACCATCATGGTGAATCATGCTGGGTCCGTAGATGCCGGTAACGTCGAGCTTGTCAATCAGGTCGAGACCCTGAGGCCTGCGGACACGCTTGCCAGTCTTGGGGTCCTTGCCATCCTTAGCACGCTCGTCACGCTCCCTACGGCGCTCCCGGCGGCGACGCTCCTCGCGCGGATCCAAGGAACCTCGATCAATTATGGATGACTCAGAGTTGCGTCGGGGCCGGCGGGTCGTCTCACGGCGTTCGGGACTGTTGGGCTGGGGCGGCCGCGAAGAACCCGGAGGCCCGCGGGGTCGAGAAGGCCCCCGGGGGTTGTCACGCATCCGCTGCCTCTCCTCATCGGAACGCGATGGGCGGTGCATTGGACGGGGATCGGTGCCGCTTCGGCTGGCCACTGGGCGAGGGGGGGCTGGCTTCTTGTCACCATCGTCAATGGAGAAATTCTTCTGTGTGAGGACGGGATAGTCAGCAAACTGGCTTACGAAGCGCTGGAAGCGCTGGAAGCGATCCATGGTGCGAGCAGCACAGGAGTGAAGAGCGAACCATGATTGCCCACAGGGTGGAGAGCGCACAGCTTGTGCGACGTCGAAGTGCACGCAGCCGTCACGTCAAGGGCAATTGGGCTGCAAAGCGCAAGATGAACGTACAAAAAGGTCCTCGGTGGCAGTGCCAAAAGTCGACTTCTTGGGAGACTCCTTCATGGTGGCGGACATGTCAAGATCTCGCGATGCCTCCTTGTTAAACTCGGCCTCAAAGGTGGTGATAAAGGGATTGCGCGACATTGGTCTGCTGCCGGAGCTGGAGCGGTTGGTGGTGCTTGCGGGAGAAGGAAATCCGGGCGAGGCAGCTCTGCGGAAGGGGTTGTTGGAAGAAAGGTTGAGCTGCAGGCCAGGCGATGGCCGGCGTTCTGTAGATAAGAAAGGGTGATCAGCGACGCGTCCAATTTGGCCACAACCTAAGGGCAGGATGAAACAAGCGATCGAAGGGGGGGCGTTACCTGGCATTGACGGCTCTGCAAACATGATGCCGTCCGTTGTCGACAACCCTGCCGTGCGGTCCAATCAAAGCGCGGCGATGGCAGTAGACGGCAGGCGTGCGCGCTGTGCGACAGTTGGCTGGTGAGGGCGCACTGAGGATAAGCTTGGTTGCTGCCCAGCTTCTCGCGTGCTGAAAAGCGGTACAGAAGCAAAAAGGGGGGGCGTAATTTAAGACTGGCGATACCAATGCTGCAGTGTTTCGCGCTGAGGATAGGACGGGTCCTGTTGGCTGGCGAGGCAGATGGTGGGTGCAGGCGGGCGGGGCGAGTGCAGATAGGCTTGTGTTTGAAGGCCCGTTAGTAGTCTATGCAACGGCTAGTGATGTGTACAGTGCCCAGGCGGCTGCCGTGGTGCAGGTGGCCGGGGCGGGTATGTGTGAGGATGTGGATGCGGATGTGGATGCGGATGTGAATGTGTATGTGTATGTGTGGGAGAGTGCGAGAGTGTGGGAGAGCGAGAGAGGAGGGGGTGGGAAGGAGGAGGCAGCCCGCCGGTTTAAAAGAAAGGGAAAAGGACACGAGGGGGGGAGGTTGGACGGTCAGTACGTACTAAGTAGTGCCTGTCGCGCGGATAGTCCGCTTGGTGCAAGAGCGGCCTAGGTCTCTCTCTGACCGCAAAGACCAAAGACGCGAGACTGGGAACGAGATGCTACGGGGTTCGGTAGTACCACCCGTCATCATCTGGGCGCCCGGTCACGAGCGTGTCGATGGCAGAAAAGCCACCCTGAGGCCGATGCCCTCGCCCCAAAACAGACAGGCCGGATCAGACGCTCAGGGTGCTAGACCGCGCACATACACACACGTACACACGTACACACATACACACACTGTCTCTCACTCACGCGCCTGTGGGGGGGTTTGGATGCATTGGCGAGACGGGCATAGCGCCCCTCCCCGGCCGACTCTGCTCGCCGTCGACTTCCTCCACCACCCTCTCTGCTACCTACACTCCTGTCGCCATCCCCTGTCGCCGGGCCTTTTTTGCATCACCGCCTGCTCGTCTCTCGCCGTTGAGCTGCACATCGCCACATCTCCCGCCCAGTCGCTACATACTCAACTGCTCGCTCCCCCTGGCCTCGTAGGGACCTGCTTGCGCAAGTGCGCATCCTTTAGCCCGCTACAAGAGACCCAAGCGGATTAGCTGCCGACTCTTCGCAGCCTGGACATTGCGGGGAAAAAAGACCCTGGATCCATCTTCTTTCAGCCTCAGCCGGCCTGGCGTGACTTGGCCAGAGCAGTCGTGCGCGCGCTGCTTGCTTGCATTGCGACTCTCGTCTGTAAATCCGTAAACTCGTCGCGCCGTCAGACAGCCCAGCATGGTCCAGCACACAATGCCAGACGTGCCCGGCCTGGGAGGCTACTCGCGCTTTGAGCTCGAACTAGAGGTCCGCAATTCCCGTCGTCCGCAACGTCATTAGCCCCTGTTTTACCTTCATTAACACGAGCCCTAGTTTGTCCAGTGCCTTGCCAATCCCGTCTATCTTAACTTCCTGGCCCAGCAGAAGACGCTCGACAAGCCCGACTTTGTGGCGTACCTGGCGTACCTGCAGTACTTCAAGGATCCCAAGTATGCCAAATTTCTGCAGTATGTCCACCCGCACAGTGAGCTCAACAGCTTCTTCCCGCTCGCGCCTTGCTGATGGATGCTGATGAATGCCACTGCAGCCACCCTGGCCCGACGCTCCGTGCGCTCGAATTGCTGCAGCAGGAGCGCTTTCGGCAAGATATCTTGGCTCCTGGTCTCGTGGACAGACTGGTCATCCAAGGCCAGCGCAACGCTGTACCCGCGGGCAAGGACTGAGCACATGGCTGCGCTTAGTTGGTTTCTTGTGTCGCAGCCGAGCCAGCTGAAAACATGGCGTCTGTTCAATCGAGCCCTACCCAGGCCAACGGTCGGGCAAGCAGTCATTGGCAACTCGCTCTGACACGCCGGATCGGCGAATTGGGTCCTTCTCAGCCTTCACAGTCTTCACAGCCCGTCCATCACCTTAGCAACAACACAGCCGTAGCGTGGACAGGCAGCGGCAAGCCCATCGTATTCAGGTACCCTAGAATAGTGCACGACGCTATCGTTCGATGCTTGAACCGTCGTATTCGTATCACCGTGACGTCGTCGACCTAGAATGTGCGTGAACCAAACAAGCAACCTTAAACAGCCATGCGTCGATAATCGCCATCGCCATCGCCATCGCAGACGCCAGTCAGTATTAGCGCCCCTCGCGTACCAGCTCGGCGGACGTGGTACGGCACGTGACATCATGGTCCGGCCCAAGCTGCCCCGCGTCGCGCAATGGCTGCGAGACGTCCGAGGGCGCGGCCCCCAGTCTCAGTCTCGTGAGCCTGCCAACAGGGTACTTGGTTGCCGACACAGTACTCACACCCCCGCCCTCATTGTACTTTAAAAAAAGAACCTTTGCACCATGCGCTCCGTATCCGAAGCCGAGTACGCCAATTGCGCCTCCCACCTCAATGATCCTCCCTCTCTGACATGACGTAGGAAGCACTGGCGGCTGCTCGACCACTTTCACTCTTTGACTGATCTCAAGATCCACGTCTCTTCGCACAAGGAGCCCCAGATCACGGCCGGGCTCCGATCAGTCTGCTGGAAGGTCTTTCTTATCTTCAAGACTCTCGACCGTTCGTCATGGCCCACCCACCTAAGCCAGGCGCGCAAGACATACGAGTCGCTCCGCTCCCACTACCTCCGCGCTATACAGAACCCCAATGAATTCGAGTCTGCCGTCGATCCCTTGAGCGAGCTATCAGAGGTGCGTGTGTCTTGTCACCCGGTCACGCGCGCCGAAACATATCGCTTATTGACAAGTGCTAAGCCTTTAAAAAGTCCCCGTGGGTAGCCCTGCGAGCCGACGAGGAGCTCCGCGCGGAAATCTTCCAAGACATTGAGCGATGCATGCCAGACAATGTCTACTTCCGCCAGCCGGCTACCCAAAACATGATGTTGGACATATTGTTCGTGTGGTGCAAGATGCATCCCAACATTGGGTACCGCCAGGGCATGCACGAGATACTTGCGCCCGTGCTTTGGGTCGTGGAGCGAGATGCTATTGACGCCGGACATCAGAAACTTGGTGCAAGAGATCGCACCCTCGCAGACATGTTAGACTCTGCATACATCGAGCATGACACGCACATGCTTTTTTCCGTCATCATGCAGACAGCAAAGTCGTTCTACGCACCAGCTGAGACAGGCTCTACTGCCAAAGATACTCCAATGCTTGCTCGCAGCGCGAGGATCTTCGAGGATTACCTGTCGAGGGTCGATCCAGGGTTGCATAACCACCTTGTGAAGCTCGACATCGTTCCTCAGATATTCCTGCTGTAAGCCGCCAATGCACCAGTACTTCATTCTCAACTAACAGGGACAGACGCTGGATACGGCTTTTGTTTGGAAGAGAATTCTCTCTCGACGCTGTCTTCGACATGTGGGACGCACTATTTGCAATAGACTCGACGCTGGAACTAGTTGACATGATTTCTATAGCTATGCTACTGCGCATCCGGTGGGAGCTGATCGCCGCCGATACCAATGAGGCTTTTGCCTTCCTGCTCAGATACCCGGAGCCAGCTACCCCACCCTACACCTTTATCAAAGATGCTTTGTATCTTCGTGATCACCTGACCTGGCAAGGTGGCGCAGAGATCATCACGAGATATGGCAAGAAAGCACCTGCGATCGAGCTCGAAAATACATCGCATGCTCGTGACGCTTCGCCATCACCATCATTCGCCTCAAGTCGAACACGGAATAACCTGGGGTCGCCAAGAAACTTCGTAACTCAACAAGGCGCTGGCATCGAAGCCTTGATACAGGGCGCTGCAAAGAATGTATTGGACCGTGGATCGCAATGGAATGTGGGCAAGGCTCTACGTGATGCCGTGGGCGAAGTAAAGAAGAACGTTGAAGCTTATCAGTCAGGAGGAACTTCAGGACATGCGACGCCCCGATCCGGTGGAAGGGAGTTTCGAAAGCCTGCCCAGCCAGCATCCGTTGTTGATGGTCGACCAAGTCTTGAACGACTTCACTCGGCTAAAACGTCCGGTAGAATCGAAGAACTTGATCGAAGGAATAAGAGTTTGGCTAAGATGCTGGAAGCTGCAATTGGTGACTTGTGGGAGCATCACAGAGAACGTGATGAGGCACAGAGAGCGAAAGAAGATGATGCAAAAAGTAAGGAGGCCATCGAAGCCCTTAGTCTTGCCATCGCAAAGGTACAGTTTGTGCAAATATACCTCGAAGATTCGTCGATACCACTTCCTGTCGATGAAGCAACCGAGCAGGCTTCGACCGCACAGGCTACGGCAACCCTGGCATCTCCAACTGTCCAGTCTGCAGCACAATCGGAACAGGCTCCTAGCGCCCGACCCATCTCCTCGACAACGAGTCCACGACCTACAATACCCATGGTGCCAGCATCAAACAATCCAACTCCACTCGCCTCGCGCCCAGCATCGCCGCCTGCCAGCGCATTGTCACCACCGTCCAAACTCACTCCATCTCTGTCCCCAAGGTCACGGCCGCATCTTACCTCCTCCAGCTTTTCATGGATGCTTGGCGAAGACTCGGCGTCTTCGAACTTTGCCTCGGGTACAGCACATTCTACTTTTTCATCTGATGAAAAGAGACGGATGAAGGGCAAAGGATTCTTATTTGGCGACGATGACGACGACGAGAGTAGTACAAAAGACGCGAAGAGAGGGGGTGGCAGCAGTAAGAATGGAGCAAAGGGTGCCAAGAATGCAAAGGGAAAACATGTGCCAGAGTCCGAAGTGGAAGAAGAAGTAATTGATCTCACAAATATGGGAAAGAGAGGTGTGGTTTGATGTCACTTTGACTAGCTCTGAGGCGCCTCAGCACCGGTCTTCCGAGCGTCAACGTAAGGAGTAGGGCACCACCGAAGAATATTGCTGGAAGCTACAGTAGATGACCCTACTACGATGGCCTGTCTAGCTCCAAGGTCGCGACTGAGAATCCTACGTAAGATGGCGACTGTGCCTTTCACACGGCATGGCGCAATGAGTACGTGGAGAGTGGGGTGAATACATCCAACCGAGGAGGGGAGAATCCCTCAGACGTGCAATGACGAAAGCTGGTCCAGATACAGTTCATCGTCTGTCGCTCTTACATACTCCTGAACATTCCGACAACTTGGCAACCCGGTCTCGTCACTTTGTTGGGAAGCTTACCAGATACTGTTTTGGTCGTCTCACGCACCTACGCCCTATACAGCCACACGGCAGGCCATGGTGCGGGTTGTCCCCACGCTCCCACCACCACGCAACTTGCTCAAACAAGGTTTGGTGCAGCCGCCCATGTCTCACCAAGCCATTAGATTCGCCACACCAATCATTCCACATTGCACATCCCTTCCAATGATTAGTTGAACACCAGGCCTGACCCGCCTAAATGATCCAGCTCGGAAAACCATCCGCGCTCTACTGCAGGGTACACTAGCAAGTGCGGCTATTGGCGTCACAGTGGCCGCCGAAAACAGTTGGTCATCGGCCATGTCTGAGGAGATAAAAGGCTGCCCCGCTTCTGCCCCTCCATCTGCTTCCCTTTTACCTTCAGCAAACGTTCAAAGCACCAAATTCACACCACTTTTTCCCAAACCACTACCAAACTACCACACTTCGACCACTCATCAAAATGAAGGGAGGCTGCGGAAACGCTGGATGCACTTGCGCCGATTGCGGCTGCGCCCAGGGTGCTTGCACTTGCGGCAAATGTATGTTCCCTACCTACTGAGGTTTTGATGGATTACGCGCCAGCTCGGCTTGTTGTATTGTTCTTTCAAGATACAAGGTGCTGATAGACTATGCGTAGAAACTCTCGTACCCCGCGACTACTACCATGCGACAAGGCACGTCTTGTTCTTAACACAATATGCTTGACTATTGTCTCGCGACTCGAGCGATCGTAAAACTGAGCCCGAATTCTTTGATTCTGAACACATGAGCATGGAGGAGCAGTATGAGCAATAAATATAGAAAACAATGGAATAACATAACCGTTGACACAACATGCTTGCTTCTGTTTCCCAGTAGTGAATGTTGCGTCTAGGATTTCAAGCTTCGCATTTCCGGAGTGACCTGCATTTATTTGCCGCGATATACGATGCAAATTCATGGAACTGGCGAAACATGAGGGTGGCTTCTCTACGTACAACTTGGGAAGACCTGTCCTAGACAATGCTTATATATTGTGTGGATCCCTACAAAGGATAAACTCATCGCAAAGTCTCGAAATCTGACGACTTGAACTGTTCCACCTGGTGTACATCCGGACATCAGTGACGAGTTGTAAAAGCTACTACTACTACTACTACTACTACTACTACTACTACTACTACTACTACTACTACTACTACTACTACTGCTGCTGCTGCTCATCCGCACGTCACGCGCGCCTTCCACACCTACTACTAGCGCGCGCTGCACATCGGAACCATTCCGAGCAAAGTGCCTTTCTGGGCACTCACTACCCTCACTTTTTCACTCACTCACTCACCTCCAACCGAACCCCTTCTCACCCAGCTGTTTACCAGGCACATTTCCGATGTAAAAAAAAAGCCCAAAAATGGCTAGTACAGCCCGTGTATTCTCTGCTGGAAGCAGCGAAGCCACCACAGCAACAAACCCGCTCCTCGCCTCTTCGCTCGTCGACAACGACGAACTAGATCGCTTGCTCGACAGCGTGAGCGTCGCGAACGCCACCACCAGCAGCGACGAAAAGGCGCAGAGAACAGAGTGTCTAGCTACGGGGCTGCAGAGCGTGGATGCAGCGCTACATGGGGGCCTGGAGAGTGCGCGCGTAGTCGAGATCAGTGGTGATGCGGGCGCGGCGGCGGGCACGAGCGAGGTAATTAAGAAAGAAAGAAAAAAAATGAAAAAACATGAAAACAGAGATGACTATATGTATAGAATCATTCATGGGCTGATTAAGAAGGATAGATTTGCAGAATGCTGCTTGTCAGTTGTCTTTTACGGTATCAAGGGTCAACGGCGGCGGTGGTGGATACCACGGGCAATTTCGACGTCTTGAGGCTGTATACGCTTATGGTTGAGAGGTTAGCGAGCCAGCCGAGTGTTTTGGCTTCGATGCGTAAGGCGGTTGGTGTGGAGATGGGGGAAGGGGTGGAAGAGGTGGCGGCGAAGGTGCTGGATCGGGTTAAGATTATGCGGGTGTTTGATTTTGAGGGGGTGAGGGAGGCGGTGGGGGAGATTGGGGATGAGATTGAAGGGAAGGCGAGGGAGCGGCAGAGTGGGGAGGAGAAGGAGGAGAACATGGAAGGAGACAAAGTGCAGACTGTGGGGGAGACACAGCTGGCTGCAAAGAAGGAAAAGCCTAAGAGGACGTTTGTGGCGGATAGCGAAGACGAAGATGACGACGAGGAAGAGGAAATGCTGTTTGAGTCCGGGACGAAGGTCACATCAACGCCCGAAGTGCAACATTCAGACACAATGTCAGTGTCGAAACAGGAGCAATCTGTGCTACCAGACACGCCAAAGCACGACTCAGAAGGAACATGCGAAAACGACACTCCAAATACCCTTAAATTCATTCTAATCGACAACCTCTCCCAAGTCCTCAGCCCCTTGCTGAAAAACGACATGACACAAGGTTCGCTTTTTCTCTCTCTACTCCCCACACCCTATATTCATTCCCGACCAAGTAATGAAAGAAGAATGAGAGAAAGAGAAAAAAGCTTGAAAGAGAAGGGAAAAAAAAAGCTTGAAAGAGAAGGAAAAAAAAAGCTTGAAAGAGAAGGAAAAAAAAAAGCTAACACACCAAACCCCCCTCCTAGGAACCATCTTATCCTCTACCCTCCTCTCCACCCTCACCCATCTCACCCACTCGCACGCTCTCCACACCATCCTCGTAACACCCACCACCCTACGTGCTCCCTCTCCTATACGCCCGATCCCAGAACGACTAGCTCACCCGAGCGCCACCGCGTTCGCTGAGCCAACGCAACAGGATAGAGAGGTACCTCCGCCCCCGTCCATCTTCTCAAGCAACAAGATGGTGGGGATGCCTGCTTTGGCGGGGTTGATGGGCTTGCACACTGATGTGCGGTTGTTGGTGAGTCGGATGCCGAGGCGGCGATTGGATGCGAAGGTGTATTATGGGGATGAAGGGGCGGCGAGGAAGAGCAGGGTGGATATGGTGGGTGTGCTGGAGGTTGTGGCGGATAGGTGGGGAGGTAGGACGGGTACGTGGGGCACGTTTTTGTGAGGGGAGAGATATGGGATAAGCGGGGGTTGTAAGTCGTCATGTTTAAGAGTGAGGAAGTGTTTTAGTATTTGGGTTACTTTTCAAGACTCCACTCGTCGTCTCCTGTGTTCTTGATCCACCCTTGCAACACCGTCTTTACGTCCTCTTTGACCCTTCGTCTTTGCTTGAGCATCTCGCTGTTCTTCATCTCATCGTATGTGTTCTTCTTATCTGAACCCCTACTTCCCAGTACCGTCGCGGCGGCGGCACCACCAATCAATCCCGCTACTCGCATCCCTTCCATCCACAACCCCTTTCTACAAATCCGACTCGCGCCCCGGGGATCCAGTTGCTTTCTGCCCTGCAACACGCCGCCAATGAGTGTCTCCTGCCAGTGCGGTGTCCAGACTGCGGAGACGTTACTCGGGACTGCTTTCTCTGCTGGAGCCAGCGCACGACGAGACCAGGTAAACTCCCTAGTCGAGGGCTTCACGGTAAAAGGCTGAAACCTGTATCCAGCTCCCCACTCGTCTGTCCTTGAGCTAAGCAGCTTCTTGAGGCGACCGGCGGAGGAAAAGGCGCGGTCGCATGCTTGGGGTACATGTTGCGAGGCTGGGAGGACAAGAGTGGTTAGATAGGCGTTCTGGGGGCTGACCAAGAGAGAGGTGCTGGAGCAGAGGAGGGACGTAGATTGTTTTAGCGTGAGCTTGTCGGTGCACGACTTGCTTAGTGTAGGAGGCGCGTCTGGCCGGGACGGTTTGGCGCGGACGACGCCTAGGTGGGAGAAGTTTGAGCGGCCACGGAGGGCACTAACTTTGTTGTTTTCTGTTGAATCCTCTGCTGTCTGGGAAAGCGATGCTAAAGCGGCTTCTTGGAGGGTCGGGGGCGCGCTCGTCCATGGCGTGGCGTCGGCTTGCGCAGCCATAGTGAGCTCCATGCTTGCGTCGCCGCAGGGTGCTTCGGAACAGTACATGTGAATGGATACATCCTTTTGAATGGTAAATGGCTGTAGCGTGTGCTCTTCAGGCTTTCGGGATTGGATAAAGTCTGACGTGGGATAAGGCGGTGATGAAATGCGCACACATTCGTCGAGGAGATAGTGATTGAAGGCTCGGATAGCAATGATTTCAGCGTGCCAGTCGTGGAGGATGGTCCCTTTTGCAAGCGGTAGTTTGTTGGATGGGAGACATTTCATGCCCGTTCTACAAGTGTCAGTATGTTACATACTCAAGTTCTTCCTGGACATCGCCAGATAGAGCTGAATACGGTCATGCTGTAATGCACCAATCGTATAAGCCTCCTTGGGCAGATCACAGCGCGTTGCGTGCGGCGCTGTACCACTGAAGGGTATAGCCTGTTCGGGTATACTACTTGATGCATGCGGCTTACGACTCCACGATACCCCATTTTACCTACGTTGCGGATGCATGCCTCACAAATAGCGCAAGGAATATTGGAGGAATATTGCTTACCCTAAAGCTACACACGACAGCCTACCGCCTTCGCTAGTTCATGAGCATAAGCAAGCATAGCGGCATGCGTGTGTCAGTGAGCGATTACCTTTAGATAAGACGATTCCGGCAAGGGGCACCCATTCTCGCGCGCCATGACTGCGGGGTCGCGGCTTTCTTTTTTCAGGCAGGCTGTCGAAAGCTTCAAGCACGCAGTCGGCGATGGTGTCTGGGTCTGGTGCCATGGTCGTCTGATATGGTCGTCTGCAGTGTAGAAGAAGATGGGCGAGGGCGCGGACGTGGGGCGCGGAGTTAGAGCTCGGAGAAAGCTGAAACCAGGACGCCGGTGATGCTCTGGCAGTTCCAAAGCCATCACTCCTGCTACCTGACGACAAAAGAACCCTGTCACACGCACGATACGACTAAGACGTTTCTTACGGTTTCCCCGTTGCATCCTTCTCCGGCTCCTTCTGTTCTCTTCTCTTCAACATGCAAGCGTTTGGTGAGCAATGGCTATGCGCCGCACAGTCGCATTCGCGGCTCAGACACTCACGATTCCAGTGCCAAAGAACCGACGAGTAAGGCAAAGCTTCGTATACAAGCGTTACACGGGCTGACAAGTTGCGCAGCCGAAGTTTGACCTGCATCTGAGAGTGCGCTGCCCGTCACACCCCCTATGACCATGTCCTGACAGCAGCAGATCATCGACCTCAACAACGTCCCGCTCGTATCCGGTACCTCTTTTGTGAAATGGCACCTCTCCCACTCAACGGCCGCCGAGCATCGTGGCCGTACAGACAACTGCCAAGTAAAGGACCATAAAGTTGCCTACGACTACGAGGCCACGCTCCCTGTCCGGCTTACCGTGGACAAGAACGGTATGCTGCAGGAGTGCGGTGTTGAGTTTGAGGTTGTACAAGAATATGGCACAGGCAGAGCCGAGAGAATAACGCTGGGTACTGTCAAACTCAACCTGGCAGAGTACGTGGAGCAGAGCGAGATGGGCACGGCTCCGGGCGAAGAGCCAGGCGTTACAAGGCGGTACCTCATGCAAGACAGCAAGATCAACAGCACCCTCAAGATTGGGATATATATGAGACAGACTGAGGGAGACAAGAACTTCATTGCGCCGGCGTTGAGAACTGCCCAGGTCTTCAGCGGCATCGCGGGAATCATGGCTGGGGAGCAGGCTGAGCTCGAAGATCAAGGAGGCAAGTCCTTTTTTGTTTTTTGTCCATAGACACCGCTGACCACCACAGTCACACACTCGTTGATGATGAACAAGTCGCGCGAAGCCGGCGAGCTACAAGACATGTACAGGCGCACTCTCGCCGCGTACTGGTCGGCCCAGCCTGGCGAGCTCAAGGCAGACGAATGCATAGAGGATATATTCGCTGGCGGAGATGGCTGGGGCGACCGCGAAAAATCATACTCGCAGCAAACACGCTCTCAGCAGTCGTTACGTTTCGCTGGGGGCGACAGCAGCGGGTCTGTGAGCGAAAACGAATCAAGGCATATGCATGGCAGCAGCATCAGTCGCAAGTCGCATGAAACGCTCCGGCCAGGCGACATGAAACCTCTTCGCTCGCCACATGTACGAGGCCGAGAAAGTTTGGAACAGCGGGCATCGCACATGAAGGCTGAGGCGGCCCGGCAACGGCAACGGCCGGTTCAAGAAGTAAACGAGTTTGACTTGCGAGAAGACCTGGTCAGTTGGCACCGACCAACGTGATGTATGTGTCTTAGAAAAAATAACAGTACACGATTAATGACGAGATTTATCATTCTCTCCTTTCAGCCAATATAATGTTCTGTGTTTTGGTATGAATAACATGTGATGGTACTGTAACTAACTAGTATGACGCGCCTCGCACGTGGAAGCGCGATGGCAGAATTAGGCGGTCACCAAAGTTGAGGGACGACGCATCGCACTTTGCGCACCAGACGCTGCCTTCAGCATTGAACGTCAGCCCTGTTCCGCCCTCCTTCATGCTTGTGTCCCGTGCTCCCAGTGCATTTGTATGCCTCCGATGTGAAGCACAAATTGCCCGCCGACGACTTCCTGTTGTTCCCCGCCGAATTCCTCGCGCCAACTTCTCCGCCTCTGCACGCCTCCACGAAGATGGGGCGGACAATAAAGATGCCCTTTCCGAGTTGGAACACACAGAGCTGAAGATCACAAGAGTAGTCGAGCCGCTGAATCGGCTCAGAAGAAGGAAGGGCAAGATTATCAAAGAGACGTCGGCAAGTCTGGGAGGGATAAAGCAGTTGGGCGACAATGCCGATATATTGGTGCTGAGAGAAATCGGAGACGCAAACAGTGAAGAGCGCACGCAAGAACCTGAAATAATCGAGTCTGCTAGTCCCGTTGAAGTACCGGATATCGTTGCTTCACTGCAACAGGAGGGCAAGGCAGTCACGCCTGAGGAAATATACCAGCAGATCGGGAGCCTGCGCCCAAAGAACTACGGAGACCCCAACGAGCCACACTATATCAAGCAGACTACCTTTTTGAAGCTGAGGAATCTCCTTATGAATGGATTCACCCAGCAACAGCTGATGATCTTCTACTCTGTCGCAAAGAACATCAAGCGGGAACAGGTCAACAAGGGTGTCATCGACAGCCTGAAGCGAGAAGAAGACAACCCCAAGCGCCCGGTAGAGCGCTCAGAGTGGCAGCCAGGCACTACGAGTATCACAAAACGTTTGCCTGGAGTCGACCGCCATGTCAAAATCATGGGCTGGCGCAAGAACGTCAGCAAGCAGTTGCTTGTTGACCGCATCCTCCGCGACCACTGGAATCTTGTCCTTTTGGAGGAAATCGAGGCGCCTGGCGAGCTCGAACTCTTTCTGAAGCCGTGGCAGATGGCACTGCTTACCGTAGGAGGTGGGTACCAAGCTTTTATTTGGGCGAAAGATTCTCGCTAACCCTCTTTGTAGAACACAGTGTACTCGACGAGATCGGACTCATCCGAAAGATCAAATTTCAAATCTACAAACAGCATGATATTCTCCGCATCACCGCCGACAAAAGTACAGCAGAATATGCTGCCAACGACGTCGAGGAGTCCTTGCAGCATACCGAGACAAAACGGATGAACCTGAAAAACTACATGCAGCTGTTGGAAAAGGACGTGATACCAAAGGACGAAAAGTTAGATCTGACTGCTCTCTATTCGCAGAAAGACCTAGACGTCATCTCAACACTTACTAAGACAAGTATCGCGGTCACTGCGAGGAATTTGGTTAGTTATGCGTTGACATTCGTGACGAAAAGTCGCTAATATTCAATAGTTGACGATCAGGGGCTTCGACAATGCAGCTATTGAAGAGGCAAAGCGGTCTTTGATCAAGTTCTTGCCTCTTAGGGATGCCATCACTCGCACCTCGGATATGCTGAACCTGGGCTCTGCAGGAACTTCAATCTATCCAGCACCAATATACCTAGATAAAAGCTTGCTGGACTACAAGATTCGCAATGCCGCATTGGGACGCTTGTCTATACCGCTCCCACGAATCACCGGGCCTGCATCTGCAGATGATGCACAAGAGTCTGCTGTGATACCCACACCTTCCAAGACAGCACATCAAGGCCTAGTAGATCGGACAGCGGCTAACATACTTCGGGCTGTCCATCCGTTTCCTCAGACAGAAGAGCTGGGCAATTGGATTGCTGAACCGGTAAATAAATTCATCGCCAAATTCGGTCAAGCTCTAGTTCCTCTTGAGCATGCGGATGCCGAAGAAGCAAACTCCAATATATCCGGACGGCTTTCTCAAAATGCTTTTGTACCTACTTTCCCTGGTCTCGCAAGTCTCCTTGCGTCACCGGATCTCTCCTTTACTGCACACCTGCAGATACCAACTCTGTACTATCACTTCCGGCCTGATCCCGAGCAGACAGGTTTTGATGCCAATCAACTATTTCCTACCCTCCAAATCAAGATGGGTACGAATCGTCAGGGAGACAAAGCTTATTTTCGCAAAGCAAGCATCAGATTTTGGCAGCACACTCACACCGTATCACTTCCCAACAAGGCGGCAGACCTCCAATTCTACAAGTATGGAAGTTTGTCGTTGCGAAAAGACCACGACGACATCAACGTCCAGAAATGGGCTGCCGCTGCTGCTAAGAGCATTGTGAGTGGAGGACGCATTACTGCGCCGCCACTTAGTATCGACATACCCAAGTGGACTATCCCCGGATTCTCGAGCGATGAGAAGGATATGGCCACCGTGAAATACCACTTCTCTGGTGTTGAGTTCCGACAAACCGTATCGGGCAGCATATTAGGCGAAAAAATATCCTACAGCGCCAGGCAGTCAGGCAAACTAAACTCGAAGGGTAGTGAGCTCATAGCGTATTACAGTGGCCATGGCGATACACAAATGCGCGATGAGACTGCTATCAAAGCATTTGTCAAGCGATGCCATGACATGGTCGATCTAATTACCAATGCGAGTGCGCAGACGTCCCCGTTATCGAAGCAGATACGTCCAAGGTACGCTGAGAGTACGCGAAGAGTCAGGAGATCGGAGATGGTGAATACGATACCGAACCCAGTGGATGATGTGGATGGAGAGGCGTCAAAGGATCTGCAAGAGCGTGTTGCAAATTATCCTAGCGCACAGGAAGACACAGTGATAGGGAAAACAAATGGCATTAAGGATGAGGTCTCGGAAGATGAGCCCGCAGCGGCAGAGGTACGGCATGAAAACGAAGGTATGACTCCGTCTCAGCCATCGAGTCTACTAGAAACGAAGGAGGCAAATTCCGCAGACTCTTCGTCTAAGAACGCGTAGCGTGACACGTTGTAATAGTTAAGCTTCATGGCTCCACTCAATCGTCGCTTCGACATCCTCTCATCTCTCCATTTCTTCTTTGTCTAGTCTCCGGTTACCAAGTTCTTGGATATATGATATCGTTTCATGTACCTAGGGGATGAATGTAATTCACAAGGTGAGTGATACAACACCTAACTTAGTGGACTTTCTCCGCTATCGCAGTGTTACAAGATATTTAGCTTCAAAACCACGACTCTCCATTCGAAAGAGTAAGAACAAAGGAGTGAGTGTTCTATCTACAAACTAGCACTTCGCAGTACTACAATCTATCTCTCAACAATTTTGAATGGCGTAAAAGAGTGAAGCGCCAAGTCAAAGCCCATCCTAGACCAGTGTCGACTGCTTTAGGTAGAGGCAGGAGCAGCAGCTCCAAGGACCGTCTTTCCCACTACGCCCTCGAGACGTTTGAAGCCTCCATTCTGCTTGATTTCCTCCTGCAGAACAACCATCTTCTTCTGATCACCCACCGGATCATCCGCCTCGTCCTCCAGCCCCCAAGACAAATACTCGTTTGTATAGTTTGGCGTGAACGTTTCGTCCAGCACGCCAAGGCGCTTTCCATACTTTGTCACCTTTTCCCAGTCACGCCTGACATTCTGCAAGTCAGGGCTGAAGTACGCGAAGCTACGCTCAAAGATCTTGCGGTTCGTCTCGGTATTCAGGACCGATTTGAAGGCGCAGAACTCGCGCCACGCCTGGTCGGGGCTCGCGAGGACAAAGTCTGTTGCGCGCTTGCACGCGCGGAGGAAAGCGCGGACTTTATCTGGGTTCTGCTGGATAAAGGCGTTGTTGCCAATGTATAAGATGCTGCAGAAGCAGCAGCAGCCCAGCTGGGCTAGCTCGTCGATACGCAGCATCTGCACTTGGTTGCGCGGCCGGTTCTGGGATGCGAGCCATTCTTCCAGCTCCACCATTTGCACGTTCTCGAGGCCGATGCCGGCGTCGATTTCGCCCGTGATGATGGAGCGCGTGACGTTCATGCCGACGCGGACGGCTTGGTAGTCGTCGGGCGACATGCCGTAGTGCGCGGTCAGCTCGTCGAGCTGGATTTTGCCGAATTCGCCTACGTAGCCGATTTTCTTGCCCTTGAGAGTCGTGAAGTCTGGGGTTATGCCTGAGGAGGTCAGGTACACGACTCCGGTGAAGGGCTCGTTGAGAAGAGAGCCGATGGATTGGACGGGGAAGCCTCGTGCGGCGGCGGCGAGGGTGTGAATCATGGCTTTGAAGCCCAGATCGACTTTTCCGGATCCGATGATCTCGGTAACATCCTGTGTATTCTGTCAAGTGCTGGAATAGGAGGAGAAGTGGCGCGTTGGCGTACGCTTGGGTCGTTGGGCTCAAGAAGAGCGACTTTGATGCCTTCATCTTTAAAGTATCCCTTGCTCTGGGCAAGGTACAGAGGCGCATGGTATGGCGTAGCGTGCCTACCCAACATCAGTCTATCCTTCACCTCATACACATTAGAAGCTTGTCGCACCAGTTTGTCAAGAAGGTAATCTTATCAGTCGACATCTTGACTTAGGTACAGGTGCGAGTACTATGCTAGTCAGCAACCCAACACACAGTTGGAGCAGGGGCATCATCATGAAGCAGCAACAGTCCTTCGCGCTGGAATTATCCAGATCAAGTTTAAACGGTATAATCTCAGAACAAGCTACCGGTCATCGATACTCAGATCAACCACTGATAGCTTGAACACCCGCCATGCTTTGCTTCTGATGGATTGAGATGGGTACCTGATGATGCACATGATAGGCATCTGTTTCACTTGACCGAGAGAGAATTCTGGTTTCGAAGAGCGGAGCCGCAGGGGCATGGCTGTGCTGGTTCGATGGTTGCATCGTACCGATGAATTGGTGTAGTGGTAGAGGGAGGCTGTTCACAAAGTTACGATGGAGCTTGTATCAGGGATTGTTTTTTACGATGGCAGCTCCGTCCTTTTATGTATGCTCGGCTAGAAACTGTTGAGCTTGATGACATGTAAATTGCTCATTTTCACATGCAGATGCATTGGCGAACAGCGGGGCAGTGAGGGGCATCGTTCCCAATCTGCTGGTTTGTGTCGTGCACCCACGATACCAATGTCGCTAAATGCGGCGCCTAAAGTCACTCATTGCTGCTGATTCGTCAAGACGTTTTGCTCTAGGAGAACCGAGTTATTGATGATCATGTAGGTTGTTCGTTTGGGAATCAGGCCCTGCCGTTCTTGCATACGCGGATAAAACTCCGATTCACCATCTGGGTCTTTTGTGGAGGTATCTCCTTCTGATCAAGTTGTTTTGCTTGACTCGAAGGATAAAATCGGTCCGTTCTTCTGATTGGGTCTGATATACAAAACTGTTTTGTACAGATCTGTGAACAGGGCTACAAAGTTAAACTGCAAGCAGGATGCAGGGCAGGGCGTCGAAGACTTTTTGAAAGACGCATATCGATTTCCTGTATGCTGTAAATTACGCTTTGATCTTTTAAATGCATTTCGAAAGAGACAGTACACGTGTTACCCTACATGGCAACCGTGACTAACAGGTAATTTCCGTAATGGTGAAATCGTCGTTGAAGAAAAGGTGGAAAGATATCAGTGCTCTTCTTGGCCAGCAGCCTACATACACTTGACAAACTGTTCAGACTATCCGAACAGTCTTCCGCTCTACCGTAGCATCGTCACTGAGTCCACGAGATTTTAAGAACCCCTCTGGATTGCTGATGAATTCGTTGAGAAGGCCGTTGTGGTCTCCATGCAGATGCAACAGTCCGACGCGGGAAAATGTCTCAGATGTGGTTGGCTGTATGAGCAGAAAGAAAAGAGGGGACGGACGCCTAAAACTGCGATCCTGTCTGCCAACCAGTAGTATCGCCGTAATTTCCTCGACATCTGGTGAAATGTCATCATCAAGGTAGACACTCCCATTCTTTATTCCAGCAAAGACGAGCTCATTGATATTATCCGAACCCCACCTAGCAACATGACTCTGAATAGTCCATGTAGTAATATCAATCCACGGGTGAAATTCCGAATAGTGTTTTGAATCAGAGGATATAGCATATTGGAAAAGATCGACTCGTTCTCCACCTCGGTCCGTGATGTGACACTTGATATCTTCAGAGTCGTCCCGTGCCGGAGTATGATAACCAAAAAGCAACGCCTTTTCAGCAGACAAACGTGCTGGTTTCCGAGATGCCCATGTCCAAGAAGGCAGTCCAGAGTCGTAGGAATCGAGATGTTTCTCATATCCAGCATCCGGGCTCCCACCTGAGATCCACCAAGCCAGGCCTTGTGCTGCATCAAATCTTCTGCCACTTCTATCATTGATATCGTAGAGACAGGGTATGCCGTAGAAGTGCCTCACCAAACGCCTCCAAAATACCCTCTATAGCCTTCAAATTGTCCATGGTGAATGACAGCCTCCGGGGAAAATATTCGCATATCCTTAAAAAGACGTTATGGGCATATACGCCAATACCTTGATCAGGAAAAATCGTTTGCTTATTGCGCCCATCGTTGTTTTCGTATTCACCCTTCAGATGCTCGAGACAATGCATGCTGGCACACTGAAAGTACATTTGCGACTCAGTGAATACGAGAAGACGCAAGGACAATAGAGCCTCTTGGAAGGTCCTGTTAAGAAATCAGTGTTTTCGCTTCTATATATGATAGCTTAGTGATTCATTACCATCCGCGACTGTTCCAACACGATTGACGCACCAGTTGATTGATATCGGGAACTTCCACAAAGTCCAGACTGCCGAGTGCGGCAAACCGATGGGTGTGGTGCATGCGTTCTGTTCCTAAGATACCGGGTAAACCGTGCGAAGCATCACTGCCGGATGCGGCTACGATCGTGACTTCTGCACTGCGGTAGATCAAGTGCATGGATGCGATGGATTCATGCCTTGCAACCGTTTCCTCTTGGTCGATGCAGTATCTTCAGCAGAAGTGTTTCATTAATTACTGCTGCATACTTAACAGAGATGGAAGAAGCTACTCACTGATCGACCCAGAGTCTGGGAATTCCAAGCTGCTCAGCTACGAAGATGGCATCGGAGATGGTTTTGGGGATGGTTGCAGGATCCAGTCGTGAGCCGAAGGGAGCTTTTGCGGGACGTCTGCTACCCCAGACATAGCTCAAGCACATATAAGACTCGTTTGGTAGTAGTGCCCTTACACGTAGTGTTGTACAGTCGATGATTCTCAGCGGTGTTTTCATCCTCACCGGCTGGACTGTACATGCCTTTTGAAGAATTCCGTCATCCAAAGCATGACTTGCCCTGCAATTCTGAATCCATTTCTTGGCATGGGCTAGGTTAGCTGAAGCTACGTTGACAACCAAATCCCCCTCTTCCTTCCTCTCGAGTCTCGGGTTATAGAATTCTTCTGATATCAACGTGTAGCTCTGGCTCGGGTCGATCGAGCTCCGGATGTCGATATACATCAAGGTCGCTGCATCCGCGTCTTGAGAGAATGATCCAACCAGATTTATGGGGTGTTTCCAATAAGCTCCCATCTGGCCGCGCCCTTCAAGATTGAGTATCACTTCAGTACTGTTGGTGTATCGAAGGTAACGGGAGAGTGATATGCAGGATACGCAGCCTTCGCACAAGGAGGTGGGTGAGACAATTATTTTGTGTTGCCACACATCCCCTGGAGGCCGGAATATCCTCCTATCGAGTGACCGGCACCGTGCACACAAAGTGCGTCTTCTTCCGACTCCTGGTTTGAGCATGATAGCACTGTGTCTCCAATATGAGAAGAAAATCGAACCAAGCGAACCGGGGGAAACTCCAAGGCGGACAAAACTGGAATCAGATTGATCAGGCTGACACTATCAATATAAAGTACGGTGCACTTCATTGCCTCGTTGATCAGCATACCCCGCGCATGTGGGCCGTGAGCAGTAAGGCTGCCAGCCATAATGTAGGTGCAGCCTTGACGCCTTGTGGCTGCGCCTCGTCAATCAAGAAGCCACATGGCAAGATCTTCTTCGTCCATGTCTGTAGGTTCTTTCAAGGGAGGTTAGCGTGTAAGCCTCCACGCATGGCTGAGTACAAGGCAGAAGAGCGCAGTCGACTCTCGAAGCATAGTCTGATGGACAAAAAGTCCCGGGCGCTGTAGAATCTGGTGATCTGCAACCCATTCAATGGTCACGTAGATCTCAGCTGAGCTGTTATACTTTCCCAACCTTTAAGTAGTATTATTAAAATCCAAGGAAATCAAGGTACTCTCCATCCCATGAAAGGCTCGCCAGGTCGTCAAAATTTAGCCACGCGTCTTCATTGCCAGTAGAACATGGTTCGTGAGAATCTTTCGAAACAGTCTCTTCTTCAGAAGAGTCCGTACCGCTCACGCTGCCAAAGTTGAAATCGTTGCCGTGCACTTCTGTAGTGAAGCTGTCGAAGGTCAGCTCAGGTAGAAGAGGCACTTCGGGTGCGACCGTCTGCGTGGATTCCATCGTGTGCCTAGAAGCGGATGCGAGCCCGCTTTGCAACCCAGTCAAGTCATCCTGGCGCGTCGTCAGACCAGTAAAAGTCCTGGCGAGTTTAGAAAACACATTCGGTGGTCCTTCACTCGACGTCGGCCGCTTTCTGCTTGCCTGAGTCGTTTTTGCAGGCTGAACATACGCTTTCCAGTCTGCCATTGTCAAACCGTCTTTGAAGTGTCCCGCGATGTGTGATTGTCTCGTATCCCATGCGGTCATTTGGAGAGCGCAAAAGCCGCATGGCCAGCTTTCTGCCCCGTCTTTGCGCACACCATCTCTTCTCCACATGTCTCTCACAACGTCAGCCAAGGATGCTTGATGAAAGTTCTTCACATGCTGTCGGAGATGATCGGGTCGTAGAAAGGTTCTCTCTTCTTCACTCTTGGCCATGCATTCAGTAATGCGATGAGATTTTTGAAAATGCTCTTCACTGGGGTTCTGAAGCATACAGAAGGCACATGATACGGAAGACGTAGGGCAGGAAGGGGTGGTGAAACTCGGGCCAGTATGTAAGCACGTCCACTTTCGTTTTGGACGGTGCTGAGTCTCCTCGTGTCGACGCCACGACTTGGGAGCGACGCTCTGATAGCAAAATGTGCATTGCCACATGTTTGTCGTGCTATGGTTATGTGGAGACCTTGTCCATGCTGGGATTGAAGACAAGGCTGAGATTCCCGCAGCAACAGAAGACATGGTACTCAGGTGGCTGTAGTCTTTCTTCTTGCCTCGTCTGGAAGCGTTTGGTGCTTTTGGGTGGTGCTCATCACCGACATGATGTGATTTCTCGGAGCTTCGTTGGCCGTTGAGTAAAGGCGCAACACTTAACTTTGCGACCCTATTGGTTCGATGTCCTTCTCCTTCTAAAGCAGGGCTTGGACTCTCCGCATACCCTGAGATTCTTCGTCGTGCTCTTGCGTTAGTGAACCATGTGGCCACCTGTTTCTCCGTGATGCCACACTGTTCAGCCAAGGTGCGCTTAGTATCCGCATCAGGATATGGGTTGCTGCTGTTGTCTCGCAGCCACGTCTTCAGACATCGCAAAGCATGTAGTTCGAGCTTGGTAGATGGCCGTTGAGCACTAGAGCGCTTGATCTGGGACGCATTGCTGAGAGATTCCGAAGAAGACATGCCCATATCTGGATTGCAAGAAGCGCAAGTGGCAGTCTGATCTTGGTTGATGAGTGCCGAGATGCCGCATGCTGAACATCGTCCTTTTCCATTATGACTGGATAGACCTTGCAGTTGCCGTACGTCAAGTGACTCCACTAGCGGTGCAGTAGACATCGGTGCTTGCGCAGCCGGGAAACTCTCAATAGTTTCGCACTCTCCAGCGGTTCCGAATGCACTTGCGGAGTTGCGAGTGCATGTTTCGCATTTTAGGTTTTCCCCAGGGTTGGTAATGTCCCAGAACCTGCACAAAACGCACTCGTCCTCGACACCAGCTGCCTGTAGCTCAACATCACTACTAGAACCCAATTTTGTCGTGAACACATCAAGCCTAGTGGTCACTGGCGCAGTCGGAGAATCCAGTCTTTGCAAGCGTAGCTGATCTTGAACCTGGACCTTGGAAAAATCACCAAAACTCGAGTAGAGATTCTGCTGAGATGATGAGGACGGCTCTTGGCTGGTGGATATGCTCTCAAGAAAGTCGGTCTAACAAAATCAGCAACCACCCAGTTCGGATACTTTGACTCTGGAGTATGTACGTGGGAACCCTCATCTTCTTCCAGAGTGTTCGACGCATAGCCCGAGTCAACGGACCAAATGCTGGCCGCCTTGTTCTTTCCTTTTGGTGCCATAACCGTGAAATGGCACTATGAGTTGTTCCTATGGTGATTTGTTGGTTGCCACGTTCGCGTCACTACAGACGAGATATAAGCACTGAGTGGTGAATGTAAGTGGTGAGAAACAGACGACGACGCGCAACCACATGCGACTACCTTCGGCTGAGATACAGGGTGCCAGTGGCTGTGCTGGATGCCTAATTACGGCACAACCGTGGCGCTCGCTGCATCATTGGCTCATTTACGTTTTCAGCGTGATAACAAGATAACTTTGGATGTTCCGGCTTTTAAGTAAGCCTAAATACATGAGCCTCGGTCACTAAACACGACTTGAAAAGTACATTGGAGTTCACAGAACTCTGCACAAGCAAACGAAAAAAAGGCGCATGAGACAGCCTCCCTTTACCTAGGCACACATATGCCCTTTCCAACCGCCAACCGATCACAATCTACTCCTTCGTTTCCGCGCAGTCCTAATAATTTTTCCACAGTGATACCACGAGCTTGGGCAATAGCCCAGCACGTATCTCCTTGTTCAATTTGAATTTCATAACTGCCTTGATCGCAATCGACAGATTCTTTGGGAGCAGTCAGTGATTCACCATCGCTTCTATACAAAAGCTTGAAGACGAGAATCAAGAAGACGAAGACTATGAGCGCAAATGGCATCATCATACGCACCGCCTCCCTGTTGCCCTTCCTTATGGCGTCTTCGTGCTCGTTGAGCATTTCATCAAAGGTGCGTGAGGGCTGCGTGTTTGGTTTGCCCAAGTCGTCAATAGACTCGGACGACGTGTGTCGCGATAGCGAACCAACAGGATGCAATTCACCATAGCGATTGCCAGGCTCGGACTCGTACATGTTGCCATCGGTGTCGCGAAAGGTATAGATTTGCGTGTCAGCATCGTAGCCTACGCGCTCGAAGCCCGAAGGAAGCCGCTCGGCATCCTGTCTGGTGGTTAGTGGAGCACATGGAAGTAAGAAGAGGGGCTGCTTCTTGCGTACGCTGTCCATATCTGTCCACCGGCCCATGATAAATTGCTAAAGGTTGTAGCTGGGAGATGGATTAGTTGAGAGATGGAACTACACGGCGCATAGCCGGCGTGCAGATGCTTAAAGATGACAGCGGAGTACGAGGCTGTGCAGCGGGAAGCGAAACGTTGGCGACAGTTGAATGGAAGTACAGTTTGTGGCGACCAATAATGCTGGAGACCCGAGTAGCGGGATCACGCGACAGCAGACAGGCATGCGCGTCAGATGTGCACGTGACTGGCTAGGCAAGCTAACATGCGTGTGTACGTTACTCCATGTTGGCAACTGTATTCCGCGCGGCCAATAAATATTAGATGGGCCTATAAATCCCCAGAAGTTCTAGCTCTGGGTTAATCATAATCTGCATCTAGGGATCCTTGGAATTGTCCCCTAGATGGAAGATCTACGCAGAAAATGGCTGCATTAGAAGTCAGCGTACATTGTCACTTGTCGCAATCGGTTTCGCCACCCTACTGTTTATTGGCCGCGCAAAATACAGTTGTCAACGTGGAGTACACTCGCGCGTAGCTACACATGCAATGTCTCACATGCTCTCAGTTCGATGCGTAAGTGTAAGGTCTCTTGTTCAGTAATCCAACCAATCGGGGTTTCGCGGGGAAACGGGCAGGGTAGAAGCCGGCTATCTTATCTGGCCTGGATCCAGCGGCGACTCATACAACGTGCTTGGGTTGAACACCGTTGACGCTGTAGCATGCTGGCAGTGCAGACTAAGAGTAGTGTCCCACCCCGAGAGCCAACTACAATACTCCATGTTGACAAACCATGTTACATCATCTGCACTCGCTCATTGGAGCCCTTTGTCTCTGACGGTTGGTGTACCGCAGGGAATGATTATCTTGGTGGGCCCACATACCGGTGAATTCAGACAGACCACGAAGAGGAGAGGAGAGGAGAGGAGAGGAGATTTCTTGGGCAAAAAGCTTGCAATGCTTGAGCGCGCACGGAGGACGAGCTGATTGGTGTACCTTGACAGATAGCCTGCCAGCAAAGAAAGACAGGGGAGTCGGTGTGAAATGTGTTGGTGCACTGGTCGCGTTGCCTTGGTACTGGCACTAGTATGACGGCTGCCAAGCGAAGCTACATCGATAGCCAGAGACGAGGCTGCAACAATGGATCCAGGCCTGAGGCGAGTCGGATCATTCTGGGACTTGTGTGTCCATTGTTTGTGACGATCATAATCCAAGACGCGACATGCCAGATAGAGCGTGACACATGTCTCTCCCAGCTACGCCAACCGGATGCCTCTAGGGTGTTCTTGTGCGTGTATTGCAGCAGAGAGAAGCTCAACAGGCTTGTTAGGGCAGTTTCTAGGCTCTTCATGCAAACAAGCAATAGCGCCAACGAACAGGAGCGCGCCACTGAGGCTGTGCGTGGGAACACGTGTGAGGCGGTCCGTCGACGTCATTCGCCAGAGGAACAGCGTCCGTGCCACAACAGCCCATGTAGATAAGGCTCCGGCCGCCGCTTCACTTTCTTGGCCATCCGCTAAGACCAGCAGCCCTCGAGCACATTTGACTGTGCTCCTTCAATCCTCACGCATCCTCAATACCAAAACCGATGGGAGAACCCGACGACCCTTCTTTACGCAGCTTCAAGTCTAAGGCAGTGTCTGCACTTGGCTTGGGACGCAAGACAGTCACTCCAACCCACGTCCTCCCGACCCACAACAACCCCCACCCGACCGCCCACCCTGGCTTAGACGGCCTTCACCCCGACAACGCCAGCAGCAGCAATGAGAAGCCCCTCGCGCACGACGCCAACACCGCACACTCTAGCAATGGCAGCGCAAATACCCCGGGCGATGGAAATGCGTCTTCCGCCATAGAATCCGAGAAGCGCCCGTTCTACTCGCCCACACGTGTCAAGAACGGATCCCTCCGATTCATCAACCACACCAAGAATGCCGTTACCCATAGTTGGATCAACGTCTTGCTAATCTTTGTGCCTGTCGGCATTGCAGTCAAGCTGGTCAACTTGAAGCCTGAGATTGTCTTCTCCATGAACGCCATCGCCATCATTCCTCTTGCTGGCCTGCTTGCGCACGCGACCGAAGTCGTCGCTGCCCGCGTTGGAGATGCTCTTGGTGCCTTGCTCAACGTGTCGTTTGGCAACGCCGTTGAGTTGATCCTGTTCATTATTCTGCTCGCCTCGAACCAGATCGAGGTTGTGCAGGCTTCGTTGCTTGGATCGATTCTTGCCAACCTTCTCCTCATCCTCGGTATGGCCTTCTTATTAGGCGGCCTCAAGTACCAGGAGCAGGTCTACAACAACACCGTCACTCAGATGAGTGGAGTTATGCTTGCACTGGCTGTCATGAGTCTCTTGCTCCCTACTGCTTTCCATGCAGCCTTTGAAGACTACGCCATCGCTGACCACGAGACTCTGTCCGTTAGTCGTGGCACTAGTGTCATCTTATTGCTCGTCTATGGTCTCTATCTCCTTTTCCAGCTCAAGAGCCACCGCTATCTCTATGCCAGCACTCCGCAGCACATCATTGATGAGGAGTCTCATCCTGGTGTTCTTGCTAGTGCGTTTGACTCGTCCAGTTCCGACTCTTCATCAAGCTCCAGTAGCAGTGACAGTGATGGCTCTTCGAAATCTGATGGTACCATGAAGAAGAAGGCCAAACGCATGGTGAAGAGGCTCCGTCGCAAATCCAATGCTAGCTCCAAAGACGGAAGCGCTCTTTCGGCCCTCAGCTCTCCAGAGGGCGAGCTTCATCAGAGTCCATTTGAGACTGAGAGGGAAAGAACGAACAGTGTTACTACCAACACAGGCATGCCCATCACGTCTCGCCGGCACTCGTTCGATGTCATGAGCGGCGATGAAGCCGACAACGATCAATATGCGCCAGTAGTTCGTGACTTCGAGGCCGCTTCGCATACCTCGCAATCAATGACAAAGAAGGAAAAGCGCAGACACAAGAAGCACAAAAGGGACCGTCGTGACCGCAACAAGGTCAGCACAATCCCCGAGAAAGAGGTCGCGCCGGCCGAGCCCGCACCCAAGGTCACCTTTGCCCCAGACGTTCAGCAAGGCACTGCCGCCCCCGTGACTTCACGCAGATACAATCGCCCTGCTCTTCCCTCCTTGCTTTCCAACAACGTCTTCTCGAATCCTCAAAATCTGGCCCCGCTCGGTGGTCCTGCCCCGAACATCCGCATGGCAGCACCTCGTGACAACACCGTCCTGCGCGCACCTCTTCGCCGTTCGAGGTCTCTTCCAGACAAGATTGGCCGCCCAGTCTCCGACGTCAATGCAGCCAACCGTCCTGCTGTCTCACCCCAGGCCGCCATGTCCTTGAACGAAGATGACGAAGCTGATGAGACGCCCGACATGTCGATCAAAGCGGCCATCTTTATGCTTTTGATCAGCACTGGTCTTGTCGCTATATGTGCCGACTTCATGAGCGACGCTATAGAGCCCATGGTCGAAACTTCTGGCATTAGTCAATCTTTCATCGGTCTCATCATTCTTCCTATTGTTGGCAATGCAGCTGAGCACGTGACAGCCGTCACGGTCGCTATGAAGAATAAAATGGATCTTTCCATCGGTATTGCCGTCGGTTCGTCTATCCAAATAGCCATCTTCATCACGCCTGTGATAGTCATCCTTGGCTGGATGATGGGCAAGGAGATGACGCTTTACTTCAACATTTTTGAAACCGTGGCACTGTTCGTGACGGTTTTGGTTGTAAACTTCCTGGTGCTGGATGGACGAAGCAATTACCTTGAGGGCAGTTTGCTCATTGCTGCGTATATCATCATTGCACTGGCTAGTTTCTTTTATCCTGACGGTTGCGAAGCTAGCGCTATTGGTGGCAACGAAAAGCATTGCAGCAAAATCGATGAGCAAGTGGCGCAGCTTGCTCAGGGTGTGGTGAAGAGGATGATGAGATTGTAAAGTGGACAACGTAGGTCGTGATTGCCTGAGACTCTAAAGTTGGAGACGACTGGGGAGCCTCGAATTTGGCAATAGACATAGGGGATAGCGGAAGTGTGGCAAAATGGGTTCGTTCCGGTGGAAACACATTCTTGTATCATTTTGGTTCTATTTTTTCATGTTCTCGATCGCTACAGATACCTAGTACCGTTACGCCTTGAGGGCTTCCAAATTGATACATTGTCCTAGCTCAGCCTGCTGAGCTGCTTTGCTACTAGATTATTTCGTACCTGCTGCGAACGTGAACTGCCAATACCAATGCACGAGGGGAGCCACTGTTGGTATGAAGAGAGCGTATGCGCCGCATGTCACTAACATAATTTGTAGTAATTGAGATTGAAAGGCACACTTTGGATTGCTTGGGTTCATATCTTGCTCTACAGGCACCTTTGGTCGCTCAGGTAAGATGCCATTTGCACATTTTACTATTAGAGTACTCGTTCTCAACCTAAAGAGCACGATGGACACGGATAAACTGCGGGCTTGGCGGGCGGAGATGGTGCCGCTAGGCTTGTAGACATCAGCATAATGTATTACCTGCTATAATATAATATACATACCGAGGTCAATTACACTGTGGTCCATTATCAAATGTCGATTACTATGGCAGTCGGCAAAAGTAGACGCAAGAGATAAGATCTGAGCTGTGGCTTGCCATGTTGCGGGTCTGCGACTTAATCCCAATTACCTAGTGGTACAAACAGTATTCCAGAACCAAGATAAGTTTGATCGCCCTGACCTTAATACGCCCGCCACTTTCATGTTCAATTACGCGGTTCCACATGGCGCAATACCAAGCTTCTCCAGCGGGGGTGTGATTAGCCGGCGGCAATCCATGACGCCAGGTACGGAAGTTTTGCATTTGCATCGAGTTCGGATCAGAGGCACAAGTCTATTGGCACTATCTTGCTGCTTTGGAGGCTGGACAAGGAATGCTGTTTTTGGTTGACTGTCTTCGGCTCACTATGTCTTTATTCCCTGGCTCCAGCCAAACACTGAGATGCGAACGTTTCGAAGCGGCTCAACTCAGACCTATTTTAGCAGCGGATGTTTCATACAACAAGGACTTAGAACACCGATCAGGGATTACTGCCGCTTCCGATGGCCCGGTCAAGCCATTTCGTTTACCACAAACAAGCCAAGAAGTTCCAAGCTTTTGCGGAAAGGCACTCAGTGCTGTACATAATCTTGGCTCTTCTACTTAAAGATGGCGGGAGTTTGGAAAGCAGGCCGGCCCAGCATCATTCTCGAGACACTCAGACTTCTTAGCATTAAACAATAACAACATGGGTCTCAAATCTCTTCTCGTTGCGGCTTTGGCTGCGGTTGCGGTTGCAACGCCAATTCCAGATCCTCTGAATATGATCAGACAGAGCGGACCTGCTGCAGGACAGGTATGCAAGTCGCTGGTGTATTCCTTGTAGCATGACCAGCAATTGTGCATCCAAGACTGGTGTTCCTCAAGCTAACATTTCTCTTCAAGGTTATCACCAAGTGCAAAGCACCCGGTCAAATCGCTCTCGCCTACGACGACGGCCCATCCCAGCTCACCCAGAAACTCGTCGATACTCTGAACGCGGGCGGTGCCAAAGGAACATTCTTCGTCACTGGCACACTATACGGTACGGCCTTCGCCAACATTCCGATTACGGCACTTCAGTATTCCATTCTCTCTAACACACGTTCCACACAGGATGCATCTACAACCAAAAAAGCGCGCTCCAAAACGCATACAAATCCGGCCACCAAATCGCCTCGCACACATGGACGCACCCGCAGAACTTTGGCTCGCTGTCCGCCAACGACCTGACGAGCCAAATGACGCGCCTCGAGCAAGCCCTCGTCAACATCATCGGCGTCAAGCCCACGTACATGCGGCCCCCGTACCTCGCCACGGGCGGAAACGTGCTGCCCACCATGCGCAACATGGGCTACCGCGTCATCACCGACGACATTGACAGCGAGGACTGGAACGGCAAGACGCCGCAGCAGAGCCAGCAAAAGTTCCAGCAGGCGGGTGCAGGAGGTAACGGTCACATTACCCTGATGCACGAGAGTAAGTTCTTCTCCATCCCTGTTTTTTTATACAGCACACTTTATCTTGCTTTCTCTTTTTTTTTCTCTCTCTCCCCCCAAGGAAAGACAGTGTATGCTAACAAAACCCGCGCTTAGCCTACGCTTCGACCGTCAACACACTGACTCCCTGGCTGATCAACTGGGCCAAGAGCAACAACCTCAAGCTCGTCACTGTTGGTAAGTTTGCCCTGCTCCCCCCTGCTCTGTGTGTATATGTGTCGCCCATGTAGCAGAACTAACAATATCTTGCAGCCGAGTGTCTTGGAGACAGCGCGGGCGCGTACAAGAGCGGTACCCCGAACGGCGCGTCGACTTGCTAGAGCGAACAGCTTGGATTACGAGTTTGTTCTTTGTTGTAAATATGGTGGGCAAGCGCCATGGATTCATGGCGCTGCTACTATCTTCTCTTCGCTATATATATACATTATTTTGTATGCACCTTCTTGTGCTTTCCAAACAATCTTCTTCGCTTTGGTGATCTGCCTGATGTCAATGTTATGCTGCTGCTCTTCTCGCCCTCCAACCCCCCTTTTTTCCCCGCTGAGTAAATACTCTAGATAAAGTCCAGCATGTCAAGAACGTGTGTGGGTCTCAAACATACCTACGCAATTGCATATCGTTGGGAAAAAAAAGGGGGGGAGTTCGAGGAGGTCTCGAACGTGTTAGTCCCGGGTCTAGAACAAGACTCGGACCTTTCTACATACACGACAAGGGTTTGGTCGTGCTTGGAAAGATTTCTAAAAAAAAAAAAGTCACACTTGGAAAAAAAACCATGACGTCAACGAAGAAGAGCACATGACTGAGCGGATGTTCTCTGAATGAACCATTTGGTCTCTCTCTGTGTGTTCCAGAAAAGCGGGTTTTCCAAAGAAAAAAAAATAACAGAGCAGAACAACGTTACTACAAATTTGAGCATATACTAGCTATTTTTCTCCTTTCCAAAGCCAAATGTATCTAGCAACTGCCAACTTTCTTCTCTTTTCACATAGAAACACACTATTTCTCGCCGCTAAGTCCTGTTCGAGCGAAAAAAAAAGCGCTTGCTAGATATTGCGCGCGCGCTAGTCTTGAAGCATCGGAAAACATTTCCGGCGGCTTCCCACCACCCCCCATGACACACACTGATGCCAGGCTGGCTCATCACGCAAGACGTGACCAGAACCGCATCGTGAACAAAAATAAATAAATAAAAACCTGACACACCATATCTCTTTTAAGACGATTTGCAGGGTCACAGAGGCTGATGAGAGTTAGGCTTGCGGCGGATGGCTTAGAGCAAGGTCCGGGGATAAATCGGGGTGGTCAGACGAAAAATGTGGGGACAGTATCGCGTACTCGTCGATGGCGGGGTCGTCGGAAGACACAATCATGGCTTCGTATAGCTCTTCATGGACAGGACGTACAAGGGCGTGCCGAGTGGGTGAAAATGCTGAAACTACGACTCCGTTAGATGCGAGACCAGGGTTGATGGTAGCAAAGAGATGGCGAAGTATACATTTGAATTCCGTGCTAATAAGACAGTATTTCGGGGTATCTGTAATCTGAAAAGGACGAGACGAGTAGAGACGTGTTTGAGGAGAAATGGTGTTCGGCTTCGAAGTCATCTATTCTTTTCGGCAGCCGCGCCTTGGCAACAAGGTGGAAAGGGCGGGGACTATCCTAGTGTCGGAGAGGGGTCGGAGAAGGGGTAACTAAACTAATGGGCTGAGCGGGATGGGTTGTGAAAAAAGAAACATAAAAACTTGGATGGTAGAAGGGAAGGGGATGGGCTATGTAGTAATAACATAAGACATTCGGCATCATCGTGTCGCATTATCATGAGAAGGGCAGAGAGGTGTACTCAAAAAAACGAAAACAAATAAAAACAAAGCAGCGTCCCTACTGGGGTAGCGCTTTTACCATCCATTTACGAAAGGCTTTGGCCTTACTCCCTGTGGCCTTGCTCGCTTGTGTGTCCAAATGGCTTGCGGCAGTAAAGGCTTCGACGACGCTCATGGCGTTTGCTTCTTCATCTTCGTTGAAGGTGATGAGGTCCAGGAATTGGCGCAGGACAATGGAGCCGAGCTTGGCATGTGCTTGTTCGACGTAGTCGCTGTTTACGGTTTCGGCAGAGGTGCGCGCAATGACGCTCCACCCATCGGGCTTGAGTGATGCCTGCCGAGCGAGCAGCCGTTCGCTCGACGCCAAGAGAATAAAGGCTCTGATGATTGCGTCCTTGTTTGTAATGCGATCCGGGGAGACGTCGAGGACTTCTAGGAAATCGTCGAGCGAGGCAGTGCCGATGAATGTGTGGCGGTGCTTGTACTCGAGATCTCGCTCTTGCTGAATGGCGGTCGCTGTGCCCGTCTTCTTTGGTAGGCGTTTGGGTGTGGCTGGGTGGAGGGAGCGGGTGTTTGTTGGGCTCGAGAGACGGGAGTTTTCGCCGGTGGCATTAGCGGCCTTGATGGGGAGACCGAGCGAGATTCTGCGCTGGTGGGTGTTGGCGGAGCGCTGGGGCTTGGAAGGGTTTGCTTGCAGCTGGAGGAGGCCCTCGTTTGTTTTTGCGCGGAGGGGCAGCGTGCGCGATGCCTTTTGAGCACTAGCAAGGCGCGACTCGATGGTGGGTGTTGAAGGCGTGCGCAAGTGTGAGGGGCGTCGCTTGTGCACTTGAACGGGCTCTTCGCCGTCGTCCTTGAGCGAAGGCGACTTTTGCAAATCCTCGTAGGGAAAGTAGCCGGGGTCGTGAGTGTCCTCCTTTATTCGATCCAGCGAATAAAGGAGGGGCTCCTCGAACAGGGTGGCGTCCGTGGACAGGCCCAGGGCATCGGCGGGGTCAATGGCTCTGGTGCGGGGGCTGGCGCGGGGGCTGGCAAACTTGAGGCCATTGACGTCCGAGGGCATGACCCAGTGCTGCACGCCGGGGTGGGCTTTCATGTCGTGCTTGAGCTTGCCCTCGAGGGCGCTTTCCGTGTCGCTGGCAATGGAGAAGCGGCGGGGTGTTCGTGAGGGCGAGGTTGGCTGGTTCTGGGTGTCGTAGCCGGCATTGCGAAGGGCATTGAGTATCGAGCTGTCCCCGCGGTCGAGGTAGAGCAGGCCGGTCCTCCACATGGTTGGCAGTGGTGAGTGGTGAGGGGTGCTCGTCGGGCTTGTCGGGTGTGTTGGGCTTGTGAGATTATCCAACTTGGCGGGCCTGGCGGGTGTATCGTACGTTACTTTCTCGTCGTCGTCGTTGTCGATGAGGGTTCCTGCTGTGTGCGATGGCCGTACCCAACAGTCACCCTCTACAGTCTTGTCGGACGCGGACAGGTAGGCGCGATGTGCCGCAGGTGTAGCTTTAGTACTTGTTGACGAGCTGCGGGTGATCGAGTCGGCCGGCGCTAGTGCCCGCTTTTCACCGCCATTTTCCGTGTTTTGTGTGTGTGGGTTGAAAAAGTCTGTCGCAGCCGTGCCTCTTGTCTGGACTGGGCCTAACCGCGTGCCTCGCTGTCCTGCCCGGTTCTGCCCTGCACCCTGTCCTTTTATTAGCCATGGTTGTTTTTCTCTCTCGCGCTGCTGCCATTGCCATTGCCGTCTCCTGTACGCCAATCAATCTGCCGCCTGTACATGACCGCGGCCACCTGATTTGACCACGACTGCACAGCGTTGCACACCCTGTACCTGCATGCGGATCGTCATTTGGTGTAGCGCACGGCAACCGTCTCGTATCCCGAATCGTCCCGGCGTCGGACGAATGCAAATGTGCTCTGGCGTGATGGCAAAGCAATGACGTGGTGGACGAGGTGGGCCGCGCGCAGGGCTGAAGAAGCTCGTGAGATTGAGGCCACCATGGCCGACTCCCCCATCTCCATCTCCATCTCCATCTCCACCACCACCAAACGCCTGTCGGAGCATCCTCGGACCCGTGGACATGTCTGCTGCAACGTGCGAAAATCAGCGGGGCAGCTGACCATGGAATCTGCTGCTGCCATGTTCACGCGTGGATATGGGCACGCAGACGCCTCGCTGCGGCACCATCGGCTCCCACCATCGCCCATGATATCCACACCACCCGACCCCGCAGTGACACGGTGCTGCTTCTCTGGTCGAATCGCACACTGACGCGTACCATGCGTGCATCTCACCCACAGTTCTCTCGTCCGCATTTGGCCACTGCTTCCCACTGCTTCCCACTGTTTCCCACTGTTTCCCACTGTTTCTCACCGCTCGCTTCTGCTGGCCGGCCAACTGTGCTTCTGCCACGCGTGACGTGTTGTTTGCCGGCCTCGTCGGGCGGGCAACAGCCTGCCACCTGTGCTCTGCCTCGTGCGCCCAGCAGTGACATTTAACATGGCGGGGCCGGCGTGTAGACAAAGAAAAGGAACAAGACCCCCCGCCAGGCATGAGGCACTCTGGTTTTGCGACGGTATGGCACACCCAGCCTGAGCGTGCGCGTGGTGCAGCGTGGTCGCCATGCAGCGCCTACGGGCCGTACCCGCTAGCCAATCCTGGCTCTTGGCGTAAACAAACCCAGAAACAACCGAGAAGCCGCATCTCCAGCAAATTGTCGTGCTAGCCTCGACGAGGACACTTTGCAACTTCTTCTTCTCGCTCACTCCGCACTCAATCGCTCTCTGCACACCGAGAGAGGGAGCCCTCAAGTGTGTGTTTGCGAAGAGGGTGAGAAAAAGAATAATCCAATAAACATTATTACCCCACCCACTCACACCGCTCCAAACTTTCTCCTTTCGCTCCGACCCAGCTTCGCTCATGACTTTTCGCACTGCTTCGTTACTCTGGACCACCCAATTCCTTCGCGACTGATTGTTGTACCTGCTGCAGCAGACCGTACTCCCAACAAATCATCAGCCTAGCCCCGTACCCGCCCGCCCTCCAGGGCATCCACAATTATGGACGACGGCCCTCCACCTCCCCCGCCTCCACACGGCGCCAATCCAAAGACAACAGGAGGCAGTCATGCCCCTCCAGAACCTCCTCCAAGCGGTGGTCTCCCACCGGGCAACTACGACATCTTCATCATCCCGCCACACTCTTCAGGGGGCGGCTTCATATACCTGCCCAGCCTGGGCGTCCAGCAGAACAGCTTCATAGCCGGTGTGCTCAGCACCATAGCTAGCATAGTCCTCTGGAAAGCTGCCGAGCCTTACGCCAAACAATACTTCCTCATTGTCAGGCAAGGAGTCTCGACTGGCGGCAATGGTGTCATTCTGCTCGCTGTGCTCATGCTGATTGCAGGATGGGTATTTGGTCAGACACAGGCAGGCAGGCGTTTTAACAACGGAGGCGGCAATGGATATGGCAACGGACCACGCGGCGGGCCCGGTGCTGGCGCAGGTGCTGGTGGCAATAATTCTGGAAGCAGCTCCAGCTACCAACGCGCACCTCCACCACCCCCTCCAAACGGCGGCTTCCCGGGCGGCCCCCCACCTCAGGGCGGATGGGGCGGATACCGTCAATACGGTGCCTCATCACCACCTCCTCCTCAAGACGGTGATTCTTTTTTTGATGAAGAGGCTGAGCGAGCTCAACAAGAGCGAAAACGCGCCGAAGAAGAGCGGAAGCGTGCCGAGGAAGAGCGGAAGCGTGCCGAGGAAGAGCGGAAGCGTGCCGAGGAAGAGCAGAAACGTGCCGAAGAAAAGGAGAAGAAGGCGAAACAAGAAGAGGAGCGTAAGCGAGCGGAGGAAGCTAAGAGGAAACAAGAAGAGGAAGCCAAGAGAAAAAAAGAAGAGGAAGCCAAGAGGAAACAAGAAGAGGAAATCAAGAGGAAACAGGAGGAGGAGGCTAAGAGGAGACAGGAAGAAGAGGCCAAGAGGAGGCAGGAAGAAGAGGCCAAGAGGAGACAGGAAGAGGAAGCTGAGCGTAAACGGGCTGAGGAGGCTGAGCGTAAACGGGCTGAGGAAGCTGAGCGCAAACGGGCCGAGGAAGCTGAGCGCGAGCGAGCCGAGAAGGCAAAGATAGCAAAGGTGCAAGAAGAGGAACGCAAGCGTGCTGAAGAGTTCAAGCGGCAAGCCGAGGAGGCTAAGCGGCAAGCTGAAGAGGCCAGACGACAAGCCGAAGAGGTCAGGCGGCAGGCTGAGGAAGCCAAAAGGCAGGCCGAAGAGGCCAGACTGAAGGAAGAAGCCAGACTGAAGCGCGAGGCCGAGGAAAAGAGAAAGGCGGAAGAGGAGCGGAAGAAGCGCGAGGCGGAACAACAGAGGCTTGCCGAAGAGGAGAGGAAGAGACAAGAGGAAGCTGAACGACAGCGCATAGCAGAGGAAGAGCGCAAGGCCGAGGAAGAACGTCGGAGGGCTGAAGAAGCCCGACTAGCTGCTGAGGAGGCCAGGAAGAAGAAGGAGGAAGAGGATCGTCGGCGGGCATGGGAAGAGCTCAAACGAGCTGAAGAAGCACGACAGAAGAAGGAGGCAGAGCAAAAGGCTAAGGAAGAAGCAGCTAAGCTCGCGCGTGCTAAGGCTGAGAAGGAAAAGTGGGAGCAGATGCGCAAACGGGAACGAGAGCAACGTGAGCGCGAGGCACGAGAGCGCCTGGCCAAGGAGAAAGCCCGCAAACAACAGGAGGCCTTGGAGAAGGAAAAGGCAGAGCGCGAGGCACGCGAAGCCGAGGCACGAGCTCAGATTGAAAAGGAAATCCGCGAAAAGCTCGAAGCAGAACAGAGAGCCAAGGCTGAGGAAGAAGCTGCGAAGAAGGCCGAGGCCGAAAAGGCTGCTGCTGAAGCTGCCGCTGCCAAGGCAAAGGCCGAAGCAGAGCAGGCTGCTGCTAAAGCGAAAGCAGATGCTGAGCGAGCTGAGCGACTCAAAGCCGCACGTGAACGAGCTCAAAGAGACCGCGAAGCCCGGGAGGCTCGTCTCAAGGCCGAGGCAGAGAAGCTCAAGGCAGAGCAGATCAAAGCAGAGAAACTTAAAGCAGAAGCGGAGAGGATCAAAGCGGAAGAAGCCGCTGCGGCGGCCGCGGCGGCTGCTGCTCCAGAAATTACACAAACCCGGAGATCGACTACTTACGGTGGCGTTGGTGGCGGCGAACGACTCGATCCATATGCAGGCGTGAGAAGCCCGCCTCCTTCATCTGTAGCCTCTGGTCAATCGTCTCCTATCAAGGCTACTGTCACGCCTAAGAAGTCGTACGAGAAGCCCACTGCAAAGTCGTACCTCAGCAGCGAAGATGGGGGTTCTTTTGTTCCACCTCGATCGACTGCTACCCGCTCACACGTCTCTTCTCAATATTCCGAGTCCTCTTACGCACCCTCGCAATCGACCGCACGCACGACACCACCAGCTTCTCGAAGCGGGCCATATTCGACAGCCGATCCCAACAAGATTGTTATCAAAGCCGTCTATCTCTTCAACGACTTGTTTCCAAAGCCCGTTGCTCAGCTCATAGCCAATGTAGGCAGGGTAACCGATGGCCTGATCTTAAAGATTCAATCCGAGGGCCTTTTCATTGATGATGATGTGCGAGGCATCCCGCAACGTGAGTGGGATGTGAAAGCTTGGACGCTGAAGATGATCGAGGTAAGCCTGCTCACCAATTTGTTCACCATCACAGCTTGAGATGGCAAATACTGACGTGTTTTTTTATCAGACGGGTAAACAACCCGCCAAGAACCTGCACATTCTTCGGGCCTCGGTGCGTGATACCGACGGTAAGAGATACGTCTTCCTCATTGACGACAGCGAAAGCTGGAAACTGGCTCTTGGCCTGCAGCGTCTCCGCAAGGGCAGCCAAGTGCGTAGTCTACAGAGTGCTCAAATGGCGCCCAACGAGATGGCTCGCGTGCTTAACGCCGTGCCGCCAATTGCTGTCTGAGGATGTGTGTGTATGTATATGTGTGAAATGAGAGAGCTAGAGCTGTGTTTGATCTGTATGGAAGTGCTGGACACGCACAGAGAATGACTTTTGTTGGACAAAAGCATGACTACAGGTGGTTTAAGAGAAAGAAAAAACAACAACAAAAAGAGTGCTCCCGCTATCCTTGAGAAAAACTTCTTTCTTGAGTTGATACCCCCTACGTATCAGACTAGCTATTTATCCGCGTCTTTTACATGAGCATCAGCGGTGGCGTTTTGATTTAATTTATTCATTCGTTTATTCTTCTTCCATTCTTCTTTGACAAGAGCGTGGTGCAATAAGTTGATGAAGAAGTGAGGGATGTGGACTTGGTGCGCGTACGAATGAACGACGCTGCTGGATGGGGAGAATTTGTTAACAAGAGATATGGATCATCGTGTGTACGCAACAATGTTCCAAAAGCCCCTAGAAAACATTCGTATCATCCGCTTTCATACGTGGTACTTTTTATCTTGCATTCGTGAAGAAGACCTAGGGCCGTAGGACTGCTGTTCTCCGATATCCTGTCTCCACGCAGCTCACATTCCCATCCATGATATGCTCCCCCGCCTAGCCCCGTCAAGCCATACATATCACTCAACTTTCCGACTCTCTTCCCCCCTTCGGCTGCAATTAAACAGGCCAACTCCATAACCCCACTGCGCAGTCTCCCTCAGCTCCACCACCTACCTTCCTCAGAAACCTCCCCCCCAGCCAGCCATAAAGGAACCCTCTAGACCCGCGGCGTATCAATAGAAAGCTTGATCGCCCTATACACGACAACAGCCGAGCACGCATCGCTGAGAATGGGCTGCAGCACGGGACCAGACTCGCAGTCTGCAGCGGAATACACGTTGACTGTCTCAATGCCACGTCAGTGTCCATTACTTTTCAACCGCTGGAGTTAGAAAAAAAAAAGTCTCTTTTTTTCTTTGTAGCGGAAAGCAAAAAGGATAGATGGAATGAAGACGGAGGGGAGGGGCGACTTACGTGCATTGTACCGGATGTCATTGTCGTGGCCGACGACGCGGAGGGACTTGATGCCCGGCGCGAACTTGTAGCATTGGTTGGCGGAGACGGACATCGACGTGGGCGCGCCGTTGCAGTTGTCTTCGGCGAAGAGGTGCATGGAGACTTGCTTGATGCTCAGTGTAGTGGCGGGTAGGCTAAGTGCGGAACTGAGGGTGGCAGCGAGGCCGAGCAACATGAGCATCGTGGTGAGCATTGTTTGCTTGGTTGGTGGATATGTTGGGACGAGGATTGACTTGGTGCTTGTGTATGTGCTTGAGGACAGGCAAGAAAAGTTGGGAAGAGGGAGTGTAGAGTATAAAGAGAGCACCAGTCTTTATAGGTTGTGGGTCGTGGGAGAGAGAGATTTAGGAATCTAAGGTGAAGTCGGAGAGGCAAACACGCTACAGACATAAGAAGTGGGTCAGGGTCCGCGAAAGGCAGTTGCGGTACTGAAAGTGAAGGTGAGAGCGAGAAAGGTCGTGTAAGGGTCAAAGAAGATTCTGCATATCTTGGGCGGTAATTCACTATAGAATGACAGCCACTTTACATAGGGTTTCTCACTCCTAGCGCAGTTATTTGTCTAATAACATTAGCATCAATGTGACTATATTAACCACCATAACCCTTGACTGAGTCATATAGCGTAGGGCACGTGGGGGGGGGGGGGGGGCGGTACCCACACTGTCATGTTACGCTAATAGAAGCTCATTCAGTGACTGGCTTTGCACCTGAAAGTTGTCAGCATTGGAATTCACTAGTGAAGTGATTTTCGTACCCAGCATCCATCCAATGCCCGAGGCTAAAGCCCCCGTCGCGGCATTGGTCACCATATCCCTCTTCCGAACACGTTCTTGGCCTTCAATGCTACCCGCCTCACTGCCGTCCAGGCTGGCGCGACTCGAACTAATCTTTGAACTCGATGCAGCTTCGCCACTTCCACGCAGAGGGAATGCCGTTTTGGAGAATGCTGCTGCAGCACCGCGGGCCACGTCAAACAGACCCATTGGTGCCTCTTCCGCTGCGCCCCTACCGACTTCACGACGAGGCTGAACAGTGACCGTGTCCAGATCAAAAGTGCCAGGGAGCTTTCTGTCTGCTGCGTCATTGAAGCGCTCCTCCGCTTCGTTTTCTTGAGCGAGAAGGTGCATCGTCTCGGCTTCACATTGCTGCCATACGCAAAGAACTTCTTCAAGATGTTTGGGCGGGGCCAGTAGCAGCGCTTGCGAGAGCAGCTCCATACGTTGCTCGAGTCTTCTGAGGTCTGGTCTCGCCGTGCTGCTAGCTTGTGACCAGCTGTTGGAAAGAGATGGTGAGCTGTAACGTCCAGCACGTAGAGCCGCCTGCCAGGCGACGTCCTCGGCTTCGTCTTCATAATTTTCGGTATCATCTGACGCAGTTGAGAAATATTGAGATGATGTTGAGAGAGTTCCCGAAGGTGTAGTTGGTGTCAGCCGGTTCATCACATATGAGTATGCAGTCTCAAAATCGTCTTCCTCGAGCGCAGCCTCGATCGCCATTCCAATCACCCGTCTTTCAGCAGCAGCTTTTTTTCCTTTAATCTCTGCGGGATCAAGATCAATGTCCCATCCTTCTTCATCCATAATGGTTGACGGCATTGCGATGACCAGGTTCTGTCCAATAGACACTAGATCGTCCAGCTTCGTATAGCTGCCAGTATTCTGCGACAACAGCTTCCTAACCAAAGACAGAGGATTTGAGCTGACCCTAATGTTGACTGGTTGGAAGGGCACACCATGTTGGAGTATGAGTGAGTAAAAGGACATAGCGTGAGTCGCTGAAAGCAGAGCCTGGAAACGCCGAAAGCGCGAAGATGTAGGGAAGTGGGAGGCAAAGGCGTTTAAGATATCAGCGGCGCGTTTGACGCCACCCCTGTTACGATTTCCGTTGCTTGCATTGTCGTAGAAATGCATGGCTGAGGCGAGCACAACTTTCTCTACATCGGAGGAAAGTAGCGGTTTCTGGCCAAAGGACGGCTTGATGTAGATTTCTATCGCGAGAGGGAAGTGATTGCTCTCCAGAAGCGCTTTCAATATTTCTGTTTCCATGGTCTTGCTATCTAGCATACCGAAGATACCTTGGGCTTTGCGGTCCTCGTCATGGCGATCAGTGCCCCAGTTCCATAGCCACACCAGCTTCGATCGGATGATACGCCATTGCTCGCTGTCGCTCTTGGAGCCGCTGTTGAGTGTGTGAAGTATTTTCTGCAGCATGGACATTTGCTCAGAGTAGTCATCTCGCAGAGACATGTTCGCAATCTCTCGGATAGAAACAGGGTGATGTAAAGTACAAAGGGTATGTGAAGTGAAAATGATGAGTTCCAGGACGCGAAACGCATCAGGCCCTGGTTGCGTAAGGGCGTTGTCAGGATGCAGAAGGCGCTCTTCTCTCAGAAGCGCAGTGGTTGAATCGTGCAACAGAGGGGTTTTGAGATCGTAACAAGGCAGCTTGTCCACGCTTGTGTTGAGATCTGGGGGCGGGTCATAATTGAGAAGTGTACATATCCGGTCTAACAGCACATGGGCAGTTTGCAGGGAGCCGACATCACTCTGGTGGACCAGGTAGAGACATGCAAGAGCTGTGCGCGCATACTTGATCTCGAGTTGGCGTTGCTGGCCATCGTCGATATAGTCTCGGCCTTCTTCATAACCACCTAAATCCATGTCCTCAGGTCCATCCCAATTGGAAATGGCTGTTGTGACCAGGGCCAAGTGGTCCTTTGATGTACGCAGCAGCCATTGGAACAAATAATCCCAGTCCTCGGGTGTGTGTGCTCGCTCGCCGTCGGTGGACCCTCTCGAATCTTGGGTCATGGAGCTCCGCTGCTTGCGGTCGTGGGCTCCGCATAGCCACGGGGCGACGATGCCCTTGAGATCGCGCGCGACATTGTGTATGTCGTCTCCGCTGGTATTGCTGGCGCCTGAGAGTTGCAAGTCGATGGCGCGCTGCCCTGTTAGCGCCGCGAATTCGTCGAGGGTGGGTGCTGGAAGTTGGGGATAGTATTCATAGCTGAGGCGCAGGAGGGGCAGGGCAGTGGATATGAACCACGTGCGCAAGTACTCGGAGTGGTCCAGGAAAGGCACGACGAGTCGAGGAACAAGGTCCAGCAAGCCGGTCTGAGCATCGATGCGGTGGGAGCGGTGAATCAGGAAGTGGGTGAAGAGGTCGATATTACTGTCACCCGCATAGAGCGGATGGATTACTGGTGGTAGCGCCAGTGTGTGCCTTCTCTTCTTCGCACGCGCATCCGAGAGCTGCTCGACGGGTGCCACGTCCAGGACATTGGCAGGGCTCTCTCCAGGAAAGCGGGAGCCTGTGGCCAGGCCGGCGAGATAGTCGTGATATGAGGCTGGGTCATATTCCTCTGGCAGGTAGTTGAGGAGGATGCTCAGGCTCAGTTCAAGTGGCAGGTCGCCATCTCGCAGCGCTGTGAGCGCCTGCAGGGCGGACACGTTGGCCTGGGTCGCATAGTGCACGGCCAGGAGCACACAATGCGGGCCCGAGAGTTTCGACAGCTTCTGCAGCGCGGCCATGTCGAGGTTGAGTCGTCGGAAACTTGATGCACCACGGTTCGCTACGTCAATTGCCAAGCATATGTCACCTGCGCTAAGGCGACGCGCACGGACTAGCCCCTGTGCTGTGGCGTGCCTGGACTTCAACATCAATTCCTATGCCTACGCCCCCCCTACACTGTCTCTCCAACACGCGCACATTTGTTTTTAATGTTTCAATCACTTTTGAGCTGCTATGACTCACAACTCATTGCCCACCGTGAAACTTGCTGAATTAAAAACAAAGCTCTGGTCCAAAAGTTGCCTCGGTCCTCGCTTCTACACACCCTCTGTCTGCCAAGCCCTACTCAAACATGCAGTGTTTCCACCACCGAAACAAAAGTGTAGCAGCCCATCGCGCGACCCAGCCCTTGCAGCGGCAGATGGATGTTTTTGATGCCTGGGGCCAGACATGATATACCTTGGAATCGCTGCCTGGCTTTATCTTCTTGCCTGGTACATCTCCTTTACTCTCTCTTCTCTCTGTACATTTCCCGATACCCCCTACATTGAATCAAGCTTTCGCCCACCACACTCTTTACTTTTTCACTTGATTGCACTTGGTTCGCATTTGGGCTTGGGGCAAAAACCATGCCAGACCGAGTCATGTATATCGATACGGCAGCTGCCAACAGTCGGTCATTACGACCTCAAATCATAATTTCGCCATCGCCGTATAATGAGCGTTCGACGCCGCTCTTGGAGAACTTTATCGGCCAAAATTCAGAAGCGCCGCCCAGTTACCTCGAGGCCACCACACCTGGCCTGTATTCGAGTCGGCAGAGCACAGGAGAGGGTGCAAGGCTACTCTCCTTTGATGGCCGGGAAGCTAGGGAGGCGACGTTCAAAGAGGACCAATATGAGAAACGAAGCTTGAGGCAGCGTTGCATGAGGAAGACATGGTTCAAGCTACTTGCAGCGATACTCTCTTTTGTGTTTGTCGTTGCCATGCTAGCCTTGATGGCCGCAGCTGTGTCGGTGCGAAGAGATCAGCAGGTCCGTTGCCTTGACTAGAATCAGCACACACGTGGACAGTACTGACTTGCCAAAGACTCCAGTGACTGCTCCCCAAACCTCACCCCAGTCAGCCCAAGCCGACTCCGATCGGCCAGACCTTATTGCCATCCCATGGCCAGCACCATCAGCAGCAGCGCAGCCCTCAGCATCGGGTTCCGGTCAGGTATTCCCAATTCGATGGCCATCAAAATGTGGCAAAGAGTACAGTGTTAGGACCGAATGGTACGATTTCGGCAAACCGAGCGAGCTCAACATTCAAGAAGCGATCCACCAACTGGACGGTTCCTACAAACGCGTGGCGGGTTGGATACATATTGCTGAAGCACCTGCTGAACAAGCACCCGGTACTGTTCAGGTCAAGATGTCGTATGCAGTCTCATCGACAGTCGACGTCAACTCCGTCAAGTACGCACAAACTCCCTCAGGGTTGACCATCGGCGACCCTTCATTCCCAGATGGCTTTGACGGCGTCCGGGCTGGCAAAGCATGCCTCGGTATGTCAGTGGTGATCTACGTAGCACCGGGTGCTTCGATGAAGACACTGAAGATAGCGTCCACCCACATGGGCATGCAGATACATAACGGCGCCAACTTCACCGTCACAGACTCGACATCGATATCTCTTACCACCGGCACATTGGATTCCGGGGCGCTCTACTCGCGCCAGACGTATCTACAAACCATTTCCGGCTCCATCAGCGGCAAGTTCGCCCTTCTCGATCTTCTTTCCGTCACAACCAAGAGCGGCTCGGTGAATATCAATGTTGAGCCCCAAGAAGCTGCCAAGGGGTCGTCTAACCCTGCAGTCTTCATGGTTGACTCTCTGTCTGGTAGCATACGAACCGACTTCAACCGAAAGCACATCCCCGAGCGCGACTACCAGACGTTTATCAACACAACCGTTGGCTCGGTTGACGGCACTTTTATCCACGGCTCGCGAACAGAGATGAACTCAGTCGCCGGTCTTGTAACAGCAGATCTCCTGCCTTTCAAGTCGGGTGATTACCAGTCGGAAATATACACACAGACGCTCTCTGGCCAGACATCATTGACAGTTCGCGCGCCATACAATGCAAAGAAAGTACCAATGACTGGACTTGTCAGTACGCACAAGAGCACATCCGGAGGCCTCGACGTCACGTATCCCGAAGAGTGGACTGGTCATATTGACGGGACATCTCTGAACGGTGCGCTGCATCTCCAGGGCAAGGAACTAGAATTAATAAATGAGAATGATACCCCCGGCAGGAACCACATTGAAGCGAAGAAGGGCAATGGTGCTAGTACTCTGAGTTTCGATACCACGAGCGGAGGTTGTGAAATCAAGATTGGAAAATTGTAAAAGACGATACCCTCTCGAGGTTGCTCATACACATCATGGAAATATGGGCTCTCGCATCCTATATAAACTGGAAATCGAGATTCTTGGAGTTATGCAGGTGTTGTATAATTTTGGGCTTGAGACGTCGTTGTCGTTGTCGCTGTGTTAGTTGGACAGTATACCATACAAAACTACTTCACTATGAATGAAATGTATATCCACATCTGATGATTCTTTTCCTTGCCCAGTGTAACAACTCGACTGCTTGTGTGATCAAAAATAGAGTCCTCAATTAGTAGCACAGTTTCGTCGTTTCGCCTACTTGTCACACATGTTATTCGACAAATTCGGGCAGACCCTTTGACACATAAGAATTTTGATCCATAGCACACAACCAGCCCTGCTTCGTTTCTTACCTTGCTGTTATACCAGCGATTTGCTTGTCCAGAATCCAGCAATCTTCGAGAACGTGGATAGTCCCAGAATATTGAGTACATCGGGACAGTTCTGCATACAGATTGTATCCCACACATCAATACAGGGCTAGAATTAAGCGCCGGGTTACCAGGAAGCTACATAGCTACAAGATGCCCATTTCTCAAAGCGGTTCTTTGCGGGGGGAGGGGCTTACACGTACTCTGTTTGACCGAATGCGGCATATCTTGTTTGTGAAGCGCCTTGATCTCATTGGATATAGCATAGATCTTAACGCTGTGCGGCGATGCGCATGGTGCGGAAAGCGTGTTTCTTACGATACCCGCGTCTTGATCGGTGCATTGATCTGTGTCGTCTTGGAGACTCGGGATGCGTGAACGCTGTGTTTGGTGCTCCAAAGGTGTTGAGGAAGCGCAGGGCTTGCCTGTGTAGAATCAAGACAATGGCGTGTAGATGTACGCGTAACACGACATCATCGCCCACTGAGGTGTCGACTGGTATCTCCATTTTAAGCCCGAGAAAGGATTTGTATGAGATTGTTTCGTTACAAGTTGGATGTGCAATTCGGGTTCGGAAATCTTGGCGTATGGTCGGATTGTACTTTTCAAATAGTCGTGCTGGACACATCTGACTTCCTCGAGAATGGTAGGAGGGCAGCACGACGTAGAACACGTACAGTGGACTAGAAATCAAACGTTTTGTAGAATCACGTATCGACCGCGAACGAGATCGATCTGGCCCCATTGTCCTTATAGAACATGACCTGCGTCTAAGAGTAGTAGCAGTTCAGTAAAAGTCAAGAAGACTGTTGAGAAAGACCGTCAATTTAGGGTTGATTACTCTAGGTATCTTCCGGCGAAGCATGCCGATAGTCAAGGTGTGTCCTGTTCCCCCAGGTGTTGGCACTGATAATGTGCAGGCTGCACCTTGCAGCACATCCTCCGACTTGGCCCGTTCTACACGAAATCCTGTTCATGCCCTCTGGCACTTTCGGCACCGATATCAAATTAAGACGTCTTCGAGGCTCGTATACCCCATGGCAAGCCCAGGCTTGGCAAAAGACTCACAGGCGCCTGGGGAAGTGCTGCGATCCACTCGGCTACACTGGGATGGCTAGGCCCATAGTCGTTCTGTATGCGCCCAAGTTCCAGATTGTACTAGAGGGGAAAGACATGCAGACATCGCGCCACTATCCACTCTATACTAGCTAGCAATTCCACTCTGGCGGTCGGCCGCTGTCACTTGTCAACATGACTCAATAGCGGGCGTGAACAGCTGTCATGGCTTGTACAGCAATGAGGTCATAATGTAGATGTGGTGGACGACCGCGATAAGTCATTTGCACAGCCACGAGATCTGAGATGATCAAGTAAGTCGCAGGTGGTGATGATATGGTTCGGTGACGACGAGGTCCGCCTGGGAGGGGCATTAAACAGAGGGCGTCGAGTGCAGCTGGGCATTCGGCCACCGCTCCTCTACTCGGCACAACCGGGCATTCCTTTCGGCGAATCAATACGAGAAGATGTGAGGGTGGTTGTTATGGTGCGGTACATGTTGCGGTTAGAGTGGGTCGCAGGTGCCCCTGGATGTGTGTCAGGAGTGTTTCGTCCATGTCGCGACACGGTAAAAGTCGTGGGGCTAGATGGAATTGGTCGCTGACCTCATCCGCCTCCCTCACCAAAACTACGCGCCACAGGCGACAGTGCCAACTTCATCCCCAACTCAGCGGCCCACCCCTCCCTCGGGCTGGCCCTCCGCCCAATTCAGCACAGTCTTTCTGGTGCGATGAAACGGATTGCTAAGCCGCAGCAATCGTGTTGTTACACAGCCAAGTTGCATACTTTCCAGGCATCTTTTTCCCTTCGCTCCATCCTTCTTCAGAGACCCTACACCATCTCGATCAAGCGCTGAAACTCGACTTCCAGTCGCAAATAGTCATGGATTGCCCGCCCAGCTCAAGTATTCTTCCCAGAGTGCCCCTGTTAGAGCTTGTCGTGATGGCTGTCAGCAACGCTCCGTCCTTGTTGACGCCTTTGCCATAGTAACATGGGGCGCTTGCTGCCCTCAGCCGAGGAGCCTCTCCGAGTAAGCCGGGAGGAGAATGGAGACAATGACTGGTGCGACCGTTCCGAATGCGTCTAATCGCCGTCTGGAATCCCAGCAGCCTTGCGCCCGGCCCACCGCCCACTACAACTATCCCCGCCAGACTCTCTTTTGGGTGAACGCTTCTGCTCTGTTCGTTCCAGATCACCTGCAGCCAAGGCGCGTCGCGACACTTCTCTCAAACCTGAACCGAAGCGGTTCCGTTGCGTCAATTGCAGACATCGTCACTCTTTGTTGTTCCTCTCGGATGTTGCCAATCCGTACACATCATATAGCCTAACAACCCCTCCAACCGTCTTTCCTTCTATTTGGCCCTTCACTCTTTAGGACCCTACCCAACTATCTTTGTAAACATTTTCTTTCTTTGGAGCGGGCTCCATCCGCGCTGGTTGCGTTGGGAACTTTTGTTCTCGTACACTCTTTTAAAGAAACTCCACAATCCTACTCAATTCCATAGCGGCTCAATCAGAATCGCGCTGAACTATCACTTTACACGTTCATTTGACTAGTCGTTCCAACTTTCGCTACCAACGTAAGTGCCCCGTGTCCTGCACTTAACCCCCCGGCTTCCTCGGCAGACACCCAACATCCCTCCACTCCTGGCAAAAGCCAAACACTGTTTGATCATTCACTTACCACCTTGCCTAGCAGATTCTCATCAAACCCCACTACGTTGATTGTATATAGCAGTCAGATTTGACCATGGACTTCAATACAGTCCAGCAGTAAGCTCAGACCCATGCTACTCGGCTGGTGGCGCATTTCTGAGCAGAACTGACCCACTCCTTAGATACCGGCCATCGCCTAACAGACAATATACAATGAGACATCCTTCTCCCACGCCGGGAGCACACATGATGTACCCTTACAGTGGTCTTCCCCACCAAGGACAGCAACAGCCACAGTCACAGCCACAAAATCTTCTGCAAATGTCTCGGCCATCGCCGCCACACTCCTCGTGGGCGGTGCCGCAGCCTCACCCTTCGTACTATGCCGCGCAGCGAGGTCCTGTTGTAGGCAACAGACAGGACTCGGCGAACTCGCTGGCGCGGACAGATGCAAACTCAACTCAACCGTCTGTCACGAGTAGCGACTTTTACAGTAACAGCATGGCTCCACCTACATCCCTCGCAGGCACTGACTTCTTTCCGGGTGTTATTGACACAAGTAAGGTCCACGAACGAGCAGCAATAACGACAGTGTTAACAGCCATAGGTCCATGGGGGCAGAAGGTGTGTGAAGAGCTCGAGTCATTTCCATCTCTAGATTCGGATGTGACCGACTTCAGTCACGGCATAATAGGCCATGACGAGAACACACCCATCATTGATCTTCGCCAGTACAATGGCATGCCGCAACACGAGCACGACAACATGGCAAATCTAAATCCGAACGCTACGCGGCGATTGTCCGAATCTTCTTTTTCAATGTCGAGCACAGGCGGTGTGCTTCCAGAGCCAGTAGCTTACGAGGAGTTGAGCACTTCGGAGCCTATCTCATATGCATCCGAGTACGACGCATGGAGCCGTCCAGAGCCAAGCCAGAGTCACCTTCTATCGCCGCTTGCGTCACCATGTCGTCCTCAGTATGACGGAGTTGTACGAAGTGGGAGTCGCTCTCGTGCTTCACCGGCGCCGCACAACAACGTCCGGTCGTCGCCCTATACGCTCGACAGTAGCCGTTTTAAGAGGTGGTCTACTGGACATGCGCCAACATCAACTCCTGCCAATTCGCGCAGCGTGTCTCAAATGCCGAGTCAGTTTACGCCTTACGGTCCAAGGCTGAACCCGCATCATTCTATGCCAGTCTACCCTTCTGGCGCATATAACAACTATGGAATGGGTGCGCAAAATGTCCTGTATTCGCAGTCCAACACGCCACATACCAACACGCCACCATTCTTCCCTACACAAGATCAATCACCTTACCATCTGGAAGTTCCTCGACCACTACCTTCGCAGGGCCTCTTCCGTCTGCTCCAGAGCAATGCGGACCGCCACGGAGGCTGTTCATCGCATTTTGCTGATCTCTCGGACCCCCCGGATCTATACTCATCTCTGCACGAGGAAGCCTCGAACCCACCAGAGTCTGATATGAACCCATCAGACCCCGATCTTGTTCCGCACGAACAAGATCTTCGGTTTGTGGGCGATTTGTACACTCCACGTTGGGTACGTGGACACGGGAACAAACGTGAAGGCTGGTGCGGACTTTGCAAACCCGGACGATGGCTAGTGCTGAAAAACAGTGCGTTCTGGTACGACAAGTCTTTCACACATGGTGTGAGCGCAGCGACGGGTGCAGCGTTTCAGGGTCCACAAGAAACTCGCCGGACCGAAGGCAACCTTGATGTCTGGGAAGGGCTCTGTGGAAGTTGCGGTGAATGGATAGCATTGGTCAGCAACAAAAAGAAAGGAACGACATGGTTCCGGCACGCGTACAAGGTAAGTCTTTTGCGGGCTTGATTTACTCGACCAGACTATGTTTCTGTACTGCAAATTTGGTCATTCTAACCCGGAACACAGTGTCATACACACCCGAAAGTTAAAGACGGCCCTAAGCGTCGCCGAGAAACACAAGCTGGAAGAGTCCGGGCGGTGTCATCGGCCTCGGCCACATCGTCTCCGTACCTAGTCAAGCATGACACATTGCAAGCGGACCCAGCTTCTCATCGCCATTCCACTCCGACACCTATACCAGGTAGCTCATCACTACAGTCGTTTGGCGTGTCGAGCGGGCCATCCAGCAGGTCTTTGCCAACGTCTACGCCTACGTCGACACCCCGGCCTAACAGTTCATGCCATCAAGGCAACACTGCGTATCCTACGCCTTCCTCAGCAACGCCAACGATGCAATCACTTCGCACGCCGACATTAACGTCTGCCAACCAAAATCACATGGAGCATACTACCAGGCAGGAGCCTGTCGTAGGCATGTTCACAACTCCACTACAAAGCCTACCAAGTTTCCCCAACCATCAGTACTCGCCCAGCTTGGCACATCAGGTAAGCGAGCCGGAGCTTGTTGGTATAAGAACGACCACGGTAGCATTGAACTCGATAGCGAGTATGATATGAGATCGGTGGTGCGTGTCATGAGTTGGCTTGCATTTGTTCCTTGTCCTATTGAACGGATTTTTTTCACCTCTCCTTGTACCGCTTCCAAGCACGATCCCAGCCCCAACAACAACAACAACAACAACAACAAAGACATTCCTTCTAATTGCAAGCATCCCAAGCGTATTTTCAGCATATCTTTTCTGAGCGTTCTTGTTTATAGCGCTTCTTGGGTTTTGATACGCCGAGTTTGGCGAGCGGCAGTCACGAGGTCATGACTTCCAGCATTCAGTAGATTAGTTTTTTTTTCCCTTGACTCATCTCTCTTGGAAAAAATCCTTCTTTCTACTCTCATCACACTTAGGTAGATTCCCCCTGGTTTATGTTATAGACTTGCTTTCAGCGAATCAATGTGTCCAAGGATCGTTCAACACCTCTATTTCGTCCCACTTGTTATTTGTATGCACGGTTCATTCAAACAATTAAGATCGTCGAGATATATAGCATTGTGGCCGCGTCAGGCAGCAAATGCGAACGATGGCTCTAGCCAGTTACATGCACAGCCCACTTTGACCCTCTTGCTCCAGCCACGCTGCCACAAAGAAAGACACGCTAGACTCCTGGACCGACTGGTCAGGTGAGCTCGGCATGTCAAACGCCGCATTCGTGTTACACCGCCCCAAGTTTCGGGATGCAGGATCTGATACCAGACACTGGAAAAAAACATACTGAAACACGGCGCGCCCGAGCATAGATGTACCGACGGTTTGGGTGTACAGAAAGCGGAGCAAGGGGTAGACGGCGAGGCTGGGCTGGCAGATGTTTACGCATGTTGAAGCTGTTGTCTTGGTGGTAGTGGTGGGTATGACGCCTGGGGCTTTGTCGTATAGACGGTCAGAGGTAAAGGGCTGAGCGGGGCTTAGGGTTTTCTTGGGTTGACCGGCTTAATACGCCCACATCCACGTAGATCTGTAGTCTCATGTAAATTCGACTGGACTTTTAGACGCTGTTTGGTCTATGCGAACCCTTGGACCTGGTGTGAGGTGTCGTGGTTGTTCGTCTTGCCGACATATCGATCCGGCATCCGTGAATGCACAGCCTCCTGATTGGGCGGGAATATTCGATTTGCAGGCTTCGAATAAGAGCGCTCGATAGCTGGCTGGGAAAACTTATACTTGCAGAACAGATAGGCCCGTATCCAGCGCATAAGCCGAGTCCCGTTTTGTTCGTGAAATACGCTCAACCCCGTACCATTGATTTCATGCTGAACATTCGCAAGTTGCCTTTCCGAGTTGCTTAAAGTTCTGATATGCTTCTGCGACTATAGAGTATACCGACTCCGGCGCAAGTCCCAGCATATCATTGGCGCTGTGCATCTTGAAAGGTGCCGATGCATTTAGGTGCTCATCGTAGAGTACGCTTCGCTCGAGCAAAGCAAGTCCAGAATCAGGATAGCCTCTTTCGATTCTCTTCCGGCCTTCCTCGATACACTCATCCACACCGTAGTTTCCCACAGCGAACTCTTGGTCGGTTGCCTTCTCAACAGACCTCAAGACCTCATTAGCCGAAGTCACTGTGCCAGCTGCATATATGTATTGGTTTTTGATCTTTCCCCAGTGGGCAATTACGCATGCCACAACCTGACCTACCCTTGCTAGGCTGGACGCCGCAAACAACTCCGTGCCTGTACCATGAATCGTAGCGCTGTGCCACTCCATGTCAAAGCCCATATCACCATTACGAAGGTTGGCGTCGAGCATATATCCTGTGGCAATTGCGGTCCATTCAAAGCTTGGACTTCCTTGTGACAGACTCTCCAGATAATTGATGACTTTAGCTCGTTCCGCATGCTCGGGTAAGCGTGCCTGTAGCTGCTTGTTCAAACTGTCATGACTGAACTCATTAGAGATAAATCTTTTGACACCAACAGCTTCCATGGCATTAACTATTCGAATCTGCAGTTCCGAATCTCCTCCAGTGATTGTGCTTAGAATGAGATCATGGCCGGTGAATGCTGACTGCAGTGCGGCCGATGTGAAATCAGAGACTTTGTGCTGTACATGGAATATAGAGATATGGGGTGGCAGAGTGAGTGTTTGAGATGAATATGTTAACACGGTGACCTTGTAATCACTGGTACAAGATGATGATTGCTGTGCACATAAAGCGGTGATGAGGGAACGGCAAAGATTCCCGTTCTGCAAGCAAGTCAGTGTACCCTATAGTCAAGTGACCGCGCCGTCTCGCTTACACCGATGATCAGGACTTTATTGATGACCATTTCCCCAAGGAGTGAAGAAATGGTGGTTAATTTGGGAGTGTCGATGGGATACGGTTATGCCAAGCTCTATGCACGGACGCGGCATGTTCCGGGGCTGCAGCTGTGCGAGCTTTTGCGGACCGGCAGTAGCAACACCACCACCACGAAACCTCCCGCGACCGCAACGCCATCATCGCTCATCTCCCAGGGCTCCCAAGACCTGATTCAGTGCGTCAATTGCCCCATTCGAAAGCTTCAGAACGCCCATTGGGACCCCGCAGCAGCGCGCTGACCCGCAAAAGCCCAGATAGCCCATCATGAACGCCCGTTTCCTCCGTCCCTTTGCGAGGGCCTTCCGCGCCCCGACGGCTGTCCGCCCCGCCGCCATGGCACGCCCTGCTCTCGTGGCGAGCCAGAGCAAGAAGACCGAGGTCAACCCACAGCAGATGGTGAGAAGGGCCCCCTTCAGGACATTGGATGGAGAGTCTGGGAAACTAACCCACAAACAACAGATGGTCCTCAAGTCTGCCATGCCCCAGCTCATCCCATTCTTCTTCGTCAACGAGACCACCGTGGCTTTTATCCTCCTGCCATCGCTCATCTACGTCTTCTCCAAGTACATCCTGCCCCAGCGCGTGCGCCTGTTCGCTGCCCGCCTCTTCATCAGCAAGCTGTAAGCGAGGAATGCCGAAGTGAAGGCAGGAAGGGAGAGAGTGTGTCAAAGATGACTGTGTATCAGTAGTAGGAATATGCTCATAGACAATTCAACGGCATTGCACGAAGCGAGATAGTACCCTTGCTTCTCATACTCTTCGACCAACTCAGGGTTGTTTGTTTGTATTTTGCAAATAACAGATCTTGCGAACGAGTCTTACTTCTCACACACCAGCAGAGTGTGCATCGAAAGTGATGCCAGCATGTGTGTTAGGCTGATGATGAGAGAAGTAAGTAGCGTGAGCCTACTTACAGGACTCGTATTGTAGAGATGGTTCAAGAAACGGCAGACCAGCTTAGAGGCCTAAGGAGCGCAAGTAGCATATTTGATGCCGCAAGCAGTTCAAACCCCAAGTCATGCAGGTACAATGGCGACATTGAACAGACATGTATTTATCGATAACAGTGGGGGTACCTTCCTTTTTCGGACGGCAATCCAGAACCTCCACCACACCTCCCGATCAACAACGTCATGCCATCAGGGTCCAGGCCCATAAACAAAACCGCCCTCGGCTCTTGATCTGCTGTCTTACATGTCTTCAACCGCACCGTTAAGATGGCCCAACTCTCCGCTCATGCGCATCGTGCAAACTGTATCTTGTCAGATGCCATAAGCCCTGTGGTGCGTCCGCGTGGACTTCGTCTTGGCAGCCGACAGTATGCCCGACGAGCAAGCATACGAGCTCACCGAGGCTCCTGCTTCACGAGCCACAGCGAGCGCAATGTCAACAGATGAGCTGCAAGACGCGCAGCTTGTCAACTCACGTCTACACAACAGAACCCTCCTGAAACTTGACTGCCTGCTGCTCCCCTTTCTAGCCCTGTTCTTTCTCTTCAACGCGCTTGACAAGACAAACGTAGGCTTCTACAAGACCACTGCAACAACATATCCTGACGTTGACTAGATCGGAAATGCAGAGTCTGCTCACTTCACTGAAGATGTCGGCCTTGACAAGGACGCCCTAAACACTGCCATCGTTCTCTTCTTCGCCTTCTTCGTTGGTCTACAACCTCTCGGAGCCGCCCTGGGAAGGAGATATGGCATGGTGTTTTGGGTGCCTTCTTGTATGATTGCGTGGGGAATATGCACCGCCCTCCATGCTTGGGTGCGACACAAGTGGCAGTTGTACACTTTGCGTATTCTTATCGGCGCTCTTGAAGGTACACAGGCCCATTTCCCTCTTTGCACGCCCCGCAACTAGTGGGAGCTAACGCTATACACAGCCGGTTTCTACCCTGTCACTGTCACCTATCTTTCGCTCTTCTACACGCGCTTCGAATTCGGGAGACGTTTATCCTTGTTCTACGGCCAGGCAGCCGTGGGTGGTGCTCTTGGAGGCCTGCTAAGCTACCTCGTATTCTTGCGATTCGGGGCCGACCGCCAGGATACAAATATAGAGTACAAGCCGTGGCAGGTACTGTTCCTCTTGGAGGGATGTCTCACTGTTATCGTCGCAGTCATCGGATACTTCTGGTTACCCCATAGCGCAGACAAAGCATGGTTCCTTACACCCGAGGAGCGCAGATACGCCTGTGCGCGCGTTATCCAGGACAGAGATTTGCAGAGCGCGCCAGACGAAGCTCACAAAGATGATCCTGAATCTGACGATGTATATGATGACGAGTCTCGTGATCTGTTGCAACCATCGAGGCATTCGACTGCAGCGGGTGTGCAAGCACAACAAGTCATCGACGACCGTGGACTCACTCCTCAGGATATTGTGTCTGCAATCTTCAACACTAAGATTTGGCATATTCTGGCATGCAACATTCTCTCTGCCGTCCCTGTTTATGCCTTTTCTGTCTTCCTTCCCCTTGTGCTAGTGCCCTTGACAGAAAACAAGGACCCTGCATTGGTCAATCTGCTCACTACACCGCCCCATCTCTGCGGAGCTGTCACGCTGTATGTATTCGCTACATACAGCGACAAGCATCGCATACGGCTCAAGCCAATTCTCATCGGCCTGCTCATCGTGGTTGTTGGACTGGTTTTGGTCGTGCTCTTCCCAGCCCCGTGGGCGATACCTCGCTACCTAGCCCTCAACGTTCTTCTTTCAGGTACTTACGTAGCATCTCCGCTCACCGTAGCCTGGATTTCTGGTAATACACCTTCGCCAGGCAAGCGCGCACTGCTTCTCGGCATCAATGGCTGGGGAAATCTGGCTGGTGTCATCTCGGCTGTGCTCTTTAAACCAAAGTATGCTGACAATGGCTACATTGTGCCTTTTTGGTGGACGCTGCTGTGTGTAGCGCTCTCGGCTGTGGGATACGTGCTGTTCTACCGGAGGATAAAAATGGAGAATGAGGCACGCAGTATGATTCTAAGGCAGTGGACTGAAGACGAAATTGAGGCAGAGAGGCTTGAGGGCAGAGGATCATCACCGCAACAGAACCATTGGCTTAGAGGAGTTATTTCGATCGTGAAGCCGATTCAACAGCTTCATTGGCTTACCAGTTGGCTTGAGGAAGCTGCGAGGCCTAACAGAGAGGGCGATGACAAGATCACGTTCGTATATGGATTATGAGATATCTAAGGAAGCGTCTATAATTGAAACAACTTTGTTCTTTTTTTTTTCGTTCTTTCTCGTCCTTAGCATCTGCGCGACGTGTTCATTATGCAGCTCTTTTTAGGGTGATTCTGGGGGAAATGCTCTTGAGTGTCTCCAATTGGCAACGCGTAGGCCCTGTAAGTTGTCTCTTTTGGGCTCTGGGATAGATGACGAGCTTGTGGCGGTACAGCAATATCAAGTTGATGAAACTACGCAGGAGTGAGGCTCCCGGACATCGATGCCTCATCTGCATCTATATTTGCTCATTCTCTTACATCCTCTCTGCTCCAGCCTTGATGGCCATACCCCCAAATCTCACAACCTCCCGCTTACTCGCTGCTGCAAGTACAGTAAACACCGCACCAATACCTACCAACAATGTCCTCGCCATGTTGAGCGTGGCCCACCGATCCATCAGCTCATGCACCATCTCACCTTGCGCAGCATTCGCCTCGATGGCTTTGTCTTCCAGGGCGGCAGATGCAAGCTCGTCTTTCTTAGCAAGGAGCTTGGCATTCGTAAGTAGGGGCAATCACAACCAGTGTAAAAGGCACAATACTGGGACGGAGGCGGCAGCATATGCTAAAGGGCTGTTGTATAGGATACCCGCGGCAGACACTACGGGTAGTACGCCATCTGCAGAGTGGTCTACACCTCAGCAATCAGCAAGCATAACGAACATGAGGTTCGGCAATAATGAACGTGGTGTAGAGGGGAGAGACATCCACAGCAACATACATATTGGATAGTTGATGTTAAGGTGTTATATTATGGCAACTCGGCGATAGAAGGAATGCCAAAAGGAGTTAATTGAGGACCGCTGCTTGAGAGGGCCAGCTTCGCAAGCTTTATACAAGACGGCGCTAGCACAGGTGCGATGTACTTCTAGAGGCATCCACGGACAAGGGCTACTACGTAGTCGCTTCATGTTGTCGCTAAGCGATCGACAGCTTGCGACTGGCTTAGCGATCCTTATAGCTGCCATCTCAAACCAATGTATGCTCTCGCCGCCTGAATTTCGAATTGCTTTCTCATTGGCATAGTTCTCGACTACTACAAATATGGCGACGCTGGACAGTTTACGCAAGTACTTCACAGCTTAGGGCGATATTCAAAGAACGTGCTGTGTCTCTGGAGCCGACTTAGGCATCCCAAAGAAATGCAACTACCAAGTATGAAAGCCAAGGAGTAGAACTATGTTCGGGAGGAAGCCGCAAAGGAGCTCTTCGCGAGGCGTCGCCAACAACTTCTCATGGATATCATGGGCAAAAGCGAGAATACAATCTTCATAACTGAGTTGGTCAACGCATGGAGGTACACAGAGTACAGGTATTTCCATTCATTGCTTCCGTTAGTACCGCCAATGACGTTCATGCATGTCTTTGGGTTTGCCCAAATGATACTCTTTCGCTGGGAGTTGAATACCTTGGAAACGATCGAGGTCGATAAATCTTTTGGGCTTTGGTCAGATTATCCCATTGATATTGCTGGCAATACCTTTTCTTGTCGCAGCGGAACTACATTACGGTAAATCCAGGGTACGAGCATATATGTAATACGATTGATGAAGATCATGAGCTTTGCTCTTATATCAAAGACAAGATACGGTTAGTCCACCGCAGACACTGCGACAACCACAGCTGAAGATAGTCATTAACAGATATGACTATGACCAAGACCAACGCAAACTAGTCTTGCGAAGGCCTATCCGCGAACACGAATTGGAAGTTCCTTATTTCTTGGGAAGAGCCAAACTGCTATATGGGCATGGCGTTGGGTACCGTAAAGGAAGGAGACAGCGTTGCTGTTTTGGAGGGAGGTGTTCCGTTGATATTGAGGCCGCATGCGCAAAAGCCGGACCAGAGCGCGCAAGATTTCAGGGAGTGGGAATTTATCGCCGAAAGTTAGGTGCATGGGCTGATGGTACAAAGTTTCAAACGCTTCGCGCTTCGCACTTGATCTTGAATTGACGATACCGGTGAGTCCAGCCGTGCTGTCTGATAGCACGACGGTGGCGTCTCTGGTGCTTTGATTTAATATTTCGCGTGTTGATTTATTGTGATATTGAGATTTTCAATCGTCAGATCAGATGGGTGTTCAATTGAGATAAATTATTGCGATATTGGTTGTAGTGATTGATTACCTTCATGTCGCCCAGCCGCTGCGTCGCGACCGCCAACTAGCTACATACTCATTCTTATGAGAGTAGGATGTGCTTGCGCTTCGTTTGAGAGCTTTGTATGTTGTTACGTTGCGGTATCACGACGGCAGTGAAGAGACGTTGAAGGTTCGGTGGGGTTTTGACGTTGTGATCGGCAAAGCCACCCGTGTGGTTGGCATACCCGTGAGGTACGTTATCTGAATCTAACTGTAACAGTATGTAAACTACTGCAGGCGTCTGCATAGTCAACATACGTACGTGTCGAGACGCGGGAATCACGATCTTTCTGTCCGTGTGGCTTGGTAATCCCTGCACGTCTTTGGCCCCCGTGGCGCCTTTCTGCTCTGGGACGCCAACGTGAAACTCTACATACCAGATACGCCATTGATGTGCTGCCTGCGCTTTGTGTTGCTGATCTATCTATGTATAGTCCTTGTTACGTCATTGGCCCCCACACTTCTTTCATGGGGCCAAAGACGTACATAGACCAACCACGTCAACTGGACTCAGCTTCGCTACTACTTGCGGTATATATATAGTTGCGAAGAAGAGCCAGCGCGAAGACAAGCACATATCAGACACTGTCTACTTCATTGCCCAACATGCCTGAATCAGAGCTCTTCCCCGTCATCTGCACTGCAGATATCCCCACCTCCGTAAGTAGCATCCTTCCTAATCGGCTTAACTTTTCCTAAAGCAAAGGCAGAGTGACTAATGTAATTTAAACGAAAGGTTATAGAAAAGTTCCTTCAGGATGCCTACACTGGCAGCGAGCAGCTGGTCCCAGGCACCTCTCCGAGCCTCGTGATCCTTACCACCAGCAACACCAGCGACAAAGGTAGCGACGCTCTTACCTCGAGCGCGTCGCAACCACCATTACAGTCCTTCACCTCGCCATTCCTTGGTCAATCTATTAAAGACGCCACTGAGCACCCTGTCTTTCAAAATGCTAGCTTCTTCGCTGTCCTAGACGAGCGCTCCGCCCGTGACAGCACTGCGCTACTAGCGGCTCGCAACCCAGATGGCAGCGTCGACACAGTTCGTGTCACCTTTTCAGTAGTCCAGAGGACCCTCATCTCGCTCGATGTAGGTTCTACTGGATTTGCCGAAATTCAGAACATCGCCAATGCCCAGGGCAATGATGGGGTCTATGGGACGCCTGTTTCTGGGCAGGGCCCACAGAAGGGCGGTCCGGCTCCTCGAAAGAAGTTGGGTACCTGATTCTCCTCCTCTTGGTAATCATGTGTTGCGCGGCCAGTGGTGGTGTTTTCCGTGGTGGGCCTTGTGGGGCGTGGTTTTTGAGCCAATAAATTAGCTGCTCGGGCTTTTACCAAAATCCTGATAGACAAGTAGCTCTTACTTCACAATAATAAACTTATCAACCTTTTACTATGACGCAGCCTAAAGGCTCACCCAACGTCAACCGCGGTATCCGCTGCGCGATAATTACTCTACGGTGTCTCGCTGAATGGGATTTCGATCGTATCGCCATCGCACTCGGCTAGAAGAAGCGCACCTGCCAGAATATCGTCCACCGCGTGAAGGATCGGGTTAATAGTAAGGATATACTTGAACTATTAGATTTCGTGATGCTTGAAAACGCTCGCGAGGCCTCTAGCAAGGCTACGGTGAAGGTTCAACCTAGCAGTGTTGAGTTGGTTATTATATAAGATGCCTATTGGTGGTTCCTAAAAGAGACCTAGAATAAAGCTATAGAGGCTTATATATCGTTCAGAGATATATCGCGGCGTACCATCGAAAAGATCTGCAAATTTCATCCTCATCCTCATCTAAGTAAGCGGAGGCCTCTAACGCGAGTAGCAGAGCAGTTCAAGCCTCCACTGTTACTAGATCTTCTTAATCTCTGCCGCGAGTACGTTCCGTGGGCGATCAACTAGCTTAATCGCGACGCTCTCTTTATTTTTACTAACGAAACGTTTATCTATAGTGGCGGCAGCCTTATAAGAGGCAGAGGGTAACAGTAATTAAAGGCGAGCCAGCGGAGAAGCGATTAGATTATCGTAAGCTGATATATTTTCCAATTATAATAGAGGGAGCAATAGAGTTGCTGACAATCAGATTGATCGACAGATTGACTCGCGGACGTACCGACTGTAAGGTCGTGCACGGTTCCAGAGAGCATTTCGAGGTACGTCCGCCGATCTGTTTGCCGATCATCGTGATTGTTAGCAACCCTCCTGCAGATGAACGGATTATTAATCCGAGTAGTGTCTTGGCTCGCAGAACAAGTACTATTAGGGCACTGTGTACCTCTATTGTGGAAGAGTGGGAATATCCCTCCAGCTCATGTGAATACTGAGTATGGGGCGGATGTTTGTCCCGTCTGGCATCGGATCCATTACGTTGTGTATCTGTTTTTGATATCTTATTATAATACTAAAGGTAGCAAACAACTTCAAACTATAAAGAGGAACAAACAAACTTGGAGTTAGTGCTCGAGAATGACTCAAATCCTATCATGGAAAATACCCGATTATGGAATCGCAAAAGTTCGATTTCAGAAAAGCCTTCAACGTGACCAATGGCAGGAACATGAGGTCAAGTCACCAGAATGGCAGCGAGGACGCGCCGCCCGATTCAGTAGCGATAGGGATCGCGCTCCGTAGACAGATGATTAATAACATTCTCCAAACTAAGATGTGGAACTAGATCCCATTCGGAATGCCAATCCCACTAACCAAACCTCCACTGTTCACATGCACAATAGTAAGCTGTAGCTAACAGCACATCATCACGACGTTGGTCAGATACAGCAAGTCCGGACATTACGAATCGGGGATTAAAACTGTGCGGTGACGTAGGGTGATGGATACATAGGGGCGCCTGATAAACATTTGGGGTCAGAAATTCTCATTTAAGCTAGGGTGAGGCTCTGTAATCATTGTTTAGGCTACTGAAACCCACGAATGTCTTACCTATGGCTGAAAGAAGCCGAATCTGCCTCCGATGAGGTCACTTAGGTCTCCCGTTTTGTTCAACTTGTAAGCTCTGTGTGCCTTGAGCCTTTAGTTTCGTCCATTAGGCGTCCCTACGGACGCTCCCGCGGTGTCCGAGAAGTATTCGCCGGTCTGACCACAGCCTGTTAAGGAAGTTTTCTATGTCTGCCGTGCTGCAGCTCGGGCAATGCAGCTACAATCCGTCTGGTCGTTTGAAATACGAAGCCACATACTGCGACTCAAGAGCGAGACCACCTTGAAGGGCGTGCCACTGTGCCAAAGACAAAGGTATATTAACCTGCTTGTCCTCAGTGAATTCAAAAAACACCACAACAGCACAACCATCTTCGCACAGCCGCTTAAAAGAAACCCTTTCTTCTCTTGTCCCACTCATCTCTGCACTGATCTTCTTTCCAAAACTCAGTTCCGAAAACCACCAAGTCAAAATGCACTTCCTCCCCGCCGTCTCCCTCGTCTTTTTCGGCGCCGGTATCGTTCACGCTGTCTCCTTCGAATGGGACTGTACGAACTCGCTGGGCACGTGCAACAACGCCTGCTATGCCGTGAACCATGGGCTCGCCAGTGGAACGCTAACATACGACGCCGACAAGAACAACCGCGGCCCGCGCCGCACGGCGTCTGGCTGCAACCGTACGCCGTGCAGCAACACGAACTACAACCAATGGGGCAACTCGTGTGACGAGTTTCCGTTTGCCAGCACGCACGAGGGCGGTGCAGGCGCGATCCTGCGCTGCGTTGTTGACACGGACAATGACAGTAAGTTGGGGCGCTTCAGGACTCTTCACGGGTGTTATGATGAGAGACAAAGTTAATTCTTTTGCGTGAAACCACAGGCGAAGGAGGACAGCTCGGTAACTTCTATAAGAAGATCAACGATGGTGACCAGTTTGATATTTTTGTCAAAAACTACGGCGGCGCGTGAGTTGCTTCTCTCCTTTTTCTCCTCCATTCTTCCTTTTCCTCCCCCCCGGCCGGAAATCCTAAAACTCCTCGCTGACTCTCTTTCGCCAGCACCTTCTGCGACACACCCACTGCCAACAACGACGGTAGCGAGTTCCACCTCGTGAATGGCGCTTTCCAGAACGCCAAGCTCCGCCGCGGTGAGTATTTCCATGTTTTCCATCTCCTTTTCCCCTTTTTCGTATCTTTTTGGTGGCTGACGGAACGTTTGAACTTGTGCAGACATGGGTTTCATGGATGCTGTGCCCCGCGCCTCAGGCAAGAAGTTCCGCGAGTTTGAGGCCGAGAATGGCGGTAGGCTCCTCCTGCTCAACCAAGATTCGACTGCCGATTTCGTCGGCACCCAGATTTTCAGCAATGGCAACATGACGACGATCACTAAGGAGATCATCTGAAGAGATGGCGAGATAGGGCTTGCTGGGACGTGGACTTGATGGAGGGAGTCGACGGACAGCAGAGCTGGTGGGTTTGAAAGGGATTGGGTTGCAGGATCATGTGTAGTTAGCTCTTATCATCAGAGGGGACTCAAACGCCGGCCAGGCCAGCCTCCCTCCCGTCAATCTAAACCTGATGACCAAACCAACTCGAACTCCACAGTTCTCTTTGATTTTTCACTAACTACCTCGAACTATGAAAGAAATGCCTTTCCTTTTATTATATTATAGAGTAAGCTGAGTGAGCTGTAGGATACTCTATTCTACTAGTAACATTACGTCATAACATCTTATGCGCGCGACTCTATGTAACGGCGCAGGCAAGACTACTTGGATCAGTGTCGGCAATAGTGTTACTCAGAGGCATACAGGAGTGCATGGGACAGCAGAAGAGCCTTATTGCTAAATACACGCGACGCAGAGGAACTATCACGGCCGAGGTCTCTATCCCGAGATTTGCTAGGTCTCTCGGCTGGGGTTGAGTTTGTTGTGGTGGGAGCATCATCGGCATGTGCCATTGCTTTACGGCTAGGGGAGCTGGCGCTTCCATTGATGTGTGGATGCCGACGACGGAGAGGCATGTGTTACTTCCTATACAACATTTCAGTTTTGTATTCTTTTTGTGGTATGTCACGGTCCGAGGGGCTCATCACCTGCACAGGTACTTATAACCCATGTGAATCTTACGCTGACTTACCGAACAAAAACATGCTTGCTGTAATTCCGACTGTCTGGGCAATGACCATGTCAGTAGGTATTTTTTGTGTGAGCAGTTATCCATCATAGGCGTATGATATCTGGAAGATAATGTTTTGATTTTTGTTTGAAGTGTCTTGTTACTATTTGTAGACGTTCTGGAGTGGAGTCTTGGTAGGTAGGCCTGACGCGCTACGTTAGCGCACCGTTTCCCCGCGGATCCCGGTCGCGTTGAGCCCATCTCTATGCTCTGCAAAGCGACGTACGGTGCGATAGACTTATGGTGGACTTGCATAGTGTGGTGATCTTGGGACTTTCACGGCTTACCTCCTTGAGCGCTCGGTGCCCACGGATACCATGTGTGTTTCGAGTGCATGGCTGATATCATCTTCAAGTGTTGCAGTATTGCCGTCGGGACATGTCGAGACAAGTCGCTTACTCCATGAAACCGTTGGAGCATCAACATCGCCTAATAAACCTACGGCTAAAGGGTGGCGGACTTCTCTCCGTATATCATCACGGCCGATTCCCCAGTAACCCCAGATAGATAAGACCAACAATCGAACCTGTGCGCAGCTAGACTCGCCACTAAGGCCTAGACAATCACAGCACCTACCTCCCAACGTCTGCCAAACGACTTCCAAAGACACATATTGCATACTCACAACGCTTCCTAAGTCGCCCACTATGTTCTGTAAGCCCTCCCTGCTCACACTGCTATGTGAGTGTGCTGACAAAATCAGCTCTCAACACCACAGCGACTGTCCGCAACGTAACCCACCTTCCACGGTCGATTACATTCGCACAAGCTGTAGCGCAGCTTCACAACCATGAACTGCTCATTCGTCTTGACCCCGAATATGTCTCCCACGAGACAATGCCTTCAGACCCGGCTACTCCCGAGGCAAAGATCTACAAGATCACCGACCATATGAACGCGCTCCCAGCTGGACTGTGGGACACAACGGTAAAATTTGAGGCACACATGACAGACATGGATGATGGAATACTGTGGCTTATCAAGGCGCCGTTGGGATTGGTGCAAAAGACTACATGGAGGTGCTTGAAGACGGAGAGCTTAGGAGACGAGCACAAAGGTGTTAGTGACGAGGATGGAGAGTGGAGCCTAGTGGAGGATGTGGAGATCACGGCGAACCGGATGCTGGTAAAGACTGTAAAAGGAAAATGCGAGGATAATTGGAGAGGCACGCACGGCAGGTTCTTGGAGCATTTGAAAGAGTGTGCAGCTGGGGCGTAGGTAGTGGCGTCTGTTCGCATACATGTGTGAGGACTGCCTGTTTACTTGCAATAGATGCGCATGCCAACATTGCAAAAGAAACCAGTGGCTCTGTCCTACACGTGCATCGTGGGGTTCCATTCGCCAAACTCGCGAGCCAGGGAAAGTGCGGCGGCCGAGAAAGATTATGGTGTGGCCGCCAAGAGAGCGAGAAAGAGACCCTGCATAACGCTACGCTCTGCAGGGCGCAGGAGTGATGTGGTGTTTGCAAGACAACAACTGCAGCGTTGGATAGGAGTGGGACAAGATTGACCGTCTTGCAGATATAGCATGGCCCTGCGAGACATGTCGACTACCACCTGCTCACGCGACGCTGGTTTAGGGGGGTCAAGCGACCAGATGCGTCCCGTCGGAGGTGCACTGGTGGCATGTGGATGGCCCAAGCACCAGCACGTGGCCTCGACCAATCGGGCCTGGGGCGGCTAACAGGTGGACAGACCTGGGCTGCGATAAGCCGGATAAGACATGCTCGCCATACACGGCCCATCCTCCCCCGCCTTTGTAGAGGGTGGCGGGACCCTTCCAGGTGCGCTCCCCCCAGTCAGCATTCCGCTGTCCGCGCCCATCCAAAAACCGCGCACCCAACCATCGGGTCGGCCTCTGCTCGCTCTCCTTTCTCCCTTTCAAGCCTCCTTCTCGCCGGCCAGCGTGTAATCCCTATCGACGCGTCGCCATGGAGCCAGTGTCTATCGACGCCGTGGTCGTCGACAACAACAACGACATGCACACTACGCCCAACACTCCTCCCGCGGAGCCCATGGTGATGGAGCAACCCAAGCTGAAAGGGAGGCAGCGACTGCTCAATGGACTCCACCGCATGGGCTCCTCTCCAAGCCTGGCGGGGTTCGGTAGAACCCGCTCACACAGTCTGAGAAGCGGAGGCAAGGCTTCAATGTCCTGTGTCTCGTTGGCGTCGCCGGGCTCACCCTATAGCACCTCGTTTGGCAGCTCATACTCATCCGAGCTGTCCAATGGCTTCTCTACAGCTCCCACGTCAGTCGCCAATAGCCCTCCCGGCACACCCTTCTGGGACGAAAGGACCCGTTTGCGCATGAAGACCCCCGACACCCCATCGTCGGTCCCCCTTCCGTCCTCCAGACGACCATTTACCAGAGACGGCCTCGAGGCTGAAAGCGACTATTTCTCGCGTCCCCTCCACAGGGTCCCAAAACGGGCCAACTTCAACTTTTGGCAACAGATGCCTGCCGAAATCCGCCTACAGATCCTCCGATATCTCGAACCAAAGGAGGTCGTGCGCTGCTCACGCGTCTCCAAGGCATGGTATGCCATGTGCTTCGACGGCCAGCTATGGTGCGACCTCGATACAACCAAGTTTTATCGCGACATCTCAGCCAATGCCCTCGTCAACATCATTACTTCGGCTGGACCGTTCGTCAGGGACTTGAATTTGCGAGGCTGCGTCCAGCTAAGAGAACACTGGGGCAAAGACGGCTTCATTGAGTCGTGTCAAAACTTGGAAAACTTTACTCTCCAAGGTTGTCGGATTGACCGGGCATCAATCCACTGTTTCTTACTTCAGAATAGCCGGCTCGTACACGTCAACCTATCTGGTCTTGCCGGCGCGACCAATGCAGCGATGAAGATTCTTGGTGGAAACTGTCCCAAAGTCGAGGTTCTCAACATCTCATGGTGCAACAACATCGATAATCGAGGGCTTAAGAAGGTAGTCGAAGGATGTCCAAAACTACGAGACATAAAGGCTGGCGAAGTAAGAGGCTGGGACGACGTCGATCTTATGGTCGAGTTATTCAAACGTAACACTCTGGAAAGACTCGACTTGAAGAATTGCGACAGCCTCAGTGATGAAGCACTGGCTGCTTTGATTGAAGGTGTCGATGAAGAGATTGACGTACTCACAGACCGACCAATCGTCCCTCCCCGGAAGCTCAAGCACTTGAACCTCACCCGCTGTCGCAGCATTACCGATATCGGTCTAAAGACTTTGGTTCACAATGTCCCATTCCTAGAGGGCCTTCAGGTCTCCAAATGCGGAGGGTTGACCGATGATGCCTTGAAAAGCCTGTTGCCCACTGTTCCTGTTCTTACCCATCTGGATATTGAAGAGATTGACGCACTGACGAACGAAGTCTTGAAAACACTGGCTGAAGCTCCATGTGCTTCGCACTTGAGGCACCTCTGTATATCGTATTGCGAGAATCTGGGTGATGCTGGCATGCTCCCTGTTCTAAAGGCCTGCTCTCGCCTTGCCTCGTTAGAAATGGACAACACACGCATTTCTGATCTTGTCCTGGCTGAGGCTGCCTCTGGACTGCGCAAACGTAATAGAAGCGCACATGGACTGAAACACTCTGAGCGGCCCGAAGTGGGTCTTCGCATCGAAGCGTACGACTGCTCCAACGTTACCTGGACCGGTGTCCGCGAGGTGCTTTCAAGAAACGCAGAAATCACCCGTCCTTCTTCCCGATCTGCTTCACAAACACCTACGTATCCACGCGAGATCATCAAGCTCAAGTGCTTCCACAACTGGCAACCAACTGTTGAGGAACACACCAAGCGCGTCTTACGCGGTGACTTTGCTGCCGCTGCGCGCCTGGAGCGCAAGTGGGCTGACTGGATGATGCTCAACGAAGAAGCTGGCGTTGGCGGCGCCGGAGCGCGGCGCCGGCGGAGGAGAGCGCGAGAGGCGCAGCTTATGCATGCTGACGAGGAAGAAGGCGGAGCGGGTCCCACAGGTGGTATCGGCCGTCGCCGACGTGCTCGAAGTGGTCCTGGGGGCTGCATTGTGATGTGAACGGAATGATGTTTGAGTCGATTGTTTGAGGCCCCAATCTGTCGGGCCCGGTTGGTGGATAGATGAAGTAAATTCTGGGACCGATACGCAAACGATTGTGCGTTTTTTCCAAGGAGTTAGGGTTTCTCATCATGGTTAACAATACGCATTGCCTGGAGTTTGGATGTTATAGATTTCTGTTGCAGGCAGCTGCTGTTGAGTTGACTGTACCAGTGTTTTATACAATTACAGCAATAGAACACGTATATGGATCTCGAGCTGTCTAGCTAGATCAAGATGAACAATCTTCTGGCAAAACGCAGTGATACTATGATCTGGACACCAGTCCTGTTCAGGAAATTCACGTGACATATTGGCAAATCTACATAAGCGGCGTGCTCCACCACTACCTTACCTTTGCATCTACTAGTCAATTCTGAAATTCGAGCATTCCATTATAATTTTTTCTGCGGCCAACCCATTCCCGATGACGGATTCAGAAAATTCCCGCGCAAAGCAAGGCCTAGAAGCTTTCCGCATTGCTGGTCTCCCACCAGACTTCTACTATATCCCCAACTTTATTAGTGTGGAAGAGGAAGCGTCAATCTTACAAAAGGTGGGTCCACGTCGGTTCTACGGCACCTGATTTTAAAAAGAGGAGGTAACAGCAGTGAATGAATCTGGCAATGATTTTCCCCGCAACACAATCATCCCCCCATGTCCATTTTCCTACTGCATCCTTACCAACCCTTCGATCCTCCAATAGCCCTGACTCGTATAAGATCCCAGCTCAACGATGGACCCACCTCTCCCACCGTCGCCTCCAAGCTATCCCATCCACCTTAACAAAGAACAACACGTTGCTCGCCTCACGCCTACCAGTCTACCTCACCAACCCCATCGTAGACCGCTTCAAGGCCCTAGGTATATTCGAGCACACGCCACATCAGCAACCAAACCATGTGCTGGTCAACGAGTATAAGCCCGGCGAAGGCATCATGCCGCACGAAGACGGAGACGCATATGCGCCTGTAGTCGCCACCGTCAGTCTAGGCGCATCGCTATGTCTAGATATTTTGCCCAAGCCAACGGCACCCGGGGAAGATGGCGGTGACGGAGCAGCTGTGCAGCAGGACCACGAGCAGAGGAGTAGTCACCCCGTAGAAGGAGAAGAAGAACAACAACAACAACAACAACAACAACAACAAGCATTCAATGTCCCTACGCGCATCTATCAGGAACCTCGCTCCTTGCTCGTCACGACGGGCGCTGCGTATCGCCAGCTCATGCACGGCATTGCGGCGATTGAAGTCGACGAGGGGCTTTGTGAGGAGTCAGTGGCGAACTGGAGGCTATTGGGGGATAAGGCGAAGTTGGAGGCGATGGGGGGAAAGAGCACGAGGGGAACTAGGGTTAGTTTGACGTATAGAGATGTCCTTAAGGTTAGTGCGGCGGCAAGTAAGGTCCTTGGTGGGCTGGGACGAAGTTGAAGTGGGGAAAGGGTAGGACAAGGAAAAAGGGGGGATGTGAACTTGGTTTTAGATGCAAGAGGGGGGAAAGACGAGAACGTATTTTTTTGGTTTTGAGTATAGGGATACTTGGGTGGCGGAATCGAAAGTCGTCATATTTCTTGTGATAATCACATGATTCACTCTACTTAGTATGACACATCCCTGGCGTTCCTCGATGAATATCACATCACGGTCGTCGTTTGATGCATATTCTCTGCCAAGTAAGGCAAAAAGGATATCCATTGGGGGCAGGGCGAATATGTAAATAAGGGTTTCTTTTGTCAACAAGATTGTTTGAAATGCTAGACTGAGTGCTAAAAATGGGAGAGCGAGCAATGGAAGAAATACACACGGTACTATGTTTATGCCATGGGAACCTAGCAGCATCTCTCATGCGAGAATCAATTGGTCCCAGCACCGCAGTCGATGTAACCGTATCTCATGTTTTTTTTTCCTTTTTCGCTTCTTGGACAACCCGCTCTCACGCACATCTCGTCACGCTAAGAAGTCAAAATAGCTGAAGTTAATCTCCTGTTATTTCTTTTTTTTCTTTTTCTTTTCTGGACCCAGCTCGAGTTCGCGCCGGGCGATCACGTATTCCTCGTTACATCCTGAAAGAGAGAAGAAAAGAAAACAAAAGAAAACAAAAAAGAAACGGTAGACCGCCCTAGCAAGCAGAAATAGGTCTTCTAGAAGAAAAAGAGAAGAAAGGAAAAAAAAGACTGTGTAGTAAAGTCGCCGCGTATTACAAACTCTATGGAAACGTTACTGTAGTGCTAATTACATCAGCCGAATGTTCAGACCATCACCCCTAGCGCATACTTTTACTCGAAACAAATTTCATTCGCACTCTGCTCTACTGTCGCTTGGGATTATAATGCCCAGCCACATCAGCATGATCACGATCAGAATCTGACCTTTCTTCTGCAAACTTGCGCGATGTTCCAGCCACAGGCGCCCTCTTTCTCCTGCTCTCACCGATGACAATGGCACCCACCCAGGCCAACCAGAACAGGCCGGCAATGACACCGTAGGCGATTTGACCACCACGCGAGCTGAGATTGGCGCTGTCAGCGAGTCTGAGTCCGAGACCGCCGTTGATGATACCGAGGGTGATAGCAAGGCGGCCGAGCCAGATGTGTGCGTAGGACCAGATGGTACGAGCTTGGACCCTCTTGAAGAAAAGGTGGTGCACCCATCCAAGGATAGGCTGGAAGAAGAGGACGGCGAGGAGGACCAAGCCAATGATGGGGTGGTGATGGTTTAGCTTGCCCAGGTTCTTGGCGAGGTAGATACCAAGACCGGCGCCAGCGATATAGATGGCATAGCCAAAGATTTGGAAAGCGCCGTGGAGCCAAGCGATGCCGGACATGGAGACTAGACGAATGATAATGCCGCCGACTGGGAAGAGGATGACAAAGGCGAGAGAAGCGAGAACACCGTGGGCAATGAGCATTTCGCGTCTGTTGCTGAGTCTACCGGTAGCGTTGATGGGTGTGAAGTTGGTAGAGCTGCCGCCATTGGCTGTACCGCCGTTGGGGAGTTCGTCACAGTATGGGAGTTCTTCTTGACGCTTTTTGCTTGAGGGGGGTCCAGAGGGTCGGCCACCATTAGGAGGACCATTTCCGTTTCCGTTTGGAGGGCCACGGTTGTCATCGTCGTCGTCGTCGTCATTGTCGTTGTCACCATCGGTTGAAGAAGTAGACCCCGCTGCTGTGGCTGAAGCGGAAGGGGCAGCCGAGCTTGATCCAGGTCGTGGCCTGCAGCTTGCGGTTCCACTTCCACCGCTAGTATCGGTAGGCGTGCTGCTGATAAGTGGGTTCACGCTGGAACCACCTTTGGCTTGGGCGAAGTCCCAGGAGAAGGCACCCTCCGAAGAATGTTGCCTGATCTGGGCATCAGTGTCGTCGCTATTCTTTGGACCGCCTGAGGACTGGTAGCCGTAGATCCAGTCACCGCTTGAGGCCTTGAAGTCCATGGTACCTCCAGACCAACTGTTGCAGTTTGAACCTGTGTAACAGTTAGCCAAAAAGACACTCGGGCTTGGGAATGTTACAGCGTTCATGGAGAGCATATAACAAGCTCTTAGTATCACGACTTACACTTGACATTGGCGGTCATGACGCCATTGGATACACCAGAGCCTTCGAGCAATGTGACTTTGGGCTCGGTATTAGCGTTTGGGGGATTATGGCCGCTCGCAGTTCGTGGTGATAGAGTGACATTGTTTCCGCTTGAAGACGTGTACACAAGGAACATATTCGAGTTGGCCATGCCGCGTCCTTGACCCAGTGCAACCCATTCATACTTGCTGGGTGCCGATATCTGGAAGAAGATATCTCCGGTACCAGAAGATGCTGTGTTTTGAGGGATGTTTAATTTGAAACAGACTTCATTGGATGGACAGGTGGTCCCGACCTGGGCAGAGGCGAGGGAAGCTGAAGTGTGTTAGTCGAATAACGGGGCTGCATGGTGATGGTAACTACTAACCCAATGCCAACAGGCCAAGCACTGGCGCTCTTGTGCTGTCTCTCATGATTTTAAATGTATGCGTTGGTGTGTGGACGGGTGATGAGAGGGGAGGGGGTTGGAGTGGGGGTAGAAGGCAAGAGATGTCACGTCGAGCAGTGTTTGGAGGGCATGAACAAAGGGCTTATAATCAATGAGGAGATTACTGGCTATATGGTGACAACCATGTTCCAAGATAGAATGATGACAAAACCATGGGCCTACGTGTGTGCCCTCCGGCACCGCACAGTGGTGTTCGGTGAGCTTGGTATAGGCCTGGCATGGCAAACTATACGCATGGCGACGTGTGATTGGAGGAGAAAGGCCGGACGCAGCGGCTTTGCGGAGACCCGTGAGCTTGAGTTCGGGCTGTGTAGAGATGAGAGCAGGACAGCGCCATGAGTACAGGACTTACGCGTCATGTCAAAGAAACCATGCGGCTTGGCCTTGACACGCTCAGTGGTGGTCTGGGTGCAGGGACAAAGAAGCAAGGCGGTAGCTGGCCAATGACACGACAGGTATTTGGATGCAACGAAGAAGTAAATCCCCGAAGCAGGGACGAAGCGAAGATACCAAGCGCCGGGAAGAAGTCCGTTTGGGTTGCGTTGACGTCGCTTAGGGCTGGGCTGGGCTGAGCTGACTGATCGATGACTGACTGCCAAAACACTCACCCCTGCGATCTCGTGCATCTCCTGCCGTCTGTACGCCGTCTCCTCCAAGTCCGACTGACTGCTGCGCCTCTCTTGTCTTTGACCTCAAGCAAACTTGCATCATCGTCATCATCATCGTCGTCGTTGTCGTCGTCGTCGCTGTCACTCTCAGTCTCACGACACCCCCTCTGCCAATGTCTCATCTCTCTTGTGGCTTTCTCGGCTGACTGTACCACAGCTGTAGCCCTCTGCACCCCTTCTTCCCTACACCCTCGCCGTGTGTGTCATGGTCCGACTGGAAAAGACACAATGGTGGCTTACTTCTTTCTTCCAGATTCTACCCCGTTGCATCTAGTGTCAGATCTTCTCCGGTGGACGCGCCAGTGCCTAACCGCCTCGGCACCTTAACCCGAACCGCCTCCCCTCTTTAACAGCATCGGTATTCTCTTGGGCAAACCGCCGATGAGGCTTTACAACGTTGACCTGGCTGCATATGCTCAGCCTATTGTGTACAACAACACATGCCAATTGTCGAGCCGCGTCATCTTGCAGTCTCTCTCTGCACCGTGAATGCGTGTGCAACATTTTCTAAACGTGTGCTTTTGCGCACAAGTCATCTCGCATCCGAGTCCCTAGTCTGCTCACTGCTAGAACAACTGTTGCTCCTCGCAAACAGCTTCCTAAACAGTTGTACGTGCTGTATGCTCGCTTGTACCATTCTTGACCGACAACGGCCCTTTTACGGCTGCAGGACCTCAGACATGATCAGGAACAGGGCATTGCACCGCCTCAAATCAAATAATTCACGGCCATATCTCGGCTACATTTATTACTACTACTGTACATAACTTCCGCTGGGGAACTGGCCCCGGCATCCTAGTTGTACCTATGCGTACACGACAGGGTTATAGGCCATCTGACTTGCCTAGAATATTTACCACGGTCTTGGACTACGCTTTCATCTTCTTCCTCGAGTATCAAACCTTACACAGTGCCTGGATGCATGGCACTGCCATTGTGGATGCCTTTGTGCCTTCGCTTTCTCGCGCCATTATTTCTTCTCTTCAACCCGCTCTCCCACAAACTTGAAATTCGGAGCATACTTGATACTGTTATGTAACTCCCGCCATGGGCCGTGACGCAGAACCCCCCGAAATTAGTTTCCGCTTTGAAGCGCCGTACACGAACGGCGCCGTGACACAAGTACTCAGCCTTATATCATCATCCCAGTCGCATCTGGTGACAGTACACGCTGCTGATGGCGTTGAATAGAATGCTTTGCTCCGGTCTTGTTAGGCACAGTTCAGCACATGCTTGATTCTATATCTTTCATATTGAACAGAAGACAACATGCGACCTACTCGGCAGTTTTGGACTCTGTTGCTACGTGAGCAACGCCGGCGTAGTATATAAAACAATTGCATCTTTTGGGCTGCACGTGCATTGAAACAACTTCCTCAACTGTCTCTTTCCAGGCTCACCTTGTCGTGCCGCGCCTAGAACTGCTGACATGGTATCGTTCACGCTTTCCGCTCTCGCCACGCTGATCGTGTGTGCCGGCCCAATCCGCAGGCGGCCCAATCTAGAACATGCCCTTCGGCGACAGCGTCACGGAAACAGTATGCTAGCGTAGCAAGCTCTGGCAACGCCTCCGGTCTACTGAATGGGCGACTGTGGACTTTGTCGGAAGCGGTAAGACCGAAAACAACTGAAGGGACTCGAGCTATGACCGCGACAATGAGGGGCGTTCTGGGGTTTTGGCAATCGATATCGCAAACAGCAATTAGCTAGCTGGATGGTTGCAGACGAATCCAGCCGATGTAGCGACCATGCATCTGGGGACTGATGACATTGTGCAGCAGAACAAGGCTGTGGCAGACATCACCGCTGCATTCACCAAGCTCGTCAACACGATGCGCACTTCCAATCCCAGAATGAAGATTGTCATACGTGCTTTGCCATGACCGGGGCCATACGGATAGTCATGCTTAGATATCCATGGGTTGCACAAACCATCCCTATAGGTTTTAGAAACTACAACACCAGGATTCAAGAGCTTAACCGCGCCATGGTTCCGTAGGCACAGGGACTCAACCAGAGCGGGGGTCCTATCTGGGCCGTGGACCAGTACACGGGCTTCAACACGAACTCGGATCTGGGGATAGCATTCACCCTAATGATCCGGGGGATGTCAAGATGGCTAACGTGTGGTATCCGGCCGTTGTGCGGACTTTTGAGGCAGCCAAAGCTGGTATGAGAGGGACGGGGGACGGTGCGGAGCAAATTTGCGGCGTAGGCGCGAGGCGGAGGTGATCCAAGCGGCGGCTAAGGTCTGGATATGCATGTACATACGGAATGCAGGCGTTGTGTGCACATGGTGAAAGAAGTTTACGTTCCAGCCGCAGCTGAGTAATGATGGTATAGCAGCATTTGCCGCGTGAACTTTGGCAAAGAATTCAATTGCCCATGTACGTATATATTCGTGAAAACGGATGCACGTGACGTCGACGCACCGACAGGGCGCTAAAACCTTCGTGGGGCAACGGCGCCCAAAATGTCAAGCCGCCGACCAGCGAGGGCGCATCAACAATAACAGCAATCTCGACGGCGACCAGCTGTCCATCACCAAGTCTTCGCACCCTTTACCCTCGCATGCTCTTAGCCCATTGCCGATCACCCCAGAACAACGCCCCAGACGCCGGTATATAGATATTCGCCATGGGTGAATCAAGGTACGCCCATGCAAGTGGGGGGGGATGTGTTTAGGCTCAGGCACCTGCCACTCCTCTTCCTGGGGGAGACGCCGCCTCATATTACCAGCATGGGCTGACAGCAACACTCGTACAGACAAGAACTCGTCGCCTGGTTGAACAACCTTCTCCAGCTCAACATCACCAAGGTCGAACAATGCGGTACCGGGTACGTCAACCACACAAGACAAGTCGAGGGGCAATGGCCTCTAGGCGCTTCCAAGGGCAGATACTGATGGTTTGGTGCAGAGCAGCATTATGCCAGGTTTTCGACAGCATATTTTGTAGGATCTCCAAACCACTTGTTCCGCGAGTATCGTTAAGCCTAACAGTGAGCAGACGATGTGCCCATGAGCCGAGTCAAATTCAACGCCAACACCGAGTATGCATACCTGCAGAACTTCAAGATATTACAGAGTATGCCAGCCCTCTAGATTATGCCATCCATCCGCAGGCGCTTGGCCGCCATCTGTCGTTGCCCCGGCTGACCAAACCAGACACTTTCGCCAAGCACCAGATCGACAAGCCCATCCGCGTCGAATCGCTGGTCAAGTGCAAGATGCAGGATAACCTCGAATTCCTCCAGTTTGTCAAGCAGTACTGGGACCAGCATTTCCCCGGACACGAATATGACGCCGTTGCTCGCCGCAAGGGTCAGGCTGGTCTTGCCACTGGAGGCGCTCCTGCATCCCGCACTGCCACCTCCGCCCGAAGAGCACCAGCTGCTAGCAACACTGCTGCTCCCCGAACACGCACTCCTCTCGCTTCTGGTGGAGGGGCTGCCTCTGCTGCACTGCGCGAGGAGAACACAGCACTCAAGGAGACTGTCACTGGCCTTGAGCGTGAGCGCGACTTTTACTTCAGCAAACTTCGCGATATTGAGCTATTGATCCAGCAGGCAATGGAGGCTGATCCCGAACTCGAGAAGGACGAGGGTCTGCTTAAGCAAATCCAGACCATTCTCTACTCGACTGAAGAAGGCTTTGAGATTCCACCAGAGGCTGAGGGTGTTGAGGAGGAGACGTTCTAGCCGAGCAGTGATCCTCTTGATGCTCCGGACAGGATGAGGAAGGCACTCAAGCAGGTCATTTTGGATGCTAAAGCGTTGCTAGAGGCGTCTGGGGAGTCTGGCTCTGGTGGAGCTGCTGGAGCTGCCGAGGTCAACAAGTCTACCAAAGTCATAAATCCTGCAGAAGCTGTTGGATACCCGCAGGTCAGCGAGTCTCAGCGAGCTTCCGTGTCTGTGGAGTCTCCGTCGTCTTCGTCGTCTTATGCATCTGCAGGATCTACGGCGTCTGTTAGTTTGTTCGCGCCTGCACCTTCTCTAGTATCCATGTCATGTCGTTCATCTGCTGAGTCTGCCGAGTTTCCGGGGAACGAAACGTTCTGATGTGGGAAAGTTATGTTTGCATTTGGAAGCGCGAGCGAGGATACCACTTTCTGGGGAAGATTACTTCCTACTGTTCAAATGAGGTTATGAGTCGTATGAGATGGTGCATGGAGAGTGGGTCATGGACGACTGCACATGTGAATGATATTTCTTGCAATTCACCAGACGCAATAGCAGACGCCATGTCTTTTCTTCCATATAGTCGACGTCTCACACACGTATATCAGGTGTCTCATGATGCTCATTGCTTTGCCTATTTCCCTAGCTAGTACGCGACTCGATGGTTTTTGTGCACATGGGCTCTGCTTGAAACGAGGATGAAGAAGGTGAGCAACAGGCGTCGTGTTGTTGAGGCGGGGATGAGGTCGGTCGAGATCAGTCGAGCTTGTTTAGTGCTTTTGTGTCTGTGCTAGGGGATCCAACGTGCTCCGTCTTCCCATCTAAACACGCACCATCCATCAGTCGTCCATTTCCGGTCAGACCAAGCGGCGGATACGGATTAGAGCTCAGCGATCATGACGAGCAAAAGTCGAGATATGCGCCCACGTGTGCACCATCGACCCCGCATTGCAGGCTTACCCCTCCTTGTAGCTTAGTAGCTAGCTAGCTCCACGCGGGTGGTGCTGGGGTTCACGCGTTGTTATATCTGCAGAGCACGCTGTCGATTCGTGCCTCAGTTGTTGTTGCTCCTAAGTACCTATTTTCCTCTTTGCCTGTCCTTGAGAATCCACAGCGGTCCCATTGCCTCTCCAAAACCACCATGTCCGACTGGTCTGACCTTACCACGGCTTTGAAGGGAGCTTCGGACACGCTACCCAAGCTCCTGGAGTCCGACGACCAATTGAAAGCCTTTGTTACCTCGGATGCCATTGACAAGCCTGTGACGTTTGGCATCAAGTCAAGTTCCTCGGACAATACGCTTCTCATCACAGTTACTAATGGTAACGCAAAAGTCTCTCACGGCACCTCCAAGGATGCCGTCTTCACTCTTTCAGCGCTCCCAGAGCATTGGGAGCAGCACTTCAAACCAGTGCCGGCTATGCCCTACCAAAGCTACTGGGGCATGCTTGGCATGAATACAGAACAAAAGGGTACCGAGGTTCTGGGCGATCAGACAGCCTTTGCACAATGGACTCATGTCTGGAGACGCGTCCTCGAGCTCATGCACGAAGCACACTGTGGGCCAATTCAGGAAGAACAGCAGGCTGAGCCCGACAACGACTTTCTTACCGGCAGATACGCATATCTGGAAGCTCCAGTATGGGGTCGATGGTATGCAAGCTTCCTGCATCAAATGCAATGCGCGAGATATACTGACCTGGCATGCTACAATACAGCAAAGTCTTTTATGAGTACTCTGGCGAAGGAAAACAGCCCATTGTGTTTTTGCATACCGCCGGAAGCGACAGCCGGCAATATCACGGTGTCATGAATGATTTAAAGATGCGTAAGAGATGCACCATGTTCGCGTTCGACTTGCCTGGCCATGGACGTAGTTTCCCTGTTAAAAACGCCTCCGCGCATACAAACACCGAAGACAGCTACGTAGGTATAATCGCTGCTTTTGTAAAGAAATTGGGGCTACGCAGACCGATCATCTGCGGCGCTAGTATGGCTGGCCAGGCATGTCTTGCTGTCGCTATTCGCCACAGGGAAGTTGGCGCAGCTGGTACTATTCCTCTGCAAGGGTAAGCACAAATCAAGGCATGATAGAATCCCAGTACTAATTGCCACAGTTCCGAGTATCTCAAAATGGAGCGTCAATGGCACGATCGCTCTCCATTCGTCAATCAGTCACTGTTGAACCCGGAATGGGTTTATGGCGTGTGTAAAGAATACGTCTGACCAAGGGACTTGCAGCTAACATGTCATAGACGATGTCTCCCACCACGCCTCGGGCAAACAAACAACTGATATGGCATACGTTTAGTGCTCAAGCCTACGGGGTATGCATAGACTCTACACTTCCATCTTCTTGGTACTGCAGCATCTCCGTCTAACCAGCCTGCAGATCTTCCACGGAGACCTCGACTTCTACTTTGGCGGCTGGGACGGCCGCTCCCGCATAGCCTCCATCGACACGCAGAGCTGCCCCGTCTACATGCTGACGGGCGAGTACGACTGGTCCAACACGCCTGAAATGTCGCAGAAAACGGCCGACAAGATACCCGGTGCCATGCACAAGGTGATGCCCGATTTGGGCCATTTCCCCGCAACAGAAAATCCGGCAAAGTTTGTACCGCACTTGATCGAGGCGATTGAGCATATCCAAAAGGTTAGGGCGGGCAATCTGAGTAACATGAGGTTGGGTGACGGTACGGATTAGAAGCGGGAGCGGCTGTAACTGCCGGAGGAATGTTTTATGTAGTATAACAACTCTAGCATATACAAATGATACTTTGACGTACGATGAGAGTCTTTTTTTTTGTTTGTTTTTCTTTTCTGATTTTTGCCTATACATCTCGAATCTCATTCAGTAACTTGTACATGGAACACGCATATCCAGAGTCCAAACACATATCTGCGAACTAGACGCATATCCTCTGCCAAAATCAATAGTAGAAGAAAATAAATAAATAAATAATGAGGGGTATCATTGATTACATTATCTATAACTATCCTTTTTGCCCATTTTTCCCCCAAAAGAAAGGGAAAAGAAAAACCAAAACAACGCCATTCCATAGTTCCAACGCATAAAGAACAAAAAAAAGAAGAAGACAAGTGCAGCAAAACCCCCAATCAAATGTATGCTATGCATGAGCCGCCAAAGAAGGAGAAAAAGAAAAGAAAAGATACACTGGAAACTTTGGGCTAACTCCTCCGCCCTCCATTTTTCCAACACGCGCGCCACAGGGCATCATCATCATCTAATCTTTTCTATCCTCTTCTTCGCAATCTTGACTTTGCCATCGACGCGCTCTACATCTTCTTCGAACAAGCCGAGCAGAGCATTCTGCTCGACGAGCTCGGCGTTGATTTGCACGCCCATTTCCTTCATGCGGCGCACGACGGTGGTGAGGTCGACGAGGTCCTCGTCCTGCTCTTGGATGATTTGCTGCTGTAGTCGGAGGACGCCTTCGTTGTCGAGCTCCCTCGTCCGCTCTGTTTCCTGTGCGGGCGCACCCAGGACACGGCGGCTGGACGGCTTGGCTGACGATGAGGAGGAGGCAGAGGGTGCGCCCTTGAAGAGGCCGGCCTTTTGTGACTCTGTGACGGCGGCCGACGAGGTGGATGGTGTGGCTGAAGAGCCGGAGCCGGACATGGCGGCTTTGACGGCCATGCTGTTGAGGACGGATTCGAGGCCGTCGCGCTCCTTGCGCAGGCCGCTGACGACGTCTCTGCGGCGACGAAGCTCGCCTTGTCCGAGTTTCTCGCCGCTCCACTCGTCTGCACTGCCCCCGCTCAGGCGCGCTAGCCCCTCGTCTAGGGCGGAGATGAGAGTACTGGCTCGGACCAGGCTCTTCTTTGCATTCGCAGCAGCTTCATGTTGCGCCGTCGCGGCCGTAGCTTGTTCGCGCTTCGTCAGCCAGCGCCTTGCGTCTTGCAAGTTGCTCTTCAGCTCGGCATGCTTGTCTAGCCAGTCCGAACTATCCCTCACTCTATCCTTTCCAAACTGCGACCCAGGCAGATTGCTGACTTTCTTTCCGTTGCTCGTCTCTCGGTCGCCTAGTCCCAGGAACGTCTTGTACGCTTTGGACACTCGCCACCGCCCGTCTTCCGCCGTCTCAATGGCGCGCAGGTACGCCTCGAGACCCGCACGTCGCTTCTCGATGTTTTCGGGCGAGCTGGTGGTGTTGCCTAGGCCCAGTAAACCGCCGAGCCACGACTTGGGTGGCAGCGCTGCGGGCGGTGGAGCGCCGACTTCTGAGCGCAGCGCGCTGTCAAGGGCGCAAAACTCAGAGTAGCGTTTGGACGTTGTGGTTGCCGCGCGTGGAAAGGGATGCTCAATCTTAATTGTGTATGCCGTGTAGGCCTTGCCGTGCTCGGGAGTCTCTTCGTGCACCTCCGGAATCGAGATTTTGAGGGACGGCATGTTGATAAGATGCGTGCGCGGTGAAGAGAAAGAGAGTGATGGAGAGACGGTGTCGCCCAACCAAAACCGGGCTTGTAGTAGGCACGCGCAAGCAGATCACGCCGCTAGTGCTGTATGTGGTCGCGTGCGCCGGCGGTCGTAGTTTGAAGACTGGAAACTATGTGTTTAGTAGCACAGTCTCATAGGTCGTAAAATGGCTCTGCGAGAAGGGACGCGATGGGATGAAAGAATTAGGCAAAGAGATTCTGGTGCACGATCCGGGGGTTTGCAGCTGCGTTGACGTCGTTGGATGGGGCAGCGGCACGCTAGCGCCACGTGCGTTATGGACTAAACCTCAACACCATGAGCTGCATCGTGAACCCTTGTTCTGGGAAAGCGATTCATGATGTCATACCGAGTAAAGAAACCACACCATCGCTAAGTCTTATACAGCCATTGTACAGGTTGTTCATTGCTATGTCCATGTGTCGTAGACGTACAGTCTTTACTTTACTTATCCCCCATAGGCGGTGTCCCCAATACATTTACAAATCTGTTGCTTCGTTCCACCTCGAAAACCCACTGATTCCATGGCTTAAACACAATCCATCTGTTCATTTCCGCTGTGGCCATTCGTTCCTGCTCACTTAGATACTTGACACCACCAGAACCCTGCGCATTTGCCAGTAGAAGCGCCTTGGTTTGAACACGAGCATTGCTCGCAACGTAGTATGCAAAATCCGTTACCTGCTCTATGTTCTCCCCCACGGTAACGAAGCCGTGGCCGCGTTGTAGAACTGTACTGTGTGCTGGACTGGTGGGTTGAGTTTGGTTGACACCAAACCTCTGCGCGAGTGCGGCGCCTAGCCTGGGGCTGTTGACGAGCAAGTCACGCGGATCAGCCTCCTCATACGCGTCCTCGATATCGAAGACGGGGACCGAAGTGCCAAGGAAGCCTGCCATATGGTAGGTGGGTTGAACTTGCGTTTCGATGATAGTGTAAGGCAGGACGTCTTCTGCATGGCTGTGTACGACGGCATTCACATCCGGATATCTTTTGAGTATCTCGCTATGGATGTAGCGCTCTGCATAGCCGCCTACTGTGCCGTTCACTGGCGAGCCATCTGAAATCAGATACTCGCCAATGTCTGAGGGGCCAGAGACTACTGCTGGGCCTAGGCACGTGTAAGAATGCGTAAAACCAATACGACACAAGCAGACTTGTGGTGTGGGATCGAGACATGTACGTACCAAGTTGTAATGCGATGAAAAAGGTTGTATTTGTTTTGGGGTTACGGACACTGACGTGACCAAAAGCGTCGAGCACATTGTGGTATGACAAGATGTGATTTGCCGTGATCAGGCTGGATAGCAATGCTGTAATATTGAACATTGTGCCTTGCAAACGTTAACACCGGATTGCGCAGTTGTAAAGGAGAGGTGCCGAAGATACCAGCTTTGAAGCAGGCAGGGTTGCTTCGCGGTGGGGAGAAGAACTAGGTGCAAGTAGACTGAAGGAGTTGATCTGCAGCATCATAGCTACGAAACCGTACATTGAAGATCCTATAACTACGAGTTGGTAGCGCGCCCCTAGTCTGGCGCCAACATGCACCGCGAGCATAAGCTCTTGGAAGATGTGGGTGTGTGCATGAGCCCTAATGAGGCAAGCGCCGAACATAGTCAGTATGCTATATAATTACAAAAGCTGTATACTAGGACCTCAAGATGTCGTATCGCAAAACGTCCGTGATATTATAATTCAACAACGCAACATGCCAAGGTATATCTATGACAAGATCTTACGAGCAAAAGCTCATTCATGATGCGCACCATTAATTTCGTCATGGCGAAGCGCCCTCGTGACATCCATCGGAGCCACGTAGCCGTGTATGTTGTACAATTGTTGGCGAAAAAGCAAATCTGCATGGCAGCGGAATCGGAACGGCTCCATCAACGGCGTCCGCCATTCATAGCACTCTGGTTGAATTCACTCGTTCCATGGCCAGTGTTGTTCGCGAAATCGGGGAGAACGCCGTTCATACTTATGCCGTCCTCGTAGCCTGAAAAGCCACCGGTCATATCTGCCCAGTCCCATTCAAGCGTCATGGGCATCTTCCAGAGATCTTGTGGGACGTTGTTGAAGGTCTGTTCGAACTGACCCATGGCAGCCATGGCATCGATGTTGGAGCTTATACCGTTAACGTCAGCACCAGTCGTCATGGGAAGACTTTGTTGTTGCTGTAGCATTTGCGCGGTAATTCCAGGGGAGCTATACTGGCTCATTGGGACGTTGGGCTGCAGGGATGCATGTGTAAAGTTTGGTGAAAAAGGAAATGGCTGGGAACGTCAGTGTTGGCTTCTCCAAAGACTAGGCAAACATACCTCATTGAACCCGTGGAAGTCTGGGTTAAAGATCATGCCTTCTGAAGCATTGTTCTGTGGTGTGGCGACCTGCTGTGGTGATGAGTGCGAATTACGGCCACCAGTGGACAGCAGCTCGGCAGCAGTCGCTTCAATCTGTGCATCCTGTTCGCTGTCACCTTGCTTCCTCTTCCGTCGCGATGCATGCTCGCGATCGGCCTTTTCTAGTATCATGGCTGCGATTCGCTCGAATTCGGCGCAGACAGTACACATTCGCTTCACACTGCCACTTCCTTGGTCATCATTGAGCATGTTCAAGAAGTTCACTACCAGCTTCATGAGCTTGAGGTCGGACCGTGATCGGGTGTCCTGTGGGTTCTGTAGGATATTTGCAAAAAGCGTAACAAGGGCGGTAACGGGAAAGTAAATGACTAGCCAAACGCACGACAAGTCGCCCTTTGGTATGTACTTGAGCAAGTGGATCGAAGCACGAGCGGCCTGCACGCAAAGCTGAGCTGACATGAAGACTCTGGGATTCAGAGGACGTGCGTTTAAGCCTTGGATGGCAAAGTTTGACAGTCGGCTGGTCCAATATCCATGGTGAACACTCATACGGTGAATGGTGGTCAAACAGTTGTAGTAACCGAGATGGAGCACGGCAACCTGGAGAATAAGTGGTGTATGTGATGCTTTGATATCATGTTCTGGGCGGAACTCCAGGGGTATGTCGTCTTTCCAAGCTTCAAGCTCCTTGTCCAATTCACCAATAGTATTGAGAAGTTCGCCATCGGTCTGCTTAGAAGCCTTGACGGAGTATAGGCCCTTGTAAACCTTGCTCTGGATCACGGAGAAGGTGCACATTAGGCGGAAGAGGTTCATTGTGCCCTTGCCATCGGCGAGCGGGATATTGCCGATGTTGTCAGATGGCGTCTCGCTTGGTAGCTCGACATTCATGTCATCGTCGTCCTGCACTGGTGGTCTACCGGAACGCAGACAGATGCTTGGCAGGGTCAGTAAGAGCATAAAAAGAGATGCATGAGGGCAATTTGTGGCTCACTCTTTATCAAGCATATATGCAATCCAAAAGACACGCCTCCGCTGCTCGACTTCTGCAGCGTTGAGACTGAAATTGGAGCCCTTCTTGTGGAGCCCAATGCTGTGCGCCAATCGCATGGCAGTAGCAACGAAGAAATAGGTGGGCTGAGGGTTGGGTGTTCCTAGTAGAAAGAGACCCTGTAAGATGTTAGTCGGAGTAAGGCACGAGTTCTTGGGTATGCCCTAAGTCGCTTACCACTCCCAACAAAGCTTGCACACTGAGTAGATCGGTGTTGCGCATGGTAAGCTCGACCATGACGCTCATGGCGTTCTTGAGGTATTGCCAGGCCTTCTCGTCCTCTTCTGCAGGTACGAGATTGCTCATGACACGCAGCCGATGGGCGAAAGCCAAGGCGACGTTCAAACTGGCCCACCAGCCGGAGCCTTCATACGGGTCTTTGGAGTAGTGTTTGTCGACGAGATGCATGAAGGTAGGTTCATGAAACAGCGGGAACATGCAGTTGAAATTTTCAAAGTAGTCCTTGAGCAGTGATAGGGCCTCGTGTTTGGGAGGCAATTGCTTGTATACGCGTCGCTTGAAGATATCCTGGAAGACGTCTGGCCGCCACTGTATCCACTTGTTGTCCTCGACGGCGGCTGTGGAGATCATGTTGCGGAATGAGTTGTCGCCCGTCTTCTCGTTGACCCACTGGATGCCCTTAGGTGAGAAAATGGAGAAGCCGGATGAGGAGCCTGGGTGGGGTCAGTACAGTAGAGTGTGGAAGTAGGCATGGGCGAGGACGTACCAATGTATCTGGTCTCGCCGCAGTTGTTGGTGACCAAGGAGCACATCATCTCGGCCAGAGCATCCTCCTCCTTGTCCTTGTCGCCAGCGGACTGATCGTCGGGGTTTGGCGAGGCAGCACCGCTCGTAGGACTAGGGAGAGCCGGTTGTGTTGCGGCATTTTCAGACATTGAAAGGGTGGATTGGGGGGCTGCTGACGGCCTCCTCTCGTGGACGCTGTTTGTTCTGGGTGTGGCGGAGCGCCCGGTTCTTGCCTCGAGACGCCTCTCGAGCGTGGCCAGGTCGGTGCTGCCGTCGTCGTCTTCGGGGAGGACACCTGAAAGGCGCATGAGGGATTCCATACGCGCGAGACGGTTCTCGAGGCCCTCGATGTACTTTGCACTAGACGCAGTTAGCTTGGTGTCGTCACACAAGGCGCAGTGCAGTGGCTCTACCCACCCCTTTGGCGGTTGGCGCTTCTTCTCGACTTGGGTGAAGATGCACTCGGTCTTGTAGTTTTGGCAGTGTGTGCATGAGGGCATCTTGCCATCGCACTTGATCTTCTTCTTGCGGCACATGTCGCATGCCTGCAGCACTTGTCAGCACCAGCGCGGGATGCTACGTACGGCCGTATGTGCGTACCCGTGCAATGCGCCGTCTTTTGGCGTCACCTCCGTCGTTGTGGTCATCCATGTCGTCGTGGGCAAACATGTTGCCCGAGGGCATTTGCGAAGCGTCAAAGGCACCGTTACCGAATATTTGCGGCGGTGGAGGGTTCATCATTGGGGGGCCGCTGGCATAGAAGCCAGTTTGGGAGGGGTCCATGGTGGTGTTCTCGATGTCGTCGTTATGGTAGTGGTAGTGGTAGTGGTTGTGGTTGTGGCTGTGGCTGTGGCTGTCAGCAACAGCGACAGCGTCGTCGTCGTCGTTGTCGTCTTCGTCGTCGTTATGGCTGTCGTAAGCACAGTAGGAATGATGGTGATGGTTGTCGGTCGTGCGAGAAGGCGCATCTGGGTCGGTTATGCGGAGGGGCCCAGCGTTGCTGCAGGAAGATGAAACGCAACTGCGCATCGCATCCACAGGGACCTGAGGCTGACTGTCGCAGACTGGCCTAGCCAACACGCGCGCCCACACCACCCCATCTCTCTCCCCTCTCCCCCTGGCCAACCCCCCAATGACGTCCCACACACACACACCCGCCCCGCCGCTGGCCACTGAAAATCCCCGAGTGCTGCCGCCTCTAAACCACTGCTCTCCTCCGCCTCTCGTCCGCCGCATCTTTGACTACCACTAATATATACTGTAAGTACATACATACATACTACATACTACATACATACCCCCTTGCAGCTGCAGCCGCGCCAAGCACCCTGCACCCGAGGTATGTAGACTACGCCTAGGACCAGCAGCTTTACCCTCGTGTCAGCATGCGCTCGCCTATATACAGTACTATTCAGCATGGGCGGGGGTGCGGGAGCCGCCTCATCAGAGCGCCACAAACGCGTTGCTGCGCCACTCCCCCGTGCCCGTGGCCTTTTGTACTACTACGGCAGAGAACTGCAGTGCTAACCCGCTACCACCCCCGCCAGCCTAGCACCGACCATGGCGCCAATGACCGTCGAAGAGCTCCTCCAGCACCCAGAGTACCCCCATACCATCTGGCCTCTCAAGCCTGAAACCCAAGGCAAGGTGCCGGTAGCCAAAGATCGCGGGGGTCCCTTTAATATTGCCTACGAGCTTCACGGCCATGGCGATCGACACCTCGTGGTAAGTAGTCCCACTTTCGGTACTATTGTTATTTTCATTATTATTCTTATTATTCTCCCTTCAACATGCGCTGCACCTGAGGCATGCAACAATCATCACCTCTCTCCTGTAACTGTTTCGTTTCGGTTGCATTTGCCGTCTCATCCATCTGCCCGACGTCTCAGCTTACCAAATACGCTTTCATCTCGTTTTTGGGGCACTCCCACATTCAAACTTAAAATCTAACATCATGTAGTGGGTCATGGGCCTTGGCGGCATGAAGTATGCCTGGCAGCGCCAGACCAAGGACTTTGGCCACGACAAAGGCCACCAGTACTCGTCACTAGTGACCGACAACCGCGGCATTGGCGATTCAGACAAGCCCACGTCGAGATACTCGACATCCGAAATGGCCAAGGACTTGATTGAAGTCATCGACCACATTGGCTGGACCGGCAAGCGCGAGTTGCACATCATTGGCATTAGCATGGGCGGTATGATCGCCCAAGAAATGGTAAGTTCCGCTGTCTATCTTGGGCACAGAACGAGGGTCTTCAGTAAGCAGGGGCCGGATACTCGACGTCCCGCCAACCGACACACAAACACCCCAACTGCAGACACCAAGCGCGTCAAGAAAAGACAACATTTCCCTTTCTGACACCATGCCTTGCCCTGTAATCTCAGCGGCACTTCTGCTTTTTTTGCCTGCTCTCGTGCCCAACAATGCTCTGACCTATTCGCCATGTCATATTTGTATTTCGTAAACAGCCGTACACGGAGGTCATTAAAACCTAGACAGAATTCCTGTTATGACGTCTACGCTTCAAGGTTGTTGAGAGCTGACAATGACGTAGGCAATGTTGATACCGGAACGCATATGCACTCTATCACTTGTATCGACGGCTGCACAACTCTTCAGAACCACGGTAAGTCATGCCTTTGCCCTCGACCTCGCTCTAGTTTTTTTTTGGCAAAGATTAGCAAACACTGACCCATGCAGGGCTTCTTGGAAAACCTCTGGAATCGTGCCAATCTTTTCATCCCAAAATCCCTTGATACGCAGATTGAAGGCGTCAAGAAGAACCTGTATACTCAGCAATGGCTGGATGCGCCCGACACACTTGAACCGGTCGTCCAGGCGTTTCCAACCAACGGAGACCGCTTTGCTGCAAATGAGCTGTGGAAACGCCAGCACCCAGAGTACTTTTCCAAAGCGCCCTTCCTGCTGCAGGCCATTGCAGCCGGTTGGCATCACAAGAGCCCAGAGCAGTTGCAGCAGATTGCGCAGACGGTTGGGAAAAACAGGATCATGGTTGTGCACGGAACCAAGGATCGCATGCTGACTTTCCCGCTGGGCGTAGTGTTATGGAGGGGACTCGAGAAAGGTCAAGGCGTGACGGGCAAGGAGAATTGGCTGGGTGTCGAGGATGAAGATGACGTCTGGCAACAAGGCGAGATCGAGAAGCACTTTATCAAAGGACAAGGCCATGTGGTCCCGGCGGAGATGAGACAAGAGTTTAACTCGTGGGTAGAGGGACTCGTGGAGAAGGGCATCAAGCTCAACGAGCAGGAAGGTTTGTGAAGTTGTGCTTATACGCATGACATATATATACATATACTATTGAGTGCCTAAAGCGTCTCGTGCGGAGTCTTGTGCTTTGAGCGTCTATTTCTGCTCTTCTTTTCCACCCCGTCTCTTAGACAAGGTACCTAAATCCAGCAATCATCTTCTTGCCTTCCTCAACGCTCACACCCTCGGTAGCAGCCGTCTGTTCTGCAACGTCACCATGCACGACCCAAGCGTCCACACCCTCGTCCAACCTCTTGTTCAAGCGCATGAGGATAACCCTGAAGATCAGACAGCCGATAATCGTTGTGCCAAACATGGCGGTAACGATGCCATAGCTGTTCCTGTACCCGTTGGCCGACATGTTCCAGACGTAGGATCCAGCAATATTGCCGACTAAAAACGTAAGAGGTAAAAGTCAGCGACATGCTTTTTATACCCAGTAGCAATTTTAAAGGAAGGGAGGGGGGTGTTTTCGAACGTACGCTGGCTAAAAGCATTAATCATAGCAATCGCGACGGCGCGCTTAGCCGGCGGGCGGGGAAACGACGACGAGATCCACGAATAAAACACAATGAAGCCTGCATACGACGACGCCTGCAGGAAGAGGGCCACATAGCGGGCGGCCGTGTGTGCGGTAGCCATGGAAATGACGAAGCCGACGATGCCGACGAGTATGGGGCCGACAATGTGCCAGCAGCGTTCTTGCTGGCGGTCAGAGTGCCAGGCGTTGAGCAAGCTGACGATGCAGGCAAAGGCCCACGGAGGCGCGCTCATGAGCAGCGTCGTGATGTAGCCGAAGCCGAGCGTCTTGGTCAGGCTGGGGAAGTAGGCGTTGAAGGAGAGGCCGGTTACGTAGGCGGTGAAGGTGAGCATGAGGACGTAAATCTTGACGTCCTTGATGGCCATGAAGAGGCCGGCAAAGGGGGATTGTTCGGCAGAGTCTTGATCGGCTTCTCCCACGTCTTCCGTCATTCGCAGCACCGCCACGGCGCGCTCTTCTTCAGTGAAGCCGCGCGTGTTGTGGGGCAGATCGGGTAGGATGAAAGCTGCGGAAATGGCAATGGCCATGGTTGCGGCACCTTCGATCCTAAGTCCAGTGTCAGTAACGCGTAGGCTTTCACCTAACGGGGTTTGTTTCTTACCAGTATAGCCATCTCCAAGCCTTGCGTATGTTAGTGTCTTCTGCCGAACGTTCCGGAATAACTTCTCAACTTACTTGGTGGCCCAGAGTTCCCTCCATGTTGCCCAAAACAGCCGCGCCTACAAGAGACGAGAAGGCATTCGAGATGAGGTTTCCGCAGAAAAGGATGGCATTCCGAAGTGTGAGTTCGCGTCGGGTGTACCATTTGGAGAGAATGAGCAATGCTCCTGGCCTGAACCCACCACGTTAGTTTCCGCTTTTTTATCCATAGAAACTCGGTAAAGGGCAATCGTTACAGGAAAGCTGCTTCGACAAATCCGATACAAAAGCGGATGGCTACCATGCCGCCGAAGTTGTTGACGTTGCCGCTGAGTGTGCTGATCATTCCCCAAAGCTAAGTTAAAAAATACTAATGTCAGCAATTTCGCTTTAGGCTATTCCGCCGATTGGGATTTCATACCAACATAACAATAGAGATGTAGAGCGATGGCCGGGGTATGACGTTGATGATCATATTCGATGGGACTTGCATCAGAATATAACCAACGTAGAGGATACTCAGGCAAGTCGAGTATTGTGTGGGAGTGAGACCAAGATCTGCTTCGAGGCCGCCCAGACGCGCTGCAGCAATGTTGTTTCGGTCAAGATCTGGCAGTCGAAATGAGAATCGAGCTTCAAGTACGGAGCATAGTAGTCTGGAACCGATGATTGTCTTACAGTTCATAATGTATATCAACACAAAAAGCGAGCATCGTGCGTCCAGCTTGCGCTTCAATGACTTTTCGACCTGCTTTCTCCTTTCAGGGTCCATGGCGGCAGCGGTGCCGGGCTTGGTGTGGTGCTCCGAGAGCTGGGCCGCATCGTGAGCGGAGACCTTCTCGTCCTCGTACGGTGTCGCCATGTTGCCAGTCGTGAAATAACAACTATCAGATGAATATATGGGGTCCCCTCTTTATTATAGTTATGGCCGGGGAAAGGCAACCCCAACCTCCTCCACTGCGGGCCTTAAGCACACAACATTACCACCTTACCCCACTATACTTGATTCCGATCAAACACCGCTGCATAGCGACCGAACCTGCGTCGTGCTCTAGCCGTGCCGAATTTTTCCTGATAGCATGACGATTAAGTGCGCAGCTTAAGTGGAGCCCACCGGTAACAGTTGCATTTTGCTGCACAAATCGCCTTTTCCCCGCATTAGGCGGCATACCTCATTGGGTCTGCAGCATGCTGATCGGGGGCATATATTGGTATCGGTCAGCGCAGATCAGAAAGATATTAACTTGGATAGGTCGCTTCCACGTTCTTTGCACGTGCACGCCATCTGAGCCCGGCTTCTGGCGGTCATATGCCGATGGTTGAAGCCGGACCGAATTTTGCCAAAGTGGATACTCGACAGGTGTTGAGCCGCATCCGACGTTGCATGGGGCTGGTCTCCAGATGGAGCTAAGAAGCTGGCATGGAGATTGTGGAGGAACTGATATATCGCTTTTCCCGAAATGGCTATGAGACATGAGTAGCAACAGTTGGTGCTGGCGATTGACCAAAAAATGAGCCACAGCAGATGGCGAGTTAAGGCTGGGGCGTCACGTGATGCCCATGCGAATCAGCTCTAGGTAGCATGTACACCACGAGTGCTAAGCGCAGAGCTCCTTCGACATGGAAGTAAGCAGTTCTGGGGCGCATTCAAAACGATAGAAAAACGCTGGCAAGGTAAGTTGGCGTTGTTGCAGCCACCAGGGACAGTGCTGTAGGGTAGTCTCCTTATCGTCTCCCGAGGAGCGATGTGAAGAGCAAGGTGGAGCAAATTGCGCTCAGTCGTGCGTATCAAGATATATAGTAGAAAAGTGTAGAGCCTGGGTGCCTCCGACATGTACTTGTTGTATTATCACGGTTATCGTAAGTACGCGAGATCTAGATCGGAGGGTTACACGGCATAAGCGAGGCCGGATACGCTCGGCAGTGAAAAGGCATGTGAAGACTTCAAGCGAGATGACTCTTGGGGAACCTTACATACATAAATAGCCTGATAAAGACCGCCCTACCAAAACAGCCAAGCTCAGTCAAAATCACTACAAGGAGCATCAAATAGTATGTAAAGAATCGTGTAGAGAGTTTGAAATTCTTTCCTGTCTATAGTAGTACCTATCGCCTGTCTCTAGGAGCTAGTAAGTGCGTTTTGTTGAGTTGATGGGTGGCCGCACAGTTGTGGTAGGGGCAGTTTTGATCCGACTATTTAAGGTTTCCAAAGAGCTGAGACGCGGTTTGCGGTCGTGTCTCCGGCCACTTGCCATCCAATACAAGCTGACTATGGCGGCCACACTTGAGGAGCTAATACCCCGCAAATGGCCGCGTGGGGTTGTCCTGGTGTGCGACGACGTGTATAAGGTTGGCACGGTGGTCTCCAAAAGACTGACGACAGAGTAACATAGCGATGGCCCTCCTCGACTATATCTTCACGGTCACGCACTCGCCTGCCCTCGCCCTTATCTGCGGCTCGGCCGTTTTGTTCGCCATCTACGCAATTGTCCACACCCTCGTCATACGGCGATTGCCCCCCAATGCCCCACCCGAGGTTCGCGATAACTATCCCATTACTGGCGCATGGGCTTTTTGGACCCGACGATGGGACTGGTACAAACAATGCATGCGCGAGTCCAAGACGGGCAACTTCTCTTTCCACGCAGGGCCAAACACCATCGTCGCCTTGTCAGGTGACCAGGGACGACAGCTATTCTATGAATCCAAGAGTCTGGGCTTCAACGAAGGCTGGGCCGTCTTGTTTGGCCGGACGACTAGACGTGACGATGACCTCGCCAAGGACCATGACCTGGATAACCACTTCAACCGCCGCCTTATAAGCTTGTTGAAGAACGAGCGGTTCCGACGCAAGCTGCCCACCCTCATCTCTGATGTCCAGGAAGCTATCGACGCCATCCAGAGCGACCCCAGTGGCGTCACCAACCCCTTTGAGAGCCTATACCGCGTTGTCTTCAAGTTGACGATTCGCATGGTTGGCGCCGACGACATCGCCGAGGATGCCCAATTGCTTGAAGAGACACTGAAGTTGTTTGAGATGATTGATAAAAGTGCGACTGCCACGGCCGTCATGTTTCCCAGGTTCCCATCCCCGCCTATTCTGAAGCGAGCATATGCTGGTGGACGCCTATACTTCCTAATCGAGAGCATGATTAAGAAGCGCGCCGCGAGCGACGAAAAGCACGACGACGCATTACAATACATGATCGACCAAGGCGACCGGACTTTTAGGATTGTCGCGTTCCTCATCGGTGCACTCTTCGCAGGCATCGCTAACTCCGGCATCAACGTCGCATGGGTCATGTGCTACCTCGCCAGCTCTCCAGCATGGCTAGCTAAGGTGCAAGAAGAGGTCCGCAACACCGCAGCCAAGTACGCTCGGCATCCCAATGCGCCGCTGCGCAGTCAGCTCGGCGACGTCCCGCTAGAAGCCTGGGAAGCCGAGTTTCCTATGATTGACATGTGCTTGCGTGACTCAATTCGTTTGAACCTGCTTGGTACCATGTGGAGGAAGAACACCAGCGGTTGCGCCATCCCTATTGGCAATGGCAACGAGGTCATCCCTCCAGGCGCCGTTGTCACATATACCACTGCTGACGTCCATCTCGATCCTGAAATCTACCCGAACCCATACGAATGGGATCCAGCCAGATACATGCCAGATCGTGCCGAGGACAAGAAGAAGCATCATGCCTACGTGGGCTGGGGAGGCGGCCGACATCCATGCCGTAGGTACACCACCCTATACAGCCTCTATCATGACTAACTTGTTCCTAGTCGGCATACGATTTGCAAAACTAGAACAAAACATCATTACAGCTTACTTCATCGCTTCGTTTGACTTCCATCTTTCGGATAAAGACGGCAACCCTATGGACAATGCGCCGAGGGTCGACTCCAGTAGACCTTCAGCGCACAAGCCAAAGAATCCGCCGTACTTGAAGGTTACGCCAAAGGAGAAGTAGATAGGTAGCAAATCAAAGGAAAATCGAGCGTCTTGTCGCACTTGGCATTGGGGATGACAAGTGACATTTACAAGCAGCGCGCGGTAACTTGGCTGCATGCCATCGCTTCCGTCCAATGCGAGATGCTGGTCTAGTGTCAAGACAGGGCCCTCCCAACAGTCGGCATGCCCGTGTCTAGTCCTGGTCGGCTGCCAAACGCACAGGGACAGGAAACGTTAGCAACCAAGACCGAAACATTGGACCCATCCGCTTTACGACCCGTTTTCAAGTCCGCGGAATACCTCGTTTGCTTTGACGTCGGCGGCTGCGTGAAACACTTTGCTCAGCACTTTGGGCTGATGTTGCTTGCAGACCTCCCAGGGAAAGACTCTCCGTATGGTAGTCTGACTGTGTACATACGTACCATGTGCTTTGTCAGTCTAAAAGGAACTAGACGTTGCCAAGAAGCGGTCGTGCGAGCCAACACGGCGGCCCGTTCATGTTAGGAGACTATCGAGGGTCGATGCGCTCCGAGCTCCACTTGAGCAACCTCCCTTTGGATCCCCTACCGCCGAGTTTCCCATTCCCACTCCAAAATGCCAGCAACCAGGTCTTGCATGAATGATGGAAATTTTGCGAATCGCGCCCCGCTGTAAACCAATGCAGGCTCGGGTGCTGTGTGGGGCACTGGCGTTTTGACATTGGGAGGCTGAAACTTGATGTTTATTACACAACCCAGCCGAACCCTGTCCAAACTGTTTGCTAGCCTCGGCTCATTGGCTAGACGCCGACGTTTCATCCTTGGACGTTCTTCGCATGGCAGCCCAAGCGCCGCTATCCTGCTTGCAGCCTAAGAACGATATGAAGAGGACTGCTACCAAGAGCCTTGGCGCGGCAAGCTGCAAAGGAACATGTCAGAACCACAATTCTCCAGTGTCTTCAACGGGCAAATGAATCTCCGCCTACACAACTGCCTGAGTCGAGCGCCCATGGCATGAGTAGCATCGTGACACACGGCTGGCAGCCGCCATGTATATAATATCCTGAGCCTTGCCCTCCCAGAACACCATCTCAGTTCATCACGAGCAGTCTTTACATTCGTTTCAGTCCTTCTTTACAACCTTCCGTTCACTACTCCATTCTTTTCTACAAAACATTCGTTACTGCTCGGTCAGAATGAAGTTCTCTGCTCTTGTCCTCTCCGCCGTCGCCCAAGTGGCCACTGCCCACTACTTCTTCGACACCAACCTGGTTGGCGGTGTCCAGCAGCCCGCTTTCAAATACGTCCGCCAGTCTACCCGTCCCACCAAGTACAACCCCATCAAGTTCTCCTCCAACCCTGCGGCCGATATCCGCGATGGATCCACCGTTGATGGCCCTGATATCATCTGCAACCAAGGCGCCTTCTCCTCTGCTGGTAAGACCCAGGTCTTGACCGTCAACGCTGGTGAGGAGATCCGCCTCAAGTTGGCCGTTGGCGCCAAGTTCCAGCACCCTGGCCCCGGTCTTGTCTACATGTCCAAGGCTCCTGGAAAGGTTCAGGAGTACGACGGAAAGGGTGACTGGTTCAAGATCTACGAGGAGGGTGTCTGCGACGGCGGCGACTTCACCTCCACCGCCTGGTGCGACTACAACAGGGATTACATAGCTGCCAAGATCCCCAAGGACACTCCCAACGGAGAGTACCTCGCCCGTTTCGAGCACATTGGTGTTCACCGCTCTCACGTCAACCAGCCCGAGCACTACGTCTCGTGCCTTCAGGTCAAGGTCCAGAACGGTGGCAGCGGCTCACCCGGCCCCATGGTCAAGTTCCCCGGTGCTTACAAGGCCTCCGACCCCTACGCCAACTTCAGCATCTACAGCGGCCGCAAGGCCTTCCCCATGCCCGGCCCAACTGTCTGGAAGGGTGGAGCTGGCGGTAGCACCAGCCCTGCTGCCGCCGCCCCCGCCAAGGAGGAGGCCCCAGCTAAGACTACGCTCGCCACCATGGCTCGTCCTGCCGCCACTCCTGCTCCTGCTGCTCCCGCCGCTGCTGCTCCTGCGGCCGGCTGCGCTGCCAAGTGGGCACAGTGCGGTGGCCAAGGTTTCTCTGGCGCCAAGTGCTGCTCTGCCGGTACCTGCAAGGTCATGAACCCTTACTACTCCCAGTGCCAGTAGAGTACTTCTACCGTGGTTTCACAGTAGAAACTCTCCAGATCTAACGAGATGGACAATCTTCTTTTCCCCCCTTTTTCCCAAAGGATTTTTCCTGGGATGTTTAGGTCGGGCTTGGTGACCGACCTAGGTGGTCTTTCCTGTTTATACATGTATACTTGAGGCTTTTACATAACTTCTTGCTTTATTAAATACTTTATGCTTCTATCTTATGGCTTTTTTTGTCGTTGCTGTGAATCAACTCCCTGTCCTATAGTCGGCCCGATATCGTGACGAAGATAGAACCGAGATCAAAGTCCAAAAATACACATCAATCGTGAAACAAATAGTTACGAAAGTGCCAAGATTTCCACTGTTTAGTCAACTCTCTATTAATAGGTTAATAAACAAATAATCCTGTTGTGTGGCACATGCAGTGCTTACACTTCAATCCCAAAATGCCTACCACGAAAGCGACACAACCTACCTTCGCCTGTGCCTGAACGACTACAGAAAACAAACTTGAAAAAAAATAATGCTACACCGAAGCAAACGATGATAGAGTTCGGAGCACCTATGTTCCACCCCAGAACAGCAGCTAACAGAATTAACTTCTTGGGCAACACAGAGATTTTGAATCAGTGCCCTTGCACTCCATGACACGAAGAGAGAAAAAAAGAATCTCCTACCCTTGACATTTCTTCGTAATGATTCATACCACTAAAACACAGCTCCTGGCTAATTCCGTAACACGCCTGACGATCTTACCCCTCTTGGCCACAAGACGGGGGAAACACCAAGTCTTGTTTCCGACAGACAGGGCAGTATCAAACGTCTAAGCTTTTAGGCACGCCGTTGATTTCCAATGCGCAGAAATACAAAACTTATGTAGTTGATACCGGGTGGATTGTCTGGCGGATGGTCAAAAAACAAGAAACGTTACTTCTCACACGGTCTTAGTCCCACGACCTAACATCAGCCATCTGGGGTATGATATTGACGATGTTGATGGAATCCAGCATATGTGTTTTATGCTTGGTCAGGATGCAGATAAGGTTCCTGGCTTTGGTGGCGAGTGTTCCTACTACTAGCATAATGCAAAAAGGTAGAGTGGTCAAGAATGAACGTATAAGCGTGTCTGTTTATTGTGTACATTTTTGGAGAAAATGGAACAGAAAGGGTGTATCATGGCATCAATAAAAGACGTGTCGAGGACCATGTGTAAGACGTTGATGAAAATACTACCACATTTCTCTGAAAGTGTTACGTTTTTGCTACTTGTTTCAATCAAACTCGTAGATTGCTTCATCGTAAGCCTGTGAATCACTCCGCCAACTACACCAGGATTCTTTCTTTCATGATGATTTACAGCGGTCTTTGCGTCGTTGCCATCTCCACACGGAGTCAGAGACGAACGAACTGATCCATACCGCCTACAATGGGATAGCCTCCGTCTCAGGAACGGACAAAGTATGATATGCTTAGCGATGGCAGAGAGCTCAGAACAGCTGCCCAAAACACGAGCAAGTTAGTTCTTCTTCCCCCAGCTGAAGGTCTCTGAAACAATGCGAAGACTCGAAGTTTAAGGCATTGTGAATACTTCTTAGCTGCGATAATAGCTCTCTGCTCAAGTACTGCATGCGCTGAGTTGCGTCATTAAGGGAATTGGAACCTTGTTAGTTGGGTGATTTTGATTTACCCCGGTAAAAACATTATTAAATGCAACTAGGCAGCTCAGATAGCCGCTCCGGAAGAGTGACCCGATGTTAATGTTATCACCGTTAGTATTAGGAGGAGCACTCCTATGCTCGGTCCACTAGTCTTGACACAATGCAAACAAGGCTCTACCGGATACACCGTAGATGCCCCAGCGATATGTTCATCATCATTCGGGTGTACAGGGGGATATTTTAACTCTTCCTAAGCTTTACGTGGTCTCCCTATTCAATATTTAGAAGGTTAGCTTTATATGTTGCGATCTGGTTGGCATGTTCACTTTTTGTTGTCCTAGGAGCAGAATATAAACGATTCAAAGCTCACTCTGATTCCTGAAAGTTTGTTAGTTGAGGTGGCTAAGTAGGTCTAAGTTGGTGGACGTTGAGTGGCTCGAGAGGGCTCTCTTGTTGAAACACCTCTTGCTGTAATTACAAGCTAACGTGGAGCGACTTGGTATAAAAGGCCTATCTATCATAAGCCGATCTATCTTATACTGGAACTAGACCACTGTAGTAATCTCACCTAGCAAAACTTCAGGGTTCAGGGTGATAGTACTTGGTGTGAAAACTGGTCTTACACTTTGCAACGGACGATTAGGAGAATGACGCGGCTGACGAGAGAACATGAGGTCAGCATGGAAGTACAACCGCAAGGGTTGACAATTTGAAATGCGTGCGTTAATCCCCCTTAGGACATGAAACTGCTACATGATGCGAAATTACAGTGCCTTACGCATACAGGAAGAAGTAGCAGAGGGCCATTCACGAACGCAAAGACCAGATGGACGCTTGCTCCTACAACAACTCACTGCTGTTTCCTGATGCAGGCCATTACTATTACAAATAACCTACAACTCCCCTATTGCATGAGCTCAAACAACATCTGTTGTCTTAAAATCCCGCCAACATCTTCTTTTCAACGGGTATTGAGTTTTATAGATACATCCCTACGGCTAAACATATGCAGAGTAGCTAGGAGAAGAACCAATGATTGATGTGAAGGACAAAGAAAGAAGCAGGGCGGTAGCGCCCTTCAAGCGCTGCGGCGCGCCAAGCCTATCGGAACGGGTCCATTTTCGACAAGCCAGCCTCACCTGTCGTAGTTATCCGCGTCACCCACTTTCCTCGCGTCATGAGTGCTTTCGCCGCCATGAGCAGCATCGATTCCCTCCTCAATCACGACGCAACCCTCGAGCGGCGCCCATCCGACACGCATTGCACAGACATGACGACAACAGCGACCACCACAACCACGACCGACGATGCTGCCGATGCTCTCACCACTCTTGCGACTTTGGGCGCTGGGCAGCAATATGCCCACGCTCATTCGGATTCGGCCATGCAAGAGCGAACACGCGACGGAACGCCAACAGCGACAATCGCCCAAGATGTACTCAGCGACGAAAAATGCCCTTCACCCCAGCCGCCGATAAAACATGAGCCCTCTGGTACGCCACGTGAGAACACTCCAGCACAGCCCGACCGGCAAAATTCTGTCCCAGGTGATGACATGGACACCGATGCACTGAAAGCACTTGAGATTGCAAAGCAAAGCGATCTTGGGCTGCGAAGAAGGAATCAGACGGCGGCAGACGGGGTGCAGTCCCCCGGCGATTCCAAGCCTGCTCCTGTGTCAACCAAGAAGCGACCAGCTCCCGCGTCGGCCTCGGGTATCAGGAAGAAGGGTACTGCAAAGACATCAAAGCCCAACAAAAAGCGCAAGGTCGAGACCGAGGATGGCACCACACGCTCCGTCACACCCACCTCACGCGTCTCAAAACCACCCCCAAGGGGTTTCAAGAAAAGTTCCCAATCCGGCACTCCTGCTCTCGAATCTTCACCCGCGCCCGACAACTCGTCGCAAGCCCACGCCTCAGACGACGACGATGAGTCGTCCGAAGACCACAATCTGTACTGTCTTTGCAAGAAGCCGGACAACCACAGATGGATGATTGGCTGTGATGGTGGCTGCGACGACTGGTTCCATGGCGACTGCGTCAATATGAAGCAGGCTGATGAGGAGTTGGTTGACAGATTCATATGCCCGCTTTGCGAAGAAAATGGGAGGGGACATACCACATGGAAGCCCGTGTGCAGACGGGATGGCTGCCGGAAACCTGCCCGTCTAGGAAAGGGCAAAGAAAGCAAGTATTGTTCTGATGACTGCGGTCTCCTCTTCATGTCAGAACAATTACAACGAACAGCCGGTGCAAAAGGTGCCAATGGGGCGAGAGAAAAACAGAAAAAGAAAAAGAAGACAACAGACGGTGACGGAATGGAAGAGGAAGAGCCGACACCGCTTGGCGGTACGTTGCGCGCCAAAGATCTCAAAGCACTTGTCGATGCATCACCAAACATACAAGCCTTCAAGAACCTAGGGACCGGTGTCCTCACCCCTCCATCGACGGCCTCTCCGTCGCGTTCAAACTTCCCGTCCAATGGCGAGGATCTTGCGTTGACGGCTGCTGAAACCGATCGCTTGACTGCTCTACATAAAGAAAAGTTACAGCTAAAGGATAGGCTAGAAGTGCTCAAGGACCGGGAGAAGTTTGTCAGCATGGCAAAAGAGCAAGCAGTCCGTCTCGCTGATCGCGAAAAGATTAAGATCAAAGACTTTTGCGGATACGATTCACGATTGAGCTGGTCTGACGCCGAGTTCCTCCTCTGGCGGAATAGCAGACATGGCCGTGCAGTCTTTGAATATTCTACGCTTTCACCAACAGATGAGCAGGTATCGTCGATACCCGAAAGCAATGGCGTGGATCTGATGGATATTGAGATCAAGGAGACGGCATGCCTGAAAAAGCGTTGTCAAAAGCATCCACAATGGCAAAAGCTCAATTTACAAGATGCGCGGTTTGAAGAGCTAGAGGTGGTAGAGGCAATCAAGGAATGTGAAAAGGACGAGCAATCTGTGCGTGAACGTGCACGGCGGAGGGGGGCGAAAGACGGGTTGACCAAAGAACTTGCTGGCGGAGACATGTCCAAAGTAGAGCGGAACCGAGAAGGTTGGGTGGAGAGTGTTAAGGCATGACGGGTCACAGCGTGGGCGCAACAAGCGAACTGCTGAAATCATTTATATCTTGGCTATAGTCTCTTGGGTACGAACAAACAGATGAGAGATCTGTTGAATCATAGCATTGGTTGAGTTTGTGTCTATGTATGTGGAGAGACTGTTTCGCACAATGTCCATCTTGGGGGACTAAGACGCCCTGCTGATCTTCAAGCATAGAGTACTATTACGAGGATACCCGGTAAACATTTTCGAGTCAATCACGACTCTACCGATATCCCACGTGATGTCACTCACCTACAGCAACTCATGAGTTAGACTGCAATATATTCGAACCCGTTTCGGCCGCCGGCGCGCTGTTGCTGTGGGCCTCGGCTACATTAAGGGTCCTCTGAATACGTCTTTCAAGCTCGGCCTCATCCTCGACCTGACCATGTATTGCTCGTATAAACTGGGCGACGCCATCACGGCCAACCTCAACCTTGCCTCTCGGTCCGACAACGTAGTCGACAGTCTCGTCGCCGGCGCCCGAGGTTTCTTTGACGCGCACAATGTATCCATCCTTGACCATGGCAGCCAGTGCCTTGTCTTTGGTACCCACAGGCGTGGTTTGTTCGGCATTCATGCGCCTGAGAGCGCGGTCGAGCTTGCCTTCTGGCATCATACCTCCGGATATAGTGATGAGCGCAATAGTCAGAGTATATAGGCCAACGTAGGCGTCTTCCTTATTCACCAAACCGTCTTCAAGCGGCCGCGAAGGACCAATGATTTCGGGTATGCGGTACTGGCTAGGCAGGATACTCTGCAAGACCCATACGCTAGTCGACTTGGCCTGAGAGTCGGACGCCAAAGACGCTGCTGCTGCCGCTGGATGGGTGGGTCAGAGAAGATAGGACAAAATAAAGACAGCCTTAGTCATTTGTGGGATGCGTACCGCGCTTTTGCCGTAGCGTCACCCGTTCGGCCTTGGGCAGCTCGACCAGCTGCATTCCGAAGACGTCCATTAGCTGGCTGTTGGCTTGGGCAAAGACTTGTTTGAACAAACGGGTATGAGAGCCAAGGACTGTTGCCGTTAGCCTGGGCAGTCGAGATAACCCACAAGAGCAGGCAGGCAATGCAAGTGCAGACCTTTTTCATTGATGTCTTGACGCTTGATAGGCCTCCGTGCATGTTCACAGGACAACGCGTACCGGACTAGGGCTTTAGCCATATGCTCTACACTTTCAATCCCGGCACCACTGTCGCCTGCTGGGTCGTCATAAGGCGCGTCCGACATGTCCATCATGTCGTGCTCCTGCTCAAGTCTGGCTCTTCGAGAAGCCATTCTGTGGTGGAACACGTGCGTGAGCCGCTGGCGTATTAGGAGGAGGTGAGACGTTCGTGTCTGGCCCCTAACCTCTCCAACCCCGGGCCGTAGGGCTGAAGGAGGCCCGTCATCGAGCCGAACCATGGCCCAAGCGTCTCTCGGCCTTTGCAGTCTTGGCGCGTATACGTCGGTGCTTGCTCGAGTACGCATGTCCTGAAACCCTTCTGCACCCACGCACTCACTCACCATGAGCGCCATACGATCCGCTGCAAGGCGTCCGGTCTTCCGTTGTCTGAACACACCGGCGCCGCTTCGCTGTCGTCCTCAGGCCCGACACAACTCGCGCTCGCCCAACTCAGACCTGGAAGCTGTACTCCGGCACGGTGCCCGTCCCAAGGGCCCCCGCGCAGATGACGACTTCGTTTCCCTACACCGCGCCGAGGCCACTCGCCGCGCAGCTCTCTTGCGCAGGCGCAATTGGTTAGCTCTCGGGGCAGCTCTGTCCATGATTGCCCCCATAATCCTTGTGCGGTTATGGGATGTGCCACTCGATAGCGATAAGGACGAGAGCCCCAGCCGATCCGCAGCAGACCTGGTACTGGGCCCACCCACCAAGACAGACGCGCCCAAGAAGGCGGCCGACGAGTTCCAGGGCAAGAGGGTCGTCGTGGCAGCAGGTGACAAGGTCATTGCTGCACCGCCCGACACGGACAACCCCCAAGCATCCCATCCAGATGCCATTGAACTCGTCGAGACAGGCACATCCTACGTGCCTTACTTTCCTCGTACCATCCGATTGCCTACGGATACTACTGGCCCTGAACACGTGGGCAGCGACGCCGAATACACATTGCTAGGTCTGGGCATCAGGAAGGTCTCGTTCCTACGCGTCCAAGTGTACGTCGTCGGTCTTTATGTTAAGACGGCCGACCTATCCACTCTGCAAAACCACCTCATCAACACCGTCAACCCCACCGCGTCGGCTCTGATTCCAGACGAAAAGAAAGCCCTCCGTGACTCACTTCTCGACGCGGACAAGAGCAACAAGATTTGGGAGGCCATCCTCGCAAACCATGGCACAGGTGGCGTTGACATGGCTTTCCGCGTTGTGCCTTGCCGAGGTACGGATTTCAAGCATCTCCAAGACGGGTGGATGCGCGGTATTGCATCCCGGACGGATGAAGTACGTCGCAAGCAGGCCGATCTGCTCAGGCAGCAGGCAGCCGAGAACAAGACTATCGCTCTTCCCAAGCCAGTTGAAGAAGGTGAGTTCCAGGACGAGGCTTTTGGCCTCGCCATGAAAGAGTTCCGCAACATGTTCCAGGGCAAGGGCAAAGCGCCAAAGGGCAGCGTCATCATCTTGACACGGAGCAAGAACGGAACCCTTGGCGCACTGTACCAGCCTGTCGTAAAAGGTGAGAAGCAAGAGAAGATGGGCAAGCCCACATGGCTAGGAAATGTGCAGGATGAGAGGGTAGGTCGCTTGGTCTGGCTGCTCTACCTAGGGGGGCAGAACGTCAGCTCGGAAGATGCGAGGAAGAGCATTGTGGATGGATGCATAGATATTGTTGAGCGACCCGTTGGTACGCTGGAGACCATGGTGCATTAAACTCTGAACGCCCATATGCTACAAGCATGTGTGTACCATATGTATATCGAATTCCATCGACGCCCACACCGACGGGCTAAACGTCAGCTGCTGCAAGGCTGCTTACACCCAACACAAAGCTCTGCTTCCTAGGTGCTGATGTCCAGCGACACAAGGCCATGTTGTAGCAGGATGGCAGCAAAGCGATAGGGCCTATGGTTAGTCAGCAATGCATGCACAAACTGTCGGTCGTCGCCTTGTGTCGTCACGCGAAGAGATAGTCGGCGTCAACATCCATTGAAAGGCTGGTATTTTGGATCACTCCCCGACCCTTTGCAAGTCTGTGCGTCTAAGAAACGTAATAGCCGCTGAAATATGCTTTTGCCTGCCATTCTCAACGTTCGTACTGGGAAATCAGCTCAACAGCGGAGATAGTGTAGGGAGATCAGAGGATGACATCAATGCCCCACCCATACACTGCCAAGCTTCCGTGCTAGTTTAGTTGCCGCTTCCAGTCACGCCGCAGGATGATGTCACAGCGGTCTCCCTGCAACGCTTGCTTCCAATCACCCTCGAGCGGACGCCGCTGTCCGTCTCTCCTTCGCCGGTGGCTACCGATGTTCCAGTCGATACAGCGACACTGGCCCAATTATTCAGCAAGCTACAGCTGCGTGTGGAAGTGATAAGCTTTGGCAAAGCAGCCATGGCGTATCAGTCCTACTGACGATGCGCTGGTTCGACGGATGCTTGTTTCCTTCCGGGCTTCAAGGGAGGGTGATAAGGGAGCATCGGGTTCCGATGTGCTTTGTGATGACGAGGGCTGCATACGCATACTGGCTGAAATGTGGTTCACTAGCCCTGTACGCAGTTGCTGTAAAAGTCTGTAAAGGCGTAATGCTTTCCCGCACGTTGCCCGTTGCTTACGTAGAATCTCTCTCTGTCTCTGTCCCATATCATATCCTCTTTGCGGTTCTCGCCTTCATCAACTGCTTGCCATAATCTATCCTCGCATTCCTAAACGTTGTATCCATCACCTCAGCTTCGATCGAAACTCTTCAAAGCGTGTGCTTCCGGCAATCCAAAGCCACAACACAAGGACTTCTTCGCCAAAAAGAATAACATCATGGCGGTAATATGGGGCCTTGACCTGAAGGAGATGCAATGGGGCAAATTCAAATCTGGCTACATGTGGAATAAGCAGTATCACAACCGCCGCACAAAGTTCATCATCTACCAACTCGCCATGATTCTGTGTGTCGTCAGTGAGAGCTTGGGAACTGCTGCGTTGTCCGGTACGTCTCACCATGCTCTTTTTGCTTTCTTGCAGTCACTGTGGTTCCAGTCCAACTAACATGCTGTCAGATTACGTCGACCAGCAAAAGTTTGTCTCCAGACTGGACCGCAATGTGACGGTGCACAACAACAATTTCGTCGGCATCGCCTCGTACAACATCTTTGTCGGTATTTTTGTCGCCACCATCTTCGGCGCAGCCTTCTTCTTCGACCTGTTCTGGCCCGAGCGGTTCGAGTCGCCGAGCGTCAAGACGGCATGGAAAGCCTGCTCTATCCTCTCCTGCATGCTTACCCTATCCTGTGCCTTGGCATACACATACATTGTAGCAACCCAAAGCGCATACGTAACGGGTACGAACGCAACCAACGCACAGAGACTCCTCGCGCTATACGGCGGCAGCCCGATGAAATACAGCCACAACGGGCGCGCCGTTGCCAGCGTCGTCTTTCTGTGGCCTGGAACCGTGTTTACATTTGTCAGGTAAAAGAATCGCCCTGTTCACAACTATGCTATCGCTTTTACTGACTCTCTCGGCTAAAAAGCACTTATCTCCTTTGGCACTCGCTAGCCCATATCGACGCCTACGGCCCAATGTCCACCCACGCCCGCACAGAAAAGTCGGTCGGCCACGATGGCGTTGCGGAAATAAATTCTCCTGCCGATGTCGCTCAGCCACCGCAGGCACATGTGCAGCCGCAGGTTGTCGGACAGCATGACAGTGTTGTATAGGAAGTGTAGCGGTACCCCGCATCCGCCACGTCCTAGTGTACCCCAGAGGCGTTTTGAAAAGGGTATAGGACTGGAATGCATGAGCGGGCCTTTGCAGTGTGGAAGATGATATCAGAATTGTATACCATCAAGAGGTTACGACGCGTGCGTGTGTGTTCTTGTTACATGTATAACTCACGAATTGTTCTTCTTGTTTGGGGGGCGGACGCGGCGTTTAGGATTGAGTGGTAGACATTGATACCCAAGAGCGTTTTCTGTTGACCATGGCATATGCATGGAATTCAATTTATCTCCAACTACCGCTGCTAGCATGGTGATGATTTCAAAGACTGATTTGGTTGTTCGTGACTATTGGGGTGGACAAGTTGAGACCGCGTAGAGACAGATGGATTACTTTTTGAAACTTAGGGGGCTTGTATGGTGGTGGTAGGCCAAGGGAAAGCGAGCACGCGTAGTGAACTGTAGTGAGAAGGGACAATAAGTAATTCCCTCAGCAGCATGTAAGAAGCAACCTTAGCCAACGACTCTCGTGTTTACTCTTTCCCGCCAAACCTGTGTGCTTGTTCTTTTTTTTTCTTTTATATCGAGAAATTCCTTGTACTTCACAAGTAAACAAAGTCACTTGTCATGGTGCTATGAGATGTAAAGAAATAAACGCCCCCAACAGATGCTTTTCTCGTTCCACACTAGCCCCGTAGGTGGAAAAGAACGAGGCGAATTACTTACTTTTCCGGTGAACAGGTGCAGGTTAGCGTAGTGCAACACTATGCATTCACACATGAGGCGAAGAAAAGGGCACATGTATCCCATACCCAAGTGGTAGACAGCCCCCCAGAAGAAAAGGGGGGTTACATGACTCTATACAATGACACCACCATCACAGCTGCCCTACTAGCGATTCATTCCCAGACCTATTAGTTCTGGATGTTTCTTTTAGTTTTGTTTTTTTTCTCCCCGACTCACACACTCAGCCACAAGCGCCACGAATCGAGAAAGAAAAGAACAAAAACAAGAGGAAGAAGATAAAAAGCAATCAAGGCCTGCAGGACACTGACTGGTTACACCCACCTCTCACAGCCCATGACATGCTCGTCCATAAGAGACGGAACCTGAAACAAGGGCTAAATAGGGTTTAGAGCCAAAAAGGAAAGCAAAGAGCCTAGGAGGGGGAAAGGCAAACCAAAAACGGAAAGATGGAGAGGCAGGGAGAAAGGGACAAAAGGGTGCCAAGGTAGAGGGGGGTTGAACGCCACCACCATCGCCACCATCGCCACCACCGCCACCACCACGAACGCCTACGTGATGTGTAGCGCAAGATAAGCGAGACAAGGTCTGATACTGCAACTGGAACTGATGCAGGGCGTGGGGGTGTTGTGGGTGTGTGAGAAGGAGAGAGAGGGTCTTGTGAACTGAGACGCCAAACCATCGATCGTCAATGCCGATGACACGCCGATGATGCGCGCAGAGCCGGGGGTGGGGATTGGATGGCTGGCTGGCTGGTGGGCTGTCGCAGAAGCAGCCCCGGCTGATATAGTACAAGTGTGTGTACATATAGGATGCCATGACCATGCCCTCTTTTTTTTTCTGTTCCTACTCCGTGTCTGTGGTATGGTGGCTGGGATCATCGTAGTAAATGTTATCCACTGCACTTATTAGACCTGTCGCAGCCCTACGGCCGAAAGGAAAAAAAGGAAGCCGGAATTGCTTCCAGAAGCCTGTTTGCGCATCAAACACGCCCGACGACAATTACCTTGTATACGGAAATGAGAGATACGAGTCCGCGTAGACATGAAGCCAAACACCGGCTAATCGATAAGGAATGGGAACTTTTTTTCCTTTTTGGCTTTGCTTTACCTCGGCCGCCTGTTCGTTGTTTCAATCATCGGGCTGGGGGGGGAAAGAAGGAAAAGACGTCGACACGCTGACACGCTGACACCGTGTTTCATCTCGCAACGGCGCCCAACGCAAGATTAGCGCGGCATGGCACTTTCCCCATGTGGCAGCTGGAGAGGAGCTCGGACACAGCGCTAGTAGAGCTCGCGTGGAAGCTATGCCGCGTGGTCGAGTGGCTGGCTCACTATAATGAAGGCGCACGCTAGCATCGTGACTTGCCGTGTCCGCGAAATGAGGACTCGTCGTGTTGGGGGAGCGACGTGGCCGTGTGTCATAATAGGGCTGAGGAAGCCTTCTTCTGCAAGGCCGGTAGAAAAGGACGTGTCAGTGCGTCTGCATATTTCACGCATTTGTGCAGGGACATGCATGGCTGCCACACAGCAAAGCTTGCGAGACAAATGTGGGCGGTGTCTGAGAATATTTTTTTTTGTTCATCTCATCCGCTACAACTTGTGCACGGCAAACACTGCCTCAAACATTGTATATACGGCGAGAAGAGACGAAAACGGAGCGAGAGGATAGCACGCCACGGCTACATTTGATGGATTGTATTTTGATCTGGCTGTCGACACTGTTGACACGGTTGGTGGCGTCTCCCTGTCAACAAGGGCTGTTGTGATGTTTAGGCTGGAATTTAACCGCTCGGGCTCGTATTGTTGGAGCACATCAGTAGAGTAGCATCTTAGGACCACCAGTTCAGACCGTACGCCGATCAGCCATGACTCTAACAATGGAGCCTGGGCCAGCTATATCCACAAGCTACCGGTTGTTAGTGCAAGGCCATTATCATTATGCAGTGCTCAAGACACAAGGAATCCTACCTTTTCGTGCCAGCTGAGCAATACGCTCATGGCCTGACCTCCGCCCTCGCCGCCGCCCCGGGCATGGATCTGGGAGAAGCCAGTGGGCTGAGGAGTGATGTTGCGTGCGCTACCTGCTGGGTTCGATTGCGCCATGCCTTTGTAGCTGCAAAGAAACATGGTCAGTTGCCAACCCAGATGTATTTGTGATGCACGTACATGTACTTCATCAAGACGTCCAGCGCCTCGGTCCCGCCAGGCGAGCTGTATATCCGGCCGAGTATTGGCGACATATCCGACTGTCGTATCGACTGCAGAATCTCAATCACGACTGCGAGGTGAGCCTCCTGCGCGGCAGTCAGACACATGGACTTGCTTCAAGCTGCTCGACCCCGCTGTGGGCAGCTATGTGGGAGCATACCTTTCCTCTGTCGTCTGCCCCGTACGGTGGATTTTCCAATGCACTCTGTAGAGCGCCCTCGTTGTCTCCGCCCCGAAGGAGCTGCCGTATCTGTGACGCATTGTTCTGCACGTCGGCTGTCGAGACAGGCGCGACAGCAGGGACGAGGGAGCTGAGGTCGAAGTTGGCGGGGCTGTCCGGATCTAGGGCATCAATGTTGATGGTGCGCCAATTGACAGTGGCCATGGTGGAAGCTGCAGCGGCTTGAGCCGAAACTGAACACGGAGGGTTTGGAGTTGGAGAGACGAGGATGGGGGGGTGGGATGGCGGTGTTTGACGATACAGCAAGACGTCGCGTTGGCTGGGTGGAGCTTGCGGTGAGCTGGACGCAAATCGGTACGCCGACTTCGTGGGGTGCAGTCGCCACGTCTCCACTCTTTGGGCCACGCGTGGCAGCCACCAACCACCCAGCTCAGCAAGACAGCGTCAGGCGTCGACATGGTGTCTGCCGCTTCTCTACGTGCATGGGCAGGGGGGAAATCGGGGTTCCGCTCTAGCGGGTCGAACACATCATCATACCGCAAGCCAAGTCATCATTGTATCCACAGTTGAGGCAGCCATGTCGTAGTAATACAATGTTGATTAGTCTAAACTGATGCCAGTGGTGTCGTGAGACACCGGTTACCAAAGGCCCAGGCACTCTTTCTAATGTCCAAAACCATGGGTAGCGGCCAATGCATGCCCTTCGTCAAGAGTATTGCAGGCAACGCAAAACCGTCGTGCAATGCTGGCAGATGCCGCGATCCCACCAAACCCAACGCGCTATAGTACAATACAGTCCATGCCTGTGAGTGCCAGTGAAGGCAGGCAATGGAGATCTCTACCCTTTTTATGCTGTCTTCGACGAAGACGAAAAGAACGAAGAAAAAAAAGGAAACAAAAAACCAAGTCCGTTTTTGGTATCTATGCCTGGGCCCAACCTTGTCTATAAGAAACGCCGTGTAAAAAGGAAAAGAAGAGTACTTTTTGCCGTAAGAAAGTGTCGCTGAACGTGGTGAGAAGAGTTGTACGAGTCGCTGGATAACGCGGAACAGAAAGCGTGCAAGGCGGGAGGGGTATTAGGTTGCTGCAATAATCGGAAGGATTGCGGATGATTAAAAGGGCGTAATCTCGATAAAGCTCGGTGGAAGCAAAGGCGCTGGAGCCAGCGAGCTGCTCGGTCGTAATGGCGTGGGCGAGCAATGGAAGAAGGACTGTGAGTGGTCGTTAGCCGATGTGTAACTTTGCCATGTTGATGCGGGTGAGACATACGATGCGCAACGTGCTATCCCTCTGGTCCCAACAAGACCACCGTGCCCATGATGCGACTGCAGGGCGTGTATGCAATCCATCAAAAAGCAAATCACAAAAAGGAATGGTCCGTTGAGATGCCATGGCGATTCTCTTATTTTGGCGGTGGTGGCGGGGGCTTGGGTGTGCCAGTGGTGTCGTAAGCGCCGCGACCCATGTTGTTGGACTCGGATTCTCTGAAGATCATGGTGTTGACGAGTGTGTCGTGTGCTTTATACGTGTTAGCTACCCTGTTGGCTAGCGCAGACTGGTGCAGGTCGACGTACAAGATGGGGAATACAGCTTGTCAGCGGACGCTGAACAATTGGCCTGTGCTAGTCGGGCCTGCTGGCTGGGACAGGCGGGAACGAGTGTCGAGGGCGGCGAGCGCGGATGCGAGAAAGCAGTGTGGGAAGGGCAGCGGGCAGTGATGCGGGCTCTGATTAGACGGTGTCGAGATCCAGTGGACTGGCCTGGCAGTGGACTGGAGTGTGGGGGGGAAGGAATGAGTGTAGATAGCTGGAAGGAAGTGTAGATGATGATGATGAGAGCAAGAAGTGAATCCACACCGGGCGCTCTTAGCCTTCTATATTCGCAGCTAGAATAAGGGGGGTACTGACTCTCCAGACGTGGTCTTGGCTTTCGTCGGCGAGACAAATGAAATGAGAGACTGTGCTTTTCAGAGCAAAACGCCCTGACTACATGACGTTCCGGGAGCGACGGGTCTTTCGGCCTGTTTCATGGTCGCTCCCTTGGGCGGGCAAGGAGCCAGGGTGATCTGCGCACTGAATCCACGGAGGTGGTTGAGCCCCTGTGGTAGCGGCCGCGCTAGAAGGCGTACCTGCAGCGCTACTACGAGCCACGCCAACGGCTGGGCTGGGGCACTCAGCCGTCGTGGCATCTGCGACGCGCTGGCACTGGCAGGGGCTCCCGCTGGCCGCTCCTACTGCAAAAACCATGTCCTGTCGTCCTGAACGCGCTGCGTATCGGCCCATCTGTCCGCACGCATAGTGAGCGCAATGAATCATCCTCCCTTCTCTACTTTACATACAACCAGCGCGCCCTCGCCTTCGCCCTCAGCTTAGATGAGACGGCAGCACCACCACCACCACCACCACCGCGCCGCCGCCGCCGCCTCCGCCGCCCTCGCCTCCGCCCTGTCTATGGGCGCGCTCCTGGCATTGACTCGCTGTGCCGCCTTTTGTTGGCTCCAGAAGCAACGACAGAAGGTTCACACGTCTCACGGACGTTCGGGAGTCCTTCCCCGGGCGCCGTCCGCGGCCTTTTTCCTGATTCAATTCTGTGTTTCTCGCTCTTTTTTCGCAGCCCTGTGTGGGTGCATGGGCGCAGGCGTGTGCCAGCGTGTCGTCTCTAGGCATGACAGGAGTCAGAGGTGCGAGGATTAGAGTAAGAAAATGGGTGCGCGCGCCTGTATGTGTGTGTGTGCTTCCGTCAAGCCGAGTGACTGGTCACCGGGAACGCAGTGGAGTTCATATCCTTCCTCTTACGTGGGCGGCGACGGGATACAATTTCCTTGTGCGGTTTCATCGCCACAGCCCGCTCGAAATTATGTGTTTTTGTGTGTTTTTTGTGGGTGTGGGAGTGAGTGAGTGGGTGTGCCCTCATCGCATCCGCCTTAGGCTGCCGTATCGCCCGTGTCTCGCTCCGCCACGTGGAATTAGGTAGGTAGATGCCTACGCACACGTCGCTCTTGCCTTACTTGCTTGCTTACTACCACCACCACCACCATCACCACCACCCATCCCTTGAACTTCCATCCCCCCCAAAACTGTGCGGCACAAAACAAATTCCACCGCGCCCTCCAACCTGCTCACCACCCTCCTACCCTACCTCGTGCTTGTGCTCGCCATCTTCACTGCACATCCCCATCGCCCATCACCCACCTAGTACACTGGCTGCAGAAAAACAAAGCTCCTCCCGCTTTCCGTAATGAGAGCGATGCCCGGTTCCTTTCGTGCGCCCCGCGTCACACAAAATGCTCGCTCGGCTGTTTTGTTCTCGAATGCTTTGGAAGGCGATCGCAGCCGCTGAGTCGCCGACCCATGTAGCATCCTTCCCACAAGTTATACCGTACACCGACACGGAACCTGCCCGCGTTCCTCCTGGAGCCAGTGCGACGTGGTCGCAGCGCCATCAGACGCGTCGTCATGGAAGCCTACCGGAACACTACCAGCCTTCCGCGCCTCTAAACCCACGGATCCTGCAAGCCGCAGTCTACACCCGTTCGATGTGTATGCTAGCACATCTGTTTGTGCCAGTGTTTGCTCACACAGCCGTCATCTTGCTCAGTCAACCATCACACTTGTTTCTGCCCCTGCTGCGTCGTGTCGCGCCTACGACTTGTTTTGGGCCCCAGTTGGTGGTGACATTATTATCCGCATTCCAGGCTTACGCTGCACCGCTGGCTCTTTGTCTCTGGCATAACGGCCGCATTCTAGCCTGCAATGTAGCAATGAATGCCTTGGCAGCTGCAACTCTGATTGGCTATTATCAAAAAGGCTCCCTTGCCCATAGTTTGACTAGGGGATGAAGCAACGCACTTAGCCTGAGACGGTGTCCAGGGTATCCCCGTCCTTTTTTTTTTTCCTCCTTGGAAAATACCAGCCGAGAGCCACGCGACACCGCTTGTTGGCCGCACGCCGTTTACACAGCCGACGTGTTTCCTCATACATACGCTACAGACCGATGATGATGATGCTTCTTGGACAGATAAGATAGAGTAGTGCTTTGTCAACTCTATCGCCTACGGAAGCCTGCTTCACAGTTCCTTGCCTCTGCCGATTGGCACGCTGAACGCCCTCAAACTTTGTGATCTTCAGCCCATGCTTGTCTGCGCTGTCTGTCCAGCCATGCCTGACTGATTGGCTGGCCGACTGGCTGACTGACTTACTGTACTCACTGATCGAGTGCACACATCCGCTCGAGTATCCCAATGAGGCTCACCTTCCTGGCACCTCTGTTACATTGCAGGGTCCAAATCCGTCCGGTCTCTTACCGTTACACTACTCGGCGCATAGTAATCGCCCAAAGGAAAGAAAAAAAGGTTATTTTTTTTCCCTAAGTGGTAGCAGCGCTATCGTTGCCAGTTGAACCCGTACCTGACAGCTTGACCAACCTCTCCACAGAAAACTTTGTCGAAATTGTGATCGTAAGGTGATGGCTTGCGGGGAGCTGGGAAGGTGGGTCTGAACGGCTTCTGGCACTCCCTTTTCGAGCGCGCTACTGCACTGTGCAGCGGAAGTCCATGTTATGTTAGTGGAAGCGAAGGCAGGGGTCACTTTCTCAAAAGGATCAGCAGCTGTGAAGTTAACCCTGTTCACACGTGGAACACTTTGGTGCTGTGGATCTTCGTCCTGGCTACTGGAAGTGTGCCCGCGAAGCCGCTTGGCCGAAAAGCAGCGTGCCACTGACTCTATGGCTACGTTGACCGGCCCGGTTCCATCAGGTTTACGTCGTCAGAGACCAGGGCTTCACTGGCCACCCATTGATTGATTGACAGGAGCAGACGGGGGGCAAGCGGTACGACAGCATTAGCCGGTGGAGACGTTGCTCTATTCGGACACATGGCTTCACATAGAGCTGTCCATCTGCCAACGTTTCACGCACATCTTGATTCGGTCCTTATCCTGTAATCCGCATGCAGCACACAAGCCTTGGAGGGCAGGCAAACGCTGTCCTCGTTCATCCTAGCTCGTCTACAACGAGACGAGACATGCTTTATCCCGGACCTGCGCAGACTCTCCCCGGTGCCAGGATCGCCTTTGACGTCTGCATAGCCTCGGTACCCTACCCTGGTGATCTCCTGGAGACCTTCTGGACTGGCGCCCAATCCAGCACCATCCTTGGCCACCCTTTGGGCCGCACCATCCGAGGCTTTCTCCGATCGCGTGTTCCCTGAGCCCTGTGGCCCTGTAGCATTTCGCGTGCCAGTACCGCAAGAATGGCACGACTCGATCGGTTTGTCGCACCAGCCAGGAGAATTTCCGCCGTCGATCTCCGTCCAGTCCACCGGCTCCGGTGTCTACTGTGCGTATATTGCTCCTGTATAATGTCATTGTCCTTGCCCGCCCTGCTCTAGCAAGGTGCCTGAGTCGTTTCGCTACCCTGCAATTCGTTGTGATCCGAGCCTCGTCGCAGATAAGCTGACGCTTCATTTTTCTTTTCTTTTTGAAAAGCACCTGGCAGGCAATGGGTACTAGATGCCTTGTCCCCAAACACAGTGGCGACGCCACTCCGCCTGCGAGCCGCATGCAGTCATGCTTACAGTTTCGGAAGGATCCCGATAGTCGAGACCTCTTGCTTTATCGATACGCCCTCCTCTTTTCTCCGTCTTTCCCAAAAATAGCGCCTTCCCAGCTTCCACATGCGACGCCCGACATGCGTTATTGGCTCTTGTTCTTACCATGCTGTGAAACACAAGAGTCGTGGTGCGCATACCCATGGCCAGCTCTCTGTCTCTGTACGCCTACACCACCTCTGCCCGTGTCCTGATGTGGTGGTGTCGCGGCCGCACAAGATAAGCCAACTGAATCTGCCCCGGTTGCAGCTTACCACTGCGTCTCGTCATAGTTACCTTATTTTCGTGCTTACGGGCACACCATGACGGCCACACGAATGCGTTGGCGCGCCCTTCCCCTCAGTCACGGCGCGAGCAACCGTCGAGGGTTGCAAAATAAGATTTTGGCCATGCTTGCTCGTGATAACATACGTACGTTACAAAGTCAAACGATAGCTATTACTCACTTAGGTAGTCCTGGGCCAACGCATCTGCACTTCGGAACCCACAGTCGCACCTTCCCCCTTCTTCCAAAACAGGAAACTCTATGGCCCCTGCTTCCCTGCTTATCGCCACAGCCCATGTTCTGTAAGATTATAGTTAGCACGTAAATAGTCAAACACAATATCACACACCCGGACTTCACATGCACAAAGGCCCCCCATCTCTCTCTCCCTCTCGCTTCGCCTGAACATGTGTTCTCGCGGCGGAGGCGCAAAGCTAGTTTAGCGTGTGATGATGTATTGCATTTAGCCAACCACCTTTTTGCTATGTCGTCAAGCAGCACTGCACTGAAACTTTAATACAGCGTGTTTTCGTACGTAGCAGGTTCCACGGCTTGACTGCCAAGTGTGTGAGAGAGTGAGGGAAGAAAGGATAAGGGTGGCCATGTTGCAATACGCTAAGCTTATGTGAGGCGTGCTGCTGTAAGTATGTACAGAGAATGTGTCATGTGCGGACTATCAGCTCAACGGGACGAGTCTGTCGTTACTCAACCAGCCCGATTCTCGTCGTTACTTCAACTGAATGTGAATCTCACACTGCCCCTTCCCCTCCCCCCTTGAGTGTCTTCATGCCAGACGTCAGTTCACCAAAAGCTTCTTCTTTTTTTCGTTTTTTTTTTCGTTGTTAAGAAGGAACTTGACTTAGTACAAGGGCACCTGTAATATAATCATACATGTACTTTCCTTCATATACATAAAATTCTGTCTGTACAAAGAACTCCGTTGGTACATGTAGATATGAAGAGAGAGAAAAAAAGAACGCTTGTTTTGGAGGCATTCTTGCACGCACATACGATGTAGTCTTGTATAGCCGAGCAAGAAAGCGATGAGAAAAAAATATATATATAAAGCGATACCCGCAATTTTTATTTCATGGAAGAGGAATAGTAGGTGCAGAAATGCAATCGGGCTGTTCGACTTTTGTCGGTTGGTAATAGAAGGTGTAGAAGAGATATGTCTTTTTCTATTCAAAGAGATTTCTTAATTGATATCATAGTTGAAAAACCTACTAATAGGATCAATACAAGACTATATATTTTGTTCTTCACTTGCGGTAACTAGTAAACTATAGTTTCTCAGGTACGCTTGACTGCACCAGAGTTCAATGATGCTTGATACGTATGGAGAGTTTAAAAAAAAAGAGTAAAAAAAAGTAAATCTTACAAAAACACATAGGAAAGATTGCAACAAAGTAAGCTCTACAAGACACGCCCGTCCCGCGCTATGCGTCCTGTAAATGAAAACAAAAAAGCCCACCAGCAATATACAATACACAAAGACTCTTTCAAAAAAAAAAAGCCTCAAGCCACCTTAGCATACTTTCCAAGACGGCAAGCCTTGAATTTCTCCAATCCTTTGGAGTAGAAGATAGGTTCCTCCGCTCAGTTATCGTCTGCATCGTCATCATCGTCATCTGCTTTCCCTGCCACCGTCTCCATTTCCACTTCACCCTGCACCTCGCCCTTGGTGTTCCTGGTGGTGATTTTGTATTTGCCACCATCCCAAAGGTCCTTGAAGGTAAGCTCCTTGGTACGACCAAGCGACTCGATACCGCTGATACGATCCAAAGTCGCTTCAAGGAACTTTTCAAAGCCAGGCTCGGAGCAAATTTCATTGAAAGCACGTTGCATGGGGACCGAGTCGGCGCGAACAACCGCTCGCGAGTCAATGGAGAAGATGGACAGGTCGTGGTGTTGTCGAATAAAGTCGGAGCGTGTCATGATGTAGCGCGCCCGGTGGAGGGGAATAGAGGGGAGAATATGACCTTCCTTGGGATCGTAGTTTGCATCCATTTCGTAATAGCGCTTGTAAAGAGCATTGGCTAGAACCATAGCAGTAGACTGGCCTCTTTGTTAGCATCTGGCACAAGACAAGGTTATGGTCGTAACAATGGAGCACTACATACCGCATACTTCTGTTGGTCCATGACATCGTCGTCCATTTCCTCGCCGAGAATGGCGCAGTTGTTCAAGAACCATATTTTTTCCATTTCACAAATACTGTCGCATTTGCTAATCATGTCTTCGGATTTAGCAACACGGTTGAGAAAGGTCAGACGGCCGCCGATCTTGTCATAGACTTCTTCCAGAATGGAGTCGTGCACCTTCTCGCCATAGTACTTCATGCGGTAGTTTCGCAATGCCTGCATAGCGCGGTCTTTGCTGAGATCCTTGATCTGGTGCACTTCCATGCGCGTGGCGTACTGCTTAAGTCGCTCAAAGACCCAGTACTTGTCTGAGTTGATGATGACAGTTGCGAGGTTAGAGGCAGCCCATTGTTCGGCACGTTGCTGGATTAGCTCAATGAGATCCCTACCGTCTTCATCATCTCGAATTAGATGGGCAGAGTTGATGATGAGAATCAGTGGTCTCCCGATTGTTGCGCGTCGTCTGAGAGCTACCTTTTCAAGTTTGTTGAAGGCCCGCTCAATGTCAAGGATAGGACCAGCATCGCGTGGTCCGCGAATTGAGAACAGCGAACCAATGTTGTCTTCGTGGTACTCAAAATCGAGACATCGACCTAGTCGGACACGAAAGACTTCAAGGTCGGCATGGGCCTCCATCATGGAGCATCCCTCGCCATTGATCTTGTCCATGGCGTCGATCAGCATAGATGTTTTCCCTGTGCCCTTTTCGCCAATGAGCAGATGGTAGCGTCCTTTGGTCTCTCCCCAGACGATCTTGTCTATCTTTTCTTGCTCGTCACGTGGGATCCATCGGTCGTAGTGTTCGTCATCATCATCGTCCTCGATGTTGCCTTTGGTCACAGCGAGTCGCGTAGGCTCTCCGGATTTTGGCATCTCTTTTCCGGTCGCTGCAAGTTCAAGCACGGGGTCGCCTTCACGAAAAGCATTTTCCATCTTTTCAAGCACGTTCCACTTGTAGTATTTGGTATACCCAATGCCCACACAGCCCAGGATGAAGATGCTAGCTCCCGTGGTGGCGGCAGCCTCGAACATTTTCCAGCCGGTGCTCCGCCATGCAGCCCTTTTGGCCTCCCGCCTGTCTGCCTCTTCGTCTTCTTCTAGGCGCTCAGCAGTATCATCGACCGGATTAGGCGCCTCGTTGCCGGGAGCAGGAGGACCAGACTGGCCACTCAGAGCGCGGGCCAACCGAGGATGACATAACCTTGTCCGCAGCACCGGGCCAGCCTGCTGAGACGGGTACGCGAAGGGCTGTCGCAGGCACGCGACGGGGAGACGCATTGTTTTGGCCCCCAAGAGCCGCCGTGGGATTAGTAGCATTATTGCTGATGTCGGGCGCGTGCGTGCACGCGTATCAAACGTAGGCGCCGCCTAACCGCTCGAACAAGGCACCACGACGAAGGAAAGAAAAAAGAAAGCGACAAGGAGAGAGACGCGAGAGAGGGAAAAGCAACGTGGGATATGTAAACAGAACGACGAGACAGCGAGAACGTGAGACGGCCCAAAAGGGGGAGAGCTGGCGGCGGGCCGGGGGGTGGGATGCCAAGACCAGAGGCAGCGCAGCAGAGCAGCAATGACGGCGATAGCAGAGATTGTGGGTGAGGGAGGGGACACGTGCCGACCCCACCAAGTGCCATTGATATATTCATGTACCGCACGACGTCGACCAGAGTCTGCTGCCAATGACGATGCCCTGGCCCCAATGACGCCTTGGAGCCGGCCGTTGGGAAAGACGAAATGAGGCGCTGTGTCGGCGGCCCTAATTATGCTGCCATGGCTGCTGTTGGTGTGTCGTCGGAAGCGGAGTGCGAGCTTAGCGGACCATCCCGGCGCTGTCGAGAAAAATATTCTGGAGAACATGACCGCACCACTCTCCTCTTCTCTCGCCTCTCCTTCTCTCTCCCTTCTCTCTCCTACATCTCAACGCCTGCCGTGGGACGTCAATGCCTTCGTCCTGTCAATTTCCCTAATTGCCCACCCCCGTTCCGTCCTTACACACTCGTCCGCTGCCCGGGCCTAGGGCGTTTTCTCCAGCCCTAGCCAACCATGGCCGCCAACGCCAACGACACCAACACATCTGGCCAGCCTTCCGCGCCCGCGACCGAGCCAGTCGACAAGGCCCCTGGCAATGAGCAGACCGATGGCGCAGACCACGAAGATGGGGCCAACGGCCAACAGCCAGACAGTATGTGCCATTCGAGGCTTGCTATTTATCATGAGAGAGAAAGAGAAGCACACGAGTAGAAAAAAAAGGCTAATATTGGCAAGACATTTTTCAGGTCACCATCAAGCTTCCCCATGAGCCCTTCGAGATGCCCATGACCATCTCGACGGCCGAACAGGTGCAGGATCTTCGTCAGTCCATCATTGAGATGCCCCATACCTTCCAGTATTCGTGCTTCCACCTCGAGCACAACGGCGAGCGCATCAATGACTACGTCGAGCTGTCCGAGGTCAAGGACCTCAAGCCCAACTCGGTCCTGACTCTGGTCGAGGACCCGTACACAGAGAAGGAAGCCAGGCTCCATGTTGTCCGCGTGCGTGAGCTCATTGGCGCTGCCGGTGACCGCACCGATGCGCTGCACGGTCTCATGGCTGGTCTTTCACTGCACGACACGGTGGGCCACGAGCACATCTTGAACCCCAAGCAAGATGGCCCCGAGGAGTCGCCATTGGCTGGCTACGACTTTAAGACATCTGGCGACATCAAGAACCTGCTGCCTCCGCCTCCAGAACCCGCGCCCAAGACAATCAAGTCCATTGCCGTCTCGCCCTGGAACCCGCCCCCGTACCACCTCAGGTCCAAGGGCCACCTGCTGTATCTCGTAGTCACCACCAACGAGAACGAGCAGCATCACATCACCAGTCACGTTTCGGGTTTCTATGTTAACAAGTCGTCCAACGCTAGCTTTGACCCTTTCCCGCGACAGGCACCAAAGGACAAGCGCGCTCACTCGCTCCTTACTCTGCTCGAAGAGCTGTCGCCTTCTTTCCGCTCCACATTCCCGGAGCTGCTTGAGCACAATGCAAAGAAAGAGCTGCTTACCATCTTCCAGCTCTCCAATGCCATTCCTGCGAACCCCTGGTTAGTTCCTGCGCCTACCTCAGCACTCACTCCGCATCAGCCAGATCTCGCCCGCACGCAGGAGAGCTATCTGATATCCGGCGTTGAGAACACAGAGACGCTCCGTGACTGGAACGAGGAGTTCCAATCCACTCGCGAGATGCCCAAGGAAGCCGTCCACGACCGTGTATTCCGCGAACGCCTCACTTCCAAGTTGTTCGCCGACTACAACGATGCTGCCACTCGTGGTGCCATGTTGGTAGCTCGCGGAGAGATTGCTCCCCTGAATCCGACAGAGGCCAAGGATGCGCAAATCTTCGTCTACAACAACATCTTTTACTCGTTCGGCGCTGACGGCGTTGGCACGTTTGGCGCTGAAGGTGGAGACGAAGCAGCTCGCGTTGCTGTAGGCAAGGATGTGTTCGGTGTGCGCGCCGTCAACAATCTCGACATCCCCAACCTTTTCACCTCCGGAACGGTCGTCGTCGACTACCAAGGAAAGCGTATTGTGGGTCAGAGTATAGTCCCCGGTATCTTCAAGCAGCGTGACCCCGGTGAGCATCAGATCGATTACGGTGCGGTTGAAGGCAAGGAAATCGTAGCAGATGACAAGTCCTTTGTTCCACTCTTTGAGCAACTTTCCAAGGCTCTGCGTGTGAAGAGACACCCGGTCTGGGACAAGGACAATGTTCGCCACGAACTCGAGGGCAGTGTCGAGACCAAGGGCTTGATTGGTACCGACGGTAGGCGATACGCTCTGGACCTCTACCGCCTCACCCCACTTGATATCTCGTGGATAGAGGCGTACTGGACCGAGCCTGGAGAGGAGAGCGAGTCAAAGCCGAAAGACAAGGACTACCCTCACCGAATGGCCACTCTTCGCCCCGAGCTGGTCGAGTCTTATGGCAGAGTCAAGCTACGTGAATACGTCAAGAATGAGCTTGCCAAGAAGGCCGAAAACAAGGCCAAGAAGGAAGCTAAAGATGAGGAGAGCTCTTCGGAAGAAGAGTCATCAGAAGAAGAGGATTCCGATGAATCGGATGAATCGGATGAATCTGATGAAGAATCGGACGCCGAAAAGAAGCCCAAGGCCAAGAAGTTGACCAAGGAGCAGAAGAAGGCCGCAAAGAAGGCCGCTGCTGAGAAGAAGCCTGATGCCGAGGACCCCGAACAAGAGCGCGTCGACATCTCGGGCTTCTCCTTTGCCCTTAACCCCGATGTTTTCTCGGGCCAAAACCCACAGTCCGAAGAGGACAAGAAGGAATGGGCTCAGGATGAGGCTGAAGTCCGCGCTGCTTGTGAGCACCTGACATCCGAGGTTATCCCTCGCATGATTCAAGAGCTCAAGGAGGGTGAAGTTGGTTTCCCAATGGATGGCCAGTCTTTGAGCAACCTCTTGCACAAGCGGGGTGTAAACATCCGCTACCTTGGCAAGCTTGCGGAGTTGGCTGACAAGCCCGACCCGAGGCTCCAGGCTCTGAAGCGTCTCCTCATTCAGGAGATGATTGCACGTGGGTTCAAGCACTTCGCTAACTCCAAGTTGCGC